>OZ005682.1:4387457-5587457 GCA_963930675.1 Gnaphalium uliginosum | reverse complement strand
ACGAATGTTTTTAAGATAGTCAATACCATAAATACTCCATCCGTCCCAATATAATTTTTTTTTTTTTCGAGTTGTCTCAAATTAATTGTTCACTACTAAAAATAGATAGAGAAGTTTGATCTAGATTACCATATTACCCTCACTTTAATTATTATTACAAAATTTAAAGGATGCAGTAATTAATTAGTTAAGGGTAAACATGTCATTTTGCAAAAAGTAAAAAAAAATAAAGAAATAATGATTATGTTTTTATTAAACTGTCTATAATTTTATTGACGAACAATTATTTTAAAATGGGAGAGTAAATAAATAAGGGGTTCAATATAGGGTGTTGATATATATAACCAACGTTTTGGTTCATACACCAAAATATGTTCACTGTAGTGTTTTACAGTATTACATCAAGAAATGTAAAAATTGATAATGTTTGTTATATTTATCACTAGCCTTTGATATATCTATGGGACCATGTTAGATTTGTTTCTAAATATTTTGAATGAAAACATTCCATTTTTATATTTCAAAATGAAAATTAGTGTTTATTTTGTATATTTTTTGTTTTTCTAGCTAGTGGCTGAAGTTATATAAAAATGGTTGAAGGAAGGGTTTATATTAATTTAATATATATTAATATTAATATATGATTTTGTAAAAGGAAAAATATCGTAACTTTTGACCAGATATGTTATGAATTAATGAAGACTTTGAAAACTTCTAGAATTTGGATTCGTCGAGTTATCTTGACTGATGCAAAATAATGTAGAAGGCAATCTAGCTTGTTCTTGTTATAAAAAATCTGAAATGATATTTTATGTTTTTGACTATCGTTCTTCAAATATGAATTTACTAATTTATTTGATCTTCATATTTAATATTTAATTTAATATGGAATTTGTTAGTTATAAAGTACTGCAACATAATTCTATACAGTGAGCATATATAAATAAATAAGCAGATGATAGTACGTTTATTTTTTTAAGTTAGATATTATATTAAAACCGATGTTTTTACTCGTTTATATTAAATTTCTCATTACTTAGTTTTTCTGAGTATATTTATGAGAAAATTATCGGTGCAGTTAACAATACCTAAGTTAGGTGATGTTAGGTTATAAGATGAGATTAAACATGTACATATGATAAAGATAAGGGTATAAGATGTAAAATATCATGAAGATGATTGGTCACCGGGAATGGAGCCATGTAGATAGTAGGGGCAGTCACTACGGGTCATTTCGCTATACGCAGTATAAAATCTTATAAAAAAATTGCATTTTTTGCTGCATTTGTTGTTTGTGCTACAGGTTAACAAAAATCAAGATACCTCAGCTAAGGGTCAGCCAAGATCCTGAATTCACAACTGTTGGTCACGTAAGTTTGGTGCTCTCGAGTGAGAGCACCTATAATGTCCCCAAATTTTATTTGTATACAAAGCACGAATATAGTTTAAAAACCGTTAGTTGATACTTGATACTCCGTATAGTATCTTGCATTGTGTGATAAACTTATTAGAAGACGACAACACAACCGCGTTTTAATACGTACCAAACAGTTAATAGAAAGTAGAAGCTTTGTTTAAAGAATTAAGAAGTAAAGACGGGCTGAAAGCAAAAAGAGGCCCAAATATTTTAAATAGCCCATTTGATGCAGCATGTAAATTGTATGGGTCTGTTTATGTCAGAAATTGAAGTCTAACGGCCCAACATAAAAAGTTTTTGTACCGTGATTTTGTGGACATAAATACTTGATTAATGTTTGTGTGTACTCAGATAAAATTTAACCAACTACTTGAGAAATAGAGGTCCGCACATGGACCATTCAGTCTCTACGTTTACTTCAAACTTTTTGTCAAAATCAAATCACAACCATTTCGACATCTTACTTTTTATCCCGATCTTATTAACTTTTTAAAATATGAGTCTTGATAATAAATGGACCAACTTGCGGTGCCTTAAGTACAATACGTATTCAAGTTTGTTTTTTTTTTTTTTGAAAAAAGTGTTACAAAATGAAAAATTCTCCTTTACTACTACACATATGAAATATGTAATGTGTGTTTATGAAAACTTTATCGCTTTTATTTGAACTCCTTTCCGAATTTACATTAGTTTTAAAGGACCACAGTACACTTGTTAATTTCTAGAAAAATAAAAATTAGAAAAATGGGATTGTTTTATCTTCAATACTAGCTATTAAACAAGTTATCTGTTTATGATGCGATTATACCAATTGTGGGTGACGAAATAATGGGTGATGATTACAAACAAACATGCATGTTTCTTGAGAAACAAAAGAATCTAAAGAAGGTGTGGCCGGTGGCGTCACAATTACGCAATTAATACCGTTAAAACGATTAAATTATTACACAACAAATCCTAACAAAATAGACAATGTGTACGCGTCATTGTGAGGCTTTTCAAACAACTTCACTTTAAACACTCTTCGGCTAAAGGGGTGTTTCCCCGGCAAATTCACTTTAAACACTTAATTTTTTTTTCACACCCTAAAAATAGCATATCATATCAACATGCATACATATCTCTTATAACTGTTTATATTGAACAACAATATATCGAAAATTCAAACTAGGAATGCTTTTCTTACATCACCATGCACATAATTATGTAGGGAGATCAAATCAAAAACGACTTTGAATATTTGGTTGTGTGGGTTGTTTGTCCCCACTACAATACTAAAGTTTTAGGGTACTTTTTAAGGTGGTCATGGTTTATCTATAAATAAATGGGACTAAGCATAGTGTGTGTTTGTTTGTTTTTCTTCTTTATCTTATCGTGAAATAAGATCAAAAGGTGTGATGACACGATCACATTGAGAAAGACAACCACATTAGTACACATGAAAAATTACATTTAAATTTAATTTATTAGTCATGATTACAGCAAAAACTAAGACTAACTTCAAATATATACTTTTACGTTAGAATCGTGAGAAAAGCTATGATACAAAAAATTTGGAATACAAAACGATGTGTCATCAACCAATCAGATAAAGAGAGAGAAAGATTAATGAAAAAAACTAACCAATGCAATTATGACATTTTAGTTTGTAACTTTTGTTTGTAACCATGTCATTACTCTAAAATTCATCATTATTCATTATTATATATAAAATAAAAAGTAAAAAGAAAGAAAACACAAAGAAAAAGCAATGCGATTCAAATCACACTGACCCACCACGTCAATATCGATATGATCACACCTATGTGATAGAAGAATCTCACAAGATCACCACATCTCATACCCAATGCTCTAGTCTTGTACATATTTCATCTGTCAATTAATAATATACATAGAATTTGACTTGTTGTTGTTGTTGTATTTTACTATTGAGATGAAGGTTAAAAGTTAAACTATGATTATCTCCATCCATAGAAATTGGCGTGTTTGCAGGTAATGATTCATATTGGCGTAGTTTCCATCAAGGTCGGGGGATAAAACAAGATCCTAAACAATATATAGTCAAACAATTACGACAATGAATCAATCAATACATATATTTACGTACATGATATTCATTAATCCAAAGTTTAATTAGTCAAATAAATCATATTGTATCTTGTAATTATCCGAATTTTATTAAAAAACACTAATAGTTGAAGATCATTTCATTTCTCAAACATACCAAATAAAACAATAAAAAATGTTGTTCGCATATTCGATCATTGAAACTTTTTGGACCCATTAATTTGAAAGAAACGTGGCTTTGGAATAACGGCAAAAGAGTAGGACACATACACATAAACATACGCTTACGTACTTTAGCTAACCGTTAATTTTTCAACATTATATTCAAAAATTAATGTTATTAATTAGTTTAACTTTTTTAATATTATCCATTCTTAGGGTCATGTTTCGATCAACATATAAATCCAAACTTATCGTATCAAACACGTTAATTAGTTGAAACAAACATAAAAGATAACCAGATACATAAATACGTAAAAAAGTTAAAGAAATATATTTTATTTTATTTATATTTATATACGTGTGTACGTATATATAAGGGATATACTCGCCATTTGCATAGCTATTGTATTCAAAATGGAGAAGATTTATCTAAACTTTGTACTAGTTTGTTTCTCCTCCTTCCTTCTAAGCATTGAATTTACAACTACCGATGCAGCACGTACAATCGATACCATCACAAATCAGAGGGTCGGTACAACGTTTACGAGCACAGATGACCGGAGGAGCCTTTTGGAGAATGGACTTGGCCGTACTCCCCAAATGGGGTAAGTATATATACGTGTCTTCATTTGTAGTCATTTAACATGCATTTAGTAGCTTTATTGGTTGTACTCTTGGCTTGATTCATTGTACCACAATCTCTTACCCAAACCGGCCATAACCATATATGAACATGGTCACTGCTGGCTACAAAATAGTTCAACTTTCAGCGGTTGCCTATGGATGCTTAATTAATTGCATGATAAATACATGTATTCATGAGTGTAGATCATTTGAACGTAAATCGACCTATTAGTATGCACTGATTTATAGATAAAAATATTATTCATTTTTAATGTACGTAATTGATCAGGTGGAATAGTTGGAACCACTTTGCTTGTAATATTGAAGAAAAGTTAATCAGGGAAACAGGTAATTTATAAATTGGTTTTTAACTTTTCTAATCATTTTAAAAGAATTGTTAAATGATTTTTAATGTATTTGTTTTAATATATAGCGGATGCAATGGTATCAACTGGACTTGCTGCTGCAGGATACAAATATGTTAATCTAGGTAAAACAACATTGCATTTACTATTTATTTAACTAATAATTTAATAACTAATTAATAAATAATAATAAAATGGTGTTATGAACCGACAAAATTCCTGTGTTCATGAGGTGGGCCGTATCATATCTTATCAGATCCAACTTCTAACAATAATAATTTGAGAAAATAGGTAAGAGAGGATAATGCTATTACATTATATATTATATCTTAAATAAAATAAAACATATTTATTTTTATTATATGTATTTTCATCCAAATAAATGTATTCCCAAATTTATTGTACAAAGTATGCTTTATAAATCTTTTCAAATTAATCTCGTGTAAGAACATATGTTCATTTTACCAAATCCAATATCATTTTAGTAATTATTTATTATTAAAAAGTAAGTTTAATAATACATTTACTCTGTTTGTGTTATAGATGATTGTTGGGCTGAACTTGATAGAGATTCACAGGTGATTTTTAATGCAATTTATTAATTAGTTGTTTACATTAAAATTCCATCTTCGTGAAGCTTAATTTTAAAATTAAAGATTAAAGATGAACTAGAAATTAAATATTGTTCATGTTTACATTTACAGTTATGTCTTAATTGTACTATAATCTCTTTTATTTTTCGTAGGGGAATTTCGTTCCAAAAGCCGCTACATTTCCATCTGGAATCAAAGCATTAGCTGATTATGTTCATAACAAAGGATTAAAACTTGGAATTTACTCTGATGCAGGGTAGGAATAAATAAATTACATAATAAAACCTTAATTACAAAAATATAATCTCTTTTTTCTCATGTTCATTCTTGTTCTATACAGAACTCAAACATGTAGTAAACAGATGCCTGGATCATTAGACCACGAAGAGCAGGACGCAAAAACTTTCGCTTCATGGGTACATTCTTACATTAATTTGCATGAATATCTTATATATATATTTCGGACGTAACATAAAGTTAAGTTTTTTCATTATTTTACAGGGAATCGATTACTTAAAATACGATAACTGTAACAATCAAGGTATAAGTGCGAAGGACAGGTACATTTCTTTCATGTTCAACTTTTATTTGTTTAATTTCATCTTGTTGTTCGACAATACTTATAATGATTAACAAATTCTTGTAATCTTTTTATTTCATTTAATTAATGCAACTTACATTGGATCTGTGTCTTTTGTGACAAAGGTATCCAAAAATGACAAAAGCTTTGCAGAACTCAGGCAGGTCCATTTTTTATTCTTTATGTGAATGGTGAGTGTATTTGTTAATTTCTGTCTTTTATTTCACAATTCTTGAAATGACCAAAAGGGAATTGAAATACTGTCATTTCACTTTCAGGGGCCAAGAGGATCCTGCAACTTGGGCACATGATGTTGGCAATAGCTGGAGAACTACAGGAGATATTTCTGATAATTGGGATAGGTAAATCTACAGTCAAATAATATCTTTATTTATATGTATTTTTATACCTTAATCTTGAAACTTTACTTTTCGGTTTAAGAAGAAATGATGATTAGCGTAACATAATTGTATATTTCACTTCCTACTAGCATGACTTCACGGGCCGATGCAAATGATGAATGGGCAGCTTACGCGAAACCTGGTGGATGGAATGGTACTTTTTATTCCTTTTTTTTTTGTTCAAACTGTAACAGTCTTCTATTCATAATAATGCAGTTTAAGGTATATTAAGATAGCGTTTTCTGTTTTTGATTTGATCTTAGATCCTGACATGTTGGAAGTTGGGAATGGAGGAATGACAACAGAGGAATATCGTTCACATTTTAGCATTTGGGCATTAGCAAAGGTATATACTTAGTTCTAAAATACTTATATCATCATAATAGTATATTGAGGCACATATGAACTTTATGAGAAGTTGAAGAGAGATTGGCAATATTGTAGGCACCTCTATTGGTTGGTTGTGACGTACGATCAATGAGCAACGAAACATATGAAATTCTTAGTAACAAAGAAGTTATCGCCGTCAATCAAGGTCAGTGTGAATACTTCGTTTTTCGCTTTTGAATGTATCGATATATACTCACCGACTCAAACCCTGATGCAGATAAACTTGGAGTTCAGGGGAAAAAGGTTAACAAGAATGGTGATTTAGAGGTAACTTTCTATGTTAATTGTTGTTTTAATATATACTCAAATCCAGAACAACGGTGTTAAAGTAGCATGTGCATTTTACCCAAAAAAGAAAAAGAAAAAAAGTACCATGTACATTGCATTATAATTGTATACTGCTTAAGATACAAAATTTATAGCTATGATATAAAATGCAGGTGTGGGCTGGTCCTCTTGCACATGGCAAAGTTGCAGTAATTCTATGGAACAGAGGAGGCTCAACAAGCCAAATTACTGCTTATTGGTCTGATATAGGACTCAATTCAACGACAATTGTTAAAGCTCGCGACTTATGGGCGGTAAGACTTTCAATAACAGTACTTATTTCGTTATCCTAAAATGATATTTAGTCATTTCATCACGCAGTAACATGACTCACTTCTATACTTTTGCAGCATAAAACACACAAATCGATCAAGGGACAGATCTCCGCAACAATAGAATCTCATGCTTGTAGAATGTATGTTCTAACTCCCCAATAAGGAGTTTAGAGCAAATGATCTATCAAGTGTAGATTATATTTTATGGAATTATAGTGTAACACTCCGTTACAAGAATAAGATTTGCAAAGGCAAAAGTATAAAACAATTCATTTTCATATGAAGCAATTACAATATTTTGAAAGGGATACACTCAATTTCGAGTTTTAATAAATAAAATAAAGACCCGAAAATGCTGTTTATTTAGTATCAGATCATTTAGATCTTAATTTTGGAGTTGCAATTCTCAATAATCATATGTATTACAAATCAGGTAACATGCTTACAACGATTCACTGACTTCAAGTTACGATACTCAAGCACAACCCCCAAGGCCCCAAGACAGGTGCCAACACAGATTTTTGCTACTTGCATACGAAGGCTATACTGGATTTAAGATTTTCAAAACATATGTTTTCCTTAAAATGAAAAGTTTAGATAGCAGAAACCTCGTGGCTTATGTTAATTGATATAGACAAGACTACAAAAAATAAATATACTCTATGAAGCCAACACCTAGAAATTAAGAGGTCGCTTGCAGTATCCAAATCAAAAACAAAAAACATATGAACGAGTGTCATCAAATGTTTGTTTAACCAACCATAGTGACAGAATACAAGGACGTGCTACGAATTACCGTAAGATTGATGAAGCAATACTTTCATTACCACAGTCGACCTCGAATAGCTTAAAAGTGCTCCCCCACAAGAAGCTGCTAGTTCAAGAACACATTTCTCCTGCACAAACAAACATTAATTCTGCATAAGTTAATTATGACCCAAACCACTTCTATCTACTTAAAACACACCTTACTGACTTACTGTGATTATCATTCTTCCGCATTCCATCTGGTAAGTTTATTTACCGATTTTTAACAACACAGGACAGTAAATAAATATGAATTTGTAGCTCATTATCTGGTATCAATCTGGTACTTATGAATGAAACAGAGGATGAAGAAAAGGAAAGGGGTATTATTGATACGTTGATATATTTCCCGGTAGAGTGACCTCAATAGTCATTCGTCAACCAAGTTACTTCACAAATCCCAAATCAACATGCGACGCGACCTGAAGTATAATATTGAGTAACATTACATACATATAACATAGTGAACTGTTTCTAATAAGTAAGACTGTGTGAAACTCAAATTAAGTATGTACCATAAAATATGGGAGATTAAATCAAAGTTGATCACTATAAGTTTGAATATGTGTACATGTGTTGTTTGACCCATCACAACACTAATTTTTAGGCTACTTTTTATTTATAGTTTAATTAAATTAAATGGTATCTAGTCTCTTGTTTTATCCTATACTGAAATAAACAATACAAAATTATCAACTTATAATTTTCATCGTTTGACTTCTTTTTGTCGTATCAGTCATATTTACTCAAGACTTTAAGAGTATCATAACGATATAATGTACAATATGTTCTAAATATCTAATGATTCGATCTTTGACTTAGGCACATACAATTCCATGAAGCTAGCTTATGGTTAATGTTTAGAAGCAAGATCTAAAACTTATCTGTTTCATAAGAATAACAGCCTTGTTTAGGAATTAGGACAAATGGAAAAGATACTAAAATTAAATAAAATATCAAACACATGCATTATATTATATGCATATATAGGAGAAGGTACACATATAGCACTCGAACGAGAAAGAGGAAAAGGGAGAAGATGCATCTAAAGGTGTTACTTTGCTTCTCCTTCTTGCTTCTAAGTGTAGGAATGACAACTACTGATGCAGCACGTACGACTTTTACAAGGACAAACGACCGCAGGATCCTTTTGGAGAATGGCCTTGGTCGCACCCCCCAGATGGGGTAAGTATGTGATCAAATCATGCATTTACAAGCTTTAACAGTTAGCAAGAAAATGTATAAGTTACGCCAGGTCCGTGTTATTAGACAGATAGGCGTAACTGGAATACTACAATGTGATATTGATGTAAATGTAATGTGTGATCAATCGATTTCAGATGGAATAGTTGGAACCACTTTGGTTGTAAAATCGAAGAAAAGTTGATCAGGGAAACAGGTGAATATATAGTTTTTAACTTCTATGATATACATACAAGTCATTTTACTAAATAACTAACTACAGTGATGATTTTGGTTTTGATTTTAAATAGCGGATGCAATGGCTTCAACTGGACTTGCTGCTGCAGGATACGAATATGTTAATATAGGTGAAAGTAACATAAATTGCCATCTTTTTTGATTATGTCCATCAGTATATGAATAGACAAATTCCTACATTCTTGTCTCGGTTTATAAGTACAGGATTCAAGCTAGGTAACAATCTGGTTTTGATCCGAACCGATAAAAAAAAACTAAAAAAATAAACTGAGTTTATTGATATTTTGTTGTTAGTATTCATCTTTTCATTTGTCATAAAACACATATTTATGTTATTTATTTGATTTGAATTAAATAATGTTTTGTAGTTCATAGAACTGTAAAATCATTACTATTTCATTGAGGATAAATTTCAATAGCTCAAATTACTCTATTATGTTTTAGATGATTGCTGGGCTGAACTTGATAGAGATTTAGAGGTAATTCTCTGTTTATTCTATTAGTCGTCTAATTTTATTATTATTTTTTCTTCAATTATATACCTGTTTAAATTTATTATTAAAGGTAAACTAGAACTAATCAAGTGTTCGAATTTATATTATTTATCTCTTGTACAATAATCATTATATTTTTGTAGGGGAATCTTGTTCCTAAAGCAGATACATTTCCATCTGGTATCAAAGCATTAGCTGATTATGTTCATAATAAAGGATTAAAGCTTGGAATCTACTCCGATGCAGGGTATCTAATCTAATCTAAGCATACTAATAAAACCTTAACTATGAAAGTAATATCGTTTTCTCATGTTTGTTTATCTTGTTCTTGACAGAACTGTAACATGTAGCAAGGAAATGCCTGGATCATTAGACCATGAAGAACAGGATGCAAAAACTTTCGCCTCATGGGTAGATTCATAGCTTTTGTATCAACTTCTTAGCTCTTCGTTTTATTTATTTTAGGTGTAACATAGAGACTCTTTACTGTACAGGGAATCGATTACCTAAAGTACGATAACTGTAACAACGACGGTATAAGCCCACAGAAGAGGTGCATTTCTTAAAAAAAACATAAAGTTTACATGCCTGTTTAAAACATGCCAAATACTTCTAATGTGTTTCAATCATTTTGTTAGGCGCATTTTTAGACATGTATTTTAGTATATTTATTTATTTTAAGTAGTGAAAGTTTTGGAAATTTTCATATTATTTAACTGGAATGAAGTTACAATGGGTTGCTCTTTTGTGACCAAGGTATCCAAAAATGAAAATAGCTTTGCAGAACTCAGGAAGACCCATTTTTTACTCAATATGTCAATGGTGAGTGTTTTTGCCTCTGCTACTTTAATCACTTACAAGTTGAAAGTGAATTACCAAGACGACTTCATGTATAGGCAAAACGACCCTGCAACTTGGGCACATGAAGTTGGCAATAGCTGGAGGACGACTGACGATATTGTAGATAGTTGGGATAGGTATGGTATACTCTGCAATCAAATCACTAACCACATAATTAAATCAACAAAACTATATCTTAAACATAAACTCTATACAAAGAAGAGATGTTGTTGAACACAATATAATTTCTGTATTTCACTTCCTACAAGCATGACTTCACGAGCTGATGAAAATGATAAATGGGCAGCTTACGCGAAACCTGGTGCATGGAATGGTAATTTTGATTCTTTTTCAAATTGTAACTATCTTATTCATAATAATGTCTAAACAGTTCTTAAGCTCGTTTTTTGTTGTGATTTGGTCTTAGATCCTGACATGTTGGAAGTTGGGAATGGAGGCATGACGACAGAGGAATATCGTTCACATTTTAGCATTTGGGCATTAGCAAAGGTGTAGATCTACTTACATTTATCATAACAATTTTATAAACTTATTCGCATTGACAACATTTCAGGCACCTCTGCTGGTTGGTTGTGACATACGATCAATGAGCAACGAAACATATGAAATACTTAGTAATAAAGAAGTTATCACCGTCAATCAAGGTCAGTGTGCAATGAGATATTGTACACATCATTTTCCTTTTAAACGTTCGGATATATACTCACTGTCTGAGATATTTGCAGATACACTTGGCGTTCAGGGGGTAAAAGTTAACAAGAATGGTGATTTGGAGGTCAAATATTAAAGTTACTTGTGCATTGCATGATTATTGTGTTTTAGATATAACTATTTAGGCTATGTTAAAAGTAAAAATAACATTGACAAGATAAATGCAGGTATGGGCTGGGCCTCTTGCAGATAACAAAGTTGCAGTAATTCTATGGAATAGAGGAGACTCAACAAGCCAAATTACTGCTTATTGGTCTGATATAGGACTCAATTCAACGACAGTTGTTAAAGCTCGTGACTTATGGGCTGTAAGACTTTCAAAACAGTACTTATTCAGTTATCCTAAAATGATATTTGACTTTAAGAGTCATTTCATCATGCAATAACGACATGTCACACTTGTATATTTGCAGCATAAAACGCACAAGTCAATCAAGGGGCAGATCTCCGCAACTATAGAATCTCATGCTTGTAGAATGTATGTTCTAACTCCACAGTAAGGAGTTTAGAGCAAATGATCTATCATTTGCAGATTATATTTTACGGAATATAGTGCAACACCCTATTACAAGAATAAGATTTGTTAAGGCAAATGTGCAAAAGAATTCATTTTCATATGAAGCAATTACAATATTTTGAAAGGGATACACTCTCTTTCGAGTTTCAATAAATAATAAAGATCAGAATGTGCTGTTCATTATAACTATCATGATCATTAGATCTTCATTTTGCGTTGGCAATATTCAACAATCATATGCACAAAACGAGTAACATTGGATTTTGGAAATTTTCTGTTCCCTCCAGACAAACAGATGAACCAATAGTTTTCATAATTGTGGGGATTTTGGAAATGTTATGTATACCTTGAAGAATATCCCAGTAGAGTGACTTCAATAGTCGACCAACTGACTTTACAAATTCAAAGTCAATATGGATTCAACCCGCTGTATGATACTGAGTTACATGCATATAATATATCTGCAAGTGTTTTTAATAACCAAGACTATATGTGAAATCCAAACTAAGTATGCCTGCATTTCGCCGGCCATTTCTTACATCATCTGCGTATATTTCGGAGATCAAATCAAAGTTGATGAGTTTGAATATTTGGGTGTGTTGTTTGACTTCATCACAACACTAATTTTTAGGCTACTTTATATCCATAAAATAAAATGATTACATGGTATCTAGTGTCTTGTTATATCTTATCCTGAAATAAGCAAAAAAATTGTCAACTTATAATTTGCATTGTTTGACTTATGGTTGTCGTATTAGTCATATTTACACAAGAAGTAAAAGAATCACATCACAACAATATATATAATAGTATGTTGTAAAGATAAAGAGAGAGAGGAAAAGGGATAACTAAAATCTAAGATGCATCTAAAGATTGTACTGTGCTTCACTTCCTTGCTTCTAAGCATCACAATTACCACTACCGATGCAGCACGTACAACCTTTACAAGCACAAATGACCGAAGAATCCTTTTGCGGAATGGACTTGGGCGCACACCTCAAATGGGGTAAGTACGTAAGACATAATTATAATATGTGTTCGTTAATCATTCATTTACTAGCTAGCTTTTTTATGATCAGTTGTAATAGAAAGAAGCTACTCCGTGTCACATATGCTAGTTGCGGTTCAATGCTATTCCACAGAATACTTAACACAAGAATTTGATATTGATGTAAATTTATGTGTGATTATTCAGGTGGAACAATTATAACCATTTTGGTTGTAAAGTCGATGAGAAGTTAATCAGGGAAACAGGTGAATATAAGTGTTTAACTCCTCTTCTCTAGTTCTCTACATGTCATTTTACTAAGTAACTAAGTAGTTGTGATTTTGGTTTTGATTCTAAATAGCTGATGCAATGGTATCAACTGGACTTGCTGCTGTAGGATACGAATATGTTAATATGGGTAAGATCGAGTAACATTAACTTCCATTTAAGTTGATAATTTCTATTTAGTATATGTATGAATAGACAAATTCCTACATCCATGTTTTCAGAGAGGTTATTTTTTCAGTTTTTACTGTCGAAATAATAAACTAAATACAAGATTCAAGGTGACAATTTGGTTTTGATAGGAACCCATTAAAGAATCAAAAAACTAAGCTGAGATGACTAACATTTTGTTGTTACTGTTCCTCTTTTTTGTCCTAAAGCACCTATTTTGAGTTCTTTAAATATTTAATTTGAATTAAATAAAGTTTTATATTTCATAGAAAATTTAAAATCATTAATATATTATTGAGAATAATTAATCTCATTTATGTTTTAGATGATTGCTGGGCTGAACTTAATAGAGATTCAGAGGTAATTTTCTGTTTATTTCATTAGTCATTTTTTTTCTTTCTAAATTCAGAACTCCCATCTTCTTGATTCTTGAATTATAGGAGTGCAAGTTTAAATTAGTTATTAAAGGTGAACTGGAACTAATCAAGTGTTCATATTTAAATTATCTATCTCTTGTACCATAACCATTCTATTTTTGTAGGGGAATCTTATTCCTAAAGCAGAGACATTTCCATCTGGTATCAAAGCATTAGCTGATTATGTTCATAACAAAGGATTAAAGCTTGGAATCTACTCCGATGCAGGGTATCTAATCTAAGACGCACTAAAACCTTAACTTCGAAAGCAATATCGTTTTCTCATGTTGTTTATCTTGTTCTTGACAGAACTGTAACATGTAGTAAGGAAATGCCCGGATCATTAGGGCATGAAGAACAGGATGCAAAAACTTTCGCCTCATGGGTACATTCATACCTTTTGTATCAACTTCTTAGATCTTCATTTCTTTATTTTGGGTGTAACACAAAATAGACTCTTTATCGTACAGGGAATCGACTACCTAAAGTACGATAATTGTAACAACCACGGTATAATCCCACAGAAGAGGTACATTTCATTTCCTGAAACTGTTTTTTGGTTTCACACGCACACACACACCAAACGAAAAAAAAACATAATTTATACATGACTAGAAAATAAGTTAAAAATATGCCCAACTATTTTAATATTAGGCATGTATATTACTATTATTAATCTATTTTCGTTAGTAAAAGTTTTCGATATTCTTTATTATTAATTGGAATGAAGTTACAATGGGTTGCTCTTTTGTGACCAAGGTATCCCAAAATGGAAATAGCTTTGCAGAACTCAGGAAGACCCATTTTTTATTCAATATGTCAATGGTGAGTGTTGTTAGCCTATGCTACTTTAATCACTTACAAGTTGAAAGTGAATTACCAAAATAACCAAAGGGCAATTACGTCATTTCACGTATAGGCAAAATGACCCAGCAACTTGGGCACATAAAGTTGGCAATAGCTGGAGAACGACTGATGATATTAAAGATAATTGGGACAGGTATGGTATACTCTGCAATGAATTCACTAACCACATTATTAAATGAACAAAACTATATCTTAAACAACTCTATACAAAGAAGAAATGTTACTGAACGTAATATAATTTCTATATTTCACTTCCTACTAGCATGACTTCACGGGCCGATGAAAATGATAAATGGGCAGCTTACGCGAAACCTGGCGCATGGAATGGTACTTTTAATTCTTTTACAATCTGTAACCGTCTTATTCTGTCACTATGGTTGTGATTTGATGTTAGACCCTGACATGTTGGAGGTTGGGAACGGAGGCATGACGACCGAGGAATACCGTTCACATTTTAGCATTTGGGCATTAGCAAAGGTATAGATTTATATGACTTCTAAACTTTTTACATTATCTAACAATTTTATAAACTTATCCGAATCGATAACATTTCAGGCACCTCTATTGGTTGGGTGTGACATACGGTCAATGAGCAACGAAACATACGAAATACTTAGTAATAAAGAAGTTATTGCCGTAAATCAAGGTCAGTGGGCTATGAGAATTTGTACGCATCATTTTCCTCTTAAACGTTTGGATATATACTCATTGTCCAAGATTGATGCAGATACACTTGGAGTCCAGGGGGTAAAAGTTAACAAAAATGGTGATTTGGAGGTGAAATATTAAAGTTACTGGTGCATTGCATAATTATTGTGTACTACTTTAGATATAATAATTTTAGCTATGTTAAAAGTAAAAATAACATTGACAAGATAAATGCAGGTATGGGCTGGGCCTCTTGCAGATAACAAGGTGGCAGTAATTCTATGGAATAGAGGAGAGTCAACAAGCCAAATTACTGCTAATTGGTCTGATATAGTACTCAATTCAACAACAGTAGTTGAAACTCGCGACTTATGGGCTGTAAGACTACAATTTTTCACTGCCCTACAACAATTTTTTGAGTTATTCTAGCATGTTATAACTAAATGTCATGATTATGCATTGCAGCATACAACTCAAAATTCAATCAAGGGACAAATCTCTGTAACTGTGAATTCGCATGCTTGTAAAATGTATGTTCTTACGCCACAATGAGGAGTTTAGAGAACATGATTGATCAAATGATAATTTTATCACAAGAATAAGATTTGGGAAGGCAAAACCACACAATTTTTCTTAGGTGACAAATAAAGTTATCCAAAGAGATACTCACTTGTATTTGCAATTCCTCAACAATCGTATGTAGTTTGTTACACGGGTTTTTGGAACTTACCATGAACCCACACTCTATGCATCGTTTTTTGCTTACGACGATTCACTGACTTCACGCAGCAATATTCAAGCTCAACCTACATATAATTACATGATTAAAAAAACAAACTTTCTCAAAATGTCTTATGGATGATCCTAAAAGCAGATGCATTTCGATAGACTACTTATGGATAAAGTTTATTACCTGGATGAATCCAGCACCAAGAAAGAGGTCCCGTGCACTATCCAAAGAAAAAAAATATGAACGGGTTCCATCAGAACGGTTGTATTCCCTAAATCCCACTCTTTGATCAGCTTCAAATCGAAGCATTGTCATGTCATAAAGGCCTGAATATATTCACAACATGTTTGAGCCCACACCACAAAACATTAAGACATACAAAATTAGATCATGTATAAGATACACATTTCCCCCTATACGTAGTGTCATCTTACGTCTATTACTCAAATTTTGGAGTATTACCATAATCCCTGAAGAAGAGCAGTCCACCAGGTTTTAAGACAGATAAGCACTCAGCAACAGCAGCCGACATCCTATCAAGTGGTACAGCCGAGAGAGTAAAAATCTGCCGTACAACATAATATTCATACAACAACATTAAGATTTATGGAGCAAAAAATTGTAAATAACAAGAGTCATCAGGGGACATACCAATGTAACAAAATCCATTCCCCCTATGCAACATTCGCTTTCCTTTGATGAAGTTATATCAGTTAAGTATCTCTCCTTATCGTCAAATTCTGAAAAGAACAGGATGCCAAGTCTATAGTTTAGCAAAGTAAATATTGTTAGATGTGCTTATAAATGTAATGCCAACCACCTGAAAGAGATAAATTCTGTTTTTGCGGAGCCGTTTGATAGCAAGAATCACATATCAGCCATTTAGGGACCCTAGATGTAGAAAAATCCCAACAGAATGGACGAAAGCGGGTTCTAGGTGAGACCACATTGGAAGCATATATTACTTCTCTTGCCCTCTCAAGTGCCTCTTTGCTACAATCGCAGGCATACACTAGTACGTTTTCTTTGCAACTACACACCAGGAAAAACAAAAGTATGATAAAGATAGCAGACAAATACTTGTTTCTTAACAAACCAACTATGGTGTTTCTACTGAGAATAGAAACAGGTGTTTTGAATGTTACCGTAAGATTGGGAGAGCAGTACTTCCATTACCACAGCCCACCTCCAATAGCTTAGAGTACTCCCCACAAGCAGCTAGTTCAGGAAACTCCTTGAACAAATACCGTCTCTCCTGTACCCATCAAATAAGCTAATTTGAACAACATGACCAATATATATATATATATATATATATACACACACACACACACACACACACACACACACATATACATACATATAAGAGTTCAAAAGGACACCTTTATATCGGTAAAATACCCAAAAATTCCAAATATTATGATCCTCAGCAGTAGTCAAACATTAGTACCATCTTACTTATGTCTTATTATGTTTCTCACCAGTATCTCACCTCACCTAGCAGCATGCCAGCATAGCGACTCAACCAACTTTGATAAGATAATCAGGTTCCTGCTTGGCTTACACCAATATCTCAAATTCATTAACTAAATTGTCTCTAGTGAATTGGATCTAATTAGTAACACAGAACCTTGTTTGTTTTTCTTTTTCTTTCTTTTGGCTGTGATTGTAATAAATGCTCAATCAAGTTATATCACTCAAACCCGTTGACCCCAGATAATAAATTAAACATGGTGTGTCTACTATCAAGTCTAGGGCAATGAGTTAAAACCTCTTACAGTATATGTCCAAAAAAGTCACATTCTTTATTAACTTTTTAATCTGTCCTAATAAAAGTAAGGGGAATATAACTTGGTTAACAACTTAACACATTTGGCCCTCAACTATAATGTTTCAACACTTCCTTTAACGTGACATGAATTTTTTGATTTTATGTGAAAATTTTGATTTGTACGAGAATTTATATTAATGTGAAATTTTATGTTTTATACTCAATTTTTTATTTTATGCTAAATTTCTAATTTCTATGCAAAATAATTTATTTTACACAGAAATTTTTTATTTTATACAGAAATTTTTGATTTTATGGTTTATTTTTTTATTTTGTGCGATAGTTATTGCTTGTATGCGAAATTATGTATATACAATTAGGTTTTGATTTATCTGTGACTTGAATGCTATATATCACATCGATTGCATATTCCATTCGGCCCTTATTCGCATGAAAAATGGAATTAAGAGCTATATCAGGTTTCCATAACCTAAAATTATTACCCGAAATACTTGCAATATACAAAAAGGAAATACCTTGAAGAATTTGCCGGTAGAATGACGAGCATGAAAATGGTTCCAAGATTCAGAGTCAATAGAAGATGAAGATGAAGATTGAGATGAGTGATGAAAAGGGAGAAGATGATAAGAAAATTTAGGATCATTCTGAATGCGATTACTCAGTTCCTCCCAATCAAAATCATTTGAGTGATACTCCGTTTCTTCTTGCAACCTCCTGCTGCTGTTCATCATTTTGTTTATGTAGACCTAGTAAATAAAATGGATTATGAGT
This sequence comes from Gnaphalium uliginosum, assembly GCA_963930675.1. Lineage (NCBI taxonomy): Eukaryota > Viridiplantae > Streptophyta > Magnoliopsida > Asterales > Asteraceae > Gnaphalium > Gnaphalium uliginosum. The sequence continues at coordinate 5,568,758 of OZ005682.1, read as the reverse complement.
GGCTTAATATGAGGGTTACTTTGGTAATTTTAAATGTGGGCACTATAAAATGTTTCAAGCAAGGGGTTTTGTATAAGACCGTTATGATAATCTATGCATATATTACGACTCTTCTTCTGGTGAATCTATCTATGCATATATTACAAACTCTTCTTGTGGTGAATCTATCAGATATAACGGTGAAAATATCAATGTCCGTTCCTTAACTGTATCGCCTCTGAAGTTGTCTTTGAAACTAATTTTTATTAATCGTTGTATCTTAATTCTTAACTACCAAATCATCAACAATTCAAACATTTAATCGTGAAGTACCATAATTTTATACACGTAGTACATTGTTAAAGACAGCTAAAAAAAAATATAAAAAAAAAAATGAAGAGGAATAGAAATTTGCACAATTTTAACATGATTTAGGTACATTAGCTAATCCAAAGACATGCAAAAGTAAGTTGAAAAGAAGTATCTGCTAACTTCTAAAAGTACACATCAAAACATTTAAGAAGTATGTTCTTGGGTTAACTGTACAATGATGATGCCATTGTGTTACAACTTCCCACCATATCCCCAGCTGCACAAAACAAAGCTATATTATATCCAACTGTCTGGTTAAACCACCCCAATCACACTTCAAATATTTAATCTTGGAAACGATCAAAATCCCCATTCTTCGGTGATTGCTGTGCCCCATGATTCACTCTTCCTGCACAACCAACAATTATCCCACCTTAAATAATAAGCCTCAAGTTTATAGGCTACTAATAACTTGCACCATGATTTTAAGTAAAAACTCAGAGATTTTAGGGCCAATTTGTTGCCTTGGGCTTGGAGTGGCTCACGAATCATACCTGAAAAGTCATAACCAGCAGTGTTCCTAGAATCATTATTACTCCTCCAATCGCTTACAGGCAAATTCCGATTTTGGATCATGAATTGGTACCCATCGATATTTTGTTGCTCATCGCTACTACCAACTACATTTCTTCCGGAAGAATCTGGTGGCGATAGGAAGCTTAAGTTCGGAACTGATGGCGCCACAACATTTGGTGATGGCAACTTATTAATAGAAGCATCACCCTTAATAACTGAAGCAGTTTCTTTCTTACCCTCGATAGCAAATGTGCCGACGATTATCTGAAATGATAATAGAAGAATGAGCATAAAACGCACACTGACACAGTAACTAGTATTATATGAATATCACCTGCACTGGACCCGCAGCTATCAGCGGCCCATCAATGGCACCACCAATAATTTGTCCGTCATTACTAGACAGACAAACACTTAATCCACCCGCACTACCACCAAATTCAGTACGTATAAAAGAGCCACAGAATGATAGGATGTCGAAACGACCCTGATACCAAAGAAACCATGAATTGAATAATGATTGGTTCATGCTTTGAGAAATGAATGTGAAAGTGTTTGAACTTGCTTACCTCATAACTAATGTTGACTGAGGATGTGGCTGGCTGGCGTAAAGATGCGTTAGAGATCGAACCAGATGCTGAGAGGACACACATCTCTTGCTTGCTTTGTTGCAAAAACGACATAATTTTCTGGCTAACATCCTATAAAAAATTTGAACAGATCACAAAAACAAAAAGATGTTGTTCAAAGTATCATCCACAACAAAATTTTACAGTTACAGTTTAAAGGCATTAGTATATTAGTTGACTGTTTCAGAAACCATTACAGATAAGAATGACTTGTAGCAGATTATTAAGAGCAGAAACCAAAAGTGGCAGCATATACGTACAGAAATAAAATGAAATCATTTGTAAAATCAAAAGGAAAATGATATAATGGAATGACTTATAGGTTAGTATTTCATACCTCTCCCGCGGCCACAGATATAATATGAGGCGCAAAACCTTGCCCTGTGTTCCCTGAATAAACAGAAAGAAATGGAACATAAAGGTTTTGGTCATGTTCTGTTGAACAGATGCTACTGTCCTTATCAAGTGAATCAAAGAACAATGCTAAAAATCATGATTGGTGTTGTATTTTATTTGAACAAATACAATAACCAACTAAGTTCATTAGAACTGTAATTCAGCCTGCTGCAATTCACAAAAATGAACAATTTTGGACATAATTTGGAACTTTCAATACTAAAAAGACCATCATTCTTGGCACATCTTGCCTGAAACCATAAAGATCAATTATCAAGGGCAGGACATAAAGGAGAAAAACTCACATACAAAACAAACACACTTACTTACACACCCTTTATAAAGAAACAACACTTTGAATTTAATCGTCAAACAAGTTAGTATTTCAATGTGCACCGACGCCTATATATACAAATGTTCCATTGGAATACGGTTTGGTATCAAAAATTAATCTAGTTTTAATAAGAACCTACTAATTAACAACTCCAACATCAGCAATGCTAATTCCTAATCTGGGCCTTGGGCCCTGAGGTTGCATGTTCGGTTCGGTCCATCGGTGTTATCAATCTAACCTGAATGGACTTAAAATTAGTTCATATGGAGCTGAAGTAATGCATGAAACTAGTCTACTGATACAGGTACATGTAAAAAAAATTAAATCATTATAAAACATAGACACATTCCCTTTTAATATGTACCATGTAAAAGTTATCCTAGCAGTGTTGCAATCTCTCAAATCAAACATGCAAAACTAAAACACTAAACATAACAAAAGCAAACCTTTTAAACTCCTATTTAGTTCAACACTCAAAAGGGTTTTAATTTATAGTTCGTATAATATATTTATATATATATATATATATATATATATATATATATATATATATATATATATATATAATAATAATAAATAAAACATGTGTACACAAACATGAAACATACCAAGAGATGATTTCTTGAAAGAAGTAGTAGAAGATGCACCAACTCCCAAAGACAAGTCCTTTTTCCTTGGCGGCGACAACGGCGGAACAGAAGTCGACGGAGATGACGACGACGACAGTCTTTTTGCGGCAGCTGCTTGTTCCGGCGTACCGTACTTTCTGGGTCTACCTCTCTTCCGCCGGACACCGGTTTCTAACGGAGATGACACGGCAGAAGGTGCAGAATTATGAGGGTAAAGTAACTGAGATGGTCTATGATCATTGTTGGTGGTGTTTGGTAGCATGCCATTGGTGATGGTGGTTGGTGGTGGTTGTGGGTGGCGTTGCGGTGGTGGTGGTTGAGGTTGTGGGTGGTGGTGGTGATAGTAAGAGCCAAGACCAAGGTCATCCGGTTCCATTAGAATGGTGGGTGTGTGATGAAAAAATAAAGATTTGATTTTTTTATTTAAATATTTTTTTATTTTATATAATTTATTTAATTTTTGGGGAATTTGGATTGGGATGTTGGTGACTTGGTGTGTTTTTTACAGTTTATTTCGGATGAGGTTTTGATCCTGCGCCGCATGATTCGTGGCGTGTGTGGACAATTGATTGAGTCCGACCCTTGCAATTTTGACTCTTGATCGCCAACATGGTCATTAAAAGTCAAACTAGTCCAAACATTTTGGATACTATTTTTCTGTTTTAAATTAAAAATTAAAGTGTTATTATGGATCTTGATGTTTACTGCAAACATTTACACTTTGTTTTTTGATAAATATCGGAAAAATATTTATTATTTCATCTTTATTTTGTCATCACATACTTTTAATATGTGTATGGATTTGAACTATTTAATATAGCTTTTAAAATTATACAAGTTTTTTTTTTATTTGTTAAAATTACGACACTTTTCTAAGGCGGTCGTTCGCAGAAAAGTATTGTACATTTACATAAACGTCATCCTAAAATTAATAATTAACTGTCATGTACAACATTTTTCTGCGTGTCAACGATAGGTCGATAGCCCTAAGGGCTGCATTTGAAAAACTCTTTTTCCTTAATAATACTTTAATATTTTTAGGGTCACTCTTGACGGTTACTAACGTTTTCACTAAAATACTCCAAATACTTTTATGATTTCTATACGTGTAATGTTGTTATGATAAAATTTGAAACAAGTCTTTCAAATTTTAATTTATTTAATTTTGAGTCTAGTGACTTAATTTATATCTGTTATGAAATATTCTAAAAGATTTTGGACGATTGTAAAGCATATCTATTATACTAAATAACAAATTATAAACTTTTAAAATTAGACAATACATATGAACAATCACCCAACATTATTTTTCACAAGTAAATAAAATTTACTCAAATGAATAAATGTTAACTTATGGCAAGGCCATATACAGACATAGTTGGTGCATATATAATTATAGTTGAAGACTCAGATGAGAATCACTAAAAAATTGAGAAGCATAACAAATTACAAAATTTGTGTCTTTTAACATATGATAATGTTAACAAATTTATAAAAATGTTAATAAAGAACAATAAAACTTTAAAAACCATAAAATTATTTCTTAAAATATGTTTTAACTTATTTTAACTGATATGTTCGTAAATGTTATATAACCCGTTTACATGTTATTAAATATATTTCTATGTGTGTTACGCATAATTTTAGAGTTTTAATATTTTTTAAAAATTTCGTTTGTACATATATAATGTTCAAATATGAATAAAAATAATTACATATGAACAAACATACAATCAATTATTCAATTATGTAAGTATAAAGAATTATCAATTTTCAAGTGATTCTAATTTGAAGAGACACTTCCATAAAACATATATACCCAGCAGAAATACCCTCTCGGCCTCCCCTAACATTTTAATTTAATTTTAATTAATTAATTAATTATTAATTATTAATTAATAAAGTGATTCACAAATAACGACACCCCATATCTGTCACCCTTCATTCCAGCGCTCTCAAATCTATGATGCTGCAGTAGAAGAAGAAAAAAGAATAATGGTCAGTTATTACTACATCTTTTTTGCACTATTCTCGCATTATACTCTGTAAATACTCTCTGATCCGTTGATACCATGATTTTGTTTGTGTATTTATAAGAATTTAGCAACTTAACTGAATGTAATTTAGTGTAAAGATCTATTGTCAATGATGCAAAATTTTAGATCCAATTAGGATAGAAGTACATTATCAGTTTTGATTTAGGAAGGGTTGTTTTTACTTACAAAATTGACATGGTTTTATTATTCTCTTGAAATGTTTTTGCAAATTAAAGTTCATATATTTGACAATGACAACTACTACCATGGATTAAGTTCCTACGGAGTTGCAGTAAAATATTTATCAAATCATATTTTAAAAGAATTTAGGCTTGGTTAGGGATTTAGGTTATCCACTGGTTCAGTCAAATCTGTACAATTTGATTTGTTTCAGTGTTTTCCGTGCGATCCAACATGAATCAGCAATGCAGGTTTTTTCAGTTAAGATTCAGTTACGATTTCAGTTAAATGATAATGATGTGTGACAATTAAAAGAGGCATCTTTTGATTTTTTTTTAGGATGCAAGAATGATATGTTGTTTGATTTACGGATCAAATTGTTTTGTACAATTTGTATATTTACAGGAGAAGGAAGCAAAGAAGGAAGCTTTTAGGAAGTATTTAGAGTCTAGTGGTGTTCTCGATGCGTTGACTAAAGGTTCCTTTGCTTGATCTCGAAACATTGTTCAAATACACTACCTTTTTTTTCACTAAATGAACTCCTTTGGCTTGTCATAATGCAAAGAATGAACAGACTTGCATTGAAACTTGTGCATAAGATTGCGACCCAGTTTAAAGATTCATATCTCAAAAGTTCACTGTCTTGGCTATTTTTGTGAACCTCAAATGCATAATGCATCACTTTTGCAAGACTATACTTACTGAAAACACACTGACAATTGGAGCATGTCTTTCAAAAGTTTTGAAATTGGAATTGAAGCTTATTCAGTTATGCAATTCCAATTTCAAGCCATGGTCTTGGAGTTCTGCCATAAATACATATATGTATCTTTTTGGCCCTCAAATGTTGACTGTTACAACATTTATAATATGTAGTTCTTGTGGCTCTATATGAACAGAATGATAAGCCTTCCTCAGCTGTTGAGTAAGTGTCAAATCTTTGAATAACTTAACTTTTCTTTTCAAATGAAGTATGCATATTTTTGACAAATGTTGTTATGTGGATACATTCTCCATTTTTTGCTTAGTTAATTTGTCTAAGGTGCTTACTTATACTTCTTATCTGGTTAACAGGTTTGTGCAGCAAAAACTAGGTGGACCTAGCCTATCCGAATATGAAAAACTACAAGCCGAGATGTCTGATCTGCAAATTAGATACAATGAACTTTTGGCACTTCACCAAGAAAAATGTACCCAGGTACATTTGGTTATTCTTTATTATTATATGTACACTAGTCGTACCAGAGGTACACTTGACTTTTGGAATCAAATTTCTTATTATGCAAGTTCATAATCTGTCAGAAGTTTTAATATAAAGGAATGTAACTCACTTTTGCCCAATTAAGGGAAGCTTACCTTCAAAAACTGTTAACAACGCGAAAAATGAAATACATACCCGAAATAGCTATAGAATTTTGGGTAAATATTGGCTCCACGAGCAAAAAAAATAAAAATAAAAAAATACCGCAGATCTTTCTCTAAAAATTTCAAAAATACAGTCTCCTTTTTGAATTGGATCTTGTACTCTGATCCATTTGACTTCAGAAGTCAACTGATGCATTTCTTTAAATCTTTATTCTTTTACGGGTGTGGGGGTGGAGAGTAGGCGATATGCTGAAGGGTTAAAAAGGTGTAGTTCTTACTGTAGAATAACATATTCTGGTTGCTATAAATTCCCTTGGTTTTTACTGTTCTTTGAATATTATTATTAGCATATAATGCAGAATCTTCATTTTTTGCAGCTTGAGGAATTAAAAAGTACCCACACAGTGGCATCTTCCAATGAAAATGCTGAAAGGGAACTTCCTAAAAAAAATCTATAAAGGAATGTCAATAAATATACGAAGAAAAGAGCTGCTATGGTCCACATACCAAAACGGCACCCTTATTATATACTGTATGAAGAAACAACCTCTTATGTTGAGTATTTAAGGTTAGCAAACATTTGCTTTTCAGATTTAATGTCAAATTGTGGCTTTGTTTATATGTGCACCGTAGCTTTTGTCATTTTGAAACATGTTCAGTTATAGGAGTAATAAACATATTATCATACCTACATATATACATTTCCTAAGAAAAATAAATAAATCAATGTTCATAGCAGCGCGTGAACCTCACGCTCTTATAAGTTAAGGCACAAATAGAGAAAGTTATTGATTATTTATTACAGTATTTTTATCTTTACTAAATACGGCAATTCAGAATTACATCACTTAATCAAATGAAACAAACAACCACATTCTCAGTTACCTCTCCCCCCTTTTCCATTAAGACCCACACCCTTATTTTTCCATGCCCCATAACCGCCCCAGGGATTCCTATGGGTATGAACTCCATTTTGTGCACCATTAACTGTTCAGATACAAACACAATTGTGTATAATTAAATATGTATATAGAGAGATATATGTATCTTATATTATATATGCGTAGTACATTTATATGTTTGTAGCATACCTTTTGGAAAATGAGTCTGAGTTGGATAAGTTCTTTTGGCAGAAGAAATAAGAACAAGGGCTAAGAGAACAATTAGAAACAAAGTAAAACTATTAGACTTCATGTTTCCTTGGTTATGTGAATTTTGATGTGATGGGTGCTGTTTAGTGATATAGACCATATGTTTGACTTTGTGAAGTGCCTAAGAAATTTGCTTGCTCTGTTATAATATTAGAACTGCATTTGACAGTTGGAAAAAAACATTAGTTAAACCATACTCATATATATGTAATACATAATTTTATAAGTACTTAACTGAAGAATCTTGAAATTTATGCTAATTACTTTAACTAATGCAGATGACATATCAATGCAAATGATTTATATAACCCAAAATTAAGCCCAAGAATATGAGTAAAACAGATGGTAGAATCAAAATAAATATGATAAGACTAAAAGTGTCTATACCATATGTTAAAATTGAATGAATAAAATTAGTTAACAGTTTGCACAGTGTATTATCACTCTATGATTAATTAAAGAATAGAAACCAAAATCAATTTTTTATCAAAAAAAGATATACTATTATACTGAGTACCAGTGGCCAAACAACCCGTCAAAACGCAATCAAGGCTTTAGTTGAAGAATGATTTTGTCATGGTGAGTCAACTAATATAAACTCGGAAAGTCAAGGTCAACTTTACATTATACATAAATATTGGTTTATTCAAAATATTATAGATATAGGTGGAGTGGTTTCTTGGTACCTCGCACGTTTAAGAAGTTTACTCCATTAAGACTTGAAATGTGTGTTGATCGTGATACAAGTGGTTAATATTTTTATTCGTACAACAGTTGTGAACGAAAGTTTATATTAATTGTGTAATACTTTTCATTATATATGACTAGCTATTAGCATTGGCAGAAGAGAGTTATGTTTTGATATTTGGAATATTAGATAGGTACAAGTTATGGCTGGTTATTTTAATTGCATATACGTTTTGTGCCAGAAAGATGCTGAATTATTAGCAAGATGCACAAAAAGCTAAATGAACTCGATCATTTAGGGTATAAGGCAGAAGAAAAAGTAAGATCGACGAAGTGAATCATCCGAGTATAAATTATGATAAGATTATGTAATTAGCCTTAATTGCTTATAAGACAAGCTATATAAAGAGATTTGGTGATCGATCTTGATTTACGCCGGTTGATTAGTGCTTATCATTGTGTATACGTTAGGTTTGACATTTATGAAGAATGTACAGTAAGTACACAAGCTAATTCACAATATAAATATATTGATCTTGGTTGACATTCATCAAGCGTACCTACAAATCATGACACATGGTCGAAAATTTGTAACTTTAAAGATTCCGTATTTACACACCATATACAAATGACCAAGTCATGATCATGTGTCACCATTTAATAACCGTTTACAGTTAACCTAATTTAAAGGGTAGGTTGATTCTGACTGAAGTGGTTGATTTAGTCTTCTATGTAGCATGAAATTTATCTGCTATGTATTGAACAGGGTTTTAAGTCTTTGTTCAACTTCTGCTACTTTCAATACAATTCATACGTACATCTAGTTTTGGGTTGCTAAAATGCTATACTTTTGATGTGCTCTTCAAAGGTATAACTCCAAGCCAAAGCCACTGTCTAGTATATATACCTCATATAATGCACTATTAGATTCCGCAAAAAGTAAATACAAAACTAAGTTATACTGAAGCATGTAAACTGTAGATACATTGAGTAATCATCAATTAGCACAAGTCTGAACTTAGTTCACAAGTTTAAAAAGAAGATTAGAAAGCCTTAGAATTCCCCAAAATTGCATCTTTGATTAAGTGCAATTCTTGGATAACACTAGTCGTGTCCATTCTATACTGTGGTGACTCCATGGAACACGACACTCCTATTTCAATCAACAAACGCAAACACGTTTCATTATTCATATAATCTGTTGTATCTTCTTTCACTGCAAGCTTCTCATCGTCGTTCAAAAGCACTGGATCCACGATTCCAACTACACCATCACCCATAGCTGTCTTAGCATAATTGTGTAGGCTGAGTCCATCTCCAAATACGCCATCAGTAGGTTTCTTACTTGTCATCATCTCCAGCAACAAAATCCCAAAACTGTACATGTCTCCACTTCTTGACACTTTGCTCCCAAGCCCATATTCTATAATCAAAAGTATTATCATTAGAAATTAATTTATATCACAAGGATAAAAGGTATGAAAATAATTGCGGTGAGTTATGAGGACAATGTACCTGGAGCTGCATAACCAATGGTTCCTCTAACTCCTGCTGAGCTGCTATTATGTCTATTCTGGTACTCAGATTGAAGTATCTTTGAGAGACCAAAATCACCAACATGAGCAACCATGTCTTCATCAAGAAGAATGTTGCTTGGCTTCAAATCACAATGAACGATAGTCTTTCCAGCATGATGATGAAGATAATCGAGTGCATTAGCCACATCCAAAGCTATACACACTCTTTGAATTAGGCTGAGTTGTGGCAGCTCGTTTTGCACGTTATGCAGCCATCGGTCTAAACTTCCATTGGGCATGAACTCATAAACTATGGCTTTGAATTCATTACCTTGGTAGTCAATACCGCTGCAACAAGTTATGACCTTAGCTAGGTTTCTATGTCGGGTATTTCTCAAGGCCTCACACTCGGCGATAAAGCTCTTAGAACCACCTCGACGATGGAGGTTTAGTACTTTTATAGCAACAATATTCACACCATTTGTATCGAGGCAGCCTTTATAAACAGATGAAAAGCTACCCTCGCCAATGAAGTTCTTTTTGGAAAAACCATCTGTTGCTCTGTAGAGCGTTTCATAAGAGACCTGAATTAGGGACTCCCCAGAAATAGTATCGGCAGGTGAAATCACTTCTACTTCTTTTCTTCGTCGATAGCACATGAAAAACAATAACCCCATGGCTACACAAACCACAAATGAAACTATAGATATGACTAATATAACTGCAAGACTCAACTTATTTTTCTTCTTATTATTAGAACTGCATTTAGGTAACTGAAGCTCAGGTAAACCGCCACAAAGCCGTTCATTGCCAACAATAGAAACTGCACTCGTGTTGGCAAAAACTCCATTTCTCAACATCTCGCCCTCAAAACCATTGAATGATATGTTAAGATTCTCTAACGGAATCACTTCCAAGTAAGTTGGGATCTGCCCGGTGAAGTTATTATGTGAGATATCGAGGTATTCAAGGGCTCGTAAAGATCTTAATGATTCTGGAAGTGATCCCGAAAAGAAGTTGTTGCTTACATTTAGACTTTGAAGGCTATTGCAGCTGCCAAGGGTGGTTGGAAGCTCACCTGACAATCGATTATTTGATAAAATAATTTCGTTTAAGTTCTTAAGGTTTCCAACCTCTCTAGGAAGTTGTCCTGATAATTGGTTACTACCCAAATTCAAGCCAATAGATAAAGATGTGAGTTCGAATAGTTGCCTAGGTATGGTTCCAGTTAGGCTATTTCGATCGAGGTTTAGCCTTATCAACCTTTTACAGTTCCCTAAACTCGATGGTATGGAACCGTTGAATTGGTTTAAACTCAGGTGAAGTTCAATCATCAATGATAGATTTCCTAAGGAACTGGGAATGTTCCCTGAAAACGAGTTGTTCATAAGATCTAACACTCGAACACTTTCAAGATTGCCAATAGTCACCGGAAGTGGGCCCATCAGCTGATTATTAGACAAGTCCAGTAAAGTTACGCCGGATAAATTACCAACCGATGAAGGAATGCCACCAGAAAAAGCATTTGAAGCAACGCTTAGAAAATATAAGGTAGTCGACAAATTACCTAAAGATTGTGGTAGGAAACCTCTCAACTGATTAAAACCGAGATCCAACACTCCTATCTCTTTGCAAATCGAAAAATCATCGATAAACTTCATTTCATCATCATCCCCACTACCAAAACTATTTGAACTTAATGACACAATAACAAAATTACAAGAACTCCTAGGATTGATGACAAGTTTTCCAGATAAATTGTTTCTAGCTACATCTAGAACTTGTAGTTGTGGAGAACTAAGAACAGATGGTGGAAGTGAACCCGTTAATCGGTTATCAGATAAAGAAAGTACCTCAAGATTAGGCTGAATCGAACCTAAATTGTTGGGTAGTCTACCAGTGAGCCGATTATTATCTAGAAATACTTGTTCTAAAGACGTAACGTTATAAAGAGAAGGAGGAATGTTACCAACTAGATTATTTCCTGCAAGTGCAAGTCTTCTTAGATTACTCAACCGGTGAAAGACGTCTGGAATGCTTCCACCGAGTTGACAATCACCCAGTGAAAGAGCTTCGAGAAATGTAAGATTCCCAATGAAGCGTGGAATCCCACCTTCTAGAACGTTCCCATGAACGATGAGTATGTTTAGCATAGACAACGTACCAATATTATCTGGGATCTTGCCAACTAGTTTATTGTAACCCAAGTGAAGAACTTGGAGGTTGGTGCAATTTGTTATGGCAACCGGAATGTTTCCAGTGAACGAATTGTTATAAAGACGTAATTCTTGTAATCTAAACAGACGACCGATTTCAGGCGGGATTTCACCTGAGAACGAGTTGTTTTGGAGGCGAATGCCTCTCAGAAAGCTTAAATTTCCAATAGAAGGAGACAACAACCCGAGTAAACTGCTAGATTGAAGATCCAGGAGGGTGACTCTTTGGTGACGTTGGCTGCAAGTAACACCTTGCCATTGACAGAAATCAGTGTTCGAATCGTTCCATGATTTCATGACACCTTGTGGGTCATCTTTAATCATGGACTTGATCGCGAGCAAAGCCAGTCGATCACCTACAACTGTGGTGCTGTTTTGTGCAACCACAATGTGGGTGAATATCGAAAATGACGCAACATGTAGGAAAACGACCAAGAGAAACGGTGTTGATTGTTTGTACAAAAATGGTAACCATTTAGGAGTCATTTTTGGAGCCAAATATGAACTGTGGTGAGTTAAGTTGTGTGTATTTCTAGTATTTTGTGACTGCATATAAATTATAAAGGAGGCTGTCACAATGGGACTAAGTCAAACTTTACATGTCGGTGAATCTAGAAAGCATCTTGATGGTGACGTGACTGCGCTATTTTATTCATCCACATTTATATTTCAGTTTCCCACCCTTTTAGTTGGCTTGATTCCTTTTTAAGTAGTTTATTTTAAGCTACAGGATATATATTTAAGATATTGTTTGCAGCTAGCTGAAATAGTCTTTACAGTGCAAGTGGCTATACATTTATGAGGTTATGCATATGCCCGGGAACCCCTTACAAACGTAGGAAACCAGGCAACCATGTGGACTAAATTATATACGAGTAATTAAGATTTTGAAAAAAAAATCAGGATTATAAATTGATGATAAACTAATATTTAAAATATTGATGGAAAAAGTTAATGGTAACTCCAATGATGAAATAATGGTAACGCCGATCAGGCCGACTTTTACAATCACGTTTAAACCTTACTCGTATATAATATTTCAAGTGATAATAAAATAATAGATAGAATTATTATTTAAAAACAAATCTGGAAAATTTTGTTGTTTTCGAAACAGTTTAGAATGTAAAACAATATCCCTTTTTTTTCTTCGATCTGACCAATACCACACATGCAGATTCTATTGATCTGTATATGATTTCTGAACGTTGACTTTTGACTTTTTTGTGTTTATATTGTTGACATTGGATAATGGTGAACCCACAATCACTAAAGTAAAGACTATTGCATCAAATTTTTCATAAAAAAAACAATATTCATAAATGCGTTGTCAACGGTACGTTCAAAAAATTTGTTATATTAATGATCGTCCAATAAAAAACGGAGGAGGTTTTCCTTGCCCAGATTATCTGAGAGGGTGAATATTTATATTCGGGTGTACACAGCCTAATCGAGATATCCTCTTCCCTAACTACCGTGCAACTAGTGAAATTACATCTTGTAAGAATATCAGAACACAATAGGGCATATTGCTGATTGTTATTAATCGTTCACTCGTAAGTTGTAATTTATATAGAGTAGTTTGTTTATTTTTTTTTAACTAACTGAGAATTTTAGATATTATTTTCATTATTAAAGACGTTATTCCATGGTGTTTAGATTTGACACTTAATATTCAGGGGATTGTTGCACAGAAGATTTAATTCCTTATCAAGTCCAATTATGTACGTTCTTCTTTAAGAAAATCATAGACTAACAACGTACATTCACTTTTGTATCAATATAGGTAACGAACCGATTTTATTACCAATATATGTAATATATATCTATACCGGTAAAAAGTGTTACCGATTAGAAATGTACTTTACATAGTTTGTTATGAATCATATTACTTAAATCGACATATTTTTACAAAGTACATTACCTACGTGGGTAATAAAATTTGTTCGATACCTACATTAGTACAAAAGTAAAAGTACGTTATCGGTCAATGACTTTAATCCTGATATTATATATTATTATAAGTTTAAGAGGTTTATAATTATTAGTGAAACACTTTTGTTAAACAATATAATTCTGAATATTAATTAACTTGAAATTAAGATATTACTTATGATGAAGTAGTCAAATATGTTGAAATGTGAGTGCTTTAACTACAAATAAAGTGTTCTATCTATGGAACCTTTTTCACCCAAGTCAAAGGATTCTTTTAGTCAAAGTTGACATTCTAATCTCTATGGCTTCTCTAATTAGATACGATCCAAATAATAGCGTTTAATTAAATAAAAATAATAGCAAGTTGCTAGTACATGAGAACTCCCCGCCTATTCAAACATGGTTGTAAAAGTCGGCCTGATCGGCTGACTAGTCCCCGCCTAGACGAATTTTGGAAGAGTTCTGATTCGACCAAGCTCAAGTCGGTCAAAAAATCCGGTCAAAACCAGTCAATATGTCAGAATCGTTCGGTCTATGACTGAGATGTATTTCTCTATTGCTTTTTTTGCTAAATATTATAGAAAATATAGAAAAAAGTTTAAAATATGTTTGATGTTTGATTGATTCTATCTTCAAATCTTTCTATTATTTTATACCCTCTTTTGAATATCTAGTCTAGTCAACATATAAAAAAAAGTGTAATATTATCTTACAATAAAAAATAATGAAATGAAATACATGCATAGGGAATAGTTGACTTATTGACGTCACACACTCACACGTACATACCCCATGTATTTCATAATCTAAGAGGAGATCGACAAAAAGACTTATATCGAACTGATTTCTTAGACGTTTATAATTTAATCACGGGTTTTATGTAATCTTAACAATAATAATCGTGCATGGTTGTACTTATATTTACATAAATAAAAGCCTTTCTGTTCTAATGTATTTAATTTCTTAATATTTATAAGCGCACAAAACATTACGTAAATCCGTGTTTGCGTTTTGTAATGTTGTGGTTTTATATATTTGTCTCATAGTGATGTCGATTCAATTACAGTATGGTGTAAAATATATATTATTCGTATATATTAAAAAAAAAAAAAAAAAAAAATAGGAGTACGGTGAGGTGATGTATGCATAATGTAGGATGCAAGAATATATGAATCGGACTCTACGTTGCGTTGCTTTGACATATCGATCATCGATGTGTAGTTTAAATTTTACTTTAATTCGTTGTCTGATCGAACTACTATATATTTAGTAGTATTTGCTTATTAGGAACGTAGACGTAGATAGTATAACGACGTATGTACAACTACACGTATTATATAACTTATAAGATTTTGATGATTAGTGTAGTAGTTTTATATCGTTAAACCGAAAGCCTTATAATACGACTAATAACAATAATATTTATTATGTCATAAACATGTGACAATTCCATTTCTCAATTTACATGTTCCGTCCTTTTTTTTCCTTTTCCTTTTTGAAAAGCTAAGACTTATATTAACTCAAAACTGGTATAACTACAAATGTTATCACCAATCCAACCAAATTATATATACAATCAATAAAAATGTTTGAAAATGGTAAAAATAAAATGTTATTGAATTGAAACACGATATCATAATTATATATTTCTTAAAACGTGTATTTTTAAAGTTAAGATTTAAATTGGGAGGGGAAAATATGTGTAGCTATTTTTATATAAAAAGAAAATTATGTCATTGTAAAATATACTCCTGTGATTAATTTTTTATTTTTGAAGTTTTTCTAAAGGATCCAAAATTGTTGTAAAGAACTCAACCAATGCAAATATCACCACAGTAATAAAAAAAAATAAGGATTTTTTTTAATCGTAGCTCTAAGGGCTATGTTTAAAAATCAATTTGATGCATAAAACGGTAGTACATTCAGTTAGTTGAGAAAAGTTATATTTAGAGGTGAATAGTTATTATCAAAATACAAATAAGTTATACATGTGTTAATTTCTCAAAGATACCTCACAATATTTAAAATTTTCAAAAAAAAATAGCGGAATCAAAAACATGTTCTCACGGGGCTCACGGCCCAACCCACTTACCCACCCACTCGTTCAGTCGTTTGATACACTTTCGTCAGTTTGTGTCCACGTTTTCAAACCTAAAACTTAAGTCACTAAAATTGAAATTGAACAAAGCTTAAGGACTACTTTTGTAATATCTCTAAATTATACTGTACAATCCAAAGGGGCGCAAATTTCCCCCTTTCACTCTCGTTCTCCGATCATTCGCCTGATTTCGATCTTTTTAAGAGGCGAATATAACTAGGGTTTACTGCAAGGGTTTTGATTTCGCTCACGGAGTACGATTAGGAATCCAAATTAAAAGAATTTAGTAAAAAAATAATTATTATTGGAAATTGGAGTGACCCGGTGTATGAACTTGGTATTCTCATATTGTATTTAGGGTGTTCGAAAATCGAATCTTTTTGCTTCTTGATTGAGTTAATGGAGTCTGATAAAGATAAAGATGATGCTGTTGTGTTTCTTGATCGAGCTTCTAGGGCAACTAGAGGCAAACGGTAAGCAGACGATTTTGTTAGCTTATGAGATATGGATGATTGATTATTATCTACATAATAATGGATTGTGGTCTTTGTTAAAAAATGTTTATCATTTGATAAGTGTTTCTGTAGGATGACAAAATTGGTTGATGATGAAATTGAAGAGGATGATGAATTTTGGAACCAAGATGCATTGAAAGAGGTAATTAGTTAATTTAACTTATCACATTATACTAAACTACTAATGCTATTGCTTGATGTGTGACTATAGTTAACGTGTAGACCCTTATTAGAACAGGGAATATAGTAGAAGTGTTTGGCATCGTACCACTTATAAACCTTGTTGTAGAGTGATGGCTCTTCTTTGAAGGGTGAGATGTCATTCATTAGTTGAGCAAGTATTCGATAATTTGACCCAAAAAAAAAAAAAAATTGTAGAGATTTCTTGTTGTTAACTTCATCGAGCTAGACAGTTGTTTTGCAAGGTGATTATGAGGTGTTAAATTGTTAAATCATAAATATTTTTCTTTTTTTTTTTTTGCAGGAAGAAGATGATACAAACTATGTAGAAGAAAAGGAGGCTGCAGACGTTTTTGACAGCGACTTTGATGAAGATGTATGCTTCATTGTGATTTTAAACCTCTCTTTTTGAAATATATGCTTACATTGCTTAACATTATGTAGCCTTAATGAAGATTGATCGATTTCATGACTAGATTACTTGCTTTTGCTACAGGAACCTGAGCCAGAGGAGGAAGCAGATAATGAGCCAGATGACAGGTAAGTTCTTTTTTCTAGTGAATAATCTTGAACGTATTTTTTCTTTAGTGGATGTAGTATAAAAGATGTAAGTTATCTGCAGGAAGCGGCCAAAGAAGAAATTGGCATTTCCGGGTAAACCGAGATCGACATTTCCAGGAAAACATAAATTGTCATTTCCAGGAAAGCAATTGCCAAAGAAGAAGAAAGCGAAGGTTGTTTCAGAACCGGATAGTTCTGAAACAAATCCAGAACAGTCAAAGTCAACACCCCAAGAAGATCATGATGTGCCTGATGATACGGAAGTTGAGAAAACAACTAGAAAGTCGACACGAACTTCAGTTATTGTTAGGCAAGCTGAAAGAGATGCAATACGCGCGGCACTGCAAGCAACAATGAAGGTTGACCATCTTTTTCATTTTTTACTACTGTATATTGTATTTTAGATTTCTTCTTAAAGATCTGTTATTTTGATGCTGGACTTTAAGCCAATAAAAAGAAAAAAAGAAGGTGAGGAGAAGAGGATGACCCAAGAAGAGATGCTTCTAGAAGCTGCTCAAACAGGTTTGGCATCATATATTTATGCATGTTGGATTGTTAAAGTTAATCAGATTAATAAAATAATACGTTCTTGATCTTTATGAGTGTATAAAATTGGTCACAAACCTTGCAGAAATAATGAACTTGAGGAACTTAGAACGAGTTTTAGCAAGGGAGGAAGAAGTTAAAAAAAGAGCGATTGTTCATAAAGCTGTCTACAATGGTCCTCAGATAACTTACCTGTCTAAAGATGGCAAGTATTTCTTTTACTTGATAGTATCTTTTTTTGTTGTTCTCTAGAACTTCTTAATCTGATCATACCACTTATTTCAGGTTACTCATACCTCGAGTTTACTAATGGGGTGTCGTTCAAATCTCAGATTCCTACATCATCCCCTCCATGTGAGTAGTGGTAGATATAGTCTTCTGATTTTGCATATAAATTTTTGCATAATTCTTTTTTCCTGATGCTAATTGAGTCTATTTTTTATATCTTTCCAGATCCAGAGAAGGCTGTTTGTGTAGTTACAGGATTACCTGCAAAGTAAGCTGTCTACCCTCTTCTTCTAGAATTGACGTGTGCAGTTTTAGCGAGCACTTTGCTCACAAATTTATGTTAATCGTGTTCCAAAATGTTATCATTTACTTCCTCAAAGAATTGTGATGCAAAATGGTTATTCGGTAAAAATGTTGTTCCTGGTGCAAGCAGTTGCTTATTATTTTTATGACACTGCTTTCGTGTTATACTTGATTGTTCTTGGATTATTCTATAAATTTGTGTTTGTTTGTTTATGATAGATATCGCGATCCTAAGACGGGCTTACCATATGCAACAAAAGAGGCTTTTAAGATTATTCGTGAACAGTAAGGCTTTACCTTTTTTGAGAACTCAGATAACATTCTTCGTGGTTATTACTCTTATCGTGTCACTTGATATCATTTTACGTCTTCTTTCAAAACTTGTTGTAGGCACGGGAACGAGAGTAGTGGCACTAAAGAGAAAAACTGCATGGGAGTGCTGTATGATTTGGCTTGTAGGGAAGGTTTTACTAAAAAGAGGAGATCAATCAACCCAAACAGCAAAGAGAACTCTTATCCCAGATTCTCGGCACGTTTTCGCCAAATTCCAGCTTTCGAATGCCAAGACTCGGATTGACTACAGAAATCCATGTAAATGGATTTATTTTTGTTGTCTTTTAGCTGTTAGTTTTTATCTGCTACAAAAATATTAGTAAGCATTGGATAAATTTTGTGCAACACACATTCAGATGGTGCATTAGGATATCTGAAACACAATATTTTAACCATTTCGAATGCACGATTGAGATCTCAGGCTTTCTAGTCGGTTTTTGTTCTTGAATCAGGGATGTCTGGCAGAAAGATAAGGCTTTTGGGTGTCGAGTTAATGTGCATTTTAAAAGATGGTACAAGATAACGCTTCTGATACAAAGCGTCAGTCATACTGGCTTTGACAAGATCGAAGAGTGATATAGTTGTATGCCAGCAACCTAGTTTATGCACACTTGATCATACTTCGTTCTCGTTTCATGCCTTTGTCGACAATTTTTAGCAGTTCTACAAATATTGTTTTTGTTTATGTAGCTCTTGTGGGAATATACCATCAGAAAAGTATTGTTAGAATATGTTTCAAGTTGAGCTTATAGTTGTGGTATAGCTAATTGTAGAATTCTGAGAAGAATCGATTGAACTAAAGATTGGGATGATTACATATTGAATACAAAAAATGTAAATTCTGGCATAAGAAAGTGATCACATAGGCAACTGATTGATTTGTTAAAATACCTATAAGCCCATGATGACAATACACAGTGGACTTTAGAACTTATTCGTCCGTGAGATGAAATACACGAAAACGATTTTAAGCAAAATATGAAGAGAAGACTTCCAACTATGATGCAGCGTTCTACAGATTAAAGTGGTACATTTCTCATACAGAATACAGTATTTAACAGTCTTCGTTCACAAGTCTTCGTTCACAACCAATATCTACATTGATCATTCAATAGTTTTTCTTTAGTTTCATCGAACATCTTATTAAAATTTCCCATCAAAAGTATTGAAAGAAAACACGACAGCATACATCTCTATAAGGAATGAAGAAATGTAGATAGTTTCTGGCAAAGTCACTCGTGAATGAGCAGCGGTATTATACCTAAAAGCTGTACAAGAATGTTTTTATCGTCTTAACTAACCTCCTGGTAATGACCAAAAATGGAACCCCAGCCTTAGGCAACTTTAAGTAATAGCTTGTTGTCCTTACAGGCCCAGAATTATCATATTCTGCTTTCTCACAGTATTAAAGAAGCTTCATGTTATTCACCCATCAGGAAATCTACATTGTCGTGAAAGAGTGATGCAGAATGGTTATTGCATCTTCAAAATCATGTCTCTCGAGACTAAAAACCGATGCATTTAGCATACATGCGATTGTTTCAAGTATAGTTTTAACCATCACACAGAATGTCTACCGGACTAAAATGCTTTTACCTGAAACAATGATATCAAGTTGAAATCAGATTTTATTTAATCTTTTTTTTTTTACAAGTAATATGGAATGGAATGGAATATATGATGTGGATTGAGGATGAGTGGTTAAAGAAGATGTACCTTTTGATCTAGTTCTTGTAGACACACAAGTTGTCTTTTCAAGGTCAGCCTTCTTTAAGTGAGGTGCAATTAAGAAATCCAATTTTACCAACCACAATGCAACTGCAGATGATGTTGGGGGCATTGTTGCAAAACTTGCAATGATATCATCTAAATCATAATCAAACCCAAGAGCTGTGTCACTTTCATATGACCATCCCCTATTGATGGCAGCGACAAAATCACCAAGAACCTTTGGCATATACAAGACCGTAGTATCAGTTGCCTGCTTTAGTCTAAAACATTTGTATTGCAAATGTGAGTGAAAAGACAAGCAGACAAAGTACCTGTAGCAACTCTAAAAGAGTGGAAGTACGTCTTAACCGCTTGACCCACACGTTATGTGCAGATTTTGTCCAAGCACCAACCATTGCACCCTCAGGCATAGAAGACTACAAAAAAAAGATAAAAATGAACGAATCTGATCTCAGAGATATATTTTATTGATCAAGTAAAAATGTTAACAATGACTCACCTCAAGTGTGTATGCTGCAGCTTTAAGTGACTGTAACTGTGATGATAAGATTTTATGCTTCGGAAACATATCTGGAGCTGAACCATCCCTACATGTGGCAACATGAATGGCGTATCTTTCTTCTAGATCAAAATCAAGCTCAAATGTTGTATGGCAAATCCGACAATGTTTCTCATCTCTCCAGTATAGATCATGACATCTTTCACACCTAGCGAGTGAATCAAGAAAAGATCTTTTGCCATGTTTAACCGAATGTAGGGCAGAACGAAACGAGTTCCATAACCAAGAATCAAATTGTTGAAGGCGACACCATTTTTGTTTAGCCTGTTCTCTATTTCCAATCGGAGTTACCACAGCACTCGTGGAAGCCAGACTATCATTATGCATATAGTTCAAGCCAAGCAGGTTGTCCACATCAGACACAGCCGATGAGCTGTCATCCCTGGAAATACTCCTCTCGGATTCACCAGAAAGGGTAGGTTGCCCAACTCTGGCATCATCACGCATGCTGGACATAGCTTCACAAAGATGAACCTCCCGTTTTTCCAAAGACGAAAGAAGATGACACTCTCGTCTTCCCCTTCGGTCCATAGCTGATAACAAGTTGGCTAGAGCCTGCAATTAGAAAAGCAAACAGAAGTGAAAATTAAAATATATTTTCTTAGAATAAGCAACAAACAAATTTCTGAAAATCAATATTTACCTCTTCTGTTTCAATTACTTCCCATCGACCATCTTCAGAGGACTCAAAATATATCCTCTTGTGGCCCGGATCACACATGTTACAGGGGCCTAAGAATAGCCAGTATCTATTATATCTACGATCAGATCCCAAAAATATTGATTGCATAGGATGTAAATCGTCCATAGCTTCCATATCTGCTGCATCCTTTTGCCTACTTTTTTCGTGGATCGCCGATATAATTGCTGAAGAATCAACAGGTTGAATATCTTGTGTTCTATCTGATTCACCACTATTAATCATCTGACTGTGCTCGTTCTCAAGTGGCATGGACATTCTTTGTTGCTTTGCTGTTGATCTCTTTATTTTTGCTCCAGAACCAACTTGATAGACATTAGGAACACACTGAGCAGACAATGAAACAGGTTCCTGAAAATTGTTTACATTAATAAAACAATATTAGATATAAACAACATTTCTATATCTAGAATTATAACAGTTGTATTACCTCCATTTTTAAACATGAGCCAGCTCTCAGTAGATCAACCAGAGCCAATAGAGCATTTAGCTTTTCTTCAGTATTCAGGTCTGAATATTCACCTTCCATCAGCCCCAGTAACCACATTTCTCCAGGGTGGCTCTCATCAATTTCAGAGTTTACAAGTAACATACTATCCTTGGTTTTAAAATGATTCTTTTGTCCACGTTTACTTGGAACTAACTCCCCTGAACCATCATCTGAATCATCTAGATGATTGCTCATATCGTTGGGGACATCATCAACACTTCCACAATCTTCAAGATCAGATTGATCATCCTCAGCATCCTTAATGATGGAGTTACTACGAAGACGATATGTAGAAAACGATATTTTTTCAAATAGAGTGATATCACTTGACAACATTGAGCTTATCAATTCCTCTGTTTTATTGGTTGTAGTTGCAAGCTTCAATCCAACGATCTTCATGAAGAAATATGAAATATTAGAGAAAAAATGAGGTTGAAACAAGACAGACGCTGATAGTAGTTACTTACTGATGAACAAGTTGCCAATTCGGAAATTTTCATCCCACTGTTTCGTTGCAATGACAATATAGTGAACAATTCACCCTTCAGGGTACCTGGTTTTATGCCATACCTAGCCATCACAGCAGCTTCCTGTGAATCAAATCATAGAAGTCTCATATGTGAGCAATGACTTTCACTACAGCTGAAAATCTTACTAAATTACGGAGTACATTACCTTGTTGAGAGGTTCGTTAGGTGATGTGTCACGTTTTGAGCCAAAACCAGCTGCACCAAACACCTGGCGTAATATCTCTATCCATGTTAGAGAATTCAAGGAATTCTTCCACAATTTCAAAATACCGTCTTCATGTTCAACCTTCCAATGGAGATTTTAAACATACTTTAGAAACTAACAATTACCCTTTGAATAAACTAAAAGATCAAAAACAAGATGCACAGTCTGAGACCAGCAGCTTAATTTACAGATGATGAAACATAAAATATTATGGCCTCTAAAAGAAATTGATACTTACTGACTGAAGCAACGCACGATATTTCCAGTTTTTGTTAACAGGAGATACAAATTCACTATCCATTTCCTTCTCAATACCAGTGAGAAGCAGTCTCAGAAGAGCTATATTGAGTTTCCCAAGTATTAGAGAATCCTGAAAAACAATGAGCAGAAGCATCAAAATATAAATCCTTACTTGAAAACAAAGATCATTTAGTTAATATGGTGATTAATAGAGTAATTTACAATAGATTTTCTATACTATACGCATTTGGATTGAAATTAATCACAAACCTTGTCAATAAATGCTTGCGCAAGCTCATCAAGTGTGAAGGACTGGATGCCAATTAATACAGCGTAGGTGCTGATAAAGTGAAATATCTGAAACAAGAGAGAAAAAACTAGTTAATATCCAATATTTGTTTACAGTAATATGTAACGGCTTTTTCTTTTGCTTTTCTAGCTAGAATCTATTTTTTGTCTTCCAAAGTAACTTGTCACGTGTGTCTTGATTTTTGACTTTCTGCATCTTTTTAATATACAGATTAAACAGCCCTGTGATAGTGAAAACCCCATATTGAAGTCAAGAATAATGAGAATCGCATTTTGGCGATAAACTTAGCTAGCGGAGCATGCCACTCATTTAAAACATCAAGAGAAGATAAAGCATCCTGGATTAGTAGTCAATATTAAAACTACCATAAAATCATATGTTATTACAAACAAAACCCACCAAAAGAAAGGGTAGTTGACAGCCAAACCAAAATGATTATGGGAGGTATTTCAAAGTCTAGTGGACCATCACCAACTCATCTTAAATGCATGGCCAGTTTTTACAGATAGATTAAGAGGATGGATACTTCAACATTTGAAAATGCTAAATTGTAGATAGATGACTGCATGGCATAAAACCTCTTGATGAGGTTATTTATTTGTTTCAGGATATTATACCCCAGAAAACAAGCTTCAATATATGCTACTCCTTCTGGCAGCATCTACAGATCTTAAGCATCTTGTGTATGATGAAGAAACGGAGATCAAAACTGAAGATTCTGAAATATACCTTAAAAAGTATTTTAACAAGTTGTGGAGAAGAATCCCATGGTGGCATATGCAAGGGTTGCTTCATTCTGACAGAGTTTGGAGGGAACTTTGCTAGCAAATCTACAACCAAATTGAAAAAGAATGATTTACTGTAGAAGGTTTCATCAACTACGCATTCCTATATTTCAACTACATAAAAAGTTATAGCGCTGCTCAAAACGCAAGGGAGTGTATATAACTGAACCTTACCTTTGCAAAGGGAACAACCATGTAACCTATTGGCTTCACAATGAGCACAGCGCATTGGTGGATTTGAAGTTTCTTGTAGCTCTCTCAGTTCCAGTTCCTCATCATCCACCAACATAGCATATTGACTTGGGTCTTCTTCACTTCTACCTCCAACCAGAGAAATTTCACATAATTCCCTCCGCCTTTGCTTCTCATTATCAACTTGTTCACATCCCACCTTCAAATTATATCAGGGGAACAGTCAGTCATTGATAACTGCCAAGCCATACCGGCTATAGTAGATACTTTCATATACAACAAACTACCTTTTTACTTCTCGCTGAAGACTTCTTCTCTTGTGATTTATTTCCTATCCTCCTCTGCAAATGAACCACTTCAAGTAATCAAGCTAAGAGCAATCATAATATTCACTTTGATCACAGAAATTGCAACTTAATGTCACTTATTTGGTAAAAATGCCAGCAATAAGACAAAAAACAAGGAAAAGAAGGCAAACCTTCACAGGTTGTTGTCTTTGAGGCTTCTTTTTCCCTCGAGTTGGTGGTTTGCGTGATGTAGAAGGTGGAAACTGAGAACAAGCTCCGTGATCATAGCCAACAGATGTTGGAAGGTTTGCAGCACCAAGATTTGTTAATCGCTGAATTGTCATCAAACCTTTTCCAATACCATGTTTCACCACTGCATTACTCTCCTGGTTTGTAAGTCGCCACACTGTCATCAAACCTTTTCCCATACCATGTTTACATGGAGCACTATCTGGAGGCGTAATTTGGTCCTCAACATTTGTAGGGTTGGAAGTCTAAAAAATAGATCCAATGGGTCACAACTAAAGTACAGAAGTTTGATAAATATTATAACTGAACTGAAAAGATACACTCCCTGTACCTTTTGCCTTTTAAGTGCTCTTTGTTTTTCTTGGCAAACACGATGTGAAATCCTCGAATCTAGTAAGAAACAGGTAGAAGATTTCACAATTTTACACAAGAAGCATTTAGCACACAAAGAGATAAAAGGAAAAAATATAACACAGGTCGGTTCCTGCTTAGCTAGGTCGAAAGTAAAGGGAGAAATGCCAAGTTTCAAAGCTTTTTTTGCCTTCCCCAAATGAAGGGGCAAATGATGAAAAAGATAAAGGCGTGATATTATTGTTATGACTCCATTATTTTAGTGAGGGGGCTCTATAGGCAACGAGCTTTCTCGGTTTCAATATTTCACTGCATTCATTAAGGTAAATTCCTCAAGGGAAATAAAATACGCATAAAGAACCCTCTGAAAGCCACTAATTCTCGAACACAACTATATTCATCAATTACCAAAAAACTTTTGGGATTGATCATATATGTAACTCATATCACTCTCACAAAACTCGGATATTTCCTTTGTCTACAGTCTTCAAAACACAGAACCTAATATTACCTTATTATCTGCAAAATCAATTATTCGTTTATAAACTTCATCGTATAAATACTGCTTCTTTTGGCATAACTATAAGCAAGTTCAGTAAAGAATATCATATTCCACTTCCAACGCAAGATGTGCAAATGCAGATAAATTCAACTATATTTTACAATGTTTAATGCTCATAAGACCATTATGTGTTCGATTTCAAATTGATGAAGCATCTGGTTATGATCAAAACATTAAGATTCTCACCTACATCAAATAAGGATAAAATCCATCTCCTTTATCTATATTCATTTCCTTCACGTTAAACTCTCTCTACCTATTACATCACACCTAAACAATCCAACAGGGTGATTCTCTTGAGGTTGAATAGAAAGCTAAATCAAACATATCCATGATAATGAGTACCCCGGAAACCCAGACAACCTTAGGAACTTAGTTGAACAGGATCTGTTCTACAGGCTCGTACGTCTATTCTTGATTCCTTAGTATTCCATACAACCCTGACAAGAGCTTGAAAAAATTAACATGCATAACTGCTACCAGTTCCTATTCCTATTTAGATTAATAACTTAGAAACTTGCCAGATCAAACATTAACTACAATTTATGTTACAAAGGTGCTTCAACGTACTATCTAAATCCATCTATAACCCACCCTCACTGTCAGGAAACCATAAGACAAAAACAAACAGAAATACAAAAAATAACATTACATCAACATTACAAAAGGAAAATATAAATTCTAATTCATTGTTGTATACAACACCGAGTTTACAAATTCCTCAATAACTGTTGTAACCAAGCAATACTTAATAACAAATAAATTGCTAACCATATTAGGTGATCACAAAATCAATAAAATCACTAATTAACAGAATTAATACAAAGTGCGGAAACCAATTGCCAACACTATCTCAATAAAAAATTAAATCACAGTAACATAGAATTAACATTCGGAGCCATACAACTACTCAAAATAAACTAAATAAACTCATCGAATATTATTAATAATAATTACCTTTAACATTACAGAATCGAAAAGCATGAGAAGGAAGAGTATCAAACTCCACACCGAGTGGAGGTCCATCCTTCCTAAACACTTTATTCAAAATATAATCAGCACGTAACAAATCATCTTGTATCAACCGTAAACCTAATTTTGATTTCAAGTGTTTTTGTTGCGGCTGCTGCTGCTTTCTCTTCTTACACGCACTCGAATTGGCGGCAATTTTTTTATTACTATTACATTTAGTATTATCATTTCGCTGCTTACCACGAGCTTGCTTCTTCGACATCGCAACGAAATTACAATTAGAAACAAGAAGAAGAAGGTTAATTCGTTAATGGCGCCTTCAAATTCATGGTGAATTTGAAGTGATTTCACTCTCGCTGTGTGTGTTAGTGTGTGTTTGTGTCCTAAGGAATGAAGAGGTTTACAGGAGTAGGGTTTTGGGTTTTGTGGTGATATTTTTTCCTTTTTCTTTTTACTTTTTTAAGATTTAACTTTTAATTTGCTAAATGATATTTTGGGTGATGACGCAATGTACCCTTCCGTTATCAGAAACGTTTAGCCCATCCGTTTAATAAACTTTCGTAGCGAGTTATAAATTTGGTCCCTGCACTATCGGTTCAGCTGTAAATTCAGCTCAAAACTTTTATTTGTTATAACCATAGTTGATAAGCGTTTAAAGCCTTTAATTGCTAAACTTTTGTTTGTTATAACTCATAACTCAGTCCACATATATCACGTGTGCTTGTATATTTTAAACAACCTTTAACATATGGTTTTTTTATCGTGGAACATGTCTTATTATGTTCATTAATACAATAATGTATTCGATTTTCTAGTTACATAATTTTGTATTAGTTTTCAGCCACCTTTTTTTGTTGGTTGGCTTTAATAAATATAGCTTTTCCGAAAAAAGAAAAAGAAAAACTACATTCTACTCGTATTTCCAACTTTAATTGAAAGCGATCGTTTTGTTGTCAACAGTCAACACATTCGAACACTCGAATGCATGTGATTTAAGTTTGTTATACACTTTCTTAATCACACTTCACCTATCTCGGTTAATTCTCATATTTATTAATCATCACATTACATAATAATATTAGTCTTTCGTACCTAATAAAGATGAATGCCTTGAAGCATTAATCAAAACAAATCAAACTTTCTCTCAAAGGAGCATGGATCCTCTAGTAAGTATTGGAAACCCTAAACCAAGATGTCAAAAGCTCATTGTTAGGTTAACTGGATCTCATCTCAACAAAAGAATAAAAAGGCCAAGTGATTAATAAAAAGGCTCATGCTTCACGATTTTAATTATAATTGGGCCTTATTATCTTTAGGCCCAATTGTACCATTTACGGCTTATGAATGCTTTTCTAAATGGTCTTGAAATGAAGTACTCCGAATAGAGATGCACAAAAAGAAAACGGGTTCTAAATTCAACCCGAAAAAAATTCGAAAAATCAACCTGGTCAAATCCGGGTTTGACCCAACCCGGTTTGGGTTTTTTAGTACCCATCGGGTACAAACCGGTTTGTCTTGTGACCGTTGGAACCTGTGTTGGAATCGGTTTTTTTGAACCCGGTTTAAAAACCGTTTTTTTTTACCGTTTTTTGTTAAATTTGACCTTTTTTCACTATTTTTTTACCATTTTGCCATCCCAAGTTTACTATATATACAAACCTTGAGTTTAGGTTCAATCACAACATTCAAACACTCATACAAACTCAAAACGCATACAAAATTCTCATTTCTCAAATGGCAAATCAATCTTCTTCCTCTTCCTTCGGTGTTGGTTCTTCAAATTCACCAACGATCGTTCGAAAATTGGTTAACAAAAGAAATCTGGAGGTGTGGGATTTATACGACAAAGTATTGTTGTCGGATGGTACGACTAAGGCACATTGTAAACGATGTGGGAAATTCTTAAAAGCCGACTCCAACACAACGTTGAAACATCATAAATAAAAGTATTGTGTGGGACTCAAAACTAATCCGGAAGTAAGTGGTCAAGCTTCTATGTCACGACATGGAGCTATATTTGCATACGAAGCGGAACGGTGTCGAGAAGCTTTTGCGGATTTTGTGATTCAAGAAGCTTTGTCGTTCAACCACTTCGACAACCCTCGACTTACTAGGGTGATTCAAAATACTCTTCAACCGCGATATAATCATGTAAGTCGTATTACTCTTAAACGTGATGCCCTTAAATTGTGGAAAGAAACTAAAAAACAACTAATAATCGGTTTTGAAAACTTAAATACAAGTGTATCATTAACAACCGATGTTTGGTCGGCTTCTCATGGTTTGCCCGGTTCGTACCTTTGTGTTACCGCACATTGGGTTGATCCCGTAACTTGGCAAATGATGAAACGTACCATTGCTTTTGAAGACTTTGAGTATCCTCACACGGGTCAAAACTTATTTTACATGTTACGATATGTAATTAAAACGTTTAAATTACAAGAAAATGTTTTTTCAATCTCGTTTGATAACGCGAGTAATAATACACTCGTCGTTTCAAAATTAATATTAAAATACGGACCACCTTTGAAGGGCATTTTTTATCATAGTCGATGTGTTGCACACATCATTAACTTGATTGTGCAAGCGGGACTAACGGTTAAAGAAACAAACGCAGCAAAAATGGCATATAAAACTATGTTACAAGACATATTTCAAAAGGGTAAACTTAGATACAAAGCTTATATGAGATTGTGTAAGGAAACGGATTCCATTTTTTTAACCCCTAATTGGGACATGCCCGTTAAATGGAATTCGACCTACCATATGTTTGTATGTGGTTTACGTCAACGTGACTGTTTACAAGTTTTTCATGATCAACTTGTTCACAAAGGTCTTGCAACACCATTTCCCATAGAATTTTGGGAGGTTATTAAAAAGTTAACCGAATTGCTCAAAGTTTTTAAAACCGCGACTACTTTATTATCGGATATTTATTATCACACTAGTCATTTGGTACTTAATCAAATTTGGTTGATGACTTCAAAATTAAACGAATACGAATATGAAGGTGCTTTATTTGAAAAGATGGTGGCTCCCATT
Source organism: Gnaphalium uliginosum (assembly GCA_963930675.1). Lineage (NCBI taxonomy): Eukaryota > Viridiplantae > Streptophyta > Magnoliopsida > Asterales > Asteraceae > Gnaphalium > Gnaphalium uliginosum. The sequence continues at coordinate 5,538,850 of OZ005682.1, read as the reverse complement.
AAAGAAAAACTAAAAAAAATATTTTCAAGAAATGCCACCGGTAATTACTTGTTCCACCGCATTGAACTCGTGTTTGAACATTTTCGGGGTGGAAATGCTTATCGATAACATTTGTCACAATTTGGATTTGAATGAAGAAAACCCAATGTTTTTCGATAATACAAAAACGTATTTTAAGAGTTGTTTACAAGATTTATTTGGCGTATATTTTCAAAAATATAGTTCAACGATAAATGTGCCGGCTAGTTCGGTTTTCACAACGTTTAGTTCATCTTCTTCCAACAATGCAATGCGTAACTTATATAATAGTTTAAGACGAGAAAACCATAAACGGGCAAGGGGTGAAGGTAACCAAACCACTTGCGAATATGGGAGATATACCGCAACGGATTTTTTGTCCACTATTCTACCCAATGAGTTCGAACAATTTGATATTTTGGCTTGGTGGAAAGAGAGGGAATCTCAATTTCCCGTTCTAACCATCATGACCCGAGATTTACTAACCGTCCAAGGTTCTACGGTAGCTTCGGAATCCGCATTTTCTCTTAGTGGCAGGGTATTATCTATACGAAGAACAAGACTCACACCGGCCTCCTTAGAGATGTGTATTTGCTTGAAGGATCACTTAGACGCCGCTAAACGAATACAAAATGTTTCAAGTCTTGAAGGTGAAATGGAATACGAAGGAGATATACATAATGTCGAGGTGGAAGAGGGTATGGTAATATCACTTTCCGACGAAGAAATTGCTCTCGATCAAGTTTCGCACGAGGCTACCTCTGAAGAAGATTTTGACTTTTGAAGAATTGAAGATTAATATAAGTTGAAGATTATGAAGACTTTTGAAGATTATAAAGACTTATATTCAAGAAGATTATGAAGATTATAAAGATTATGAAGAATTATAAAGAATTATGAAGACTTTTTGGATTCAATAATATTTTTAAGAAGACTCAGAAGACCTTTGTTTAAGTTATTGTTCAACTATGTTTCCATTACTAATGTTTTATGAATTCAATGAAATTTTTTTGGCCCAAACGTTGTTTTTCCCTAAAACGCTTAACGCTCGAACCACTTTAAATTATATAGACTTTTTGGATTCAATAATAATTTTAAGAAGATTTAGAAGCCTTTTGGTTAAGTTATTGATCAATTATGTTTCCATTACTAATGTTTTATGAATTCAATGAAAAAAATTTGGCCCAAACGTTGTTTTTCCCTAAAACGCTTAACGCTCGAACCACTTTGAATTATATAGACTTTTTGGATTCAATAATATTTTTAAGAAGATTTAGAAGCCTTTTGGTTAAGTTATTGATCAATTATTTTTCCATTACTAATGTACTACCATTCTATTGAAAAAAAATCGAAAAATACGTTGTTTTTCCCTAAAACGCTCAACGCTCGAAAAAACGCAATTTTATTAAAAAAAACGGGTTGGAACCGGATTTTCAACCCGAACCGGTTCCAACCGGTTTGTATCGGGTTGGGTTTTTTCCTCTTCAAATCGGGTCGGGTTCGGGTTGGGTTGTGTCAAAAACCGGTTTGAATTCGTTGACTAAAACCCGGTTCGGGTCGGGTCGGGCCAACCCGGCATTTGTTCACCCCCAACTCCGAATATATTATTGTAAAAACGTAAGATGAATATTTTAAAAAATGATATAAAGTTAAAACGAGGTTTGATATGAATGTACAATGTTGATAGCGCGTAGTACAGCTGAAGAAAAATGGGTTAATTGTTAAAATAATTTTACTGTGCTCCAAGTTTTTTGGTGTCAAAGAGAATAAAGGACCAATTAAATGCAAAGATATGGGCCTGGAATCTGGATGTCATAGTTTTATTAAGACCCAATGAAGGTGGTCCACCAATGAGACACAAAAGGCCTTGATTACTAAGCTATAGGCTAGGGGTTTGTGTTTTATAAGCTTTGTAATTTGTATATCACAATTTTTTATTTTTTTAACTACTAAAGTAATACAATAAAAAATGGTGATGAACTTGGACATGTTTGTGGTAACGTAAAATAATTAAAATCGTTAATTTAGTATTGTATGTGTAAAAATAATGGTACAAATTTAATAATAGCTAGCTTTGACTTGCGACTAAATCAAAATAGTACTAGTATTCACCGGTCAACAAGGTTCTAGACGTAGGAAAGGACAACAGAAATCTAATAAGCATATTTATTTAAATATTATCATTTTTGCATTTTACTATATTGTTCACAATAATATCTATCGCAAATTTATTTACGTTTTTCAAATTTGTGTCAATTAAATATATTTTATTTTACATTAGTTTGTGTCGCATCTGTACTTCTGTTTGATTTACTGAAATTTGATATAAATTATATCATTTCTATAACCTTAAAATAAAAACAGTTTTCAATATATATTCAAAATTCATAAGTCAAAACACAATAATGCTTGCCAATGCTTACTTTTTGCAGTTTTGGAATGTCCCACCTTGATAATTTATGGAATATAGAAGCACTTTTCCCTTTGACTACTGTATCAATTTCTCAAAGTCAGCGGCTGACCAAAATGGTCAAAGTAAACAATGGTCAACCATCAGATTCTATGCAAAATAAAATTACTAGCAAATGTATATATATTATACATAAATTAAAAATTATCATTTAAAAGTTATTATATTAAACTTTGGTAGGAAATATGACCAAAATATTCTAGATATCATGAAAATGTTTCCTGCACCCTTCAAGGATACCTACCTTGTTGTATGTGACGATAGATCCACTTTTTTACTTTCAAAATCACTTCAACTTTGAAATATATGAAAAGCACAAAATGAAAAGGTGATAAAGACATAAAGTCGATACATGCAAAGTATGTTTGAAAATGAAATTGGAGCTGTAGACGTTAGCTAGAACTAGAATCGGTGAAAGAAATTGTTGCTAAAGTTTTATTTAAAAAAAAAAAACAAACTATTTTAAATAGTTTCCTTTTATGGAATTGTAGAGTTTTATATTTTCAAGAGTAAATTGCATGAATGGTCCAACTGCTCTACGCACATTCTTACCGTTAGTCTCTATACTTTATTTATTGCATAGGCAGTCCAAAATCTCAAAATTTGTTGCGCGCTCGGTATAACTTTTGAGTCATAGGTTGAGGAAAAAGTAAGTGTGCAATAACTTTTGAGTTTTTAGACTGTTTATGCATAAAACAAAACATATAGACTAACGGTGAAAATGTATTGTCAAACATAGACCATTCTTTGTTGCTAAACATGTATTTCTATCAATAAAATCTTATAAAAACTAAAAACTCAAATTCCGTGTAAGTTCTTAACATCCCTTAAAATTCTCTCCCCCAAACATATCTAGTCATAATTGCATAAAAGCATCCATATACACTATTACATAAGAGATCATTCGGCTATCAAAGTCTGTCATTATGTGGGGAACTTTTCAATCTGAAAGTTACGAGTTCAATATGTAACTAAAATACACATGGGTAAACTAAAATTAAATATGAGTACGAGCAGCCTAATTCCCACTTTCCTAAAGGCTTCCTGAGTAGACTTTTAGTTCGTGATCAAGACTAAATGAGATCAAAATCCCCATTTCTTGGCACTTTCGTCTACTTATAAACATAACCACCTCATAGTTAATTACATCAATGTCAACGTATCTTTCATAACCATCTATTTTCTAGTTACATCCGCGAAGCCACTTATGTCAGTCAATAAACAGCAAAATTTTGTCTTGTACAATAAAATCATTCCACGAGATTCATGCACCCCAAAACACATGCATCAATCAGTTGTACCTTATGCATTCAGAATTGTACATAATTTTCTACTATCACCCAAGAGACAATAATAGAACCCATTTTAGAGACAACTACTCTCTTTACACCAAACCAAAAATCATATTGTTAAGTTGGTTTATAACTTAAGCAAGAAAAGTTGTACTCTTTGGCACCAAAACCAAGTATTTAAAGGCCTAACGGTCCATGTGGATTTTTAGATTTTAAGCACCATTACATTCCTTTTTAACCATTATGAAAATGAGCAAAAACAATGGTAATAGAGCTGCTGCAGGCAAGAGTCCAACACAAGATGACAAGTGCATTAAGGTGAAGTACATTTCGAGCCCGGTTATGGTGGAAGCAAAGGATCCTTCTCAATTCAAAGAAATTGTTCAACATTTCACCGGCCAAACTACAAACAATTTGAACTTTAACAACTATTCTAATCCCACAGCCGCCGCCACCGCCGCCGCTGCCGCCACCATGGCTGCCACAACCACAGTTGTCACAACCAACATAGATAACACGAATCCACAGGTTGGTATCGATGGTTACTCATGGGAAGAGATTGCAGCATGGAATCAATACTGATAGTTACCTACGTGATCACTATTAACACACGCATGCTCGTGCGCACACACATACCCCCTTGGCCAATAATCGTGTGATCATTTTGGAATTAGCATGCATGCAAGCCCATATTTAGTCACTTGTACGTTTAAATGCAGTCAGTTTCCTTTTGAGTTGTTCTTGAGGTAATATGTGCATTCAAATTATAAAATGTACCCACAAGGGTGGTAGATGCATGTAATCATGATACTAATTACTAACAGGCTGACCCCAATTATTGATCGATAAAAAGGCCAGAAGACAAATAATCAAAAGAAAACATGAAAATGACCACCTACAAATTTTTACAAAACAGATCATCAAATGATCCAATTGTCCCACAACATAAAGATCACGAAGATCAAGAGTACCAATGTCAACCCGATATCCGAATGTTTCAAATTTATAGAAAAAAACACCTACTTCCATAAACGTCTAAGACTACAAGCTGCATCAGATTCAACAACTAAACCACTGCCTAACACAAAGACTACCCATATATCAGTTACCTTTATCAGGAGATTTCAAGTAAAGTGTCTCACCACCATCTCCACTACCCGAGCCACCACTTCCGCGTCCCTCACCAGTGGGACCCGAAATCCCAATATCTTGCTTACGTCCAAAGTCCGGGAAACCTCCACCTAGGTGGATCCCACCAGCAGCAGTGTTGTTATTATCAGTCTGTAGCATGTTTAGTCCACTGTTTCCACCACTTGAATTCATTCCTAAATGGCTTTGCAACGCTTGCTGCTGTTGTAGAGATGAGTACTGCTGTTGGCTGTACATCATTGACGAACGTGCAGCCATGAGTGCTTGTGGTGACATCTGTTGAGCTTGCTGCTGCATGTAGTGACCTCCTTGCTGCTGCATCATCCCACCTTGAGAATACTGAATCATAATGGTACTACTGTTAATGTTTGGTCTACAAATTGCTATAAATAGGAGATTAAAATAGTGAAAGATTTTTACCTGAGAATGAAGAGCAGGTGCCTGAGGTTGAGAATCAGCAATGGCGGCAAGGTACATAAGGTTCCTCTGAAGCTTAGCCTGATGTCTGCCCAATCAAATTTAACAATTTTATGGCAATTAGTTGTGGGTAAGTGTGTGTGTGTGGGTAAGGGTGAATAAATCTAGTTAATTTTTATAAATTGGCATTTCATTTTGAAAGTGATTGTCATATAGGACTAATCGGAATAATTTAATCAGTTACAACAAAACAGGCCCGAGGAAATAATGTATGTATTCACTAAACCTATTATCTAGGGATATACATGTAATATTATGAGCTCTAAACATTCCTAAACTTGCTAGTTAAACAAAGAAAAGCAAATTATGTATTGAATTGACACCAGTTTATTAAAAGAACGAGAGGTTAGCAATTAAGAGTAACTTACTCGGCACATTCCGCCATTTTTCCAGTGTTTTGGCTCTCAACAATCTTTAGGATCAGAGACTTGTTTTCATCCAGGTACTGCACCCACACAAAAGATTGTATCAAGAATGAAAATAGAAAAAGGCCATTAACTTTTTATAAAATAAAAAGCTGTCACAAACAGAAGTAAATCCCATGTAAAGAACTACTATTGTCCCCTAATCAAGATGATAAATAAAACTTGTAAAACACAAACAACATATTAGACAAAAAGATTGAATATTTTATGCTGAAAGATAGTTTATTGGGACTTCAGCAAATACCTATATTCAACTCATGCATTTTGTAAAGTGCAGAACACAAGAACATTATATTATTGTTTAATACATATGATAATCTTGTTTTGTGTAATCAAAATCAGCTAATAAGATGCCTAGAGCACAAAAGACAACACGTGAATCAATACATCAAATCAAAATACACAATCACAAAGATTGATGTAATGAATCTTATTAACCCTTTATTTAATTACCCAAACCTGCACATGCAGCTGAAATTCCCAAATAAATTAAAAATATACTCCGTATAACTTTTAGTAAAATAATAAGTTAGGATACTTCATACCGTCACAAAAAGGAGTCCACTGACCACAACGTAATTGCAAGTTTGCAACTTAATTGACATATATGGGCAGTTTAATCATTAAAAAACGACCCTTTACCAGATTTTAAAATGAAATACTTTTGTGTGAACATGAAAGCTTGTAACCTGTATATCAATGATTGCTATCAGGTCTGGTATAGTTCCACAGCTCCATAGAAAGAAAGAATATGACCCTTGTTCTTTTTTTAAAAAAGAAAAAAAAATATTCTAACAAGACATCGTATATGGAGTGTTTGGGTAAGTTCTTTTTACGCATTAGAGACATTGAAATTTATAAATTCTAATAAATTTATTCTTAACTTCTCGTGAGCTATAAGATCCAATTTGTCTTCATAAGCTGTTAAAGATTAACTTATAAACACCTCTCCGAGATAAAAGATTTGTGAACCGAGATATACTTTCGGGAAAGGAATCCACTTTTTCTTGCACTCAATAAAAAATTAAGTGGTAGTAATTGGTTAGGTTGCAACTCACAAGACCTTTGGAGGAGTTGGGTTCAAATTAATCTTGTTTTCTGTGCTAGCTAAAAAAAAGTAAAAATATTATGTAAAGTTCAAGACTTTGTTCTCCTACTTTAGTTTCCCAGTAAGAATATGATATAAACATCAAAGGGGATGAAGAAAAACATTATACAAATATTAAAACAGCAACACATGTAATAGACTTTCATTCTTACAGTCGAAATATGGAAGACCAAACATGTATGTATTCTTGTAGAAGTTATTATTACTATTACCATTATGAATATCATGCAAGATCGAAGCTATAGTAAATTACTACAGCAATATAACACACAGCAAATATAATATAAAGATAAAAACTTGTTGCAGATGAAATATTATAAAAACTTGTTGCAGATGAAGAAACAAGCAGGAAAAAGGCAGGCAAATTATTAAAAGCCAAAAAAGCAAACATAAAAGGATGAATAAAGGTGAACAAATCCCCACCCAACAACAAGACATAGACACACATGTATAAAAGTGGATTCTAGCTATTGTGTGAAAGAGAAAGTTAAAGGTGAAAACATATGCTATGTTTCATGAGGATCAGGAATTAAGGGATGAAGTTAACCTGTTGAATATGATCAGTAGTGACGTTGTTAGTGGGATAATAAGCTGCCATCATGGGCTGCATCTGCATCAGGTGCTGCTGCATTTTATAAATAAATATTTGATATACTTATTTCTTTGTTTATATGTTGGTATGTCTTTTTCTCTCACTAGTAAAGAAAAGAGAAGCACTGCAAAATGCGAAGTTGAAAGAAAAGAAAGATAATGAGAGAAATGGGGCTCCACAAAGAGTTTGCAAGTGTTTGTGGTTAAAACTAAAAATAAAGAACAGGTATGGTTCCAGTTGTTGGATTGAAAAGACCAAATGGGGTCTGGTCTTTGAAGTGTTTCAACTTTCAAAGAACAGAGATTAATGGCAGAAATATTGATGATGAGATAAAAGGAAAAAGAAAACAAAAAAGGCAGCAGGCTTTTTTCTTCAGAGTGTGTACTACAATCTTTGGATATATATACAGCTGGTGGTGCTTGGATATGTGGAAAGAGGGTGGCATAAATTCAAATTTTAGGGTTTTAGCCTTTTGATTCTTTCAAGTTGAAATGACCTATGAAAATATTTTAGTTTTGAAATTGTTGAAGGATTATAATCAGGCTTTGAGCCCGTACGATGCACGATCATTTATAAAATACAATTATATTAATTCGTAAGTTTAATGTTGTTAATTAAAAAAAATACTATTATCATTGTTATAATGATTAGTAACATAAATTAAACAATAATGGATGAACTTGTATTTATTTTTTTATCAGTTGATACATCAAGTATGATGTAGTCTCCTCATTTCCTTACGAGCGGTTGAAATTTGGGTCTCTGTCCATTTATTACGGTAACATCGATCTTGTCACCATGTGAATGACAAAAGTAAAAACCATTAATTGCAAAATTATGTTAAGTTTTAATATATTTGTTGAGCCCTTGCGATGCACGGTAATTAAAAAATAAAATTAATCATATGTTTTTAAAGTTTTCAATTGTTTTAATATTGTTGAAGATTTATTATTGAAACTCAATAGTAACGTATACCAAAATGTACATAAAATAATCAATTTTATATATTTTATTAAAACTAATTTTCTTAAACTTGGTAGTTGGTGATGATAATATTAGATCATTGCAATGTGTAAGATATCAGTACGAATATTATTTATTTTTTATGTAGGAAAAATTATTATTTATTAAATTTAATACATACATTTAAAAAGCTATTATAATAAATTATAATAAATAGTAAATTTGAATTAGAAACCTTCACAAAATAGAAGGATGTAGTTTGTTATAAATTCAAAATTTTAAAAACTTTAAGAAAGTGATAGAAATTATGAGTATTTTTAAGGAAAAAATAATTTGATAATGTGGCATAATTATGTGAGTTTTAGGAAAAGATAAAAAGATGATGTGGCATGTCTATATAATAAGGAAAAATATTTGTTTTATATATATAAATAGATATATATAACTATCTATAAAATATACTTAAACCATTATACAATGAAGAAATCCTAGCCCTTAATTGTGTTTTTTTCAAATCGATCTGACCATTTAGATTAATTCCTAATAATTACAATTAGCACCCTTAAGCCCTTAAAAACAATTAAATCGTTTTATAAAATTAAAAAAACATAAAGTAGGTAATCAATAAAAAAAATCGGAAAAAGATATTGTCAAATACTAATTAAATTTTAGAAAAACGTAAAGACTATAAAATAAATTACAATATTCTCTCAAAATAGATAAAGACGTATGTATTTATTTAAAATATAAATTTCTCATATTTTCACAAATCTCACGCTTTCTCCAACCTTTTTGTTTACTATATATAATAATCATCTTAATCCTCTTTTTTCTTCATCTCTAATTTTTCTCCCATTTACAGATTTAAAAAGGATCCATAAAAATAAACCTTCCACATCTCCAATCAATCTTCTATCGATGATATGCAACATGATAAGAAATTGAAAGGTATATAGTATCTATCATTGTATATAGTCTCTATATGGAAAACGCGGGCGGTTTTGATTATATTTTGTGTATGTTTTAAATTTATAGTAAAATTGTTCATTGTTGAATGTTTTTTAAATGTGCATATTCAATATTAAAATTTATTTATAAATATTAAAATTTATTTAACATAATATCTTAAAAGATTTTACCTATCTACAAGAATTTATAAACCAATATAGCAAACGTTAAAACTTAATATTCACAAGAACCTCTACAACACAAACAAACATTAACTTATAGTAGATATATAATAAAACATAATAAAGTTAAAAAACTTTAATAAATATTACACACTAATAATTATTTTGATCAAACTTACTAATAATTATTTTGAACAAACCATTAAGACTTTCATAAAGCATAAATGGAGTATCTACCAACATAAAAAAACATGAAACTTAGGTTATCTCTCTAACACCCATTTTAAGGGCCTAGTGGTATTCCGGTAATTTCCCTAAACTTTAAATTATTATTTAATGTGTTAGGAAATATTTTACTATTATTATGTCTGATAATATTAGTAAAATGAATAAATGAATTATTGTGACTAATACATAATTCATCAATTTAAACCGAACTAGTTGACGGTAAAATAAAATATTTGGTTTTCGCAAAATGGTTTTAGGTTCCCGACAATGGATTAAGAAGGGAACTAGAACGTAATGGTATTGGGTAAGATTAATATATATATATATACACATTTATACATACAAATTTTGAGAACTTCTCAAACTTTCTATACAAACCTGAGAATTCCCTGCTCCTGCGAACCGAACCGAGCATCCAACATTTGAAGAAACTTTCTGTGAATTCTTGAATCATTTCGTATCATCTTTTGTTTCAAAAACGGAATTCGAGTAACATAATCAAATCGCCATCTTGTTCCTGTAAGTGTTTGTGTTTATAATTGTATTTTTATGAAAATGGTTAATTCACGAGTTGATATGAATTGAAGCTTAAATGACGTTATAAGAACTTATTTGATGCATATAAACTGTTAGAAAACTTAGTTGAATGTTAGGAAGTTGAATTCGTGAGTTTTGAAAAAAACCAGTTCGAAGAGCCTAGGCAGTTTTTGGCCTTTCGGGGTCATCTAAGGGTCGAAAATGACATTTTTCAGTTTTAAACCTCGTTTCGAGACTTTCTGATGTCGCTTCGGATTGAACGTTTGTTTTCTTAGACTTCAGGAATTTACCTGCTTGTTTAAATATGTTATATGATTATGAAATGAGTTACTAACTCATTATTTGTTGTATTCTCATATCAGCAGAAGACTCAGTAATATAAGACTTTTGAGTTGTTGGATTGAGATTGACAGATGAGTGGATCTGTGATCCTCAGTGTGATTTAGTTGTAACATGTTTGGTTACAACGGGTAATGTAATAATATTGTTGATAGACTGTTTAGTCTGGGTTGTTTATATTATCCATGATGATTATGGATTATGTGATATTTGGCCTTTGGGCATATGTGATATGTATATTCAGAGGTCAACAATGGTTGGGCTTAGTTACTATTGTTTGGCCAAACAGGGGTTCCTTATACACATAGTTGATAGGAACTGTTGTTGGTGAAGATAGTAACAAGCTATCGGTTAATCATTGTATTGGCCTGCAGTTGATTTTAAGTGTTCCTTGGAGGATACCTCAGGAACCACTGGTCCTCTTTGACGTTGTGTGTTTACGATTATTCGTTGTAAACAGATTTGTTATTTCTGAGTTAGACTGTTGGTTACAATTCTTCTCACTTAGCCGTGTGCTAATCCCACCACCCTACTTCTTACAGGTTAATGTTCGAATAGGGGATGGGCAAGAAGCTTTTGGTTTAATGGGATGTTTGACGACCAGCTACTCTGATTTTATTTTGATACATAATGATGGAAATTGTACTGTATAACACCCAAACTGATGTATGTTTTATGTTTTTTTAAATGATATAACTTTAGTATATATTGTAAAAGTATGTTTTGACCAGACGCTTCTGATATTTCGAATATAAAATGATATTTAGGAAGTGGGGTGTTACAATCTCCAACCATCTCCAACTTCATATTCAAAAGAAAAACATCTTTTAAGCATCTTTCAACTCCAACAACAATTCATCTCCAACTATATATTCCAAATATCATACTCCAAACACTTCTATACTAATTAAATAATTTATAAATTTTATTAGTAACAAACAACTACTAATTGTCCACTTCTTACATGAAGATGTAATTTAAAACACATATAAACAATATCTAATACAATACCATCTAACAATTAAAAATAAAGTTAACATCAACACACATTAAAAAAAACAACTCATTTTATAAATTAAATTTAAATTTCTCGCGTTGTTCGAGGTCTTAAACTAATATATATATATATATATATATATAGATATATATATATATATATCCAAAGATCAGTACAAATAAGGTTGATACTATATTTTGTGAAAAAAAAGGTCCTAAAAATTAATAATAAGCTAACATTTTTTGTATTTGCAACTACTTTATTAATTTTGGGTTAAGAGCACGGGGTGTGGTGACACTGTCACCACAGTGTTCTGGACAGTGTTCTGGATAATGTTGTAATTGAGGATTTTGTGGTGTTGTGACAATGTTCTGGATAGTGTTCTGGAGTTTTTTATTATTTGTTTTATTTGTTTTTTTAATGATAATAATTGTATAAATTAATATATAAAAATAAATAAATCAAATAAAATAAGATTTAATTTATTAAAAAGACATAAAAAAAATTACAAGTCCTAAAATTAAAATACATAATTTAAAATACATAAAAGATTACAAGTCCTAAAACTAAAATAGATAAATAAACAAATCAATCATCTCCCGCTCCCGTTCCCGATCCCGAAGTTTGCGATTCATTCCACCTCTGTTCACGATACCTCCAAAGATGTTCCACAAGGTCGGCTCGAAGTCCTTCGTGTGTCTCCCGATCACGTAGTTCCTTTGTTTTCCTCTCGTATGTGTTACATCTCTCGATCTAAGAACCTTGTATGTTTCCAACAGGTACATAATAATTTTCATTCTCAGCAATGTTGAAACCGTTGTCTTCAATTATCATGTTATGCAATATGATACAAGCATACATGATTCTTCTTATAGCGTTTACACTATAAGCTCTTGCCGGTTGTTGTAGTATATGCCACCTTCCTTGTAAAACACCAAAAGCGCGCTCAATATCCTTTCGTGCGGCCGATTGTTTCCTACTGAAATAAGCCCTCTTTTGATCAATCTCGCTTGAAAATCCCTTCACGAACGCTACCCATGACGGGTATATCCCATCGGCAAGATAGTACCCTCTATCATAATCCAAATCAGCCACTGTATATGGAACTTGGGGAGCGGAGTCATTTAGCAAATTCCTAAACAAAGAAGACGTATTAAGAACATTTAAGTCATTGTTGGATCCCGCAACTCCAAAGTATGCATGCCATATCCACAATTCGTACGAAGCGACGGCTTCAAGCATAATCGTCGGATACCCATGATCGCCTCGGGTGTATTGACCCTTCCATGCATTTGGACATTGTGTCCAAGCCCAATGCATACAATCTATGCTACCGAGCATGCCGGGAAAACCATGAAGCTCGTGATGTTTATCATACAAACGATGTATGTCTTCATTCGTTGGTTCTCTCATGTACACATTTGAATATAAATCGATAACGCACCTTGTGAAATTTTGTAAAGTTTCACGAGAAACTCTTGCTGACATTTGCAAGTATCCATCAAAGGCATCCGGAGTTGTACCGTATGCCAATTGACGAATCGCAGAAGTGACTTTTTGAAGACAAGTAAAGCCCGGTACGCCACGTGCATCGGGTCGTTGACGAAACCACAAAAAATAGTCGGGAAGTGGTTCGACGGAGTAAGAGCTAATTTCCTCACAAATTCTTTGGAATAAACGGCGACTCATTCGAAATCGACATTTGAAATATTCATTCGGATATTTCGCATTTTCGACAAAGTAATCGTTTAGTAACGTCTGCTCCGCCGTGACTCGGTCACGAGGTATGAAACGACGTGAACGAGCCGTGGAACTTTCGGCATCTTGTTGCTCATTACGATACTTACGAGCAAGCATCATAAGTTTATACGTGGTTTCGTCATCGGATGATGAATCGGGTGACATTTTTGGATGAGTTTTTGATTGTTTTAATTGTGTATGTAAAAGAGTTTTTGAGATAGTGTGTTTGAATTGTGATTTGAGATTGTGTTTGAGGTGTGTTTAAATAGAGAAAAAAAATTTAAAAATTTGGCCGTTCAACGGCTATTTTTTAAATTTAAAAATTAAATTTTTTTTTTTAAACCTAAAAACTAACGGTTAAAAAAAAAAAAAACGTCGCGCAAACCGGCGTTCGGAGGTGGACGGCGACAGGAAAAACGGACGGGAACGCCGTCCCGGTGCGGCAGAACGTCTTCCGACGGCGTTCTCGTCGGAAAACGGCGACAAATCGCCCCCACACCCCGTGCTGTAAGTAATCAAATACTCTGGTTTTCTTACTTCATGAGTCATCATATTTATTTAATTTAAAGATACGTCATATCTATCTTTACTAAAGGTCATTTTTATTGATTCATGCACAAACTTGTTGAGACATAATATGTAACATCCTAAAAAAAATAAAAAAAAAAAAAAAAAAAAAAAATAATAATAATAATAAATAAAATTATAGTATTATTATTAAGTTACTCCTAGAAATGTTAAACTTTGATTTAACCAGCTTATAAATATATTTTATGTATAAAGAGTTGTATAGTTATACAACAAAAGGTGTTAATCACAAGATAATAATAATTAATAATTTAATAATGTTAATAATATAATAGTGTTATTTTAAACGCTGTAAGAATCAAAAAGTCATGTACTATATTGCATCTGTTTACAAACTTAATAACTTGAAATATCTCGTCAAATTATCCTTTGCTGACTAGTAGTAGATAACATCTAATATTTGATGAGTATTAGATTTTGTTAGCTAAGGATTAAATCTTAACTTGCCACATCTATAACCTATGTTATAGATTATGTGACAACCTTCTTAAAATTTTAGTATAAATAGGACTCTTACTTTGTAATTAAAATTCACTCGTACATTCATACATACACAATACTACACTCATACACATGCCTACTACCTTTATCACTTTCTAACCAATCAAGAGGTAAACTCTTTATTATTATTATTGTTATGATTATTATTATTTAATAATAATTAATAATTTAATAACAGAACATATGGTACGTAGTATTGTAGTAATAATAAGTCATAGTACTTGCATTTATATATAATGTTTATTATATGTGTAACGCCTAAACAATAATTTAATTATGTATGCGTAATCGACAAAACAGAAATATCATAACTTACGCTATCGAGGTGAGTTTCGTGTTATTTTTAAAACTAAGATATATGTGATATACTACGTGATTGCCTGATTACTTGATTATCTGATCAATTGCATATAATAACACGAATATTAATTTTTAGATATATTATGTCGTGTTAGTCTGCGAGTAACCAGGAGCTGAAACGTAACAGTCGTTGGCTCATTAATATATATGTAATTTTAATGGTTGAAACATGATGGTTGATTGCTCACATATATATATTGGTACGATTAGTACACAAGCGGCCACTTGTTTATACTAAATTGATACTAGCAGATACTTGTTACTATCGAAAGTGCTGGTATAGATAGTCGTGACATTGATAGTGCGTCTGCTTATCATTGTCGGATAACAACTTGAAATCTGGTTAACCCTTACAGACAGAGATCTTGCTATACTTTCTATTTTATACATTTTCACGTTACACGTCATCATGACATATTGCGTGTGATATTTTTGTACACAAACACACGAAATCACTAAGCTTTTAGGCTTATGCATGTACGTGTATATTTCAGGGCATAACTAGTTGACTCGTCAAGAAGGGAACTCGTAGGACCAGATGATACCCGAAGATGTTTTCACTTGTTAGTAGTCATCTTTTAGACTCGTTTAAACCTTGTATCACTTCCACTTGTGATGTAAACCGTTGATATATTATGAATAAAATATTTGTTTTGTTGAGATAGATCTCGGATGTCATATAATAGAGGTGTCTCATGAACCCGTATATTTGGTTACAAGTTAACTGATTTTATGTCGTCTTGAATCGTAACCAACCGGTCGTTTGACACTTTGACTACCATATTGTGACTTTATATTTGTGGTGCATCCCCTCAATCGTTTGACACTTTGACTACCGTTAACAAAAGTAACAATTAAATAATGTACCAACAAGAAAATGTACATATCAAATATTCACATCCAATCATTGAAAATCTCACGTTAACCCTCGATTCAAATTTCAAAGTATGCAAGTGTGTTTTTTTGTGTGCGCTTGTTCTCAAATGAAAATTTTGATGAACAAATAAAAATAATAAGAATTCGGTCATTTTGCAAATGGAGTATCATACTTTTTAGAGATGACCTTTGCATATTATCGTTTAAATTGTACAGAGTATTTCATTTCATTATCTTTATCAACACTATATAATACACGAGCAATAAAGAGTTTGAAGTATAATTTTAAAGAGATAAATAATAAATTACTATTATACCTTTTAACTATCTCATTCAACCTTTAAACAATTAAATTATATGCAATTTTGATTTAAGTATTAATGAAGAAACATATATTATTTACGAATTATAACTCACTTCTATAAACGAACCTATCGTAAGTAAAAAAAGTATTGTCACCGCTGCATTGTGCAAACAAAATGCTAGTTTTTTTTTATATAATTTTGTTATTATTCTTCTGAATGTTTTATCGTTAATATTCTTGTATATGTGTTTAGGTTAACATTAGCATTAATATATAACATAATCTTAGATGATGTATCCAAATACCTTAAAAATCAATATTTCAAACCTTAAATAAAATATTTAAAACAACATAACCTTAAAACTATATAAAAATGACATAATCTTTAAATCTTATAATAAATATTTAATAATCCATGTGTGTAATAGTTTTACAATAATCTTTCATATGTACTAATTGCTACAAGTCTATAATATTCGTTTAATTTGTTCTACCATCAATAATAGATTTTATATAAATTCGCTTATTATCTCATTCAATTCCCTTTTGTAATTTACATTTCATCAAGTATAAGATGATTTTGTCACTACTTATAATCAATATTTCAATGTTTTTCACTACAGTATAAATTTAGATGAGTATAAAAACAAGACATATGTGGATGACAAAAATTCCGTACGATGTCGTGTTAATTTGTCGAAGTCGTCAAATTATAAAAGGAAAGGATAAGCTTGTTCGAGGACATTTACATGTCCAAACACAACGTGTAACATGTAATCACCAACGATTTAGAAAGGAGATAGATGAAATGAAATAACATCATCTTTAACGATTTTTTCTTTATATTTAAAAATTATAGAAAATTCTTTAAAAAGCTTTTATGATCATTTGATACTAACTTAAAAGCAATGTAAAAACTTTTGTAATGGTTAACATATATAGCTTTATATTAGAACAACTTTTTATAAATTTTGTAACTTCTATGAGAAAAAAACTTTTAATTTTTTTTCTTTGAATACTATATTTACACATTTTCAAAAAGGTTTAACCTCAAAAGTTTTTTTAAATGAAGTTATAGTAAAGAGTTAAAATAAAAATGGTGAAAATGATCTCAATTTCTATTCACATTTACTTTTAGTTATGAACTTTTATTTTTCGTTTCACATACGTTTTTTTATTGTGAACCTTTATATTTATTTTTCAATAAAGTTTTAATTGTGAACTCTTTTTTTTTGCTTCACGGAAATTTAGTAATTTTTTATATGTGAAGTTTAACTTTTTTGACTTCACATAAATTTATGAATATGTAAAATTTAATTTTCAATCTTCACAATTCATAAACTTTATGTGAAAAAAATAATAATAATAAGCTTCACATATAAAAATTAAGTGTGAAGCAAAAAAAAAATCAACTGTACATTTTATAAAACTGTGAAGATCAACTGTTTTCACCGTTTTTAATTTATCTCCGCACCTTTATATATATATAAGTGAGAAAGGGAAAAGTTTTTTAGGGAGAGAAGATGGAGAAATATTTATTGTTATTATGATTCAGTATTTTTATTATAATATTCATTTTTTTATTACAATAAACTTTTGAACCATAGCAATAAAAGACTAAATCTTATTAATAAAATATTGAACGAAAGCAATAAAATATAGAATTCTATTAATAAAAATTTGAATCATATCAATAAAGTATTGAATCATAGTAACAAAAAATCATTCTCCCTCTTCTCTCTTTAAATTTCCTTCTTTTTTTATCCTATATATATATATATATGTGTGTGTATGTATGTATATATATATAATTCTTTTTATATATCCATAAAAACATATATAACGCTAGAGCAAAAATAATTGAAAAATAATAATGATTTCGAATACTTATTTTGTAATTTTCCCGGGATTTTACATAGAAGTTTATAAGTTCAATCTTAACCCTCGAAATTCAAAAGATATAGCTGAAGATTATTTGAGCTGCAAAGTTTTAGAAAGAGTCGTATCGAATCTAAAAGATCGCCGGTTATGATTGGTCGATAAAATATTTTTTTGTGAAATTATCTGTTTGATCATAGCTGTTAAGAGTCCCTTCACTCCCGGTTCCTATATTGGATATTTTGCGGGTACACTTTATTGACCCGGATTATAATTTCCCTCTCAGTCCCCTCATTCGTCAAGAAATTACTTAAATACACTTTTAATTTTAAGACTTTTTTTAGTGAGTGAAATAAAAATTTGAGTTAAGGGATCGAACCTGTAAGAGACCGGTCCAGAGACTAGGAATAAAACGGATATTTAAGGACGGAGAATGTAATTTACTTTTTATAACTATATCTATGATATTTATTTAAGAGTTTCGTTAAATAAATAAAAAATATATAGCTGATATCTACCGTTAACTCGTACATGTTAATGACACTAGCAATGTACCCGCGCACGTTCGTGCAAATTTCAATTTGAAAATTTTACAAATCAAATGAATTATTCAGTTTTTATATATTTGTAAAAAATCATTGAAATAATATTTTGAAACTTTCAAAGATAATATATAAAGTTTAAACGAGAACTTGTTATAACTATTATAAATCAATAGTTAATTTGAAAAGATTGAAATCGTTAATGAATTTTAAAGGTCAATTTAATCATTAAACATAGTTGAGTTTAGTTTTAAAATTATAATGGAGATATTTTATATGTAATATATAATTAATATAAAATAAAATATGTAATTCATTATTTTTTTTTTAATTTTTATAATAATCAATTGTTTTCATTACCTCATAGTTTTAGATTTACATTTACATATTTATTTAAGCATTAATACGGTTACGTGAATTGTTGTCGAAGAAAATCTATAACACCGACATAACTTTTGAAGAAGAAACATAGCGTTGGACTTTTGAGTAAGGTTTGTATGTCTAATTGGGTTGAAATTACAAAAGAGCCCCAAGTGTCATGATGTGTCACGTGAGGCAGACGAGTCAGAAAGAAAGAAAGAAAGAAAGGTGGCGCACACATTATCCAAGAAATTCACAAGACAGGCTGGGCCAGGCATCTCCCCGTTCCTCGAGAAATTTAACTTTGCTATTCTCAATATCTTAAATATATTAAGTAAATACTCTTAGGTTATAAACAGTTCGATCGGTATATTCTTTTAAATTACAAATAAAATGAGATGAATATCGATACTGATTGATAATAAAAAAGTAGTGATAATTAAAATGCAGTGATATTTTTATCATTAATTTTGATAGATTAATTATAATTATATATTAAGTGATGTACACTTATGATAGATTTATTAAAAATATCGATGAAAATATAAATATTTTTTTATCAAATAATAAACCGCGTGTAAATTGTAGGTGTAAAGTTATACATGTGATGATTTTCAGTCCTTCTCAAAATCACACGTTTGTTTTTCAACTTTTTTTTTTCTTTTTTATCATCTCTTGCAAAGTAAATAGATACGTAGGAATCGTGGGTTCCATTTGGTTTAGTGACAAATAATTTAACTATTTAAGACTCTTGATATTTAAGTGCTGGAACTAATTAGTGATTGAGGATAACATGAGAGTGACGTAGTATCTAGTTTTGTGTTTCACAACAGCTAGTTGAAGTGAAATTTATATCTGAAGTTGGAGTTGAAAGCTGAAAATGTAAAATTATCTAGTGCTGTATTTCACAACAAGTAGTTGAAGTTGAAATATGTGTCTGAAGTTGAAGTTGATAGCCGGAGATGAAGAATATATAGGGTGTTGATATATACAACAAATTTTTTTAATACATACACCAAAATATGCATTACAGTGTTGTGAAAAACTGCATGGTGATGCATAAAAGTTGGTGTATTATTCAAAATATTTGTTATATTTATCACTAGCAATTGTTTAGGAGATATCTCGAAACTACTCGAAACAACTTGTAAATTAAGGTATTCTAGAATAATCTTTTTTCAATAATAACTTATCTTTTAGTTTGACAAATAAGAATTTTTTTAATTAGATGAGTTTGAGCTACTAAAAATTAAAATCTCAATATCATATCTTAAAAAATATAGTGCCAAACAAACTCATAGTTGTCGTGGTAGTCTTCGTCAATCTCTTTTTTAAACCAAGTAACTTATATTTAGATTTACAATATTTTACATATTAAGATTTTTGATTTGATTAACCTACATTTCTCATAAAATTTAAATTAATTCCAGTTTTATATTTAAATAAATAATAAATTTGTAATAAACTGTTAGTAAAAGCTGTGAATAAAAATTGGTTATGTATAGGATGTTTCTATTCCTATGAGAATGAGAATTAATTGTTCAAACTCACCATTTACTTTGGTTTGACGCATGACTAAATTCATGAATTCGATTATCAATTTTTAAATCAAACCCGTCCATCAAAATAAAATCTTATATATTCATTTCAAAAACCTTTTATCAAAACTCACAAGCCAAACACTTACCCGCATACTTTATAATTTTCTGAATACTCCATATTCATTATTAAGCGTAACTCGAAGAAAAAAAGTAAATTAACTTTTACGTATCATCATATAAAATGCAGTTAACAAGACAAATCTCGTAGTGTCAATTAAAGATTTTGTACACTGAAAAAGCCAGTTCGTAAACCATAAGATCAAATACGACGATCGTTTTTTATAAGTTTAGAAAAGCCAAATATTAAAGGTGTATTTGTCACGGGGCTTTCGGACTTTTGGAGGTTTAAGTTTACACATTTACTAAGTCTAAGTTCATAAGTCTTGTTTAACAATACAATTAATACAATGTTTTTTGAAAAACTTTTTAAAGTAACTTTTTAGAAATGTGATCATCAGAGTACATGAATTTTTTAAAAGTATGAAAGAACCAATGAGATTGTGTCATGTGTACAAAAATTCATTTACCCCATCTTTTTGAAAACTAATTATCTCACAAATGTCAAATCGAAAAATTATGAAAATTGCACCATAAAATTCAGCGTGTTCTCCTCGTCGATTAGACATCGCACAAGGTATACTTTCGACGAGTTTTTTTTTTCATTTTTGGTAGTTTTTTCAAATTACTAACACGTGTATTAACATGTTGCGTTTAGGGTCTAGAGTTTGAGGTTTAGATTTTAGAGTTATAATCGAAGAGAAGAAAACGCTGAATTTTATGGTGCAATTTTCATAATTTTTTGATTTGTCGTTTGCGAGATAATTAATTTTTAAGATTTTGGGGGTAAATTGATTTTTGTACACGTGGAGCATTTTCATTGGTAGTTATATTTTTTAAAAAATGATATACTCTAATGATCTTTTCTCTAACTTTTGAATAGAAGTTCAAGCTTCAGTTCTAGTCACAAACTGCAGCTATTGTTGCTAAACACACGAGAAACGTGTCTAACAAATATGTTAATAACATGCATAATTTACTAAGTGTTTGACATATACTGTAACACCTATACACCTTTTTAATTAGCATATTTTTGAATATATGTCCTACGTATAAGAATTACAGTAAAAGCTTATAACCACAAAAAATAATTTTGATAATAGGACATCACCTGACCGGTTATTACAATAAATAACGTTGATAGAATGGACGGTTGTGGGGAATTATTCCATACAAATCAACTACCTCCTATTATTATTATTGTTGTATTATTATTATTCCAAAATTGTCCTTTTTTTATGGTACCCTAGTTTGTAAATATATTTTTACAAACACCATTTAGTAATTAATTAGTACATTATTCGTGCAGTATTCACAAATTATTTTTGTTCAAATTCAACCTTAATACTGTATTAACTTTTTTTTTAGCAAATGATATTTCTATCATTCAAATTAAAATATCCACCACAAATACGTATTAGTAGATTGTACAGTACAATCTGTTAATACATATTTGTATTAGATATATAAAATTAGATGGTAAAAATATTACCCTTTTTTTATATACCATGGTTGCAAGGGTGTGGAGTATTCTTGAAATTCAACCTTAATAAGTACAGTATTTACTAGAAAGTCAACTTCTCGATTGTATATCGCCAGTCTTAGACAACTGTTACCTGAGCACACATTACTTATTTTTTAAAAAGCTTTTCTATACTTTTCGGTACATAACATTTTACCTGTTGCAAAAGACGGTTAATTGGATGGTCATATTTTAATTTACCATTTTGATATATATAAAAAGCGTGACAATTTTGTATTCCGTACATAATATTTATCTTGCATTTGGCACAGTCCACTTTTCTCATGTGGGTGGGGTCCATTTTTCCACAGAGAGAAATGGGCCCAGTAATTTGCAGAGCTAACCTTACAAGTTTGACCAACTACATTGGGGCTGTTACAAGATCAAATCATTTTCAAGGACATTTTTCTCTATATCTCTTTTTTATGCTTACCTCTTCAAGGAGTTCAAGCTGCTTGTATCATTTTGATGACTTTATCTGTCTAAATTTTAATATAACGTTAAAATTTTGAAATTGGTCCTCATTTTCATATTGGAATTTATAGTTGATTTTTTTTTTTTTTTTAAGTTGAATAATACTTTAAACCACTATTTATAAATATATTTTATAATAAATTGTGTTCGGTACAAAAATCTTTGGACACTTCCCAATCTTTTCACCTTTAAATGTGTGGGTAGGGAATACTTTCATTGATGGAAATAGATAGTGACACATCAACATGATAGTAAGAGACAAATTGCATTCTTTGAATCATACTGTAATATCGGAAGCAAATTACTCCGTATTACAAAATATTTTTCGATATCCGACTATTCTTAGTCAATCTCTCTCCGTAAACTATAATGGTAATTTTCAATCAACCGTTGCATGTTATAGAAACATTTAACACAGATAAACTTGTTACACTAATCTTAATACATTGTGGTTTTTTTATTGATAAAAACCAGCTCGTATCCAATACATATAAATAGTTAAAATTACTGAATTTTGGGTTGTTCGTTGAACTAAGGGTAACTCAATAGTATTCATAACTATCTCAATTTTTTCCTTTTTTTTTGTTATCCGAATATTCAGGAGCTAAGACTATTCCAATGCCCCCTTTCGCAACGTGATGTCGTACCAAGTATCCTTCGACTAAAACGACAGCTGAAATAATATTAATGTCAAAAGTTGGAGATGAATAATGTCAAAAGTTGAAAAAGTATACTAATGGCAAAATTTGAAAAAGAATAATGACAAAAGTTGAAAAAGAATAATGTCAAAAGTTATAAAAGTATACTAATAACAAAAGTTAGAAAGAAATAATGTCAAAAGTTGGAAAATTATACTAATGACAAAAGTTGTAAGGAATACTAATGTCAATAGTTGAAAAGGAATAATGCCAAAAGTTGGAAGAAATACTAATGCCAATAGTTGGAAGAGAATCTACTCGTTTCACCCGATATTCACTTCACCCATTAAAGCATACTTTAGCTTATATTCGGTAGCCATCGAATCCGTAGGCGGCGCACTGAAACTAAATAGTCATTTATGAGACATACATCAAAATGGATACAACCGATTCTGGTAAGTCGAGAAATGTCAAATTCATTTACCGAGAATAAATCAAGAGCATAATTCAAGGTACTATAAATACTTTTCAACTAACACAAAGGTAGACATTCAATTCTCATTTAATACATTTTCACTACATTGGCTCTCCTCCCGAACCCCTTTACTTATTCTCACGCCGGAGGTTGGTCAAGAGGGGAAACCCCTTCTCTTTCTTGACGAAACTCACAGTGTATTCGTTTTGCAGGATTAGGTTCAATCCAAGGTTTACATCACTCTCATCCGAAAGTCGGAGGGTCGTACACTTCGTCTTATTCCGAAAATCACCTCGAAGCACTGTTACAAATTTCTCTGTAGCAACACCATGCATAAACTAAACCAACAATTAAGATAAGCACAAAAATTAAAGCTTATGCAAATACAGATACAACTAATATATCGAAACTCATTGTCCATGGATAAAGAAAAAACGTTTCATAATAAAAAACAACAAAAACTAGAGCAAACATATAATATCGGATTCTAAATTGTAACCAAGCGTCGCCTATTGGTTCTATACCCGATTCATAACTAGAAAGTTTCTCTGGTCCTTTGCTACTTGGAGCTAAAAATCCCGAAATGAAAAGTACCAAAATAGGAATAAGACTTGATATTATTAGAAATGTCCAAAAAATATCATATTCGTAAAGCAGAAACATAGATGCACTCCTATGAATGTAAAAATTATACCAGATTAGTCTCTTCGATTTGAAATTGTTAAGTCGTTCATAACTGTTTAGTTAAAGTAAGAATTGCTTTTGCTCGAACCATGTGGTTTCCTTTTGCGGGGCGTGTTTCTTTTCAATATTCATCGATTAGAATTTACATGGCTTTTGATTTCATTAATTAGTTGTTTGAATATTAAAAGGACAAATTGGGTAGAGAATAGAAATTAAAGTTAATTAATGTCTTGTTGTATTTTCAAGATGAATTTTGTTCCCATTTAATACACACTAACATGTGTCCTAAGAAAAACCCAAATTATATTTATAAAAGGTAGCTATACTTGAGAATCGATACACATCACACAATTCGACTTACCTTATTATATGCATAAGTTAAAATGTTATTCAATAAGTTAAACGACGGGCTAAGGAAGTAGTCGATGTCCATTGATTTAATTTATCAAAAAGTGATTGATATGCCTAATTAGATAGATCTAAAGTATATTTAAAAATGTAAGACTGACATTTATCAAGTTCAACCAATAAGATTAGGAGATGAAAACTGAATCAATCAATAAATGCATTAGACATACTTTTAGGATCATCTAAGTAAGCTACAATCTCAATCATCATTTTTGATCTAAATAAGCCAAAACGCACGGGCGACGGGTCCGGCATAAATGCAAGGAGGATGTATAGCACTGTAGCTGATATAGGATCTTGTGGAACATGATTTGATTCTACAAGGGGTTTGGTACAAACGAAGAAATTTTGAACAAAATGGTCGGAACTGGCCGATAGAAAAGTTGTGGATAACCGGATGTGGACCTTCTATAAGCCGTTGTGATACACAGAAATCTGATCACTAATTAGATTTACAATGTAAAACAATCAGAAACGAAATAATGTTGGGCGAATTAAAGTTGAACTAACAACACACAAACCATAACTGTATACAACATTTGCCCAATATCTTATGCATACTCTAAGGTACACTCAGATGGAAGATTGGAGGATGAGTATGCTTGCATTCTCTTGCTGCTAGATCACGAGGTTCGATCGATGCTTCCCCGAAAAGAGTTACTTCCCATTGGCAAAATTTATAGCTTGGCCGACTAGCAGAACCTTTGGCTGACCTTATCCTCCAACTTAGTTGTAAATGCCAAGTAGTATCTCAAATGTAAGACGGTTCTGCAACAGCATAATAAATATCTTCATTTGTTAAGGATTGTATATGATGCCAGAATTTATATACTACACCTTTTAACATCTGTAAACAACCATGATGCTTTAAGGTCTCGTTTGGCAACGGTAGACAATTTTTGCTACAATTACAAAAATTGATTTATCCTTGACAACAAAGTCAAAACACGTACGGCTGTTTTTTTGTTGCAAAATAACATTTATTTATTGCAAAAAAAGTTTATTTATTGCAAAAAATAAAATTAATAATACGAAAAAAGAAGTTTCCACCCATAAAAGATGTACCATATTCTTTCACAAGCAATGAAAATGTCACAATCCAGTTCATAATGTTCAACAGTTGTTTATAGAACTTTCTAAATCATTTTAAAGCTAATCTTAATTTTCAAATAACGTAAATGTTTGTCAGAAGAATTTCTTTTATTATTATTTAAGAGAAAAATATAAAAACCTCCGGTCTTACCGAAAGTGGCATTGAATTTTTAATTTTCAAAATGTAACATCACCGCAATAAGCCGTATTTTTTAATAGACTCCCTATGGTTCTTAACTTCTTATTACTGGCCTACAGAAATAGGGAACTAAACCGACATAAAAACACGCAGAATAAGTAACATAAATCTCAAATGTTAAAACTTCATAGGATTAGTCATTTTTATGGTATCACTGAGTATATATCATGCAAGTACCTGATTCTCAGCATATGACCACTTGGGTGAACTGTCAGAGTGCCAATCCCAAATATTGCCCCCAAGCACCATAACCATCTCTTCTTTGAAACCAAAAGGACATACATTATGTGAAAATGATGAGGTCTTTTGTGTCTGTTCTTCTAGAGGGGAACTACACAGACCACCTGGAAACTGCTCGAGACAATATCCAACTCCTGAATCTATGTGGGATGGTCCAAAGACAGAAATGCCAACTTCCACCGATACATAATGAGTTCCAAATATGAAGTCTGAAATTGAAAATCAAATAATAAAACAATTCAGAAATACTTTGAGACATAAATAATATACCTCTGAATATTACTCATCTTGAAGCTGTAACATCTTTCATCTGTTCAGTAGACAAAATTGTTTTCAGCACTTCCCTAGCATCTGCTGAGATACTGGCATCAATGGGTCCATTAAGAAATTCAATAGCCTTGGTTGTATCATTTGCTTGGAGAAAACACTGCACCATTATCTTATATGTAACGTCATCTGCAGGGCAGTCATTTTCTTTCATTTCCAGAAAAAACGTATTTGCTTTATCAAGTTCACCCATTTTACACAATCCATCAATCATGATATTGAAAGTACGAACATTTGGTTTTAACCCTCTAGCAGATAGACTTGAAAAAAGTTCATATGCAGTATCAGCTTCCCCAGATTTTAACATACCATCAATAAGAGTATTGCATGTAACAATATCCGGGACAATACCATTATCGCCATCCAACATCTTAAACAACTTTAGGGCCTCGTCTAGTTTCCTATTCTTACATAGGGCATCCAATATAGTATTGAAAGTGACAATATCTGGATTCAGACCAAGAGATTTCATTTCATGAAAAAGCATATGTGCCTCCCCATGTCGACCCACATGATACAGACCACTAATAAGTGTATTGTATGTCACGAGGTTAGGATGAATGCCTCTCTTAGACATTTTACTAAAAAAAACTAAGGCTCCATCTATTCTTTCGTTTTCAGAGTACCCGTTGATTAAGATGTTGTAACTGATAACATCTTGTTCAGTCATAGTATCAAAAAACTTTAGGGCCTCTTCTAGTTTCCTATTCTTACAAAGGGCATCTAAAATAGTATTGTAAGTGCAAATATCTGGATTTAGACCACGTAAGTTCATTTCAGAAGGAAGCAAAAAGGCCTCTTTAAGTCGACCCTCCTGACACAAACCACTGATAAGAGTGTTGTATGTCACGAGATTAGGACCGATACCATTCTCAGACATTTCATGAAAAACACTCGATGCTTCATCTATTCTTGTGTGTTCAGAGTACCCGTTAATTAAGACGTTGTAACTGATAACAGAAGGTTTGCAACGTTGGTCAATCATAGAATCAAGCAACTTTCTAGCAATGTCAATTTTTCTGACCAAACAGAAACCATCCATAAGTGCGTTGTATGTGACAGTATTAGGCATCACACCTCTCTGAATCATCAATGCTAGAAAGTTGTGGTTATTATGGTTATTTTTGTTCTCACCATTCATTTTCTCAATAGGTTCTTGAGGTACGCTGTTTATTTTTTTGTTTTTATATTTATTTTCACTTTCTTTAACTTCAATAATTATTGAAATGAAATCATACTAATTTGAAACATTCAATTCACGCTAATCTCCATGCTTCTTTTTCGCATCTCCTTAATAAATCACAGGGTAAATCCCATGAATGTCCCCCATGTTTACACGGATTTACAAAAATTGGATCTCAATTTTTCTTTTCGCGCTATCAGTGATGGATGGACTATTTATGAAACGCCCATATTTTTTTTTTACCCTTCCTGATGTCCCATAGTTCATGTTTAAGTATTTTGAATTAAACTTACACTTCTACGGTTAAATTTCGGATTAAACATAAAGTTTCAAAACTGGCATGGTACCCGTCGGGTAGGCTAGAGTACCCGCCGGGTAGCCATCATTGCCCCAAGTTCTGTCCCATTTTGTGAAGGAGGTACCCGTTTTACACATGTCTACCCGCCGGGTAGACTTGCCGGGTTCGGGAAGTACCCACCGGGTACTAATGGTACCCGTCGGGTAGTTCATCCTCGGCAGAAAACTCAGGTTTTTGATCCAAATTCAAACGCGCATAACTTCTTACTGGTTTAGAGTTAAGATCTGAAATTTTGTAGACACCTCCATTATATAAAAATGAAAGTTTCCCTTTTTACACTTTTTTAAATTTCGCAATAACAACGAATTCGGACGTGTCACCAAAATATGGCTATTTTGACCCTTTTAGAGAACAAGTCATTTTGCCATTTACATATCTAATGACCTGTAAGCTTTTCCTCAAGTACAACCATCCATTTTGACTTTTAAGTCAATAACAAAAACATTATATTCCACTTATCATTAACTTAGATAAATAGACTCGGTAATGACCCATTTGGGCACCAAATGACCCGTTTATAATTTACCAACAACTTTACCCATTAGACCTCTATGGTCAACCTTCGTAGGATCATTTTAACACAAGTAACAAATTCTAATTACCAAAATCAACCAAAATTAAACTTAGACATATAACTTGATTTTCTCAAATTAACATAGTTACTTTTAAATCCTCTTTACTACAACCATAATTTCATCATTTGCAATAAGGTAGCTATTCACAACAAAAGACTTCCATGTCATCAAAAGTTGAGTAATATGGCAGTTTACACAAGTGATACAAAACGATAATTAAAGAGAGAGAGGGCTTGCTACTCACTATTAGCAAGCAATCCACACTAGACCTTCGATATAGCTTTTCCTTCTCTACGCCCACCTTCACCTACAACATTCAACACTTAAGAAAATAAGCACATCGCTTGGTGAGCATATAAGAAATTAATTAAGTAATTCACATCATCAAGCAAACACTAGAAACAAATAATGATCATCACATTTAACAACTACTAGACACAAACAATAATTATCACATAATCTTAAACAAATAACTAATGAGCAATATGTGGAGATCTAATCACTATGCGGATCCGCGGCCATTAATCACTTAGCACCATACCATAACGATATGCATGCTAAAACAACGTAATGTGCTATGCACATATCCAACAACAACACTATGCTAACAAAGTTAGCTAATCTCTACACATATGCTCATTTCACATAATTTATCAACAATTAGAAACAAGATAAAATACAAACAATACTCTGCGTGATTATGTAAACCTCTTGCTCGGAAGCAATCCGGAATTACACAATCGTTACCCAATTAATCCCTATATACTCACCTTTGCTTTTTAGACAATTATGGCGGTTTAACAATCGATTATGGAGGCCACGTCTTTGATCACCTATCATATGTATAACACATAACAACGCATTTCATAATCATCAAAATCAACTAGCTACTACTATCAACCCATCACCCCCTTTGGGTTGACCAGGTTTGACTTTTGGTCAAACTACACTCAAATTCCCATTTTTGAATGATCAAAATCAATAAATTGTTTGATTATTTGAATCACTACTTTAGGTTACACTAAGTATATCACTACAACTCTTTAGACTATTAATTAAGGTGGTTTAGCAACTATAGGCAAATGTTTATACAACACCCACCTTAATCACTATACATACAATTCAAACTATTAATTCATAGGTTGTATTAGTATCACTAACAATCATAATAACACTAACTAACATCAATTAAATCAATTCTCAAGTCTTAATTTCGGATTAAACCACTAGTTATACAAAACCCATAAAAAAACTAATTTCTAGGTTAAAACAAGGAAGAACAACGATCTTACTTTGATTGAGAATGATTTAGAAGCTTGAATTTAGATTAAATGATGATGATATGTGTTAGTAACTTGATTTCTTCCTTCCTCTCTTTCTCCCGCTCTTACTCTCTTCCTCTAGAAATTTCTAGGAACCAAGAAATGAAGTCTATGTATGTATATCGATGCATATACATATATGTATAAGTTTTATATAATTTAAATGGTATTTACACTATTAGTCCCTCAACTCTTATTAGTTAGATAGCTTAAAATATTACTCACTTAATAATTTCGTATATAACTTATGTAATATTTTATAATATATTTATTTTGTGTTTGGAATAATAATAATACCTTGAGATTTCGGAGTGTTACAATTTATTTGACAAAATTGAATTTTATAGATTGATAGCATGAATAAAAAGTCGAGGGCCAATTTTGTAGATCCGAGAAAATTACAAAGACTATTCATGGAGTTGTAGTACCAAATAACAAACCTAAAAAATAGTAACCAACAATGAGAAAATATAGAATCATTTACTATTAAGAGATGAAAAATAAGTAACATGCTTACAATTTAATTAAATGTTTCATTCACCAAATACGTTAGTTTGTCATTTTAAGCAACATCAACTAACCTTTAAATTTTTTGTCTTGTAGGTCCTATTTGTTCACAAATATACCGGTTCTATGGCACTTGATGCCGCAATACCTATCAGTTTAAGCTACACCATCTCTACAGCGACAATGATTTACGCCCAATATTTATCTCAACCATTTCACGAGCCTTTAATCGATCTCAAATATGTAGGAACTACATTGTTTTTTATTGGAATAATTGGATACTTTTGCCACCATTACATTCTTTCGAGTCTAAGAAAGAAAGGTGATAGAGAGTATAAAATCCCTAAAGGAGGCTTGTTTGATTTGGTCACATGCCCACACTATCTGTTTGAGATTGTTGAGTTCATAGGCATCTCTTGCATTTCTCAAACAACTTTTTCACTTTCTTTCACTCTCGGCCCGATGTTCTACTTGATAGGACGGAGTTACGCCACAAGAGAGTGGTACATTGCGAAATTTGGGGAGAAGTTTTACAAGGATGTCAAGGCACTAATTCCATACCTTTTTTAAATGGAAAATAGTGAGTATATATGTTTGACTTTGTAATGAAACTACGCAAGATGTTTAAACTATGATGAAAAGTATTATTATCTTCGAGTCCAAATGTCTTGGTCCATTCAATAATGAAATTACACAAACTGGGCTAATTTTGGGCCTAACCGTGAGATACTGCGTCCTGGGATGAGAAAGCATTGATGTTGTCCCTGATATCAGCCCGAAATAGAGTCCTAACTAAAGCTAATGTCGGCCCATATTTTAGCGTTGCTCAATATGGGCTTGGTCTCCTCGCATCATAGTCGATACATAAACCCTCGGGCCTTTTTCTTCTGTATATATACTTGTCAAAAAGATTGTCTAGATTCAACTTATTGACCTTAATTAATTTGTTATACATCGTAATTCAGAGGTGAGTTCAATATAAAATGCTAAAAAATATCTAGAATAGAGAACCAATATGAATACTCCAATTTCTTTATAGCTCAATTTCCACTAAAATTTTAAAATTATATATCTCACAACGGCATGACTAAAAATTATAAAAATTACATATTCGAAATCAGCATTTTTTTCTATTCGATTAGAGATCTGACAAGCTATAGTTTCGACAAACTTTTTTTTTTTCATTTTTGTCGGGTCTTAAAAAAATCGATTTATATAATCACATGTGATTTTATGTATAATAACATGTGATTTTATGTATAATTACATGTGATTTATGATAAAAATATAATATTGGTACACAATTATTTATCAATGGTGGATGTTAACTCACACATGATTACGACTTGATATTAATTCACATAAATAACTATAAATAAGATTTTATGAATTGCATTCTTTTACAGCCAAATTATTGATTTGAGATTTAATCACATGTGTTTTTCAAATGAACCGTGTGATAATAACTGATAATTCACATGTGATTTCACCTTTATATTTATTTACATGTATAATTAAAAAAAATTATTTAAAATTCGTATTTATTTACACTTTATTCACATGAGATTACTAAATTAATGTTTAATCACATGTGATTATAAATAATTTTTTTTGAAGGTTTATTAAATTATCAAATAAATTATTTTTATGTGATTTTAAACTTATAATTTGTAACTTTGATTATTCACATGTGATTATAGCTAGTGATTTAAAACTTATAATTTGATTGTAAATATATTCATATGTGAGTGTTAAATCACATGTGATTTAACATTACGAATTTCACATGCCCATTAGAAAACGAAAAAAAAAATCGTCGGAAGTATGTCATGTGAGATATCTAATTAAAGAAAAAAAAATGCTGATTTTAACAGTGTAACTTTTATAATTTATAGATATACGGTTTGTGAGATATTTAGATTTAAAAATAAAGGTGAAAATGGGTAATTGAAATATAACAATCCTATTGGTTTCTCCATTCTACATTTTTTTAACATTATACATTGAACTTTTCTTTTGTAACCTAATCTAATCATATAATAAGTTTGGATGATATCATGTACTCCTCCATCTCATTTTTATTGTCTTTTAATAAATTTTATTAGATTTAAAATATATTAGATGAATTTTAATTCTGCACTTATATTTAAGACAAATTTAACTAAAAAATTTATGAAATAAATGATTGACAGTAATAAATAAAAGTAAATTTGAGAGTTTAATAATTTTTAATAATTATTTTTTGTAAATAAATATTTTTTTCGGGACAAACAAAAATAATAAATTGAACAATAAAAATTGAATGGGAAGAATATATTTTTTAATTAATAGTCTTCGTATTTCTTTTTCCATCAAGGGACTTCGCCTTATTGAAATCAATCAAAGTAATAATGTCTTAGGCTTAAAAAGCCCTATATATACTTTTCGACATTAGCTTCTAGTATGTAGATAGGTTTCTTTCCTACAACATAATTAGCTTTAAAACACAATTTTCCTACTTTTACACCTTCCAACAGAGTAATTTTCAAATTATAAGGCTATAATTAAGTAGATTCTATAAATGCTCCCTGGAATTTATAAGAATTTATAAAAACTGTTCATATAATTATTTACAGTCTAATAAGTTTACGTTTTATTCGAAAATGGTCCATCCTCCAACTAAAATGACTAAAGAGTTGTTGATCTAAAAAATATCTTCTCCCGTGGACGTTTCTCTTGTTATTTTCGAATAGTTAGGATCTAAACCGTCAAAAGGTATTTCAGTCATTTTAGATGTTTGAAGGACCATTTTCGAACAAAACGTATACTTATCAGACTGAAAAAATAAAAAATAAGTATATAACAACTTTTGTAAATTGATATAAATTACATAGACCATTTATAAAATTTACTCAAATTTCAATTGTATTATGTTTCTAACTATAACGGCCTCATAGTATATCAAGTAATCTTTTAGTAAAAGTTTTAACTTGATTATCTTAATTCAATAGATTTTTATAAATAAAAAACTCTTTATAATGTATCATATATTTTTTTAAAACAATCAAATGTAGTAATATATAGTAAACGGAAAATTGTTGAAAAAGAGATAACTAATTTACTTTTTTTTTTTTTTTTTTCATTTTGAGGTATCAACTAATTTTTTCTGTTTAAAGTGGATAACTAATTCAAAACACACATTAAAGGGTATATGTTACTAATTATGAATGATAATATAAGACTAAATACAACTTTTAAATGTACAAAAGAAGACAATGTAAGATTAAATGTCATTTTTCAATCTTTAGTTGCAGTTATTTGAAGCGATTTGTGTACATAAATTAGAAAATTGTAATTTTAAATGAGTGATACTATTTAAATAGTAAAAATTAGTCGATACCTTAAAATTTTAAAAGGTAATTTTGTTATTCTTTTTTCGACAATTTACCCTATAACAAAAACCATAGTCATTAAATATTGTCAGGTTATCATCTTAAAACTTAAATGTTACTCCGTACCACATAGTTAAAGTTATCTTCAAGCGCCTACACATATAGTATGATATTGTCTTTGTGATGGTAATTTAGTGATGTGAGACGTCCGACGTAAATGTAGATGTTATGAGTTCAATTCTCATTTTTATGTTTCTTTTAATCACGGATTACACGATTTACTTCTCTCATGTCGACTGTGAACCGATCGGTGAGGAGTCGATAGAGGGTTAATTTTACCCTTTCCCATATGGTATCATATTAAATGTTGCCACATAATTAATTGTCTTTATTTAAATGCTAATACACACACATTTATATATATATTAAGCGGATTGTTAACATGTAACTATTTCAAAATAACAAATATAATAATGTCGAATCAATGGCTTAACACACAAAAAAACTAATTAGCAATAACAAGAGACAACCGAATTTCTAATACCGGAAAATTCTTTATTAGCGGTAATAAGCAATAACAAAGTCTGAATAAACTTAGAAAATACATTTTTTAAGTCTGGGAAAACAAAGGAAACAAATCCCAAACAATTATGAAATAGAAAACAAATAAAAAAGTGTTAAATAAAGCTTAAAAAAATAGAAAATTGACATTTCCGGCTGGGATTAGTTTCTTCATCCGACTTGTACTCGATGTCTATTGTGTGTACCCAACTTAGGTTTGCAATTCTTAATGCATTCAACTTTCAAAAACGTGTTTTTTAATGTATTTCGCTGATATATCATATGTTTAAGGTGTCACGTGATATCCGTAGAGGTTGACAAATCATCAAAAATATTGCATAATACATTAAAACACACATTGAAAGTTGCATGCATTAAAAATAGCAAATCTAAATTGGGTTTACACAACAGACATCACGTACAAATTGGATGCATTCCCAGACATTACACCTTTTTCAACCTTAAACGGCTCCGAATAGTTAAAATCCGACCGGGCTCATGGCACATGAGTTTTGCTCGCTTAGCCGTTTTCCATCGACCTTCTGAATTTTATCCAATTCCGCCACTAGAATAGACTTTATCAAAATATGATGCAAGGTATTTGCAATGTGGTTCCCTACACCATAAATGATGAAACCGATATGGTACGTGGGCACAGAGCCCCCACACGCAACCATCCCGGCTATATAAATCCGTTGTCCGTTGACTATTTGCCTAAAATACTTGGGGCTGCGAAGGAAATGAAAGAAGAGATAAAATGAAAATAAAAATTTACAGCAACAGATAATATGATCGCATAATTTGCTTTACTCCTTCAATGAAAACTTTTATTCCACAAAAGATTATTAGAAGTAAATGAAAGAAGATATGATTATTTAAATTTTTTGAGATAATAATATCAATATTAGCAAGTCGATTTGTTTGAAACTAAAAATACGTACATAAAAAAAAAGAAAAAAAAAGTCGTCTCCTACGTAACACCTAACAGATTCACGGATTAAATATTCAACTACTTGTATACCATTAAAGATTATGTTGGCGATTTGGATGTTTTGTACTTTTCTTAGCTTCGTAAATGAAAAGTTTTTGTCTTGAAAATATTACTATCAATCTTTTTTGAGCAACAAATTACAACAGTACTTATGTTTATTTTAAACTAAAAAAGATCAAATAAGAGGTCATTGTTCTCTGTGTATGAATTTTCAAAATGTTTATTGTACTTGTTCAAATTTCGATTATTGTTGTTTGTATGTAACTAGTTTTTTTAACTCACGCGTTGCGACGGAGCGTAGAAAATGTATAATTTTATATACATAAATGTAACTCTTCTTTAGGTTTATTTTATAGAGCTTAAAACGCAAAAGAACTTCATTTTCCATGTACTATATATAGTGGCGAGTGTTGATTTTTTCAAGTCGTTAGAACTGAATTGTTCTATATTGTTAAAATTATGTACCCAATTAGATAACCAATTTAAATATGTAACTATGTATCATACTTTTAATCAAATTTTTTTCCCAATTTCAGCTCATTAGGTTGATTTAGTAAACTTGCAATGAAAAACACTCAACATATAATAGTTATAAAGCTTTAAAACTAAGTTTAAAATTCTAAATATTTTTCTATTTATCGATTTAGTTCTTCGCATACCTTATAATCACATATTTATATATATTTTTTACAGTATTTGAACTCTTATATTGATTTGTTTAAAAAAATTCACTTATTTTACATATGATTACAATTTATATTTAGACTCTATTGATCATATTTATAACAACGTAACTATAATAATAATTATAATTATAATTATATGTTATATTTAATACCCTTTTGATCAATTTTCAAATTCATTATTTTATCATGTGAAAATGAAAAGTAAATAGGTTAATATTCTTTATAAATGTTAGTAGATATCTATGATTGTGTTTATATTTCTCGATTTCTTATGTATTAATATTAATAGTATTTACTCAATATATTTAGTTAGGCTTTTTTATTTAAAAATATTCATACTACTATCACTTCATCTATTTTATATTACTTTATTTTTTTACTTTGAGTTGCTATAGTATTTAATAGTTGAAATAGGTTGTAATAGTAACATTACTTTTGTTAATTGTTATAGAGGAAATGTGGTTGACAAATCATCTATATAAGTTACGTATCACATGGTATCTATTATTGTCACGTCAAGATATTAATAACAAGTAGCTTACAGCAAATGAAAGCTTGATACATACATTCTAAGATATTTATCTCATTTTTAATTAATGAACATGAACATGACTTTACCGACTACAAGTTTTAACTTTGAGTTTATTTTTTCCTTCATGCACTAAACTTTGAACTTGTTACTATTGTACACTCTCAACTTTTAGAGCATCTATTGTATGAGGTTAATATTGTATGTTTTTGCATATTTTTGACTACATAAAATGACTCATTTTTTTCGTAAGCTTTATACATACAATACAAGTTAAATGCATACAATAAGAGGTTTTAGAAGGTTTACATCATACGATAGTTGATTTTAAAATTGGTCACATAATATAATAACAAGTCCAAAGTTTAACGCATTACGAAACAATAAACCCTTTAACTTTTAACTACAAAGAAATTATACATTATCGAGTAAAGAACTCAAGACCAAACAAAAAACAACCTTAATTACAAGTTTACAACTCCATATCTTGAACCTTTTTAATTGTTCTTTATTCCTTCTTTTGTTCTATTTTATTAATTCTATAACTAAAGTCACTTGTTTATCTTTCCCATCAAAATATTATTTAAGTTTCTTCTTTGTTTTTAAAATAAACATAAACATTCTTCCTTTTGCAAAAACCCCTAGCACAAAACTACCATACATAGACTTAAGTAAGCTATTCAGTAATTAATTACTCTATATATATAAACGTACACTTGATACAATCCACAACAATAGCATCTAAGAGAGCAGCCCATAAACGAAAAAAAAAATATGGCAGTTTCATCGTTGTTCCTATTTCCATCACAAACTTCTTTATTCGTCACAGTAATGTCGATTATAAACTTCTTGTCTCTTATTACCGCCGGATACATGGAAATGAATGGCAACAACAAGCAGTATGCAAAGTTTTTCGATTCAAAGAAATCGAAAGACAAACAAGATAGTAAATTGTCTAGTAGAAACGGTATGCTCGTATTTTATACACCATCGTTCCTCATCGCTCTTGTTTCTTTCGCCATTTCCCCCCATCAAGATCTTCGATTCAATATGATCATCTATGTTCTAACCATTCATTTCTTAAAGCGGATCCTTGAGGTGCACTTTTTTTTCTTTTTCGTTTTATCTTCAATTTAAATGTTTTAAAAAGTAGTTTCTAATAAGTTTGATTGTTTGGTTTGTGTAGGTTTTATATGTTCACAAGTTTAGCGGGTCCATGATGCTTGATGCTGCAAAAACGATCGGTTTAAGCTACACTATATCAACGGCTACTATGATTTACGCTCAATATATATGTCAACAATCTCCCGAGCCATATGTGGATCTCAAATATATTGGACTTGGCCTGTTTTTAATAGGAATAACGGGGAACTTTTACCATCATAACATTCTTTCTAATTTAAGAAAGAAAGGTGATAAAGAGTATAAAATCCCGAAAGGTGGATTATTCGTTTTGGTTATATGCCCACACTATTTCTTTGAAATTGTTGAGTTTATAGGAGTTTTTTGTATCTCTCAAACAACGTTTACACTTTGTTTCACTCTCGGCACGATGTTCCTCTTGATGGGTCGGAGTCATTCCACACGAAAATGGTACGTTATGAAGTTTGGAACGAAGTTTTGCGATGATGTTAAGGCTATAATTCCGTATGTATTTTAGAATATTTAAATAGTGTTGGTTTATATTAGCGGTAGTGACACGTAATATATGATCATAAAGCATTGGTTTATTTGTGAAATTACCAACGGTGTGTTTTACTATTTTGGTTAATAAATATCATGTTGACTCTATATAACAGCATTTATTAGTATTTATATTTGCATGTATCACAATGGGCCGGGGGAGGAGTTCAAGTTGACACATTATAAGTCGCATGGGTGGATCCAATGTATTCAGAGTGGGGTCACACCCCATAGGCCCATACACTTATATTTTCCGAAGAGTATGTATTGAATTTGTCAAATTCGTTTCGTTTCGTTTATTATCTTATGTATTGAATTTATTAATTCTATCTATTATGTGTACACTTTTCTTTTTCGCCTTCTATTCAAACATACGACAAAAAGAAAAATATACTTACAATAAAAACAATAAACTAAATAAAAGTAAATCTCGTACAAAACTCAAAAAATCAAAATACAATACACTTTAAAAGGCCCAACTAAAAATGAATAAGACCTCCAAATTCAAGCCTATTGTTAAGGTTTAGACCATCGTATTAATTATAAACATCTTCCTGGTCCATTTTTTTCTTCCCCTAGCGATGTGGGATAACCCATATTCCTATCCCTTCTTGATTTTATACCAAATCTTGTTACACCTTTTAATTATCAAATTTAATAAACATCCTTTTATTCTTTTTATTACGCACTTTTATCATACATTTTTGGACCCCTAATTTCTTTCTGTATGTAAGGTTTAGAACATGACTTCATTACCTAAGGTAGTTGCGTCAATAAAAAAAATCAGGTAATTTTAATGTTTAATTCACTTATGATTTAGTGTTTATTTACTTCGGCTTCGTATAAAAAGAAAAATACCAACACGTGAATGAAATGACTTATACTCCTACTTCAAACAAGTAATTGTTTAACATTGTCATTATACTAAATATAGTGTCCCCACAAATCAAATTTATGGATCCGCCACTAAAATTTAATCGTCAACAATTTCTTCGAATCAATAATTAAGCATTTATTGGTAAATTATGATAATGAAAAGGAGTTTACGTTTATGCATTTTCAGCCATCAACATTTTATGCGATTAAAATTAGTTGTGACGTCCTAAATTAGCTATGATCGTAGCCTCATAGGTGCTGCAAAATTTCACTTCATAAAATTAGAAAGTGTTAAGTTGCATACTACAAAAGCGTAAGGACCAAAACTGAAAAGTTAGTAAAGCTTATAATAAACGGTATATTCATCCATAACTCAAGAAGTAATGAAATTAAATGTTTCTCAAAGCCCACAATACTGGAATCGTTTCGTCCGTTATAGCAATTTCAGAGCTTTTACTCATCCATCAACCACAATTAGCAATGATAACTCTTCAAATGTCACTGACAGCCGAGCCCGGTTCAACAAATTCGTGAGGAACCAATGCCTGATTGGATTTAAAAACATTAATGATGCACATGCACTGTTCGACGAAATGTTTCAAATGCAACCATTGCCATCTATATCTTACTTCACTCAGTTAGTGGTAGCCATTGTAAAAATGAAACATTACGTAACTGCGATAACGTTAATTAAAGATATGGACTTCATTGACACCCTTGATCTTGATGCTCGTGTTTTGAGCGTTTTGATTAACTGTTACTGTCATTTGAATCGAGTCGATTTGGGGTTTTCAGTATTTGGCCGAATATTGAAACTTGGTTTTGAACTTGATGTTGCACTGTTTACTACTTTGATTAAGGGTTTGGTTGGTAGAAATGACATGGGTTTGGCTGTTGAGTTGTTTAAGGATATGGTCGTATTGGGGGTTCAACCAAATTCGATTACTTGTGGGACCATAGTTAACGGTTTATGTAAAATGGGGAACACGAATGCCGCAGTTGAGTTAGTGAAGAATATGAAGAAGAAAAGACTGGAAGTTGGTGTTGTTGTGTATAACATGATCATTGATAGTCTTTGCAAAGATAGAATGGTGACTGAAGCTTTAAGTCTCTTTGAATGGTTGGTTATTGGAAGTTTGAAACCGAATGTGGGAATGTACAACTCGTTGATTTGTGGTATGTGTGATGCGAATAGGTGGAAAGAGGCTATGGATTTGTTTGAGAAGATGGTGGATCGGGATGTTAAAACGTATACTATATTGATGGATGGTTTCTGTAAGAAAGGGGAGGTCGAAAAGGCAGCTAAAATGGTTGATTTGATGATTAAGAATGGGGTGAAAGCCGATGTTGTTGCTTATAGCACGTTGGTTGATGGGTATTGTTTGCAAGGTAGATTACGTGAGGCGGAGAAAGTGGTAGCTTCGATGATTGGGAATGGTTGTGAGCCAACTGTGCATACATATAACATAATGATTAATGGGTATTGTAAGAAACGAAGGGTAGATGATGCGTTAAAGGTGTTTGATAAAATGTCTGAAAGAGGCCTATTTGCTAATACTGTCACGTACACTACACTGATACAGGGGTTCTGTCTTAACCGGCAACCTTCTGTTGCACTGGATATCTTGAAGAAAATGCAATCATGTGGTCAACACACAGATCTCGTAACATATTCGATACTGTTAGATGGTTTGTTTAGAAATAATTATTTTAAGAAAGCAGTGAGCTTGTTTCAGGAGATGAAAGACTCCAAAATGGATCTTGATGTTGTGGTTTATGGCGTACTCATTGAAGGCTTGTGTAAAGCCGGGAAACTTGAATATGCAGAGAATGTTTTTCAGGGTCTTTCTAGCGGTGGAATAAAACCTAACACTCGTATATACAATATTTTGATCAACGGTCTTTTCAAGGCACAATGCCGTGATGAAGCGATCATGTTGTTTCAAGATATGGTTGTAAGGGACTGTTGCACTCCTGATGGTTGCACGTACAATGTAGTCATTCAAGGTCTTGTTCGCGACAGAGAGTTCACGAGAGCGATCGAGTTTCTGCATGAAATGGTTGGTAAAGGGTTCTCGGCTGATGCATCGACAGTTGAAATTTTATTGGATTTGTCGAATGATAAAAGTGTTAATCAATTAGTCATCGATGGCATACGAAAATTATCTTTACCCAACCTTAAATAAAGTTTTGCGACTGCTAAACAGCTAAAGTATTTAGACAAAAAGTTTCTAACTTGGGCCAAGAATCACAAAGCCCATTTAAGCACAAAGACTGTCTGACACACAATTATTACTATACTAATAATACATATAATATGCTTTGATTAATTATAACTAGAATTAGAATTAAAATTAGAATATACATGGGAATAAGCTTATAAATAATGTTAAAGTTTAATGAATTTTAAGTAATTAAATTCGGTTTATGTCTTTGTACAAATATTTGATATAGTTATTAGAGGATGTAATGAATATAATTATAATTAATTAATTACTGTATTATGTTTTGTATCAATTTGTTTGTAAGATGTTTGTGAATTTAGCGTTTCTCAATTATTATTTTTCAGTGACGAGTTCCTCTTGGTAAGCAGGTGAATTCTTAAATCAATATTGATAATTAAAATTTAAGCCACCGATAGCAATTTGTTAAATTGTTTTTTTTTTTTAAATGAAAAAGATATAAACAATGATAATTAAGCTATCACACAAACACTTGTAAATCCAAGGAAAAATACTTGCAACTTATTATGCTTGATATAACATCCCAACATATTTATAGGGTAAAATAATAGTACGTACTAATGCTTTGCTGATGTCAATATTATTAAATACTAGTATTTATCATACATAATATAATAATCCTAATTAAGATAAATCCGTATATAACAAGACAATAGGTTTCCGTAATTAAGCTAAGTTAAAAAATTGACATTTTTTTACGATGGTACCAGGGTCTCCTTGATGAACAAATTACACCAAAAATCAAGTTTTGAGAATATATATATATATATATATATATATATATATATATATATATATATATATATATATATATATATATATATATATATATATATTCCATACAAACTGCAAACGTGTATATATATTTATAAAAATCTACACCTATTCTTATCACAAGATTCATAAACAAAGTTTGTGTTTGAAACTGGTTTCGACTTCAACATTTGAAGCATCATCGGCTTACGTATTACAACTATATTTTGAGTTTGTTGGTTGATCTTTGTTACTCCGTTTTTATCTGTTTTAAGTTCGTGTTCGAATTGTTTACATCTTATATTAATTGGCATATATTTTTACGTTTTACAAATTTTTAATATTATACACCAAATTACAGATTATTCTAATGGAGATCAGCATGGATGGATTACCTTCAAACATCACGTTTGACATATTGTCAAGATTGCCTGTAAAATATTTGGCTCGTGACCAATGCGTATCGAAACGATGGTGCGAGTATATTGGTGATCCTTACCTTAGTATTATCCATGGAGAACGAGGAGTTGTAGAAGGATCCATACCGATCATGTTCCATGAAAGTCCTCTTGAGGAACTACCCCCACCCTGTGTTTCCACATCATTGATCAATCTTCTTCAAAACATGCAGGTAACAC
This sequence comes from Gnaphalium uliginosum, assembly GCA_963930675.1. Classification (NCBI taxonomy): domain Eukaryota; kingdom Viridiplantae; phylum Streptophyta; class Magnoliopsida; order Asterales; family Asteraceae; genus Gnaphalium; species Gnaphalium uliginosum. The sequence goes on along the minus strand of OZ005682.1, from coordinate 5,495,983 downwards.
TACTGATCATGTTTTAAAGGACATGAATTTAGAATTTGTTTGCGAGACAACCCCTTCTCAAGATTTTGTCAGAACACGATTCATTGGTTCTTGCAATGGGCTCCTCTTTGTAGCACAAGGCATTCGTCAATTCATGACGACTCTGTCTGTGATCCATCCTCTAAGGAAAGAATGTTACAAGTTGCCACCCTTGCCGTTACCGTTGTCATTTTACTTGTGCCGAGAATCATGCGGGCTTGGTTTTGATGCGTCAACTGACACTTTGAAGACGGTGTGTGTTTTGCTAAGAAAAAGTGTTTCACCGAATAACCTTGATATGGTTCGTGAGAACCTATTGTGAATAGTTTGAGAATCGATCACCCCACAAACATGTGGAGGACATAATTTATAATCATTTACATTAGGGAGTTACAAAAATGTGAAAGGAGATACATATAAAATACATATAAATGAGTAGTTAAGATATGTGATTAATATCCCCCCGCAAGCGAGACGGTGGCAGTCCTAGGCGAAGCATTGCCCGAAAGTGCTCGAACAGTGGCCGAGGAAGACTTTTAGTAAAAATGTCCGCCACTTGAAGCTTGGTAGGTATAAAACGAGTATGTAGTTTTCCCGCAAGAACTAGTTCCCTTAGAAAATGATAGTCAAGTTCAATGTGCTTGACCCTTTTGTGCGATATAGGATTTTGAGTCAAAAAGATGGCACTTCGATTATCACACATCAGAGTAGGACGAGTAGCTGGTAAAGCGTGAAGTTCCTGTAGAAGATGTATAATCCATATAAGTTCAGTCGCGGTGTTAGCCATTGCACGATATTCTGATTCACAGCTAGACCGTGAGACAGTTGGTTGCTTTTTAGCAATCCAAGATACAAGGTTGCCACCCAGAAAGATGGAATAACCATAGGTGGAACGTCGAGTCTCCAAGCAACGAGCCCAATCCGCATTGGAAAAACCCATTAAGACAGACTTGGGCTGTTTAGTAAATGTGAGCCCATAAGTAAGAGTCCCTTTAATATAGCGAAGAATCCTTTTAACTTGTTGAAAATGTTCAGTAGTAGGAGCACTAAGAAACTGTCTGACTTGATTTACAGCATAAGAGATATCCGGTCTAGTAATAGTCAGATATTGCAGCGCACCTACTAAAAAACGATAATGAGTGACATCAGAAAATGGTTCACCATCTTTGGTGAAAGTAACCGAAGGGGATAAAGGAGTGGCAGCAGGCTTTGCTTCAAGCATAGTGGCACGTTGAAGTATATCAGTAGCATATTTAGTTTGACTTAGAAACAGCCCAGAAGTTAAGTGTGAGACCTCAAGACCCAAAAAATAATTGAGCGGGCCCAAGTCTTTGGTAGCAAATTCCTTATTGAGGTCGTTGATGAAAGCAGCAATTAGCGCTTCATTATAACCTGTAACAATTAAATCATCCACATAGACAAGCATATAAATAATATGAGTGTCTCGTTTGAATATGAATAATGAAGTGTCAGCTCGGCTTGAGGTAAACCCATTAGCAAGAAGGAATGAACTAAGGCGTTGAAACCATGCACGAGGTGCTTGTTTGAGACCATAAAGAGCTTTGTCAAGCTTGCAAACATGGTTAGGATATTTGGGATGTATGAAACCCGGTGGTTGCTCCATGTAAATATCTTTGTCAATATGCCCATGTAAAAAGACATTATTGACATCAAGTTGGTGCAGTTTCCAATCATGTATCATCGCAAGGGAGAGAATAACCCGAATGGTTGTTGCTTTAACCCCGGGGCTAAAAGTGTGAGAGTAGTCAAGATCGGCAAGTTGACTATAACCTTGCGCAACAAGCTGAGCTTTGTAGCGCTCAACGGATCCATCAGAGCGATACTTAGTGCGATATAACCATTTAGAACCAATGATTTGTCGATTAGGAGGTCGTGGGACAAGATGAAAGGTTTTGTTCTTGCAAAGAGCATTTAATTCGTGTTTCATAGCATCAACCCATTTTGAATCTTTTGCCGCAGTGTTAAACGTCTTAGGATCCGTGTGAGCATACAGAGACGCATGAAGAGGAGAGGATTGAAGTTGAGACAAGTCTGTAATATGACGTGGTTTAAAAATGCCTGCTTTTGCACGAGTGGTCATATGATGAGTATTAGTTACAACCGGGATGGTAGGAGCAGGTGACTCTACATTGGGAGTTGGTGGGGACACAGGTTCAGTAGGTAACCTGTTGGTGGCATTATCAGTTGTGGGAGTGGAGGATGGCCGATTTAATGTCTCATCAATGCATAAGGTACATGGTGGTGGGGAGGGGATCGGTTTAGGAGTAGGCAACAGGTTAGTAACTGGTGTGATGGTTGAAAAATCAGAAAATGTGGTAATGGGTAGTGGAGAAAATTTGGTTACTGTATTACGTGACAATGAGTCAGCAAATGGAAATAATATTTCGTCAAACTGCGCATGTCGTGAGACATAAATGCGAGTGGTAATCGGATCCAAGCAACGGAATCCTTTGTGAGTGGAGTTATAGTCAATAAAGATGCATGATATGCTTCGTGGTGCAAGTTTGTGCAAAGCATAATGACGAAGATAAGGATAAACTCGACATCCAAAGACCCAAAAAATCTGATAATCCGGTACCCGATGATATAGGAGTTCAAACGGGGATTTTCCCTTCAACACCGAAGATGGCATGCGGTTGATGATAAACACAGCCGATGTAACAGCTTTAACCCAATAAGAAGTCGGAACATTAGCATTAAACATCATGGCTAAACCTGTCTCAACAATGTGGCGATGTTTGCGTTCAGCCCTAGCATTTTGTGGAGGTGTATAAGGGCATGAAAAACGATGATGCGTGCCATTTTTATGAAACAAGTCAATGCACGTTTGGCATCAACTTGAAACGGCAATTTGTGACTTTTCACCATTTGACAAGAAGAACATATAACAGGTTTCGGTAATAAAGCATTAAAAGATAAATGTCCAAATTTTTGCAATAATTTAAGAGTCTCAAAATTGACATGTCCCAATCTAGAATGCCATAATTCAAATGATGCCTGAGGGCAATTATTAGACGCCAAAAATGCTTCATGGTGATTATGAAGAACATATGGCCCATTTTCACATCTTCCTTGAGCTAGCACTTGCTTTGTGTTCCGATCCTGGACAAAAAAGCTAGGATGTGAAAACAACACATCCACACAATTGTCATGAGTGAGTTTGCTAATAGAGAGCAAATTTTTAGAAAGATTAGGAACCACAAGTATATCCTTGAGACGTATATTGTTAGGAAGATGAGAAGAACCCGTATGAGAAACGGGAAAAGATTGACCATTCCCGAAGGTGACAAGAGGAGTACCTGATGTAGGAATAACATTACTTAGAGTTTCAGAAGTTGACGACATATGGTTAGAAGCACCCGAATCTACATACCAATCTAGAATATTGTTGGAGACATGGCAATTGGCCGCAAATGCTTGAGCCAAATCTTCACCTGGAGGACTTTGAGATGCAAAGGAGGGGAGTTTGGGACACACATTTGCATAGTGACCATTAGTGCGACAAAACTGACAATGTGGTGGTCTACGACCGCGACCACGACCACCATTGTAGCCACCACCATGATTTCCGCGGCCACCCCTACCACGATTAGCCATAGGCTGAGCAGAAACGTCGGCTGAGAAAGCCACCGCTGGAGTAGATGAGCGATGTATGGTTTGCAAGAACATTTCATGGCTTTCTGCCCGTGCTAATAAATCTGAGAACACTAGGTGGCGGTCGAGTAGGTCGAATAGACGTAGAAAAGTTTTTAAAGGTTGGACCCAACCCACAAAGAAACCAATGAAATTGGTCATTCACATCAACGGGATGACCAATTGCCGACAGTTGGTCACATAAAGCTTTAAAATTGCGACCATATTCAGCAACGGTTTTTGTGCCTTTGATAATAAGACGAAGTTGATCCCGAAGGGTGTGAACTCTTTCAATAGACGAGTTGCCATAAGCTGCTTCAAGTGCAACCCAAATACTATGAGCGGTCGTAAGACCCACAATCAAAGAAACAACCTCTTCAGTCAACGAGGCATGAATTATAATAACGGTTTTTTGATCCGCTGCATTCCACGCGGAATATGCTGGATTTTCCATTGATTTTTCAGCAACGACAATTTTGGGATCGGGAATAGAACCCGTACCATCAACATGAGATAATAAGTTTTGGTAAGAAAGAATGGGTATCATTTGATTTTTCCAAAGAAGATAATTGGAAGCACTTAACTTGATGGTGAGCATGTGAATAACAGTGTTAAGAGGGATGGTGGGATCATTGTTGGAAGAGGAAGACATGGCCAGAAACTTTGTGGAAGGGAGTAGGGTTGACCGGAAAAAAAAGGAGGGAGAAGGAGGGGGGAGTTATTTAGAAATTGAAGAGGCTCTTGATACCATGTGAATAGTTTGAGAATCGATCACCCCACAAACATGTGGAGGATATAATTTATAATCATTTACATTAGGGAGTTACAAGAATGTGAAAGGAGATATATATAAAATACATATAAATGAGTAGTTAAGATATGTGATTAATAGGTAAGCACCATGGTACATGTGTTTGGTGCGAACTCATGGCACGAATTACCCCAAGTCCCATGTTATCCCATACAAGGTGAAGCTGTATTTGCTCATGGATGTTTGCACTGGTTGGTTAGTTATATTGACAGGCAAACCGATGAGGTTATACGGTTTGACGTAAGGAAGGAGGAATTTGGGTTGATTAATCCTCCAAAAAGAACAGGGGACCGCAGTACTCTTGATAAGTTGGTTGATTTAAACGGCAAAGTTGGTCTTGTGTGTAACAACACTGTGACCATGGAGATTTGGATATTGAAACAGAAGGAATGGGTGGTTCATTGTTGCTTTAATCTAGAGCCACCACTTCCTAGTCAGCAGAAAATTGTTTTGGGCTGTTGGAACAACGATGGGGATATATTAATCAAAGGCAAAAGTAACGGAAGGAATAGGTTTTTCGTTTACAGCTTGGACAATAAAGGTTTCCATGAAGTTGACATTGTTGGCCGGAACGGAAAGTGTGAAACACGTATTGTGATGCATCCTAATAACTTGTTTTCAATTCGTGGCATCGCCAACACAAACTCTGTTTCAATTCGATCTAAAACTGAAAACTGCTGTGTTTAATTAGTAAGTAGAATTTAGACAAATGTTTTGATAGTAGTTAGTTTTTAATGTAGTTTTCAGTTGCGAGTCGGTTTATCTCGTTTGTTCGCATTAAAAGTTTGGAACTCACAATTCCATGATTGATTAATTGCTACAGGACATACCAGGTTTTGTATGAATTGGCTATCTTCGCGTGCAAATACTTAACAAAATATACAAGCTTTAAGCAAACCATTTTGTTTTTGTGTCAACTTGATGGTATTTTCATATCTGTCCTTTCATTTTTTGTTCCTTCTCTTCTTGCTCTTTCTTCAACCTTACCTTAAAGATGATGCACCAAAGTTATATATAATGTTAACACTGTCATTTTACGGTAATAAGATCTATTAAAAAATAGGGCCAAACTAACATTCCGATTTTAATTTGAATCGTTAAATATATAAAAATAATAAATTTCAATGTGGACTTTTTAGAGAGTGATTTAGTTTTTATTATATTTGTCGAAGATATGGTATGAACTACAAATAGGTTAATTTTTAAGGTGATTAATTGGATGATATAAATGAAAAAAATGGTTAAAGATTTGATATCTTGTATGATTTGGAAGTCAATAAGTTAGTTGATGAAGCTAGACAAATAATGTTTTGACCGTAACCTTTAAGTATCAATGTTTTAAAATATCGTTAAAGAAAATTACATATTGTACAAGTTTGTATTTAACAACTTTTACATAAAAGGTTGTTGCTTTATTTCAACAATTTAACATAAACTTTATAATTATTAATATTCGTATAACAAATTTAATAGGGGTTTTCAACATAAAAGATATGCAAAAAAGACTATTCGCATAAAAGAGATGCATTACGGTTATTCGAAAAAATATAGCTAAAAAATTTATACTCCAAACTCGAAAATAAACCATCTTTCCTTATTTTTAATCAAACATATATTTTATTTAGTTTTACATACGGTTGTTGATATAAAACACAAATACCATGTATTTATTATTGTAAATATATTTTATACTGGTTAACATATCTATATGTTTTAAAACTTCAATATTTTTTATGGCCATAGTTGTTAACTCGTGACTCAGAATCTCGATTTTTAACTCGTGACTCGTGACTCGGTTCGACTCGTAAGAGTTACTATTTTACAATAAATATATTTATTTATATGTATATTAATATAATTGTTTAAGATTTGTGTTCTTAAGTGAAATAAAACATGCTAAAACTCGATAATTAAGTCTTTGACCGTCAATCAACACAAACACTTATTATTTTCTTTTCTATTTTGTCTTTTTATTTGTTGTATTGCATTACACTAAAAGTTTTCAGATTTTCTGACTTGCAAGAGTCGCACAGTAAACGACTCGTAAGAGTCAAAGTCTTTTAAGAGTCGGGGTCCGAGTCGTCTCGTTTTTTGGATTTTTGACTCAGCTCGTAAGAGTCGACTCGTAAAGCGTAAGAGTTTAACAACTATGATGTTGGCGTTAAATATTTTACTAAAAATTCTAATATATTTTGTTCTTCACTATAGTTAAATTAATATGTGACATTATTATATTTTTAGTTTTGTTATAACTAAAGGCTATAATTTATTTCATTGATAATGAAATATAACATCACATTCTGTTTTTATATATTAACATGTATCAAAGTTCACAAATAACTGAGAGTAAGTATATTGGAAATAAATTAAATATTTAAATTTAATATAAATATTTCAGTTTTGTTATAACTAAAGGCTATAATTTACAAACTGTTGTATGGAGTTAGAAATCAGTTGACCTTGGTCAATAAGAAATTAGCCTTGCCATTTGGGGACTTTCCACGTTGGAGAACACTTGACCCACAAGGAATTGAATAATTACTTTGGCAAATAAAGAGGAGGAATAGAGTTTGAGTTGGTTAGGAATATTTTAATTAAATCATTATCTTTATTTAGATTAGTTTCTTTATTAAATTAGAATTAATATTAAGTATTAGTATGTTAATAGGTTTAGTATTTGTCTAGTATAAATAGGTTTTATTGCTTAGTTTTCATTAGTTAGATTATGTTTATTATTTGATTTATAAAAAGAGTTAAAGAAGAATTTTCTCAACCCTTGTGTAGCTTATCTTCGTCGGGTATACGATAATACCTCTTGTCCGTCTAATAACACGTTAGTTATTCTTAATTCATCAATTTCGCCTGACAATACGTGACTTGTCTAAATGTGTAGAATCAAAGCAATCGATAAAAAAAAATAAAAAATAAAAAACTGTAATGTTTGAATTTTGATAATCTAAAAAAAATTTGTTCATCGACTTTGTTACTGTTCATTGGCTTGTTACGGTTTATCGGCTCAGTACTGTTCATCCAATTTTTTTAAATATATTTTTCAGTTTTAGTTAAAAAAAAGTCAAATTTAAATTTTATATTCTTTACATTGAGTTCGCGTCCAATCGGTTCATGAATATCTTTTAATTGATTTTATGCCCTATCAATCCTAAATACGACGTACGATGAAGAGATACATATTATAATTACAATTTTACAAAAAAAAAATACCTTGAGGAGATATGAGAATGACTCTGAATCACAGCCTCCCATAGGCTTCCGAATTTCACCATATCTCCGATGGCGATGATTCTTCCGATGACGGTGATTGACTGAGACTGTGAGAGTAGTGACTAGTGAGTACTGACTTGTACACTAAGATTTGACTTGTTTTGACTTTTGACCTTGGGCTTGATTGAGAAGTCAGTCTACCTGGCCCACATTTAAATAAGATGGGCTTGATGGACGGATGTTCGATCAGGCAATCAGGCATCATTACCATTATATCATATCATATACCATCCAATAATAATACGTAATAATTTACAAATCTGTTGATGAATCATTCATCGATGACATAACACAGATATTTCATTTCTAATTTTGTATAGTAGAATAGAATCATAAATAATGTAGAACAATCTGAAATGAAGTGAAGGGTGAACAGCAGTTGAAGTTTACACAAACTATATCTCTATACAACATAGACCCAAAATCTTATGCTCTAAGGTCTTGTACTCTACGGAACACTCGAATGGAAGATGGGAATTTATAACCTAAACTACATCACCCAAAGGAGGATGCTACACAAAGAAAGAGTATGTGCTTCTATATGATAATGATAATAATGCTACCTTTTCCACAAAGAATTACACATCTACCGGAACGATGTTTATGCTTGCATTCTCTTGCTGCTAGGTTCATGAGGTTTGATTGGTGCTTCCCCAGAAAGATATGTTCCATTCGCAAATATTATAACTTGGCCGACTTGCAGCAGCTTCGGCAGAGACTATTATTCCATAACTTAGTTGTAAATTCTAACCGGTTTCTCAAATGTGTGACGGTTCTGCAAAAGAACAATAACTCAACATTACAAGTATTCATTTTATCAGGATTGCATTTATTTCTAAACTTACGTATTTACTCACGATGTTGATGCTTTGAGGAATCGTTTGGTTATTTTTATTTTTTTTAATTTACCCAGCAAAAACATATATTCAATTTATGTTTAATGATAAAATAAAAACATGCATCGCTGCACTGTTTCTTTGTACACAAATAAGATGCAAATTGTATATGAAATAAAATCTGTGTAATACTGTGTTATGGTATCACCCAATATACATACCTGATTTGCAGCATATGACCTCTTGGGTGAGTTGTCAGAGTGCTCCAACCCCAAATACTGTTCCCATGCACCATAAACATCTCTTCTCTGAAACCAGAAGGGGCATATACAACGAGGTTAAGACATACATACACTGGAACTTGCACATTATGAGGTCCTTTGTGACTTTTTCTAAAGGGAAACTTTACACACCTGAAAACGAGTCGAGACGATATCCGAGTCCTGAAGGTATGTGGGACGGCCCAAAGACAGAAATGCAAACTTCCACTGATACATTGTTAGTTCCAAATATGAAGTATATTGTTAGAAAGCAAGTCAGAAAACGATTTAGGAATGAAATACTTGAGAGAAATGAAGACATATACCTTTGAAAACTCTTCATCTTGAAACTGTAACTTCTTCTGTATCCGTAGTTTAACTTCAGCTAACGTTTCACCCTCACGAATGACCAGGAAAAATGGTTTGCCAAAGTTCTGGACCTGCTGTATAATCAATACACATGTAGACATGAACTGTTTAGTATTACAATAGCGACTTCAAAAACTGCAAACACAAATTTATTCATAGTCATAAACGCAAAACCACCTGGTTTTGAGCTGTGTCTTTAGTGAAATGATGAACATGAATTAGACAATCCTGAGGACCCAGATCCTTTTCTTCATCTGGAACCTGTACGAAAAAAATGTCTAAGCATACTTGCAGAAAACCATCTTTCTGACACCAAAAACTCTAAACAAATAATTGGGATTGAATAGACAAAATAATAACTAACAGAACATGAAAGAAGAAATGGAGTGTTTAGTAGGAATAGTAATGTAGACTACATGAGCACTAACCATGTGAATAACCTCGACAAAAATCTATATATATAGAGTAAGAAAGCGTACTTTAAATCACGTGACAAACATAAGTGTGGTACGTGATTTAGTACATACCTCCTCAGCACGCAACGTCCAGTATTGATCATTAATATTCTCGATTTTCTCATTCAGGGGGAAGGTCTGCATATGTGGCAACAAGTTGGGTAGCAAAGTAAATCACATGCATGGGGGACTACAACAATAACATAGAAAGATAAAGAGGCTGATCGAACATGGAAACATCAGATACCTTGTAAATTTTGTGGTAGAAAACCTCAAGTAGTCGAAGTTCTGCATCTTTATTAGATAACTCAACCTATTCCAAATCATTTAAACACAATTAACCAAAGAACTCGAAAGAAGCGGAAACACAAAAGTACCAGATGACACCGATTGGTGTCCATAACATATGTGATGTACAATTTTATTTTTAATATCTATTAAAGTATTAACAATACAAAATTTAACTACAACGTGAAAAAAGTTGCTAAATTTACCTTTGTCTTAAGATCATTGATTACATCCCCCACTGTGCTTTGCTTTGGCAATCTAATAGTATGTATTACCACCTAACAAGTAAAACAAAACATGTCAGCAAAAAGAAAAAAGTTCAAACCTAGGAGAAACGGAGGTGCCAAAGTTACCTCATCTTTAGTGGCATGATGAAAGGCAACTTTCAGGGTTTTCAGGCCTTGTAGTTCTGGGAGAGGTATATCCAATACTTCATAATACAAAATATCTGAAAACTGCAATAAGAAAGCAAGATTACTAGGCAAACTAATTCCCAATAAAAAGCAAGCCTATTTAAGAAACACTAACAGATGCATGATGCTTATAATGTGAACATCAAAACACTATATTACCTTATTGTAGTGAGCCAGCATGTCTGAGAGATGTTCCACTCCACGATACTTGATTGGCTGCGGTTTAGGTTGTTGGGAATAGCAGTTGTGAGATGTAAGCCTGATTTTAGATGGATCGTCTAAGTATAGATGGCGAGCAAGTTTTTCAACAACATCGTCATAATTATTAAGTTTTGACCTGCAATGCAAGAAGATTAAGTAAACCAATGAATTATAACTGTGATCAGGTTGATAAATTCAAACAGCGCTGCATTAAGGGACTCACAATTCCAAAGAAAACTCATCCTCCTTGGGCTTCTCCAGCGAACGAAAGCGCACGACCTATGCAGCATCCAATATTGTAAAATTAAGCAAACTGGGGTTTAGGATGTTTCTTAATCATACACATACAAACACACCAGAAGTCCCAAAAAAGATCATTGATTTATTCTATACCTGACGATTGTGAACATACTCCAGAAAAGAGGGAACATCGGGATAGCGACAAGTTTCTGTATTTTCGACCTCGAGAGGTTTCTGAAGGCAAATGATGTCCCCATCTTCAAGCTTTAAACCCATAACCAACAAAAAAAAAAATGTTAAAAATCAGATAATGCCAACACTTAATTAAGCAAACAAAAGTACAATAATGACAACAGAAAGGTTGCAACCGACGACCAAAAAAGAGTTGACACCACACTAGAACACATACCTGACTACCCCGAAACGTTAACTTCTTGTCAATGTGTTCGCACATAACATTAGGTTCAAACTTAATTTCCTGGATTCAAGAGAGAATATGAAAGGAACAACATTTTAGATTCAGAAGAACATAAAATTTGATACATGAAACAAAATATGAAAGAGAAACCTCAAATAGTTTAATTTCTTCATCTGGTGCAAAGCCAGCCAGTGCGTTCAGCTTTGCCATTACTTCAACTGGTTTTCCGGTGCCCTTCACAAAGAGCCGCCATTCAATTTGAACCTAATGTTATGTCATTTGCTTGGAGAAAACACTGCACCATTATCTTATATGTAACGTCATCTGCAGGGCAGTCATTTTCTTTCATTTCCAGGAAAAACGTATTTGCTTTATCAAGTTCACCCATTTTACACAATCCATCAATCATGATGTTGAAAGTACGAACATTTGGTTTTAACCCTCTAGCAGATAGACTTGAAAAAAGTTCATATGCAGCATCAGTTTCCCCAGATTTTAACATACCATCAATAAGAGTATTGCATGTAACAATATCCGGGACAATACCATTATCGCCATCCAACATCTTAAACAACTTTAGGGCCTCGTCTAGTTTCCTATTCTTACATAGGGCATCCAATATAGTATTGAAAGTGACAATATCTGGATTCAGACCAAGAGATTTCATTTCATGAAAAAGCATATGTGCCTCCCCATGTCGACCCACATGATACATACCACTAATAAGTGTATTGTATGTCACGAGGTTAGGATGAATACCTCTCTTAGACATTTTACTAAAAAAACCTAAGGCTCCATCTATTCTTTCGTTTTCAGAGTACCCGTTGATTAAGATGTTGTAACTGATAACATCTTGTTCAGTCATAGTATCAAAAAACTTTAGGGCCTCGTCTAGTTTCCTATTCTTACAAAGGGCATCTAAAATAGTATTGTAAGTGCAAATATCTGGATTTAGACCACGTAAGTTCATTTCAGAAGGAAGCAAAAGGGCCTCTTTAAGTCGACCCGCCTGACACAAACCACTGATAAGAGTGTTGTATGTCACGAGATTAGGACTGATACCATTCTCAGACATTTCATGAAAAACACTCAATGCTTCATCTATTCTTGTGTGTTCAGAGTACCCGTTAATTAAGACGTTGTAACTGATAACAGAAGGTTTGCAACGTTGGTCAATCATAGAATCAAGCAACTTTCTAGCAATGTCAATTTTTCCGACCAAACAGAAACCATCCATAAGTGCGTTGTATGTGACAGTATTAGGCATCACACCTCTCTGAATCATCAATGCTAACAAACTTTCACCCTCATTTATCCTACTATCTTTACACAATGCATCCAATAAAATAGTAAACGTATGTACATTCGGTGCGATGTTTCGAGCAAGCATCTCAGTCAACAATCTCAATGCTTCGTCCCACGAGCGTACATTACACAAACCGTGAATCAAGCTAGTGTAAGTCACAATATTTGGCAAAATACCTTTACTATACATTTCTGAAAGAAACTCTAAAGCCTCTACAAATTGTTTATCCTTACCTAAGCTATCTATAATGGTGCTGTACTGAACAATCCCAGGTGGACAAGTAGATGTTTCCATCTTCCGAAACAATACAATTGCACCACGAGTATCTCCAGATTTGCAAAAACCGTTTATCAACGTTCCATAAGTCACTACACTAGGCTCAAACCCATTCTCCATTATTCGGTCAAACAACTTAACCGCTTGACTAAGCTTATCATTAACACAAAGTCCCCTAATGAGTGTATTAAAAGTAGCACAATCAGGTGCATAACCAAGTTTCGTGGCTTTCCCTAACACAGCAAACCCGAAATCCACCCTTTTCAACTGACAAAAACAATTAATTGCAATGTTGAAAACGTAAATAGTGGGATGTAAAACAGGGTTGACTCCTAAAAAGTCAAACTTTTTAATCAGAGAAATTGCAGCATCAAATCGGTTCATCTTAACAATAAAGGCTAAAACTTTAGTAAATTCTGGAATTGGAGGAATAGGGTTTCTATTAACCATATGATTAAATGTATATACAGCATCATCTAGGGTTTTGAGATGACTGACGTTTTTACAATTCCGATTACTGGAATGAAAAAAAATAGAGGGATTGAAGAAAATGGGTGAAGTAAAAAACTTACGAGAATCAAGAACAGCAAAGAATGAAGGATGAATTTGAACACGGTAAAATGAATGCTTAAACCAAATCATCATCTATTAAACCCTAACTTCATTGTCAAGTAAAAACTCTAATTTTAATGTCTCTAAAACCCTACAGTTGCAAAGGGATTGTAGTATTGTACGGTGTTCCCCAAGGAAATGAACATTAACAAATGTACCCCCATACTTGAAACTAGTTAACAAACATTACCCCTTGGTCAAAAAGTAGTTAATCGATTTCAAAAATTTATTGCCAAACACTAAACATAAATTATTTGCATTTTCAAATTGTAATAATATGAAAATCACTAACCAAATCGCAATTCAAACACTTTCTTAAAAACATTGCCATTAATAACAAATGTATGTGGATAATACGGTTCACTGTTAAAAGAATAATTTCGAAAAGCTATACACTAAAAATTTCAGTTCATACTTCGTTAAACATCCACGTTATACTTTATACTCGAATATACTAGTTGAGCTCAAGACATATAGAACCCTTAGCATTCACTTGGGTCAATCTTTATATACGGATAGTGATTTGTACACCAACAAAAATTAATTAATTATATTTCATCCGTAACGTGATGCCAAAAGTTATGCTCCGGCCCATGGGAGCCAAACCTAACCAAACCCGTCCCAAGCACAACTATTGTTCAAGCCATATTCAATATTGTAGCGGACATGAAGAGATGGTGGGTGGGGGTCCAAAAACTACAAATGAGACCTCAACTAAAAGAAAAAGTTCCACCCCTTAATTTCACGAGATGTTTGTAGCGTTGGTTAACTATACATCAACTTTATACTTAAAAAAATAACATTGGAATTCAATAGGTTTCAACAAACAGATGCATTTAATATCATCTTCTCATTCTGGTGTACAGTTATACTTGCACTCATCCCATCAGTCTAACGGCTTTTCACAGCTCGCCTTCATTTTCATCACATGCAACCTTATTTAAAGCCTCCTCACTGTCAAATAAATTCCTATGTAATTTTTTTGTTCTAATAAAGGTCCTTTAAGATCCACTATTTTCATGCTGTTTTTATTGTTAGTTTCACACCATTTGAGAAATATATTTCAGTTATAAACTATATATGGGCTAATTTTTACTCTAACACGTCCAAGTTCTTAAAATTGTACTACTAGCTATGCATATGCACTAAACATTAATTACTAGTATTATTTTAATAACTGTTATTATAATTATAATTATAAACACGTATGAATTAAATCTTCCCTGCAACTGTCCACCAATCCAAACTTCAAAACACGCTGCATCATTCATGATGCTTCTTTACAACTGTGCTACCTACATTATGCAGGGATCAAGCTTAAAGTTACCATAAATTTTATCATATTATAATACTTCCAGACAAGACCTTTATATATATAAAGTGTTCACCTATTATTTACTACATTATGTGCATACAGAGTACCAGTCTTTAACTGTATAACAAAATAATTCATGGCTGTCTCTACAATTTATGGTCTCCCATTTACCTTAGTTGTATCAGTTTTGGTGCTAGGAACAGTTTTTACTAGTGTCGATGCTCGTGCGTTTTTTGTGTTTGGAGACTCGTTAGTCGATAATGGAAACAATAATTACTTGGTTACAACTGCACGGGCCGACTCACGTCCTTATGGCATTGATTATCCCACACATAGACCAACGGGTCGTTTCTCCAATGGGCTCAACATGCCCGACCTTATAAGTAAATTCCTAATATAACCCCTTTATGGATATTCATTCTATTTTTTCATATACTAATTTTTTACGTGTAATGCCAGGTCAGCGCATAGGGGCTGAGCCCACATTGCCGTATTTGAGCCCACAATTAACGGGCCAAAGGCTACTTGTTGGTGCTAATTTTGCTTCTGCTGGGATTGGAATACTTAATGACACTGGAGCCCAATTTGTATAACTCTTTAACTTACATTTTATTTTATTTCATAAAGCTACAATTTTAACATTTATAACAAGAATATTGACCAATGTTTTTCAGCTGAACATAATTCGGATGCCCCTGCAACTTGAATACTTTAGGCAGTACCAACAACGAGTAAGCGCACTTATAGGAGAGAGTCAAACCAAAAAACTTGTAAAGAACGCACTCGTTCTCATGACACTTGGTGGCAATGACTTTGTCAACAATTACTACTTGATTCCATACTCAGCGCGATCTAGGCAATATAGCCTCCGGAATTATGTCCCTTTTATCATATCAGAATACAAAAAGATTTTAATGGTATGCAAATTTACAACATATTCATTCTAAGTATATAAATTAAATTAAATGTGCTTAGACCATAAACCTTAAACTCTTCTTTATGTCAAAAATGCAGAAATTGTACAGTTTGGGAGCTCGTAGGGTTCTTGTCACAGGAACGGGCCCACTGGGGTGCGTCCCAGCTGAACTAGCCCAGCACAGCCGAAACGGTGAATGTGCAAGCGAACTTCAAAGGGCTGCAGAATTGTATAATCCACAACTGAACCAAATGCTGAATGATCTCAATAGCAAAATTGGGAATCATGTATTTATCAGTGTAAACTCAAAGAAAATGCACTCGGACTTTATTAGTGATCCGGGAACTTTTGGTAAATAATTTCATTTTTAGTCCGCTCTTTAATTCTATGGAGCATAAATAACTTATTTGTATCATAGCTCAAGATGATTTGGATTGTGCAGGATTTGTGTCATCAAAGATAGCATGTTGTGGGCAAGGACCATACAATGGGCTCGGTTTGTGCACTCAGATGTCGAATTTGTGTGCTAATAGAGATTTGTATGCATTTTGGGATGCATTTCATCCTTCTGAAAGAGCCAACCAGATTATCGTCGAGCAAATGATGACTGGCTCAACCGAGTATATGCATCCCATGAATCTAAGCACCATTTTGGCTTTAGATTCTCAGAATTAGTGACCAATCATTTCAATAATTAATTTTCCTCTCAACTATTATTCGCCTGGTTCGTTCTTTGTTATTTTTTCTGTGTTAAATTATGTCAACTATAGTTTCTATTTGTATGAGTATTGTCTTAATGTAAGATATAAAGTTTAATCAGTGGATTCAATTTAGTTATTTAACATGTGCATACATTATTGATACAAAAAGTTTCCCAGTTATGTACTACTTTCATTACTATTTACTAGATATAAAAACTCTGCTTTCAATCTTCACGTTACAAAAACCTATAAAAGATAACAAGGGAATTTAAACACATACCCTTCCTACTCCTAGTATCATATTCTGTTTCATTCTAATGAAATTAACTCCTGAACTGATATTAATTACAGTAGTAATCTTATTTTCAGGTACAATACAAATATTTGGCCTTTGAGTTTTATAGTCTTATGACAACTCTCACATTAAAAATGCAATGTTACCAGAACGTGGTGCAATTCTTGACCAAAAACATGCCACGTAAGATGAAATCATTCTAGAAGATAAAACAAAGTTATAACCTTTCTAAAAAATTATAAAAGTAAAAACAGTTGTAACTTATAAATGAAAGTAGTAATAAATAAAGGTTTTGACAACATTAAAAGAGGGCCATGTTAGTGTTTGTAACTTCTCTATCAGTCCTTAGTTGTGCCATGTGCTAAGTCCATTGGTACAAGCATATGGCAGACGTCACAAACTCACAAATCTTTCAAGTACTAATTTTTTATCCTTACATATTGACCACCATATTAACCGAGTATTATTGATCACTAGGTCACTGCCCTACAAATTTACTATGAATCACCAATGTAGTATACATATGTCTTACTCATTGCTTGCACCTTCCCATGTGCCGCACGACTTATAGTCAGTTGACGGCACAAACTAACTAATATATATCGATCCGATGCCTGTACATGGAGGTAAAGAAGTTGGGTAACAGATAATGAGTTAAAAAAGATTGATTTATAATGCTGCAAGTATTTATATAGGCTTTATTATGACAAGTTCTGTTTTATACTATTTTTCTTAATTTTACATAGTTAATTAGATCAGTAATCATCAATAAAGTATAATACAGTTGACCTAGTCTTATGTTATACTCACTTTATATTGCCACCTATATCAAGATTCAAGGAGGTAAGATTTAAATTGCATCTTTAAAAAGGATTGAAGTCACATGCTAAACTTTCAAAGCCCAAAAGTCCAAGACTTGAAACTAAAATTTTATCACTAAGATGGAAAACTTTTTAAGCCCAAAAGGCTAACACTTGTATTAAGCTTATCCTAAGTTTCATGTGTTGCTTAACACAATATATAATTAATATTCATATTTTCATTTCATCCAAAGTTCATACACCTGCCCACTGTAAAACTGTATATGCACTTTTGCAGCCCAAAATTAAACTAACATTGCCTTTGTGAATCATAATACACCATCATTATAAAGAGTACCAATAATTCGGTAATAATTTATAATTTACCTTTTGGGTCAATTGCCAATAAACCAACCGTCTAATTAAATAAATTCAACCACCTTCATTTACCAGCTTTTCAGTACCATTAACATTATTGGTCCTCATTTATCCCTACAAAAAATTACTGTACTCTTATTATTTTCCATAACTTCCTACTCTATAAAACCCCATTATTTGTTCCATCCATAAACCACATAACACAACAGTTTTGTTTTCACTGTTGTGTAATTTTAACTCACTCATGGCTGTCTCTTTGTTTCTTTGTGCCATATTCCTAGTATTGGGACAGTTTGCTTCTCAAACACAAGCCGCACCTCGTGCATTTTTCGTGTTTGGTGATTCGTTAGTTGATAGTGGCAACAACAATTTTTTGGCTACCACTGCTCGAGCCGATGCATATCCTTATGGTATTGATCACCCGAGTCATCAAGCCACTGGACGATTTTCAAATGGCTACAATATTCCCGACCTTATCAGTTGAGTTTCGGTTTCAATTAATTTATAAGCATCACATTAACCCGTTTTTTGAATAGTATCTGACTCAAGTTTAACTGCAGGTCAGCGTATTGGGTCTGAACCCACAATGCCATACTTGAATCCACAGCTCACCGGGCAAAAACTTCTCATTGGGGCCAACTTTGCATCTGCTGGAATTGGAATTTTAAATGACACTGGAGTCCAATTTGTAAACCTTCTAATAAATTGTTTTACTAGTATCATATCCAAAACATTTTTGTGTGCTAATAAGATTCATATAATACTATTTTTCAGGTGAACATAATTCGGGCAACACAGCAACTTGAGTACTTTAAACAATACCAACGACGAGTTAGTGCGCTTATAGGACCCGAACAAACAAAGAAACTTGTAAACAGTGCGCTTGTTCTCGTAACACTTGGTGGAAACGATTTTGTAAACAATTATTACCTTGTCCCGTTATCTGCACGCTCACGTCAATATAATCTCCAAGACTACGTTCCTTTCATCATCTCTGAGTACAGGAAGATTTTATTGGTATGTGTTCACATTTCTATTTTTCCAAAATATTGCAATATCCTAATACAATTTGATTGAATGCAGAGGTTACATAGTTTGGGAGCCCGAAGGGTGCTAGTGACAGGAACGGGCCCGTTAGGGTGTGTACCAGCAGAACTGGCTCAACATAGTCAAAACGGTGAATGTGCAACCGAGCTTCAACGGGCTGCAGATTTGTACAACCCACAATTAGACGATATGCTTACTAGTCTAAATGAACAACTAGGACGACATGTGTTTGTTGGTGTAAACACAAGGAAAATGCACAATGATTTCATGAGAGATCCTGCAGCTTTTGGTATGTTATTTAACAAATAACAGTTTATATATCTTTTTTATGCAATACAGTAACATTAGTTTCTGTTTTGTGTGTAGGATTTGTTACTTCAAAAATAGCATGTTGTGGACAAGGGCCATACAATGGATTAGGACTTTGTACACCAATGTCGAATTTATGCCCAAATAGAGACATTTACGCGTTTTGGGACGCATTTCATCCGTCAGAGAAGGCAAATAGACTTATTGTAGATCAGATTATGATTGGAGCAACTGAGTACATGAAGCCAATGAATCTAAGTACCATTTTGGCCTTAGATTCTAATAATTTGTAATGAGGTCTAGCTATTTGTTTGTGTGTATTTACAGAGAAGCTTCATAATTCCAAATTAGTGTGTGTTTTTTGGAGTTATGATGTTTTCAGATGTGTCTTGATCAGGGTTGGGGACGCTTGTTTTTTTCTGATATTATCAGGTGTAATAAGCAAGATTAATTAATGGTTTTATTGGATATTAAATCGATATTTTCATTTTTTACCTGTTTTTTTTTCTGAGAAAGTTGCCAGGAAACAACATAAATGATTAGTGGACCACTATACACAAGTTAAAGCCAACAAACAGAGTAATTAGAAAGTTGTCGTGATGTCATAATTTGTTCATTATTGTAACAAGAAATTCAAATTACTTTCAATCTCATTAACATAATAACATCCTTGTACTTTGACGATTCGGCCCAACAGTGGAGCCCAAAATCCCTCATCTAATGCCCGATTATGGACGTTTATGATTTTTAAAGATTTTGATGGTTTTTTGAATTTTGAATTGTTGAATAACTTACCAAAATTAGAAACCATCTTTGAAAAGGTGAGCTGTGATTACGAAATTATTACATGTATTGAATGATTGTAACATTAACCATTTATCATAATTATTTAAAAATTATTATTTTTATTTACGAATAATAATGCATGCAATAATCTCTTAACAACGACACTAAGGCTGTCATTGTCGTTTTTCTAGTAGTAAATAATTTTATTACAGTAAGGCTCACATTTATTTTACATCGACGTTATATTCTTCTTTAACTAAAAATGATGAAAGCTATATGGTGAAAGTAAAAGATCATGAAAGTTAGTGTAGGTGCTCTTTTTCCATACCAATTTGACTAAAAAGGCTCTGCCATTTTTGTACAAGGTTTTCTATTTATGATATTGGTGCTTGTGACACTCCTCAAATTTCGGTGTAATTACGTACATTAATCACGTGCATATTTTAGGATAATTCCCTACTTAAGAGAATTCACACTATTTTTATGAGATAAGTCTAGCAAAGCCCAACAAATTAATACGTGAGGTATTACAAAAGTTGTAATTATTAGTAAATACGCGCGAAACAATCGGACAGAGTCCGATACAATATACGACGTTGGTGAAAACATTTCTATAAATAACTTAAATCTATTTTTAATAGTTATTTATCTTATATTATTATTTTAATATAATAATACACGAAAAACCTATACGTTTTGGTTAAAACGTCTCTAACGCAACAAAAACGCGCGAATCGAATTCGGCAACCAAATGAAACTCGATAAATATTTCGGTAACTCAAAATAAAGTATTTTAATAACACTTCAATGAAAAATTATCCCAAATATATCGTAAATTAAAACGACACAAGAAAACGTTAGGCGATTTAACGTTTTAACACGAATAACGGGTAAACGACCACAATACGTAACACAGACTGAGACTGAGAATTAAATCACAAACTCATAAGGTGGGACCCCCAAAAACCTGCCACCACCCCCTCCCCCTCTCCCATACATGCAATTTCATCATTATTATTCTTTTTACTTCCATTCACATCTCATGCAAGACTCACTTCTCATCATTTCACACTTCACCACTTTCATCAATTTGCTCCACCTTATCTCTACACCCTTCTCCCTCTCTAAAATCTGGATAAAATCACCACCACAACACCACCACTCCACCACCATAAACCACCAACAACCACCACTTGAATCCTTCACCATTTTACAAGAAATTTCAAGAAAAGCAAGCTTCATCTCTTCCTCATTTCATATCTGCCATTCTTTCATCATAAACAACATTGTGAGGATTTCTTCTCCTTCTTTACACTCTTATTTACATGTATTAATGTTCACTCAACATGTATGTAACAAAACTTTGCTTAAAAACCCTTTTTCTTAACATGAAACTCACAAACATGTAAGAAAAACATTCTGTCCCGAATGTTGTAACCACTTTCACGATTTTTATAAAAATCATCTCTTCATGAAAATGGACGGTTTTATAGTCAAAAATTAAGTTCAAGAAGTTATCTTTCAAACTCCACTAGCCTCATATTTTTCCGAGATATTTTACTATTTTTAAAATTTTTTGTAAGAAAACATAGATAATCTGTCCAGAAAAGTCAGAAACTTTGGTCTTATGGTTTTGACCATATCTTGAGCTATACACACTGAAATGACCTGAAATCACTGCCAAACTCTCACAAAGCTTGTAGGCTACAAATGTCGTGTTGACCACTTTTGCTGAAAACCTGTAGATTTTGCCCAGAAATTCTGACTTCATGCATGTGTCCTGATTGGTCAGTTTTTGAACCCCATAAAATAAAAGTAATTATTAAAAATACTTAGACTTCTCTAAAAATCCTATAAAAATTACTGAAGGTAAATAATATATGGGGAAAAAATTGGTATTTTTCTTGGAACTTATTTCAGATTATCAAATTTAATAAAAATTCAAGAAAGGGATGTATTTTCTGGAAAATATAAAATGTAGACTGATTTTGATAACTTTTAAAAACCAACACTTATGGACTTGTTATAAAGGGAAATACTAACTTTTTGTGATCTATTAACATGTTTAAGGTTTGGATAAAAGTCTCGGGTCAAACCAAGAAGGTTTGACCGAGTCAACAAAAACGGGCCTCGGTTTCGAAAACGTCAAACTTACTATTTTTGGAAACTTGTAAACAAAGTGGGTTTGGGTGACTTATTAAGTGATTTGGACCAAAAATGAGACTTGTAAATATAACCCGAACGAAAAACGACACTTATATTTGAACCGAGACGTAAACCGCAAGACGTTGACACAAAATATTAAATTCGCGTGACAACCGATAACCACATACTAAGGCAATTCGATAACACATGACATTTACTATTGTAAAGGGTACAACAAAACAAATTTAATAAAATGTCCTTATAATGTATTATTACAAACTTTCACTAGCGGGTCGTACACGTTTATTTTCAAAAGCAAAACACAATTGGACATACTAGTTGAGTGATCACCAGCATGGATGGTCTACTAAAACATCCGCTTACATATACTTATAATATCATGCGTTTAGGACGTTAGGGATTTTACTTGGACACACGCTTTGCTAGCACTCACGTATTTAGCTCACGAGGTGAGTTCACAACCCCTCTTTTACTGTTTTTACTGTTTTTAAGATAGGGGTGAAAAACATAGTTACTGTTTTACTATTTGTCATAATCTAAAACTATTATATAATTGTTTTCAATGCTTTTATACAACTGTTTATGATCGTGTTCATACTATTGTGTAACTGTATTTATGAAATGAGTTTCATATTCTTATACGAACTGTTTACAAAAACGTTTTACTACTTGTGATAAACTGGAGAATGACCGGTAACTTTTGATTCGCCGGAGAACGACCAGCAGTGTGATACACCGGAGAACAGCCGGTAACTTTTGATACGCTGGAGAACGACCAGCATTGTGATAAACCGGAGAACGACCGGTACCTTTTTGTTTCGCTGGAGAACGACCAGCTGCTTGATAAACCGGAGAACGACCGGTAGTTTTTGATAAATGTGTTACGCTGGAGAACGACCAGCACAATGTTGTTCAACTAATATTCAGGGGAAAACATTGACTTTGTTATTGTCTAATTACATGTATTGACGCATGCCTGAATATTTTAATGATAACATTGACTATTGTTATCGATTTTTTTTATATGTATACCAATTTATATTTCTTGAATAAAAAAGTGAAAAAGGTGATTTACTGTGTTATAATAAGGGTTTTTTGTCAAAAAATGAATCAATAGTTCTCTTTTTCGCATTTTCGGGTATCAAGTAATTTTATTTTTTAAAAATGAACCACTCATTTAAAATCGAACATTTTCGGGTATAAGTAACCGTTTAAAACGGTAACCGGTCCCAACAAAATTACTTGATACCCGAAAATGCAAAAACGGGAACTATTGATTCATTTTTCGGCAAAAAACAAAATTAGTTGATATCCGAAAATGCAAATACGGAAACTATTGATTCATTTTTCGGCAAAAAACCCTTTATAAAATCATTATCAACGAATGCAAAACTCGATTACTTATACCCGAAAATGGCTACCGTTTTAAACGGTTACTTATACCCGAAAATGTTCGATTTTAAATTAGTGATTCATTTTTAGAAAACGAAATTAATTGATACTCGAAAATGTAAAAACGGAAACTATTGATTCATTTTTCGAAAAAAAACATTTCTAGTAATTACTCAAAAACAAAAGTTGATAAAGAGTAAGAAAAAAAACACTACTTTTGACTATAAAGAGTAATTGTCTACTTTAGGACCACCGGTCTTAACTGGACCCGGTCCATCAACCATTGGTGCATCTTAAAATCATTTACTCACCTCGTTTCCACTGGTAAGTGTTCAATTTATTATTTTAAATTATTCTAAATAATTGTAACTTTCATATTACAATCAATCAAAAGAAATTTTAGTGGGTAAAAATGTTATTTGATTGATGAAAAGTGTAGTTAGTAAATATTCTTAAAACTACGTAAATAGTCAAATTGAACACTATGACTCGAACCAAAAAAATACTTAATTTCTTCTCACGATACAGCCCTTATACGGGTCCACTGCAATTTCAACCACAATAATTGGCATACAAACAAGCCCACCGATGATGAAATCGACAACCTACGTTCTACTATTGAAGTATCAATAGAAATTATCGAACCATACAATTTTGCTACGTAACCCTTGTACACGTATACATAATCACACAAACACACAAGAACTATTCAACGCGATTATGAACAAGACACGAGTACATTGTTCTGATGGTGAATGTTTCGGTAGTTAAACTCTTTCAATTTCATAGCCATTTCCATTTGGTTAACCTGTTTGGTATCGGTTTCGATGCATGTCATTTTCGAAGATAAAGTAATTGTCGTGTTCTTTGTCTTTTGGTCATTAGTGTTTCGTCTTTTTTCATCGTTTATATTTTATTCAAAAATAACTTGTCCATTCATTTCATGTACTTGTTTGGGTTCAAATCCTCTAAATTGGTACATACGTATACCAAATAGTAACCATTCATTTGTCACACCTTATTAAACTCAAAATTTATTTGGCATACACATAAACACACGATTTGTTTATATACTCACATTTTCACCTAAAACACTTGATAAACACAAGAGTATAGTACCAAAGAACTTCAATTTCATCATAGAAAAAATGACCATTTCATTCCTATTTCCACCACCTTCTTCATGGTTTGTCACATCGATGTCAATATTAAGCTGTGTCTCGCTCGCAAATGCTGGATACATGGAAACAAAAGGCAAACACATGCCGTATTCCAAGTTTTTCAATGTCATGGCAACAAAGAAACCGAATAAAGATGATGAATTTAAGTTGACTAGTCGAAACGGAATGCTTTTACTCTATACACCAGCGTTCCTCGTGGGTCTTGGTTCTTTTGCATTATATTCGGATCAAGATCTACGGTTCATTATGGTTATTTCTGTTCTCACCATTCATTTTCTCAAGAGGGTTCTTGAGGTACGCTGTTTATTTCTTTTGTCTTTTATTTATTTTCACTTTCTTTAACTTCAACAATTATTGAAATGAAATCATACTAATTTGAAACATTCAATTCACGCTAATCTCCCTTCTTCTTTTTCGCATCTACTTAATAAATCCCATGAATGTCCCCTCTTTACACGGATTTACGAAAATTGGATCTCAATTTTTCTTTTCGCGCTATCAGTGACAGATGGACTATTTATTTGACAAAATTGAATTTTATAGACTGATAGCGTGAATAAAAAGTTGAGAGCCAATTTTGTAGATACGGGAAAATTACAGAGACTATTCATGGAGTTGTAGTACCAAATAACAAACCTAAAAAATAGGAACCAACAATGAGAAAATATAGAAGAAATTTACTATTAAGAGATGAAAAATAAGTAGCATGCTTACAACTTAAATAAATGTTTCATTAACCAAATACGTTAGTTTGTCATTTTAAGCAACATCAACTAACCTTTAAAATTTTTGTCTTGTAGGTCCTATTTGTTCACAAATATAGCGGTTCTATGGCACTTGATGCCGCAATACCTATCAGTTTAAGCTACACCATCTCTACCGCGACAATGATCTACGCCCAATATTTATCTCAACCATTTCACGAGCCTTTAATCGATCTCAAATACGTAGGAACTACATTGTTTTTTATTGGAATAATTGGAAACTTTTACCACCATTACATTCTTTCGAGTCTAAGAAAGAAAGGTGATAGAGAGTATAAAATCCCTAAAGGAGGCTTGTTTGATTTGGTCATATGCCCACACTATCTGTTTGAGATTGTTGAGTTCATAGGCATCTCTTGCATTTCTCAAACAACGTTTTCACTTTCTTTCACTCTCGGCACGATGTTCTACTTGATAGGAAGGAGTTACGCCACAAGAGAGTGGTACATTGCGAAATTCGGGGTGAAGTTTCACAAGGATGTCAAGGCACTAATTCCATACCTTTTTTAAATGGAAATAGTGAGTATATATGTTTGAATTTGTAATGAAACTACGCAAGATGTTTAAATTATGATGAGAAAGTATTGTTATCTTGGAGTCCAAATGTGTTGGTCCATTCAATAACCGTGAGATACTGTGATGAGAAAGCATTGATGTAGTCCCTAATATCAGGCCGAAATAGAGTCCTAACTAAAGCTAATGTCGGCCCATATTTTAGCGTTTCTCAATATGGGCTTGCTCTCCTCGCGTCATAGTCCATACATAAACCCTCAGGCCTTTTTCTGTAAATATATTTCCAAAAAGATTGTCTAGATTCAACTTATTGACCTTAATTAATTTGTGTACTTAATAACCATCACTATAACTCATTTTATTATTTAACTAACTTCGTAAGACATTGTAATCTAATCGTATAAGTTCGGATATCGTGTACTCCTCCATCCCATTTTTATTGTCATCTAACAAATTTTGTTGGATTTAAGATATATTAGATGAATGTTAATTTTGCCTTTATATTCGAGACAAAATTTGACTGAAAATTTGTATGAAATAAATAATTATTAGTAATAAATGAAGGTAACTTGACAAACAAAAAAGTAAAATAAACAATAAAAGTTGAACAAAATATATATTTTAAAGAAACAAAATCTTCATATTTCTTTTTCAATCAAGGGACTTCCCGTAATTGAAATCAATCAAAGTAATAATGTCTTAGGCTTTAAAACGCCCTATATTTACTTTTCTACGTTAGCTTCTAGTATGTAGACAAGTTTCTTTCCTACAACTTAATTAGCTTTAAAACGCAATTTTCCTACTTTTACACCTTCCAACAAAGTGATTTCCAAATTATAAGGCTATAATTAAAATTTCAAGAGTAAATTTTATAAATAGTCCATAAATTGTTCATATAATTATTTTTTCACATTTTCAGTCCAATAAATTACATTTTATTTGAAAATGATCTCTCATCTACCTAAAATGACTAAAGTACCATTTCTCTTATCATTGTCGAATAGTCAGGATTTAAACCGCTAAAAGGTAATTTAGTCATTTTAGGCGCACAAAAGACCATTTTTGAGCAAAACGTAAACTTATTGGACTGAAAAAGTGAAAAAAATAAGTATAAAAATATTTTTTCTAAATCGATGTAAATTACGAAGACTATTTTTGAAATTTACTCAAATTTCAATTGTATTAGGTTTCCAAGTATAACGGCCTCATAGTTCATGAAGTAATCTTTAAGGTTAAAAGTTTTCACCTGATTATCTTAATAATAAAATTTTATAAACAATTTTCAGAAAACAATCAAATGTAGTAATATATAGCAAACGGAAAATTGCTGAAAAAAAGATAATTAATTTACTTTTTTTTCTTTTTTATATTTTAAGGTACCGACTAATTTTTTAATGTTTAAAATGGGTAACTAATTTAAAACACGCATTAAAGGGTATATGTTAGCAATTGTGAATGATAATATAAGGCTAAGTACAAAAGAAGACAATGTAAGATTAAAGGTCATTTTTCAATATTTAATTGCAGTTATTTGAAACGATTTATGTACATAAATTAGAAAATTGTGATTTTAAATTAGTGATACCATTTAAATAGTAAAAATTAGTCGATACATTGAAATCGAAATAAGTAATCTAATTATTTTCTTTTCCACAATTTACCATATAACAAAAACCATAGTCTCAAATATTGTCAGGTTATCACCTTAAAACTTAAATGTTACTCCGTACCACATAGTTAAAGTTATCTTCAAAATGCTTGCACATATAGTATCATATTGTGTGTCTATGTGATGGTAACTTAGTAACGTGAGACATGTAATATACATGTGGAGATTATGAGTTTAATCTTTATTTTAATGTTTATTTAATTAGGGGTTACTCGATTTACTTTTCTCATGTTAATTGTAGACCGGTCGGTAAGGGGCCGCTAAAGGGTTAATTTTACTCTGTCTCATATAGTATCATACTAGCCTTAAAATCCGTGTATATACACAACCTGATTAATTTGTAATCATTTTTCAAAAATATTAAAAAATCATTATATGCTATGTGATATATTATAACGTTTTTATTAGTTAAGAGATATTCAATATTGTTTGAAATTAAAAAAATTTAGATAGTCTATATTGAAATTGAGAGTGTAGATCGTAAATTTTTAGCGGCGGTAAACATTTTATATAAGTCAAAATACTAATTATACATAAGCAACTGAATAGTTTGATGTAATAATGGTAAGTTGCAATTATAAACGATTACGTTATATACGGATCATAATTTATATAATTTGTAAGACCTCTTTATACACCACATTTGTCGTCTTATATGTTTGGTGGTTATCCTTGTCACAAAGAAATTATTTATTGCATTTGAAATTATGTATTTCAATTTTCACTCTAAGAAATGAACCTCCTCTGAAAAGAAAAAAATTATTTGCGTATGTTATGAACCTGAACCGATATGGTGTTATTTGTTTGAGTTGCCAAATATTTAACATTTTCAATAAATGAATTTAAGATTATATCGAGTTCAGTTCTATAATAGAGTTAATGAAAAAATGGTTTAACGTTAAAATTACTTATTTCTCATTTTACCAAATTAAGATGTCAATAGGAAAATATATTAAATCACCAGTTTTACTATATATTTAAAATTAAATATTTAAAGCGCCGACATATGTCATTATACTTTATATATTTTTAAACTTTAAATTTTTATATTAAAAATTAATAATTTTAGAGGGCTATTTTAAAATTAGTATCATATTAAATGTTGCCACATAATTAAGTTATCTCTAAATAAATGTTAACCACACATATTTATATATATTAAGCGAATTGTTAACACGTAACTATTTCAAAATAACATATATAATAATGATAGATCAATGAGTAAACACACACAAAAAACAAATTAAAATAACAAGAGATAACCGAATTTTCAATATCAGACAATTCTTTATTAGCCGTAATAAGCAATAATCAAGTATACATAAAACCTAGAAAACACAGCTTTTAAGTCTAAGAAAATAAAGAAAACAAATTCCAAACAATTGCGAAATAGAAAATAAATCAAAAAGTGTTACATAAAGCTAAAAAAAATAGAAAAATGCCATTTTCGGTTGGGATTAGTGCCTGGAATTCATCCAACTTGTCCCGATGTCTATTGTGTGTACTCAAATTAGGTTTGTAATTTTGAATGCATTCAACTTTCAAAAACGTGTGTTTTAATGTAATTTGCTGATGTATCATATGTTTAAGGTGACATGTGACATCCGTAGAGGTTGATAAATCATCAAAAGTACTACATAATACATTAAAACACACGTTTTTTAAACTTGTATGCATTAAAAATAACAAAGTTAAGTTGAGTGCACACAATAGACATCGTGTACAAGTTGGTTGTACATAATAAACATCGCGTACAAGTTGAATGCATTTTCAGACACTAAACTCTATTCGACCCCTAACGCCCCGAATTGTTAAAATCTGACCGTGCTCGTGGCACATGAGTTTTGCTCCTTTAGCCGGTTTCCATCAACCTTGCGAATCTTATCGAATTCTGCCACTGAAATAGACTTTATCAAAAAATGACGCAAGGTACGATATGGTACGTGGGCACAGAGCCCCACACGCAACCATCCCGGCTATATAAAATTATAAATCCGTAGTCCGTTGACTATTTGACTAAAATACTTGGGGCTGCGAAGGAAATGAAAGAAGAGATAAAATGAAAATAAAAATTTACAGCAACAGATAATATGATCGCATAATTTGCTTTACTCCTTCAATGAAAACTTTTATTCCACAAAAGTTTATTAGAAGTAAATGAAAGAAGATATGATTATTTAAATTTTTTGAGATAATAATATCAATATTAGCAAGTCGATTTGTTTGAAACTAAAAATACGTACATAAAAAAAAAAAAAAAAAAGGTCGTCTCCTACGTAACATCTAACAGATTCACGGATTAAATATTCAACTACTTGTATACCATTAAAGATTATGTTGGCGGTTTGGATGTTTTGTACTTTTCTTGTAATACTTTAGCTTCATAAATGAAAAGTTTTTGTCTTGAAAATATTACGGATTAACACACAAATATGTCACTGTATTTTGTCAAAATATTCAACTAGGTTACTATACTATTAATTTGTTCAATTGAATTACTAAACTATTTTCATATCTAAATTAAACTTTTTTGCATTGTAAAATTTATAAGTTAAGTAACTTACTTGAATTTAAAAGTTAAGTAACTTACTTGAATTTAAAAGTTAAGTAAAATAATCTTAGTGTTAATATTTATAAGTTAAGTAACATACATATCATGTTTTATTAAGTTTAGTAATTCAATCGAACAAATTAATAGTCCGATAACTTAGTTGAACATTTTCACAAAGTAAAGTAACTTATTTTTCTATTAACCCAAAATATTACTATTAATCTTTTTTGAGCAACAAATTACAATAGTACTTATAATTATTTTAAACTAAAAAAGATCAATTAAGAGGTCATTGTTCTCTATGTGTATGAATTTTCAAAATGTTTAATGTATGCGTTCAATTTTCGATTATTGTTGTTTGAATGTAAATAGTTTTTCTAACTCACGCGTTGTGGCGGGCGTAGAAAATATATAATTTTATATAAATAAATGTAATTCTTCTTTAGGTTGTTTGCTCGTTTTACGGAGCTTAAAACGTAAAAGAATTTCATTTTTCATGTATTATAATGGTGAGTGTTGATTTTTTCAAGTCGTTGGAACTGAATTGTTCTATATTGTTAAAATTTTGTACCCAATAAGATAACCAATTTAAGTATGTAACTATGTATCATACTTTTAATCAAATTTTAGTTCCAATTTTAGCTCATTAGGTTGATTTAGTAAACTTGAAATGAAAAACACTCAACATATAATAATTATAAAGCTTTAGAACTAAGTTTAAAATTCTAAATATTTTTCTTTTTATCGATTTAGTTCTTCGCATACCTTATAATCACATATTTATATTAATTTGTTTTATAGTATTTGAACTCTTATATTAATTTGTTTAAAAAAAATTCACTCATTTTACATATTACTACAATTTATATTTAGACTCTATTGATAATATTTATAACAATGTAATTGTAATAATAATTATAATTATAATTATAACTAAATGTTCTATATAATACCCTTTTGATTAATTTTCTAATTCATTATTTTATCATGTGAAAATGAAAAGTACATATTAAAAGGTTAATATTCTTTATAAATGTTAGTAGATATCTATGATTGTGTTTATATTTCTCGATTTCTTATGTATTAATATTAATAGTATTTACTCAATATATTTAGTTAGGCTTTTTTATTTAAAAATATTCATACTACTATCACTTCATCTATTTTATATTACTTTATTTTTTACTTTGAGTTGCTATAGTATTTAATAGTTGAAATAGGTTGTAATAGTAACATTACTTTTGTTAATTGTTATAGAGGAAATGTGGTTGACAAATCATCTATATAAGTTACGTATCACATGGTATCTATTATTGTCACGTCAAGATATTAATAACAAGTAGCTTACAGCAAATGAAAGCTTGATACATACATTCTAAGATATTTATCTCATTTTTAATTAATGAACATGAACATGACTTTACCGACTACAAGTTTTAACTTTGAGTTTATTTTTTCCTTCATGCACTAAACTTTGAACTTGTTACTATTGTACACTCTCAACTTTTAGAGCATCTATTGTATGAGGTTAATATTGTATGTTTTTGCATATTTTTGACTACATAAAATGACTCATTTTTTTCGTAAGCTTTATACATACAATACAAGTTAAATGCATACAATAAGAGGTTTTAGAAGGTTTACATCATACGATAGTTGATTTTAAAATTGGTCACATAATATAATAACAAGTCCAAAGTTTAACGCATTACGAAACAATAAACCCTTTAACTTTTAACTACAAAGAAATTATACATTATCGAGTAAAGAACTCAAGACCAAACAAAAAACAACCTTAATTACAAGTTTACAACTCCATATCTTGAACCTTTTTAATTGTTCTTTATTCCTTCTTTTGTTCTATTTTATTAATTCTATAACTAAAGTCACTTGTTTATCTTTCCCATCAAAATATTATTTAAGTTTCTTCTTTGTTTTTAAAATAAACATAAACATTCTTCCTTTTGCAAAAACCCCTAGCACAAAACTACCATACATAGACTTAAGTAAGCTATTCAGTAATTAATTACTCTATATATATAAACGTACACTTGATACAATCCACAACAATAGCATCTAAGAGAGCAGCCCATAAACGAAAAAAAAAATATGGCAGTTTCATCGTTGTTCCTATTTCCATCACAAACTTCTTTATTCGTCACAGTAATGTCGATTATAAACTTCTTGTCTCTTATTACCGCCGGATACATGGAAATGAATGGCAACAACAAGCAGTATGCAAAGTTTTTCGATTCAAAGAAATCGAAAGACAAACAAGATAGTAAATTGTCTAGTAGAAACGGTATGCTCGTATTTTATACACCATCGTTCCTCATCGCTCTTGTTTCTTTCGCCATTTCCCCCCATCAAGATCTTCGATTCAATATGATCATCTATGTTCTAACCATTCATTTCTTAAAGCGGATCCTTGAGGTGCACTTTTTTTTCTTTTTCGTTTTATCTTCAATTTAAATGTTTTAAAAAGTAGTTTCTAATAAGTTTGATTGTTTGGTTTGTGTAGGTTTTATATGTTCACAAGTTTAGCGGGTCCATGATGCTTGATGCTGCAAAAACGATCGGTTTAAGCTACACTATATCAACGGCTACTATGATTTACGCTCAATATATATGTCAACAATCTCCCGAGCCATATGTGGATCTCAAATATATTGGACTTGGCCTGTTTTTAATAGGAATAACGGGGAACTTTTACCATCATAACATTCTTTCTAATTTAAGAAAGAAAGGTGATAAAGAGTATAAAATCCCGAAAGGTGGATTATTCGTTTTGGTTATATGCCCACACTATTTCTTTGAAATTGTTGAGTTTATAGGAGTTTTTTGTATCTCTCAAACAACGTTTACACTTTGTTTCACTCTCGGCACGATGTTCCTCTTGATGGGTCGGAGTCATTCCACACGAAAATGGTACGTTATGAAGTTTGGAACGAAGTTTTGCGATGATGTTAAGGCTATAATTCCGTATGTATTTTAGAATATTTAAATAGTGTTGGTTTATATTAGCGGTAGTGACACGTAATATATGATCATAAAGCATTGGTTTATTTGTGAAATTACCAACGGTGTGTTTTACTATTTTGGTTAATAAATATCATGTTGACTCTATATAACAGCATTTATTAGTATTTATATTTGCATGTATCACAATGGGCCGGGGGAGGAGTTCAAGTTGACACATTATAAGTCGCATGGGTGGATCCAATGTATTCAGAGTGGGGTCACACATTATAAGTTGACACATTATAAAATGGTACTTTTATCATACATTTTTGACCCCCCCAATTTCTTTCTGTATGTAAGGTTTAGAACATGACTTTATTACCTAAGGCTATGCCTAAGGTAGTTGCGTCAGTAAAAAAATCTAAGTAATTTTAATTTAATTCACTTATGATTTAGTGTTTATTTACTTCGGTTTCATGTAAGAAATAAAAATACCAAAACGTGAATGAAGTGACTTACACTCTACGTTAAACGTTTAACAAGTAATTGTTTGA
Source organism: Gnaphalium uliginosum (assembly GCA_963930675.1). Taxonomy (NCBI): domain Eukaryota; kingdom Viridiplantae; phylum Streptophyta; class Magnoliopsida; order Asterales; family Asteraceae; genus Gnaphalium; species Gnaphalium uliginosum. The sequence goes on along the minus strand of OZ005682.1, from coordinate 5,462,246 downwards.
CACTGTCATTATATTAAATAAAGGGTCCCCTACGAATTAAATTTCTGGATCCGCCACTAAAATTTAATCGTCAACAATTTCTTCGAACTAATGATTAAGCATTTATAAGTAAATTATTGAAAATGAGTTTAAGTTTATGCATTTTTAGCCATCAACATTTTATGCGATCAAAATTTGTTGTGACGTCCTAAATTAGCTGTGATCATAGCCTCATTGGTGCTGCAAAATTTCACTTCATAAAATTAAAAGGCGTTGAGTTGCATACTACAAAAGCGTAAGGACCAAAACTGAAAAGTTAGTTAGTAAATAAAGCTTATAATAAACGGTATATTCATCCATAACTCAAGAAGTAATGAAAATTTTTTTGCAAGAAAATTGTATCAGAATAAACAATCCTCAAAATAGAAGGATGTCAAGCTGAAAAATAAGATAACAACGTATCCAAAAAGGAGAGCAAAACTAAACACCAGAAAAAACGAAGAACTCCAACAACAAATATTTAACCAAAACAACAAAACTAAGAAAAAAATGTTTAAAAAATCGATCACTCAACAACTCCAGTTAGCAGACTTTAAGTGACTACGCAAAGAAATCCACCCTCTTTGTTTAGCCATTTCCAAATTATCCATAATAAACAGAAAGAAACACCTTCAAAAAGTAATGAAATTAACTGTTTCTCAAAGCCCACAGTACTGGAATCGTTTCGTCCGTTATAGCACTTTTAGAGCTTTTACTCATCCACCAACCACAATTAGCAACGATAACTCTTCAAATGTCACTGAAAGCCGAGCCCGGTTCAACAAATTCGTGAGGAACCAATGCCTAATTGGATTCAAAAACATTACTGATGCACATGCACTGTTCGACGAAATGCTTCAAATGCAACCTTTGCCATCTATATCTTACTTACTTCACTCAGTTAGTAGTATCCATTGTAAAAATGAAACATTACGTAACTGCGATAACGTTAATTAAAGATATGGACTTCATAGACACCCTTGATCTTGATGCTCGTGTTTTGAGCGTTTTGATTAACTGTTACTGTCATTTGAATCGAGTCAATTTGGGGTTTTCAGTATTTGGCCGAATATTGAAACTTGGTTATGAACTTGATCTTGCATTGTTTACTACTTTGATTAAGGGTTTGGTTGTTGAGTTGTTTAAGGATATGGTCGTATTAAAGGTTCAACCAAATTCGATTACTTGTGGGACCATAGTTAACGGTTTATGTAAAATGGGGAACACCAATGCCGCAGTTGAGTTAGTGAAGAATATGAAGAAGAGAAGAATGGAAGTTGGTGGTGTTGTGTATAACATGATTATTGATAGTCTTTGCAAAGATAGAATGGTGACTGAAGCTTTAAGTCTCTTTGAATGGTTGGTTAGTGGAAGTTTGAAACCGAATGTGGGAATGTACAACTTGTTGATTCGTGGTATGTGTGATGCGAATAGGTGGAAAGAGGCTATGGAGTTGTTTGAGAAGATGGTGGATCGGGATGTTAAAACGTATACTATATTGATGGATGGTTTCTGTAAAAAGGGGGAGGTCGAAAAGGCAGCTAAAATGGTTGATTTGATGATTACGAATGGGGTGAAAGCCGATGTTGTTGCTTATAGCGCGTTGGTTGATGGGTATTGTTTGCAAGGTAGATTATGTGAGGAGGAGAAAGTGGTAGATTCGATGATTGGGAATGGTTGTGAGCCAAATGTGCATACATATATGTAACAATCCGTCCCACATCGGAAAGAGATAAGAATTTGAAATCCCTTATAAGTCTAAAGTTAGCTAACAGATACCTTCCACCATGATTTTTAGTTGAAACCTGAAGGTATCCGGTTAGTCATTGCTTTAGCTTTGGGGGGCGTTACATATGGTATCAGAGCCATAACCTCTCGGGGTGTGACGGGCACGCGGCTCGTGCATCTCCTGAGATATGGATCCTGGTTATTGGTTATGTTTTGGCTTGACAAGGACGTCGGGTGTTTAAGTGGGGGAGTTTGTAACAACCTATCCCACATCGGAAAGAGATAAGAATTTGGAGTCCTTATAAGTCTAAAGTGTGGCTAACATATACCTTCCACCATGGTTTTTAGTTTAAACCTGAAGGTATCCGGTTAGTCATTGCTATAGGTTTAGGAGGCGTTACAATATAACATAATGATTAATGGGTATTGTAAGAAACGAAGGGTAGATGATGCGTTAAAGGTATTTGATAAAATGTCTGAAAGAGGTCTATTTGCTAATACTGTCACGTACACTACACTGATACAGGGGTTCTGTCTTAACCGGCAACCTTCTGTTGCACTGGATATCTTGAAGAAAATGCAATCATGTGGTCAACACGCAGATCTCGTTACATATTCGATACTGTTAGACGGTTTGTTTAGAAATAATTATTAAGAAAGCAGTGAGCTTGTTTCAGGAGATGAAAGACTCCAAAATGGATCTTGATGTTGTGGTTTATGGCGTACTCATTGAAGGCTTGTGTAAAGCCGGGAAACTTGAATATGCAAAGAATGTTTTTCAGGGTCTTTCTAGCGATGGAATAAAACCTAACACTCGTATATACAATATTTTGATCAACGGCCTTTTTCAAGGCACAATGCCGTGATGAAGCAATCATGTTGTTTCAAGATATGGTTGTAAGGGACTGTTGCACTCCTGATGGTTGCACGTACAATGTAGTCATTCAAGGTCTCGTTCGCGACATAAAGTTCACGAGAGCGATCAAGTTTCTGCATGAAATGGTTGGTAAAGGGTTCTCGGCTGATGCATCAACAGTTGGAATTTTATTGGATTTGTCGAATGATAAAAGTGTTAATCAATTAGTCATCGATGGCATACGAAAATTATCTTTACCCAACCTTAAATAAAGTTTTGGACTGCTAAGGGCGCGTTTAGTTACGGAAAAGTATCTCCATTTTTTTTTTCTATTTTTATAGAATTTTTTGTCCCTTAAAAATCATAAGGGGTTTAGAGAACGCGTTCAAATGTAAGGGATGAAGTTTTCTTTTTTCAAATTAGGAAAGCTAGAAAACCTTAAATCATATATTTCATTTTCTTATAAAACTCCTCCGGAAAACTCCAACTTGAACGCGTTTTCTAATTTTTCAGTTTTCTTAGAAAATTTTTCAGAAAAATGGAGAAGTTTTCACTAACTAAACGCGCCGCAAGTATTTCGACAAAAAGTTTCTAACTTGGGCCAAGAATTACAAAGCCTATTTAAGCACAAAGACTGTCTGACACACACACTATTATTACTATACTAATACTAATACATATATAAGTAATTAGAATTAGAATATACAAGGGAATAAGCTTATAAATAATGTTTAAGTTTAATGAATATTAAGTAATTAAATTCGGTTTATGTCTTTGTACAAATATTTGATATTGTTATTAGAGGATGTAGAGAATATAATTATAATTAATTAATTAATTAATTATTGTATTACGTTTTGTATCAATTTGTTTGTAAGATTTTGTGAATTTAGCGCTTCTCAATTATTATGACGAGTTCCTATTGGTAAGCAGGTGAATTCGTAAATCAATATTGATAATTAAAATTTAAGCCACCGATAGCAATTTGTTAAATTGTTTTTTTTTTTAAATGAAAAAGATATAAACAATGATAATTAAGCTATCACACAAACACTTGTGAATCCAAGGAAAAAAACTTGCAACTTATGCTTTAAATAACAACCCAACATAGTTATAGGGTAAATAAGTAAATTCGTCTTTATGGTTTGCTCAAATTTTGTTTGCCTTTCACGACGTCCGATGATTAAAAACTTGAAATCAGGACACTTGGGCCTGTAGAGTTGCAGACCCAGTTGAGGCAATAACCTCAAAATTGCCTTTTTAGGATGGTTTTTAAATAAATAAAAAATTCAGTCACAAATTTACTCCACTTATTATTTTAATGAAAAATGAAATTTAAGTTACAATCTTCTTAGGCCATCTCCCTTCCACTATAATCTCTTTTGCTCCATATATGGAGTCTTGGAGAGTATTTTTGAAGAAATTCATCTCCAATGAATACTCTAAAAATGAAAGAAAATTTTAAAGCAATGAAATTTTCTTCCATATTTGAAGGAATTCCACTCTTCCTACAAAACTACTTTATTATTATAATCTATTATTTTAATGAACTTAATAATATTTATATACTTATATTTATATAAATATTACTGTTAATCATTAATAACATCTAAATAATAACTTAATATGTGTTATATCAAAATATTAGTATACATAATGTAACATCCACCATAAGGGCCTAATAATATACGGGTAATTTTCTAACTTTAAATTTATTATTTAATGTGTTAGGAATATTTTACTATTATTATGTTCATTTGATAATATCAGTCAAAAAGATAAATGAATTATTGTGACTAATACATAATTCATTGTTTTAAATTAATCTAGTTGACGGTAAAATAAAATAGTTGGTATTGTGTTGTGTTAGATTAATATAGTTGACGGTAAATTCATTGTTTTAAAATGATTTTAGGTTCCAGACAATAGATTAAGAAGGGAACTAAAATTGTAATGGTATTGTGTTAGATTAATATATATATATATATACGTACACTTATTCTCAAAACTTCTACACATATACATACCCTGCGAATTGAAAAACAAAATTGGAAGAAACTCTTGCGAAGTATTAAATCATCAGTGGCATCATCATCTTGTTAAAATCGAATTTCACATCAGCATCATCTTGTTCCTGTGAGTATTTCAGTGTTTATAATTTGTTTTTATGAAATTAGCCAATTCAAGTATTAATTGTGAAATAGAGGCTTGAAAGATGTTATATGATGATATTTGATGCATATAAGTTGTTAGAAAAGCTTGTTAGAATGATAGGAAGTCGAATTTGTGAGTTATGGAAGAAGAAAGTTCGGGAATTCTGGGTTGCAGTAGCGAACTTCGCAGGTTGAAGATGAACTCAGTTCGCAGTGCTTGATTGCGAAGCGAACTGATTTGTCTTGCGAACTGAGATGCTGTGCTGCGAACTGAGATTCGCGAACTGAACCTTACGAACTGAGCTGCCTTGTGAACCGAGTTATTTTCTAGCGAACTGAGTTGTCTTGCGAACTGAGAATCCCTGCGAACTGAGATTATTGCGTACTGAGATTTTAAAAGTCTTATTTTGTAAATTTCAAAAGTGCATAAGTGTTAGTGATACTTTTAGTGACTAAAAATTTACCCAATTTTCATTTAACACGGATTGGGCCGAGATTCGCATGGTTACTCGAAAACGGTCCAATAATCAAAACTCTTTAAAATGAGCCTAGGCGGTTTTAGGCCTTTCGGGGTCATCTTGGGGTCGAAAATGGCATTTTTCATTTTTTAAACATCGTTTCGGGACTTTTTGATTTCGCTTCGGATTGAACGTTTGTTTTCTTAGACTTCAGGGATTTGCTTGTTCGCTTAAATATGTTATTATGATGATTGAGTAAATAATTATATAAGTGCATTGTTATAACTTGGAAATTGTTTGTCATTTCGATACTATGTATTGAAATATGTTATATGATTATGGAATGAGTTACTAACTCATTATGTGTTGTATTCTCAGATCAGCAGAAGACTAAGTAACATTAGACTTCTGAGTTGTTGGACTGAGACTGACAGGTGAGTGGATCTGGAACTCACAAGTTTGATTTGGTTGTAACGGTTTGGTTGCAACAAGTAAACGTAGATATAATTGATAGATTGTTTAGTCTGATTTGCTGATTATGAATCTACGTGCAATGTGGCCTTCGGGCATTGGTTGTTATTAAAGAGGTCAACAGATTGTTGGACTTGGTTATTACAAAATTACAGATACAGGGTTTTGTACATGTGTTGTATTAAAACCTGTGTTGTGAAATGGTAATATCAAGTTATCGGTATATTCTGTATAGGCCAATACAGATTGTGATAAGCGTTCTTTGAGGGCCACCGCGAGAGTAGGGTTCCTCAAAAACCACCGATCCTCTTTGACGATATGTGTTTACGATTAATTGATGTAAACAGATTGTTATGCTAAGTTGAATGGTTAGTTTCACATTCATTCACTTAGCTTTGTGCTAATCCCCCACCTTAATCCCTGCAGGTCAAAATGGGCGGGCAGGAAGATTATGTTCAAAGAATGTTTGACCAGCTGGCAACTCTGATATGTTTTTGATAACTTAAATGAAAGTTGAAATTATGTAACACCTAGTTGTCATACTTTGTTTTGAACAATATATATGTACATTTTATAAAATGTTAATAATGCAATACATGTTTTGACCCACGCATCCGAAATAAAAGAATATTTTATACCATACAAAGAGAGGGTGTTACACATAAATAGTTACATAGATAATATTGATTAAGAAATATAAAATATTCTAATATTACATAAAAAAGACTACAAATAAATAAAACTACGATTACAATATATTAGATAAACTAATACCTAGGAACATAACCGCTATTTCCTTCTATATAAAAAATTGACTTAAATCATCCAACGAGCCAACTCCTTGATGTTTTTGTTCTCGTTTTGCCATAATTCTTGCTTGTTCAATTCTCAAATTCTCACGTACCACTGGATCGATGATAGAATTCGAGTCGGTGTACAAAATTTTGTTTTCTTCTTTCATTTGTTTCACCTCTAACTTCTTTGCTTTTATCTCTATTTTTTTGCTTGTAATTTAGGAATAGAAGATAATGTTGTAGTATAATGTAATGTTTGCTGTTTGTATTCAATTTCCGTTGTTAATTATAAACTTTAAAAATATTAAAATGTCTATTTTATTCTTATTAAATAATTAAGGTAATGTATAAAGTTAGATTATTTTAGTATAAAAGTTTTTGGAGTTGAGATTTTGGAGTAGAATGGTTGGAGAAGAAATTTTTTGAAGGATAAATATTCCAAAAAGATACTTTTTTTTCTACATATTTGAAGATGGAGAAATGGAGATTTGGAAGAAGCCATTGGAGATGGCCTAAGGCTTTTACATATTTATTGGTCATTTACAAAGATTTTATATTAAGCTTGCTAAATCTATGGTATCTTATTAATTTTTTTTGGTTAATAATTGTTTAGTCCCCAAACTTTTACATATTTATTGGTTTTCATGCTTTAAGTTATTAACACTTTAACTTGTTAACTTAGTTTTTACCAATAAAGTTTGGTTGACTTAATCTATTAACTAGAACAAATATGTCTGAAATTATTTGATAATAATACAGAGCTTACCATATATATTTGTTATTGTCTCCCGTTATTTGATTTGTTATTAGAATCCTTGACATTTAAAAATATTTCAAAATGTACAAATTCTATTACTGGATATATAATACATTATTTTTAATTGTCATATCAATACCCTTGTTAAGTTTGAGCATTTAGAGCACGGGGTGTGTGTCACCACAGTGTTCTGGACAGTGTTCTGGAGTTTTTTATTATTTGTTTTATTTATTTTTTTAATGGTGATAATTGTATAAATTAATATATAAAAAACAAATAAATCAAATAAAATAAGATTTAATTTATTAAAAAGACATAAAAAAATTACAAGTCGTAAAATTAAATACATAATTTAAAATACATAAATGATTACAAGTCCTAAAATTAAAATACATAAAATAAACAAATCAATCATCTCCCGCTCCCGTTCCCGAAGCTTGCAATTCATACCACCTCTGTTCACGATAACTCCAAAGATGTTCCACAAGGTCGGCTCGAAGTCCTTCGTGTGTCTCCCGATCACGTAGTTCCTTTGTTTTCCTCTCGTATGTGTTACATCTCTCGATCCAAGAACCTTGTATGTTTCCAACAGGTACATACTAATTTTCATTCTCAACAATGTTGAAACCGTTATCTTCAATTATCATGTTATGCAATATGATACAAGCATACACGATTCTTCTTATAACGTTTACATTATAAGCTCTTGTCGGTTGTTGTAGTATATGCCACCTTCTTTGTAAAACACCAAAAGCGCGCTCAATATCCTTTCGTGCGGCCGATTGTTTCCTACTGAAATAAGCCCTCTTTTGATAAATCTCGCTTGAAAATCCCTTCACGAACGCTGCCCATGACGGATATATCTCATCGGCAAGATAGTACCCTCTATCGTAATCCAAATCAGCCACTGTATATGGAACTTGGGGAGCGGAGTCATTTAGCAAATTCCTAAACAAAGAAGACGTATTAAGAACATTTAAGTCATTGTTGGATCCCGCAACTCCAAAGTATGCATCCCATATCCACAAGTCGTACGAAACGACGGCTTCAAGCATAATCGTCGGATACCCATGATCGCCTCGGGTGTATTGACCTTTCCATGCATTTGGACATTGTGTCCAAGCCCAATGCATACAATCTATGCTACCAAGCATGCCGGGAAAACCATGAAGCTCGTGATGCTTATCATACAAACGATGTATGTCTACATTCGTTGGTTCTCTCATGTACACATTTGAATATAAATCGATAACGCACCTTGTGAAATTTTGTAAAGTTTCACGAGAAACTCTTGCAGACATTTGCAAGTATTCATCAAAGGCATCCGGAGTTGTACCGTATGCCAATTGACGAATCGCAGAAGTGACTTTTTGAAGACAAGTAAAACCCGATACGCCACGTGCATCGGGGCGTTGACGAAACCACAAAAAATAGTCGGGAAGTGGTTCGACGGAGTAAGAGCTAATATCCTCACAAATTCTTTGGAATAAACGACGACTCATTTAAAATCGACGTTTGAAATATTCATGCGGATATTTCGCATTTTCGACAAAGTAATCGTTTAGTAACGTCTGCTCCGCCGTGACTCGGTCACGAGGTATGAAACGACGTGAACGAGCCGTGGAACTTTCGGCATCTTGTTGCTCATTACGATACTTACGAGCAAGCATCATAAGTTTGTATGTGGTTTCGTCATCGGATGATGAATCGGATGACATTTTTGGATGAGTTTTTGATTGTTTTAATTGTGTATGTGAAAGAGTTTTTGAGATAGTGTTTTTGAATTGTGCTTTGAGATTGTGTTTGAGGTGTGTTTAAATAAGAAAAAAAAATATATTATTATTTTTTTAAATTTATGCCGTTGAACGGCTATATTTTTTTAATTTTTAATTTTTTTATAATATATACATATATCCGTTGCAATGCAAAAACACGGGGAAAAAAAAAGGAAAAACGTTGCCGTGTCACAACGTTCGGAAGGAGACGGCGAACCGAAAATTGGACTAGAACGCCGTCGGGAACGCCGTCCCGGTGCGGCAGAACGCCGTCCGACGGCGTTCTCGTCGGAAAACGGCGACGAAAACCCCCCACACCCCGTGCTCTTAGTGAAGGGAAATTGAACATTTTGCCTTAATTTTGAAACATATATATATATATCGATTTGTCCTAAAAAAAAGTTGACGATTTGTCCCATCAAAACTACCATACATAGCACATAATTAAGTTTCTTTCCCATTTGAATAGAGTCGATTTGGGGTTTTCAGTATTTGGCCGAATATTGAACTTGGTTATGAACTTGATGTTGCACGGTTTGGTTGGTAGAAATGACATGGGTTTGGCTGTTGAGTTGTTTAAGGATATGGTCGTATTAGGGGTTCAACCAAATTCGATTACTTGTGGGACCATAGTTAACGGTTTATGTAAAATGGGGAACACGAATGCCGCAGTTGAGTTAGTGAAGAATATGAAGAAGAGAAGAATGGAAGTTGGTGTTGTTGTGCATAACATGATGATTGATAGTCTTTGCAAAGATGGAATGGTGACTGAAGCTTTAAGTCTGTTTGAATGGTTGGTTAGTGAAAGTTTGAAACCGAATGTGGGAATGTACAACTCGTTGATTTGTGGTATGTGTGAAGTGAATAGGTGGAAAGAGGCTATGGAGTTGTTTGAGAAGATGGTGGATCGGGATGTTAAAACGTATACTATATTGATGGATGGTTTCTGTAAAAAAGGGGAGGTCAAAAAGGCAGCTAAAATAGTTGATTTGATGATTAAGAATGGGGTGAAAGCCGATGTTGTTGCTTATAGCACGTTGGTTGATGGGTATTGTTTGCAAGGTAAATTACGTGAGGCGGAGAAAGTGGTAGATTCTGTTGTTTATCTTGCCTTTAAAACAAATGAAAAACACTTTATCTAATTTATGTATGTAACTTTAAAGATTAAAAACATCACGCCACTCTATGCAATAAACTAATGGGGCTATAAATAGCCTTTTCAGAAACAAACGTGTGAACCATAAACAATACTTAATCTGCCTAAAAACCTGTTAAACATGGAGACCCACTCATGCACTATACCAACGTATACCCTCCATGCATTTCGGTCTAATCTAGTAGACTAATTCATCCCATGATCTTTTACTATTTATTTAATTCAAATACTAAAATACTAACTAACAAAAAAACCAACCCGTAAACCGACCCGTCAAGATTAAACCCAACATTCACCCCCCTTAATCTTGACTCGTTTCTTCTTCAAAGCAATGCCGGTTCTTCCTCTTGGATCAAGTTTGCTTCTTTCCCGTTATCTTTGTCGTTCCACTTTGTGCACTCATAGCTAAAATGTCCAAAATTTCCACAATCATAGCACCAAAATTCACTTTTGTCACCTCGACCATTTCCTCTTCCTCGGCCTCTACCACCTCTTTCATAGATCCTTCCACGTCCTCGTCCGCGTCCACTACTTTCACCATGCTTTTGTTCACTTGCCATTAAGAGTCGATTTTGTTTTTCATCCTTTTCTTCATGACTTTGAAGCCTTTCTTCATAAGCTTTCACTCTTCGAACTGCCTCTTCAAATGACATATAGTAAGGTCCGAATATTGTTCAATGAGAGCTACAATTGGCAAGTATTTCTTTGGAACCGAGTTGAGAAACTTTCTTACAATCACCTCCTCTTCAAGAGTAGAACCAAGACTTTTGAATTTAGCAACAATACTATTTATCTTACCCGAAAAGTCATTGATTGATTCATTCTCTTTCATCTTTAGCATCTCCAATTCGTTTCTCAAAGTTTGCAACCTTGCCTTTTGCACCAGTTCAGCCCCTATATGTCGGACGCGGATTGATTCCCAAACATCTTTCACATTCTTGTGTTTAGCAACCTGCAAAAGAACATTCTCCGACAGGGTTTGATAAATTATACCTTTAGTAGTATAGTTTTTCTTCTCATCAACCTCATCTTCGGTTATAGCATCCCAATGTCCATATGCCCTGAACACGGTTTCGATCATAATATACCAAGTAGTGTAATTAGTCTCGATTAATTTAGGGCATTTAAACGGAACACTAGTACCTTGCTCACGAACCACCATTTCTTGCTTGTCCTTCGTCATTCTTCTTTCTCTTGAATCTTCAGTCTGACCTTCAGGCAAAGGGGTGCTCATGTGATGCTATTCGACTGAGCCGGTGGATTTTGCATTCTGGCTGAACTGCCATGACAGTAAGTTGTTCTCGATTGGACACAAATTGTTTTTTGTAGTTATAATATGTGTAAATCATATATATATATATATATATATATATATATATATATATATATATATATATATATATATATATGTATATGTATGTTTGGTGTCTGGTAGTCACTAAATTAATTTTCTATTTTGATAGGTGGATGGGAAAATTTATGAAAATATTAATTTGAGGCAGATGTTTGAGGTTTATGATGGAGATGGTGGATATAGTATGAGAATATCAAACGCAAAGGGTTCTTTCAATGTGGTTAAGTGAGATGTTGTCTTCTATCTTCTATATTCCATATCTTTGTTATAATATGCTAACTATGAACATAGAAGATAGAAGACGACACCTCACTTAACCACATTGAAAGAACCCTTTGCGTTTGATATTCTTAGAGTATAACCACCGTCTCCATCATAAGCCTCAAACATCTGCCCCAAATTAATATTTTCATAAATTTTTCCATCCACCTATCAAAATAGAAAATTAAGTTAGTGAATACTAGACACCAAACATACATACATGCTTTACACATATTATAACTACAAAAAACAATTTGTGTCCAATCGAGAACAACTTACATGGCAGTCCAGCCAGTGGTGAATGCAAAATCCACCGGCTCACAGCCATCACAGTCGAATAGCATCATAGGAGCACCCATGTGCCTCTCAGTAAGGCCGATGGACAAAGGATATCCATGTCCAGGTAACATGGTCACACTGCACCTGCGACGACAGTCTTTACACTAATAGTCTTTACACTAATAGTCTTTACACTAATACAAAAAAATTAACTGGTTTTGTCAGTGAACGTTTTTACATTTTGCATATGGGAGAGAATTCTATTTTTTAGATGTCAACTTCAATGACCGATATATGTGGGGGAAATCACAAATAACTTAAACTAGATAGATGATATATTCGCACAATTTATTGTTTTGCATATACAAAACAAAATATAACTATGGATTACCTTCATGCTCAGATTTGTGGCATCTCCAGATCGATGATCCTCAACCTCGACATCAAGACTCACACAAACTTCCCTCTCAGTGATGAATCTGCATCCGGTACACAGGACCTGGAAAATAACAAGAAACATATTGATCAAAATATTTGAAATATTATAGATGAAATGCAAACTGTTGTATCAACTACACACGACTGAGTTATAGTAAACATGACCCCTGTCCGCTGAGAAAATGGTTTGGACTTATCAACAGTAAAATCCATGCAAATGTGATTATGGGGAGTGTCTAGTATAAGCATTATCTTAAATTATATATAGGAAGCGGGTTATGATGTTATCAAAAATTTAATCAACCAATAGTTTTATTCAATTTTGTCCAATTGACTATAATATAGGATTCACTGACATTATCAATTATGAATTATTTTTAAAATAATCATATTAAAAATTAATTTTAAATAATGTAGCCCTATAAAAAAAGATGATATATTTATCTAGGAATTCTAATCCTATCCTATTCCAAATACTTTAAAATTTTATATGTTACATGTAACATAAAGATTACATTTAATCCCGATCGAACTAAAAGTGAAATATTATACTCCATAATGTTTATTATTATTAATAACTTACTTCTTGTCAAAAAGTATCAATTGAAGAGTTTCATATTTATGGGACACGTATATCATGTAAATATAAAGGGAATTTAGTAACATACTACCTTGAATAATTTAGTTTCAAACTACATTGCATCTTTTACAACTTAGATAAAACGTTAGAATTTAATCATATACTCCATACATTATTCGCATAACTAATAAAATCAAATGAAAATTCAACGGGCCGTGTATATACAAGGGTTTGAGATCTAGTATAAAGAATATGGCAGCAACTGATGAAACAGTAAGGCAATGTCATGCATGACCGACAAATTTTCAAAGAATGGTTGATAATAGTTCAAGTCGAAAACAAAGGGGAGGCCACAATTAATTCAACTTCCATTAAAGATGTCAGCCTAGTAGAAGAGTGGATATTAAGGGATGGAGTATGTGACCGAAGGTTCATATTGTGTGCCGTTGAAGTTATCAACTGCTACCCAGCTTGTTAATCCACCATTGTTGCTATCTTCTACCCAGTTTGAATATAAAAAGGGTACATTTAGTTTTCAAGTCCATAGATCATATGTGATGTACAAAGACGTGCTGGCAGAGTTAAGAGAAGAAGTTTCTCTTCAAGATTATAAGCATATAGCAGAATACAAGGAATGCTACTTGTTTGTTGAGTTTCCATCGCATTTTGATTTGAACTGAAATGTTTGTGGACCTACAAGTTCTTTGTAAGGGCAGTACTTAAGAGAACCAACTTATGGTTTCAATTCGACACCATATGTTAATGGGTCATCAGTTTTGAGAGAATAATTGGAGATGCTATTTTCTTGTTTGGAAATTTATAAGAGGTCTCATGGAACGAAGCAACTTTTGATCAGTTTGAAGTTTGATATATGGAGATTGTCCGTAAGGAAAAAGGATATCTCAAAAAAGGAGCAGGTTGTGTTGAAAGAAATAAGTAGTCATTCATAATTTCATGGTGGCTAGGGCAGAAATATGACGCGTCTAATGCCTAAGGTTATACAACTACTTTAGAAGTTGAAAATTATTCTCAATCACAAGATGTATCTACTTATTTGAGAATGAGGAAAGACAAGCACAAGTAAGTGAATACCATGCCTTATTCCAGTTTGAGCCAGCTCTAGTAGCAAATGAAGGAGGTATTAAAGATGCAAATGAAGAGTCTGCAACTGGTTTGGCACCTAATGCTCATATAGTCATATTTACACAACATTCTGAAGATCATCCCTTGTTTCCCTTCGAAAACATAAGCATGTATATTTGTTTATACACCTAAATATTACTTAAGGCTCCAAAATGGTCTACAAGAGCTCTTATAAGCTTGAGCTCGGCTCATTATATATTTTGAACTCGATTTTAGGCTTAAAAACAAGGTCAAAGTTAATCAAAGCTAGACCAGGTCCAGCAGGCTCGAGTTATAAGTACTTGATAACAGTTTGACTAGATTGCAGGCGTATTTCTACCTACCATCAGACTCCTAATTACCTAATTACTAAACCAAACCCACTGAATCCATTCAAACCCTAGCGTACAATAGCAACAATTATAACCTAACAAGATACACAATCTTAACTAATAATACGATCACAATCAAAACAGTAAAATTATAAAATAAATACACGATGTAATTATACCAAATATGTATATAAACACTTGTAATATGTACATGAGACTACACAGATAACAAATCACTAACCAAAAACCCTAACTAACTGTGATTTGTGTTAATATAAGCAATATACACATATATACATATAATAATAAATAAATAATAATTACAATTTTGCAAAAAAATACCTTGAAGAGATATGAGCTGAATCACAGCCTCCCATAGCCTGTAGGTTTGTCATGTTCAGCATTTCGGCAGTGATATAGAGTCCGAATTTCACAATATCTCCGATGACGATTATTCTTCCGATGACGGTGATTAAGTGACTGAGACTGTGAGAGTGAGAGTGAATACTGACTTGTACACCAAGATTTGACTTGTTACCTAGGGCTTGATTGAGAAGTCAGTCTAGCCTACCTAGGCCCATATTTAAATAAGATAAGATGGGCTATTGGGCTGGATGGACGGATGTTCGATCAGGCATCATTATCATTTATCATTTATCATCATTTACATTTATCATTTATCATTTTCATTATCATTTATCATTTTCATTATCATCATATCATATCGTATACCATCCAATAATAATAATAATAACAATAAAAATAATAAATAATAATAACAATTGCAAGTTATAGTGAATAGTAGTTTTTTCTTCTTCCAATTTTACCACCTATCTTACGTATATGTACAATACTAATATTTATTTTACATGTCTAAATTGTTTTCTTATGTCAATACTTTGTGTTGTTTATAGGAGTAATGTTTTTATATACTTTTTTATTTTATGCGAGTTCGCTAATTTTAAATACAAATCATCTGCTATAGAATTTCAATGTATTATTTGGATCTAATAATCTCTAAATATGAAGTGATAACTTTTTAATAAACACATAAAATGATGAAACGGATATACATCTCATTTCTAATTACAATTTACAAATCTGTTGATGAATCATTCATCGATGACATAACACAGATATTTCATTTCTAATTTTGTATAGTAGAATAGAATCATAAATAATGTAGAACAATCTGAAATGAAGTGAAGGGTGAACAGCAGTTGAAGTTTACACAAACTATATCTCTATACAACATAGACCCAAAATCTTATGCTCTAAGGTCTTGTACTCTACGGAACACTCGAATGGAAGATGGGAATTTATAACCTAAACTACATCACCCAAAGGAGGATGCTACACAAAGAAAGAGTATGTGCTTCTATATGATAATGATAATAATGCTACCTTTTCCACAAAGAATTACACATCTACCGGAACGATGTTTATGCTTGCATTCTCTTGCTGCTAGGTTCATGAGGTTTGATTGGTGCTTCCCCAGAAAGATATGTTCCATTCGCAAATATTATAACTTGGCCGACTTGCAGCAGCTTCGGCAGAGACTATTATTCCATAACTTAGTTGTAAATTCTAACCGGCTTCTCAAATGTGTGACGGTTCTGCAAAAGAACAATAACTCAACATTACAAGTATTCATTTAATCAGGATTGCATTTAATTCTAAAATTAAGTATTTACTCACGACATTGATGCTTTGAGGAATCGTTTGGTTATTTTCATTTTTTCTTATTTACCCAACAAAAACAGATATTCAATATTTTATGTTTAATGATAAAATAAAGGGTTAATAGACAAATAGGTTACTCTACTTTGTAAAAATGTTCAACTAAGTTACTGGACTATTAATTTGTTCAATTGAATTACTAAACTTAATAAAACATGATATGTAGGTTACTTAACTTTTGAATTCAAATAACTTACTTAACTTATAAATATAAAAACTAAGATCATTTTACTTAACTTTTGAATTGAAGTAAGTTACCTAACTTATAAATATTACAATGCAAAAAAGTCTAATTTAGATATGAAAATAGTTTAGTAATCCAATTAAACAAATTAATAGTACAATAACCTACTTGAACATTTTGGCAAAGTACAGTAACATATTTGTCTATTAACCCTAAAATAAAAAGCATGCATCGCTGCACTGTTTCTTTGTACATAAATAAGATGCAAATTGTATATGAAATAAAATCTGTGTAATACTGTGTTATGGTATCACACCATATACATACCTGATTTGCAGCAAATGACCTCTTGGGTGAGTTGTCAGAGTGCTCCAACCCCAAATACTGTTCCCAAGCACCATAAACATCTCTTCTCTGAAACCAGAAGGGGCACATACAACGAGGTTAAGACATACATACACTGGAACTTGCACATTATGAGGTCCTTTGTGACTTTTTCCAAAGGGAAACTTTACACACCTGAAAACGAGTCGAGACGATATCTGAGTCCTGAAGGTATGTGGGACGGCCCAAAGACAGAAATGCAAACTTCCACTGATAAATTGTTAGTTCCAAATATGAAGTATTTAGTTAGAAAGCAAGTCAGAAAACGATTTAGGAATGAAATACTTAAGAGAAATGAAGACATATACCTTTGAAAACTCTTCATCTTGAACCTGTAACTTCTTCTGTATCCGTACTTTAACTTCAGCTAGCGTTTCACCCTCACGAATGACCAGGAAAAATGGTTCGCCAAAGTTCTGGACCTGCTGTATAATCAATAGACATGTAGACATGAACTGTTTAGTATTACAATAACGACTTCAAAAACTGCAAACACAAATTTATTCATAGTCATAAACACAAAACCACCTGGTTTTGAGTTGTGTCTTTAGTGAAATGATAAACATGAATTAGACGATCCTGAGGACCCAGATCCTTTTCTTCATCTGGAACCTATACGAAAAAATGTCTAAGCATACTTGCAGAAAACCATCTTTCTGACACCAAAAACTCTAAACAAATAATTGGGATTGAATAGACAAAATAATAACTAACAGAACATGAAAGAAGAAATGGAGTGTTTAGTAGGAATAGTAATGTAGACTACATGAGCACTAACCATGTGAATAACCTCAACAAAAATCTATATATATAGAGTAAGAAAGCATACTTTAAATCACATATGACAAACATAAGTGTGGTACGTGATTTAGTACATACCTCCTCAGCACGCAACGTCCAGTATTGATCATTAATATTCTCGATTTTCTCATTCAGGGGGAAGATCTGCATATGTGGCAACAAGTTGGGTAGCAAAGTAAATCACATGCGTGGGGGACTACAACGATACATTGAAAGATAAAGTGGCTGATCGAACTTGGAAACATCAGATACCTTGTATATTTTGTGGTAGAAAACCTCAAGTAGTCGAAGTTCTGCATCTTTATTAGATAACTCAACCTATTCCAAAGCACTTAAACACAATTAACCAAAGAACTCGAAAGAAGTGGAAACACAGAAGTACCAGATGACACCGATTGGCGTCCATAACATGTGTGATGTACAATTTTATTTTTAATATCTATTAAAGTAATAACAATACAAAATTTAACTACAACCTGAAAAAAGTTGCTAAACTTACCTTTGTCTTAAGATCATTGATTACATCCCCCACTGTGCTTTGCTTTGGCAATCTAATAGTATGTATTACCACCTAACAAGTAGAACAAAACATGTCACCAAAAAGAAAAAAGTTCAAACCTAGGAGAATCAGAGGTGTCGGTAAACTAGGTAGTTACCTCGTCTTTAGTAGCATGATGAAAGGCAACTTTCAGGGTTTTCAGGCCTTGTAGTTCTGGGAGAGGTATATCCAATACTTCATAATACAAAATATCTGAAGACTGCAATAAGAAAGCAAGATTACTAGGTAAACTAATTTCCGATGAAAAGCAAGGCTATTTATGAAACACTAACAGAAGCATGATGCTTATAATGTGAACATCAAAACACTATATTACCTGATTGTAGTGAGCCAGCATGTCTGAGAGATGTTCCACTCCACGATACTTGATTGGCTGCGGTTTAGGTTGTTGGGAATAGCAGTTGTGAGATGTAAGCCTGATTTTAGATGGATCATCTAAGTTTAGATGGCGAGCAAGTTTTTCAACAACATCGTCATAATTATTAAGTTTTGACCTGCAATGCAAGAAGGTTAAGTAAACCCATGAACTATAACTGTGATCAGGTTGATAAATTCAAACAGAGCTACATTAAGGGACTCACAATTCCAAAGAAAACTCATCTTCCTTGGGCTTCTCCAGCGAACGAAAGCGCACAACCTATGCACCATCCAATATTATAAAATTAAGCAAACTGGGGTTTAGGATGTTCTTTTAATCATACACATACAAACACTAGAGTAACAAATAAAACTATAAAAAGAAACCAGAAGTCCCAAAAAAGATCATTGATTTATTCTATACCTGACGATTGTGAACATACTCCAGAAAAGAGGGAACATCGGGATAGCGACAAGTTTCTGTATTTTCGACCTCGAGGGGTTTCTGAAGGCAAATGATGTCTCCATCTTCAAGCTTTAAACCCATAACCAACCAAAAAAAAATGCTAAAAATCAGATAATGCCAACACTTAATTAAGCAAACAAAAGTACAATAATGACAACAGAAAGATTGCAAGACGACCAAAAAAGGGCTGACACCACACTAGAACACATACCTGACTACCCCGAAACGTTAACTTCTTGTCAATGTGTTCGCACATAACATTAGGTTCAAACTTAATTTCCTGGATTCAAGAGAGAATATGGAAGGAACAACATTTTAGATTCAGAAGAACATAAAATTTGATACATTAAACAAAATATGAAAGAGAAACCTCAAATAGTTCAATTTCTTCATCTGGTGCAAAGCCAGCCAGTGCGTTCAGCTTTGCCATTACTTCAATTGGTTTTCCGGTGCCCTTCACAAAGAGCCGTCCAACATACCTGGAATGTACAAGGACTTCAGAAGATTGCCACTTTGACTTATGATAATGCAAGACATAATGCTAATTTGGTGCTAGGATCATTCGAGGATGACATGTGACTGGAAATTTCACAATATGCTATACACCTGATAGGTGGAAAATTGGGCCGTTCAAGAGGGGTGTGTGATGGGTCGAAATAGGATTGTATCAAAACGGGTAATTCTAACATATGGCTGAAGTTTGGTTGACCTACCAACATTATAATTGTCTATGTATTCTGAATTTAATGTATAAGTAATGTACTAAATACGGTAAGATATTCACGTCACTTGAGAGTAAAAAGATTAACTGGTAGTCACAGATACAGAGCAAATGATAACACACATAGACAGAGATTCAGAGAGAAAAAGAAAGAATACATACCGAAGTTCCTCCTTGAAAGGATCATAAAGTTTAAAGAAAAGTAATATTTCCTCTTTAGTCTTCTCAGGTGGAGATATTGGCCGTAAATCCTACATTGATAAGACCATTAAGTTAGTGAGAAAAACAGATCTTGAATCATTATCATCCACCAACGGTTCAGCTAAAACAAATCATCACCAAGGTATACCTGTCCAGGTTCTACTTCGAGAAACAACTTAAGCTCAGCATTATTACCCTTATTTGATATCTCTTTCAGATGTCCAACCTAAAAGTCCAAACACAGTGAACTTGGCATGTCAATTCCCACCTACATTTTTATGCATGTGCAGATATTCCTAATCTGGAAAGAGCCCAAAGCCCCAAAGGAGAGCCCAGTAAACAAAATGTAAACCTCAAAAAAAAACTAAAAACTGATGTACAACAAAAGTAACGCCTATGCCCAGTTAGTAGTGGGCTTAGTATGCAATAGAAATAGAAATTTAATAGAAGAAACAAAAAATGACACATTAATTATATAAAGTAATATAATAACTAATAAAGTACATACAGACTGAGCTTCTTCTTGAGGTGTCAAAGGACGATTTGGGCGGTAAGTGTGATTTTGGCGCTTTGCCCATAGCCAGAAACGCTGGCATTGCACTGGGATACCCAATTCTTTAGCTACATCTTCCTGAAAATGAATTCGAGGTTGAACAGAATACGCAACAAGACAAAGTATGCATGATGACGTTAAAAGCTTCAAGGTGTTTAATCTAAGTTGATCCATTTTAAATTGCAAATGAATAATAGACAAAACTGAAAGAAAAGGACTAACAAAGAGCAACTGGGTATCTTACCTTGAAAAGGGAAAAGGATGTTTGTTTTTGGATGCGGAAGCTACGAACTTTGTCATGATCAACTAGATCAAAGTATAAATCTTTTCCTATATGTTCGCGTAGGTCTTCATCTCGAGCAACCTAATCCCGTTATATCACAGGGTAAGTCAAAGACTAGTTTTCATAATTGAAGAATAGGGTCAGTATGTCTTACCTTTATGATTGTATACAAATGTGCCTCTGCTTTCTCCTTTCTTTTTTGCTCCTTCTCTTCTTGCTCTTTCTTCAACCTTACCTGAAAGATGATAAAGCGAGTTCAGAATGTTGTTTTTTGGGTATGAGAGAATTTTTATTATTATTAAAAAAAGAAAGACAAAAATAAGTATTTTACTCTTAGGTGCTCTGCTATATCCTTCTCGTCCACGTTACAGATTATTTTCTCCTTGTCACTTTCACGTATATACACAAGCATATATGCATTTGAATACTTTGTGAATTTAAATGGTGAGTTATTGAACCCAGGATTAGCTTGAGGTAACTGTCACACAAGAGCAGATGTATAAAATCAGAATAAGTTCATGTAAAGAGTATAGCTTTTTTAGATACACTCGTACACATAATAACTTATCAACAAATCACCTCCTCCTCGCCCCCATACTGTTCATCTAACGCCCTCTTGATGTCCTCTTTGGTTACACGTTCATCATCAAACTTAAACCTACGAGAAAATCAACTTTAGTAATAACAGAAAAAATGAATATTATCATTGAAGTGAGAAATAACTGTCATGTAAATTGTGAAATGCAGTAACTGACTAATTGATGGTAAATTTGACTGGTAATTCGACTTTCAAGTGAGTAAGCTAGAAACATGTATTCAATGCTATACTCCTCAAATACACATGCATCAGCATGCGTACATATATTAGGTCAAAATATGATAACTGATAAAAAAATAACAGCACATTTCTAGATAAAAGAGAAAACTTGTAATAATGGTCTCTTTATCTTATGATTGATTCAAATTCCGTAATCAATAAAAAAGTCCTTTCTTATCACACTTAACATAATTATAAGATGGAACAGCAAATGATGACTGAAGAAATGGCTTGGTGAGGTTAAGCAAAAACATCATGGCTGCCAACAAGCAAAATATAAGCTCTTTTATCACATTTAATTACTTCCAACACAATCAAATGTAGCCACTTTATAAATAAGGATTGAATTTAAAATGAGCATTGAGAAAATGTAAAATATAAGCGAATACGTATGTGGAGATTAAAAACCAAAAACTGTGACGGAAAACAACACCAGCTCAAAAATAAATGATTATTGTGATAAGAGTTCACACCATTGATCAGAAAGGGTCGGTCGGATATAAGCATAATAATGTCCACCATGCACCCCACCACTGTGAACCAATACACTGCACAAAAGAGATGTTGGACCGAAGATCATCAGAAAATAAGTACTAAAAAACGCAGAACACATATACGAGTGAAGTAGGCCATAGGGGACTTTTTACATCTTAAAAAAGTTACATCTTATGGTAGTCATCAGTAACAGATCATAGTTGACAATTAACATCTGTAATTAAGAAGAAAATATTCAAAAAGATAATAGTACCTGTGAAGAGTGTAGAGGTTGCGAACGCTTCTGTCTGCCTGAGGTGATAAATATTTCCCATCATCTCTATCAAGATCAAGTTGCAAGGGGAATTCATACCGATCATTTATCTGGATTGTCGGATAGGTTTACATAGAAAATCCCAAATGAGATGACTGACTTAGTAAGTAACCTTCTGCTATGACAATCATCATTGTAATAGCAAAAACTTTTAAAACGGTACGCCATGGGTATTCCAGTATCATAAGTTGAATTCAGTAAGAAGTAGACATCATGAATAAAAAATAATATCAGATAGATGATCGTATATTCAACTTAATTCCACTCGGGATATGAAAGCATCACTAGCCAAAACTGTTGGGAAATCAACAGTGAAGCAAGAGAATTAACAACAAAGAGAAAGAAGCATATTGACCACTGAAAGGTTATAACAACAAACTACAAGATTAGTTTGTAACAATCTAACAGAGCCACAGAATCCAAAAGGGTAAGCCAGGCCACCAGGTCACGAAGCACACACAAATGAAAATGACTTCTAAGCCAGTATCATGACATTATCATTGGGGAGGATGTGGGTATGGGATGAGGTCATGAGGTTGGTTCTTACACAGGTAATTATATGCATAGTTTAAGCATGAGACCAATAAATGTAACAACCTTTCACTCATGAATTTAGGATAGGAAAAGTAAATTAAAAGGAAGGTTAAAGTTTCAGAACATAAATACAGCATGAATCAAGAAAACTCTCAGGCTCAGAAGTACAGCAATAATATGGCTCCTAAACTTTTGGAGGGAGTGTCGAAGTTAGCATTGTTACAAAGGCCGATGTCCATACAGACACGAATCAGGCAGCAAAGATACATATAGCAAAGTATGACATCCACAAAAAATGACTGACCTTCACCATTGTGTCTCGCATGAAATCATATTCAAAACGTTTTAACTGGAGTTGAAGAACGGGAGGAAAATCAATAAACAGAACGCCCTTCTTTGCATCCTGTAAAGGCCATAACAAAGTAAAGCCATTCATCAGCTATTGATAAAGATGGATGCTTAATTTGTGTGTGCGTCGGTGGGGGTCGGATTGTGTTTATACTAGGATTTAGTTTTTTATGTTTGAAAAGAAGAAAAAACTTGTTTCCCTTTGGATACCAACAATAGCCAACCGAAGTATCTGGCCAGGTAGTTCTTTTAATATTTTCAATGAATAAATTATGTAGCAAACTGCAAAATGGCGAAATGCCAAGAGTGCAATTACAATTTCCGCCAGTCTGACAAGTCTTGACAATATTCAACCTATGACGTCTGGATGTGGCACCAGACAGAACTTTTAAAAGTAATGGATTAAAAGGGACATGTAAACGTTGACCCAACCTGTAATCCATGTTGCTCAGCATGATATTTATTGTCACCTTCAAGCCGTTCTACTTCCACATACTTATCAAAAGAGGCATATACATCACGACAACCTTTGACATCAAGCTGAAGATCTGTTATAACATATAGATTAGTAAGTAACTGAATGTTTAAAATGAAATACTCATTCTTAAATGAGATGTCTACCATAATATGACTCCTTTCTTGTTGATTTGTAGTCAACATTTATGCATTCAATATAGTTCATATGGTGTCCTTCAAACAACTGCTGAATTGTACCCTCCACAACAGTTCCCTGTGCCGGAGAAAGATAATTAGTACATAAGTAGGTTCTATCAAGATTCAAGAAGTGACAACATTCAAGTTTGGTAACAAAATAACTCTGTACCTTCATTTTGTCTTCCAGCTTCTCACAAAGAACTCGATTGAGTTCTTGAACATCGTGCTGCATAAAAGAATCGTATGTATCCCAGCCAAACGACTTTGTCAACTCTTTCGTGGCGACACTTGTGTCACTGTATTGAAGCTTATAAAATAAACTCTGCAAAGCCAGTGGAATGCTCCCTGATGGCATGTCATTTTCAGTTGTTGGCATATGATAAACAGCCTGGTTAAAAAGGTAAAATGTAAATTGTTACTTTTGAATGTCATCCGTGAGCATTGACTGATGTAATAAGATCACCAACCTTTCTGAAATAAGGGATATGGTATAGGGTTTGTAGCAGGGAATTCATATAGCACGTAGCACCTTGATTTTTTAGGCCTACATAACCGGTCTCCTTCTTAGAATCATGTGACCAGTAATCAACAACCTTTCGAACTGCCACATCAGCTTCAACTACACATGTATCATTCAAAAGATAGCCTCTACTCGGGTCATATAGCTCACTTAGGGGCATAAATGAAGTGAAACCCCAATCACTCTCTCGTGAATTAAACTGGTGTTGTGTATCTGCAGGATGAGGAGATCCTCAAATATCACAAACAACGCAGAAAACAAAAAGACAGTCTGAATTCATAAGATAATAAAGCCCAAATCAAATTACAGCATTACACCTAGAAGAAAGCATCACTATCCATCTCTGGGCATACAAAGTGTAGGGATTTTCGTTTGTCAAGGTTGGCTACCCTAGCATATATAGGACTTCATGGCATATAAGGTTGGCGAAAGTATACACGTACTATTTTAAAATGAATAGATTTACACTTCATAAGGACTACCTATGGCCAAAGGGAATCAGAATTTTGTTTGGTGTATATTAGACACGCTTCTGCGCAACTGCTAAACATATGCTATAGCAATATCAGCCAAATGAGAAATAAACAAGCAGATGTGTCTTTTTCCATTTTATTCCATATTATCTGCTCTTTTACAGAGACGAGATTGTAAAGGATATGCGTAAACGTGTATGCTGAAACAGAGATGTAGATACGCCAAATCCTCTACATTCATGTGGTTCTTTTTCTAAACAAAAAAACCACCACGGTATTTGTAATGTCAATTATGAAAACAAACAAAATAATTATTGAGATACTAAAACACACAATAGACCCAGAGGATCAAACTTGATAACTCAACATATGGCATCATTTACGAGGAGGTTCAACTAATTTTGAAAATTATGTCAGCAGTTTACATAGTTAAACATCCCTTTCCATCTGTGGAACGAGTTGAATTCTGTCAAATAAGATATGAATCACTTTTAGATGGCATTAATCAAGTATGCTGGACATACCCTTTCGAACAAACAGATGACTATTATCTCAAAGCCTGTCTACATATATAACTTCATAACAGGAATGACTATATGGTGATACATAATCAAGAGAAAATAATTGGAATGATGATATATATACTTATTAGCACTTCGGGTTTCCTATCCAATTTGTCTTTTGTCTTTCCACATTATAGGAAAACTCTTGCTTTTCAATATTAAACATATTTCCAGTTTTGCATTTCATCTACTAAAAGAGTATCGACTCTCAGAGACAATCGTCTAAAAAGTGTAATAAAGGGTTTACCTTTTCTAATAGTGAACTTATTATGAATTTGATTAGCCACTGCTAAGCTGAATTGAGCATATCTACTCCAACCATATGGCAGAGCTGATGAATCAGCAACATCAAGATACATTGACAGATGGTCAACATTGTTTCCTTTTGGGAATATAAGAACTCTCCTGCCCATACAAAACGCAATGTCAACAAGATCTTACAAAACCAATCCCCACAATCACATGATAGATTAAAATCCCAACACATTAACTAGATTAAAAACTAAAAGAAAGGCTAAGAATAAACATACCATTTATGACCTCCAACAGTGAAAACATCAGAGTACAACTTTTTACTATTCACCCTCGAAAAATTTTCTATCGTCCACGTGAACCTTGCTGATGGTGGATCATCAACTACTGGTGCATCAACAGCATTTGCAGTTTCCGCTGGTGCTACTAACAAAACAAATCATCAGTCAAGTTAATAAAGTTCAAATATTTAAACATACACTGCAATTCATTATATCAAATTCAACAAACATTAACAGAAAAATCTAAGAACTTTAGAAGAAGAAAAAAACTAGTAAACAGTACCTTCCATTGGTTGAGGTCCTTCGGTGGCAGCGAAATCGGAATGCGGAACTAGCATCTCGTCATCTTCAGCCTGCAAGATAAAAATTCTAAAATCAAACGAATCGGATCTGACAGCAATTATTAATTCAAAACCCTGGAAATGATGTACGTTCCCCAAAACTGTGAGAACGAAATAGAAATTATAAATTAAATCGAGTAAAGGTAATAATTAAGACGTGTCAGAAAGATCGCTGATGAGATCGCAGCTGAATACAAGAGGATCAAGTGAGTATGAGGAAGCAAACGAAAGTTAAAACACTAGCTAGGTATATAGGTATAGAGATAATAAATATTATGTATGTTGCGTGTGCATGTGTTTGAATAAAGTGAGAGAGATGCGAGGTGTGTGGTGGTAGAGATAGAAATGATTACATCAATCGGAGCGGGAGTCATGAGAGTCATCGGCGGTGACGGAGAATCGGCGGTGAAGGAAATATTGAGGGAAGAGGGAAGTAGAAAACGTGGGTGGATTTTGAGGAATTTTAGTTTTAATTTAAATTTTTTATTATATAAATATAAAAAGATAAAAATAAAAATAAGGATTAAAGCTATAAAGTTATCTTTCTGTATGAAGGTGAGTAACGTAACATTTTATTACCGATGTGATGTGATTAATTAACTAGTATTTATGAAGAGAAAATTACTTAAATTGTCAAATTTGACCTCCTGTGTCTAAATATGGACAAAATCTTGAAAAATATTCATTTGGGTCAAGAATCTCGCTCTATCACATCAACTTGGAGCGAAATGTAGTATTTTTTTTTATTGGAGCGAAATGTAGTGTGTTTTTTTCAATTGCAGCGAATTTCTAAGCATTTGAGCGAATTCCTAGGCATTTGACCGAATTCCTAGGCATTTGACCGAATTCCTAGGCATTTGAGCGAATTCCTAAGCATTTGAGCGTATTCCTAGGCACTTGAACGAATTCCTAGACACTTGAGCGAATTGTTGTGCATTTGAGCGAATTATTGGGCATTTAAGCAAATTGTTGAGCATCATGTGTATTTTGAAATAATCGAAGCGAATTGTTGGTCATTTGAGCGAAATGTGTATTTTTTAATAAAAGGTATTTGAGCGAATTATTGGGAATTTGAGCGAATTCATGTGTAATTTTTACCAAATGGAGCGAGTTGTTGGGCATTTAGTTGGAGCGAACTTATAAGGATTTTTTTATACTACAATTCGCTCCAAATTGATATGATGGAGCGAAATCTTTGACCAAAATTGATATTATTGTATATTTTGATCATTTCAAGATATTGGAGAACAAATTACACCAAATAGCTAATTTACTCATTTATGAAATTTATTTGCTACCCCAACAAATTTTCACAGTCAATCTTTTATGTTGAACTAACTTATATAATTAGTATTCCAATTGAATTTCATTAAGAAATAAAGTTTACATATACTAAATATATCTAACGTGTAATGTTATGTCATTAAACAATATACATGTCAGTGAAATGTGAGCAATAATGATAACTAAACGTTAACTAAAGTACCATGTTATTAATATTGGGAAAAAATTTAATAGTTAGTTACTCACATTGGTAGTAAATGGGTACACTTTGATAAAAAAAAAAATAAGTAAGTTGCTAATTTATAGCTTTATCCCTAAATATAAAAACAAAAACGGGTCTTTTGTTGGGCTTAGATTCGGTAAAAGTACACCACAAATTATAAATTTCATCAAAGAATGTTTATTTCTTGTAATTTTCTTTAATTAATATAGAATACTCCGAATTATATGATACATGTAACTGTAATATATTTTAATGTTTTAACCTAATCTATTATGTGTATGTAATGTAATATGTATGTTTGATGATTCATTAATTAAAAAACAGCGAATTAAATGGTAAATACAATAATGAATATCATATTTTGCACATGAGAATTTTTTTTTTGAAAAGAGATGTGTTTTCTTTTGAAACTACTAATTAACATCCTCCA
This sequence comes from Gnaphalium uliginosum, assembly GCA_963930675.1. Classification (NCBI taxonomy): domain Eukaryota; kingdom Viridiplantae; phylum Streptophyta; class Magnoliopsida; order Asterales; family Asteraceae; genus Gnaphalium; species Gnaphalium uliginosum. The sequence continues at coordinate 5,433,937 of OZ005682.1, read as the reverse complement.
ATATGATTTAGATACATATATTTATATTTACGACAGTATATATTAAACAATAATAAGCAAAATGCTGTAGATACATAAATTTTTAGAAAATAACTCGTCTTATAAAAGATACATAAAAAAATTTGTAGATAATCAGCAATTTTTATAAACAACACATATAGCAAAGAAAGGCCCAGTGTAACTATTGGGCTTTAGATGGATGATATGGGCCATTATTCGTTTGTTTGTTTCTGATTCTGTACAGTGTACACTGTAAACGTAAACAAATTGGAAATCCATCTGTTCGACAAAAATGATGAAGACGAGCTTAACGCAGCTGGCGAGACAAGTAATTACGTCATCCTCTTCACAGTTTCGTTGTTTATCTACTTCCCCTTCTTCAAACAATAAATTATTCGTCGCAGGTGATTTTGCAAGCTGCTTAATTGGAGTATGAATATTTAACTTGTTTGAAATTTATACCTAGTATTACGAACCTTTTCAATGTGGATTTTATAGGGTTATCATGGTCAGTAGATGAAAAATCGTTAAAAGAAGCATTTTCCTCATTTGGAGATGTATCAGAAGGTAAACGATCACACCTATTCAGATAATTATAAGTTACACTGGTCTTACCGGCTAGGTGTTCGACGAAATGTCTCAATGAGAAGCTTGCATTTTAGCATCACATTTTGTCTTTGTGAAAAATTATACTCCGTAGCTTTAAGTGTAGAGTAACGTGTGTAATGTATCATTACTTATTGATGGCTAAAATCTGTTTCTTGAACATAAATTTGTCTAATGTTTATAAACTTATCAAACGAAAAGGGAAGCTGCTTGTGAATTGTGATATGTCTTACGTCACATGTTGTATGCAGTCAGGATCATGTATGATAAAGATAGTGGTAGGTCAAGAGGCTTCGGGTTTGTAAATTTCTCAAGAGAAGATGAAGCCACTTCAGCTAAAGACGCCATGGATGGAAAGGTTAACAAATGCTGCTCATACCCTTTTATCTTGAAATTGTATAATAATTTTGTTAGTCACTTGATCGTTTAAATTGTAGGCTTTTTTAGGACGGCCGTTAAAGGTCTGCTTTGCACTGGACAAAGTCCATAGAGAACCTGTAACTACTCGACATACTAACAGTGGAATCGCTTTTGGTCGAAGCCGCTGACACTACATTTTCTGTCATGTTTGATCATATGAACATGTGGGTATGTATGCTCTTCATAATCTAGTCATTGTAGTTTTTGAGCTTTTGCTGTCTTGAATAAAATTGGCTTACAACTTTTTGTGTTAAAAAAACTAAATAAGGGTGTTGTGCTTATAGATATCAAAGCTTTTGCAAACTAAACATTGTTTTTAGTACAACTAGCAGTCTAAAAAGCCGACCAAATTTTATGGATGGGTGTTTGGATGTGTTTTCCCAAATTGATTATTTTGAATTCAACAATCAGATTCTTATTTGATTGCAGGTAGACATGCATAATGTTCCAAGTCATTACTTGTTTCTCCAAATCTTATTGTTTTGACCCTAACAAACCAGGAAATCGGAAGCAGGAAAAACCGTGAATCTGATATTCTGATTATCGCAGGTTCAAGTACGTTCAACTCATCCGAACACCCACGGAGATTGTACAATTGCTATGTGATAATGATTTATGAAACAAGTTCCATGGTTGATAGTTGCAACTGAAGAAGATGAAACTATGAGTAATGGAATTTTGTTTTTAACTCTCGATGACATTAATCTCAGGTACTATGTACTGATATTAAATGTTTATATTGTTGTATACAAGCACTAATATCCATATCTTTTGCAATTTTTACATATTACTATTAGTCTATTACTGTGATTTATATGAAAGAGATAGTTCGACATTGCTTTAATATCAAGAAATAACAATTTAATCATGACTAACTAAATCACCAATATGATCTATATTATCTCAGAATCAATCAACAATGTTGATTTTATTTTATTTTTCATCAATATGCATGCAAGACAAGAAGGAATATTTCCCCTCCTTGTTAATATCAATGTGAGGAAATCATCTACTTCTACTATATGATATGATAAAAAATTAAAATAATATCAATTATAATTATAATAATGTTTTGTGGCATATTTTCTAAAGTGATGGCCAGTGGGGAACTTTCTTATATGATACTTCAGTTATTGGTATTTAATACGAATAGTTTGTTAGGAGTTGGATTTCTGATATTTGATTCTTGGACGAACGTACAATAATGGGGAATTAAATTAAATTTAAAAAAACATATATTAAAGGACTAAAGAAGAGTCCAAGAAACCGAATAATATGAAGGAAAATAAATTCGTAGGACCTTTAAATGATCTTTTATCTTTTTTACTATATATATACTAGTTACTCTTATCTCTTATCTATAGTATAATTGATGATTTGAGAAAAAGTACTAAAAGGAAAAAGTAGTCGATTACTATTATACGTATATGATTTAACTATCAAAAATTTAAGATAAAATATAATTAATTAAAAGTTAATACATCACAATTTTAAGTTACAAAAGATAAAATCTTATTTAATTCTTTTTATAATTGATGTAACCACGATATAATGATGGATATTAAAATGCAGTTACGATTGATTTGATATAAATATCAGTGAAAACATAGCGGGAATTTTGATTGACGGGTTACAAATTTTATTACAAAAGCAATTTTTTTTTCTCGGGATAACGAGTTGGATCAGTAACCCCAACCTTGACCTAACCCGACTAGAAAAGTTAAACGCGTCGGTTGTTCTAACTTAGCAGGTTAACGAGTTAGAAATGCCACTCTAACCAGTTTATTTACTTGCTGGTTTCGTATCGAGTTTAAAGTCGTGAGGAGATCGTCATTGCGAATAGTAAAAAAATGATATACTACATACTACTATGTTCATAATTATACGAAAATATGTTAAATAAACATATTAATGCATTTAGATTTTTATCATGCTATATGGCGCGTGCAGTAGACTAGTATTAGTCGACACATAAACATATTTTTGTTTAATCACAATGTAAGTAACAAAACAAAATCAAATCATGAACAAAAATTCAAATTACTTAATTAGTTCCCTAATCATAATTAATAAATGTACTTTATTTTTTTGTTTTCTTGTAAAAAATAAGAAATATATAAATAGGAAGTCTTTCATCAAAGAAGCGTTGAACAGACTAGTAAGAAATTTGTACTTACTTGTTGGAATGCTTTATTATGTATGCTTTAAACTACAACTGATATGATATTATTTTGATTTGATATGATGAAAATATAGGTCGTCCGTCTAATTTATAATACGGCTAAATAGCATAACATAACAAATCAATTAATTAATCACTTTAATAAAACGAAAATTAATAATCCATCCAATCCAATAATATTATATGACTACACACCTAACAAATTAGCAAGTTCCTAATGTATCTATACCTTCTCATCATTGTTTGTCTTGTCAAAGACCTCGACATGTTATATTACTACTTCATACCCACCTTTTTTATGTCACCAAACACCTAATTTAATTTCCATTTAAAGAAATATACTTTTATCATTTTTCTCTTTTTTGTACTTCTTTAACAATTTGTCTCATCTAGTCTAGTTAATAAAGTTCATATACAATATTTTCTATTTCCAAAATTAATAACTAAAACTATCTTATATTATCACCAACTTAATTACATAATTAATTACAATTATAGTTGTTTATGATCAAAGTTAAATCAAAGGCGCAATTACATGTATACCCAAAACTAAATTATTAAATTAAAGTAATTATGATAATGGGAATAAAGAATAATGGATAATATTGTCACTTTAACAAAAGATGACTTTAGAGACAAGGCAATTAACATTTAACGTTCACTTTTACGTTTTCACTTGTAAACATGACAACACACAAACCACACACCCCACTGCACCGACGACGATTTTAACCACAACCACTGTTCTCAACCACCGTACAAGTCAACATCTTCCAACAAATATATAATAAAATTTTAAATCACATACAAAACACACACACTTCGAGAACCCCATTAACCTCGACCCGCCATAATCGCCGACACATTTTCCCCCAAAATGGCGTCGGTTCACAACTATCTCATCACCTTCACCTTCTTCTTCCTATTCCCCTTACTAAATGCATTGCCCGGAAAACCCGGTCAGATCAACTCGAATTCCGTATTAGTGGCGCTTCTAGATTCGCGGTACACCGAGCTTTCTGAACTTGTAGAGAAAGCTCTGTTGTTGCAAACTTTAGAAGAGGCCGTCTCAGCGCATAATATTACGATATTTGCACCGAGAAATGAAGCATTGGAACGTGATCTTGACCCGGGGTTTAAACAGTTTTTACTTGAACCCCGAAATTTAAGATCACTTCAGACGCTTCTGCTACACCATATCATGCCAACACGACTTGGTGCCACGCATTGGCCGAATGAGACGACGGTGCATAATACGTTATCTGATGATCCATTGCATCTTTCGAATTTGGAGTCCGGGAAGTTTGTTGGTTCGGCCGAGGTTGTTCGTGTCGAAGATGTTGTTCGTAACGATGGAATTATACACGGGATAGGTCGGTTGTTGATTCCGAAATCGGTACAACAGGATTTTAATACTCGGCGGAGTTTGCGTGCGATTTCAGCTGTGAAACCTGAGGGAGCACCGGAAGTGGATCCGAGAACCAATAGGTTAAAGAAACCGGCTCCACCGGTTCCCGTTGGTTCAGCCCCAATTCTTCCGATTTACTCCGCTATGGCGCCTGGTCCATCTTTGGCGCCGGCTCCTGCCCCCGGTCCTGGTGGCCCACACCATCATTTCGATGGCGAGAGCCAGGTCAAGGACTTCATTCAGACTCTTCTACAATACGGCGGGTAAATAACTAAATTATATACTTGTATTTACTTCGAGAGCTGTATTTAACTGTGAGAGAATTGTTTTGTTTCATTATAATTTTTTATGACTGATCATGTACAAATGTAAAAGTTTAAAGTTTAAAAATGTAAAATATCTAATTAATGATCGGTCAACATGACCTGATTACTGTCCAGTCAACAACACCGATCATAAAATAAAGTACTGTGGAATATGTTTTAATACGCGTAATTGGATTATGTATCATTTTTGATTGATTTTGCTGTTTAGGTACAATGAGATGGCTGACATTTTGGTGAACTTGACGAGTTTAGCAACGGAAATGGGTAGATTAGTATCGGAAGGATACGTACTAACAGTACTAGCACCAAACGACGAAGCAATGGCTAAATTGTCAACCGATCAATTAGCTGAGCCGGGGGCACCAGAAAAGATCATGTACTACCATATCGTACCAGAGTACCAAACAGAAGAAAGTATGTACAATGCGGTAAGGAGATTCGGAAAGGTTCAATACGACACACTTCATGTGCCACATAAGGTTATGGCGCAAGAAGCCGATGGGTCAGTAAAGTTCGGGGATGGGGAAGAAACGGCTTATCTGTTCGATCCGGATATTTATACTGACGGAAGGATATCGGTTCAGGGGATTGATGGCGTCTTGTTTCCGTATTCGGATTTGAAGAGTACGGAGAGTGTAAAAACCGCTGATCCTGTTAAGGTCGTGCCCAAATCTCGTAGAGGTATGTCAATTATCGCATTCATTTCTTAAATCCTTTTATGCATAATTTTAGTAGTAAATAATTCTTTTTAACACTCTTGAATCTTGAAAATATATTTGTGTATTTTTCTAAAAAAAATATTTCATTAGAATGTAAGATTATTTAATATGTGACTACTACTTTTTGTCTTATTTAAATGGATGTTGCACTTGGAAATAATATATAAATTGATCATATTGATTTAAATAGTTGCTGATATAAAAGTCTTTGTATTTTATACTAGTAAATTAGTCGTGAAGGGGGTGGTTAATTTGGGTTGTCGGTGAGTGAAATAAAAGGTCAACAAGGACATCTAATAAAGATGGTAAATAACCCTAAAAACATTTTAGCTATGGTAGTGTTGCAAATAATATAAGCTTTAGTAGTTGTTAACAAGAGTTGAAAAAACTAGAATATTTGTTAGGGGGTCCACATTATTGAATGTTTGGCATGCTAGTTCCAACTGTCGTTTGCATTTGCCCCATCTTGTACACTCCGTTGATTTATTTGTACTTATGCACATCGTGCGTCTACTTGCATACTGGATGCCAAAGCATGCAAATATAGTTGGTATAAAATGTTAAGTCCAAAACAATATTTTATATTTTTTTATTATTAAATTTTTTTATGTAATGTCTTCTACATGTTTGACATTTTCCAATTATGTGCTGTCAGTAGAAGGAATTCAATCTCACCATATAATATGTGTTGTCATTACTCCTATCTTGTTTTTTGTATGTGCTTATATATTATTAGTTTACTAAGTAAACAATTTGTATACAAATTGTTGGGATCGACTCCGCTCTCATACCATTTGTTGAGATCGATCACCACGACGACAAATCACACAATCATGTATAAACAAATAATAAATACGAAAAAAACAGAAAAAATACGACACACACTTTTTGCGTGAAAAACCTCTCAAGCGAGAGTAAAAACCACGGGACCATCGGTCACTTAAAATCCTACTATTTCGAACAATATTATAAGAATGAACGTTCCTCTCAACAGTCTTGAATATATCACATATCTCAATACAAATAACAATTTAGTATTTTAGAATAAGTTAAAAGGGTTAAAGCTGTTTGCACCATGTTTAGTTCAAGGGGCTATATATGCTCATTAATTTTGAGGCTTTAAGTAATTTTACTACTATAGTTGTATGCATGTCATTGAACAACAATATATGTAGAAAGTATACAAAATTCCTGATACGTATAGGGTCATTGAACCATGAAATAGTCGTGGCATATAAGTTATTTACAAATACCCGTGACCCACTCTATATTTGATTAGTCGGATTGTTGATTTCTAGTGTGTGTATATAATTAAAATGGTGATGAGTTGCTGTCATTGAACATGACAAGATATGAAGTTGCTTTCATAGTATTAAATTATTAAGAGTAGACTTGCTACGATAATATTTATTTACGGAAGGAAACCTTACCGGCCACTAGATCATTTTGGTGATGATTCGAACATTTAGTAATTTTTTTTACTAATAAATAATGATACTAAATGCAGGAAAATTGCTGGAAGTGGCATGTAATGTGCTTGTGAGCATTGGGCAAGATTCCAGGTTCACCACATGCAACCATAATTGATCATCCACAAGAAAAGGTTCGTCGATCTCTTCATCATGGTACTTCTCAATATAAAAGCTAGATTGTTGATTCAGTAAATATCTTAATCTTATGTAGCAACAGTGTGTGTGTGTGTATATATATATATATATATATATATATATATATATATATATATATATTTACCTGCATTATAGTATTATAATCATATGAGTTGCATCATAAAAGAAGGATAAAAGTAAGTAATTTGTGCGTGTGATGGTTTAGATACACATTCTTATATAATAATTGTTCTTTTTTATTACAGGGAATTGTGTAAAGACATAAATTATTGGAAAAGAAGGATTCTCAAAAGATTTGGCTTTTGGGTGGGGTGTCATTAGTGTGATTTTTGTGTGTAAATTGGTATTTTGAATAGGGGATACCAATTTAAACAGATTTTTGGGGCAATCTAGTATAGTTGGAATAATAAGATGAGGTGTCTATTGCTGGCAGACGAATTGAAGGAGATGGGAATTGTTCTGTATTTTACGTGTAGGTTGGTCAAAGAACAGCCTACCCCACATGCAAGTGGACCGCGTACCCAATAAAACAATTACCTTATTATCTATCAAATTTACAACTTTAAAAAATTTAAAATACGAAAGACAGTTAATATTTATGGCATTAATCGGTGTATAAAGCATGTCTTGTATAGTTGTCCTGTGAGTTATGGATGATATAAGTTACAACATTGGTATGTGTATGTTTGTAACACCTATCCAAATTTAGCGCATATTCATTTAAATTAATGGTTTACGTGTTCCATTTTTATGTTCTACTTAAGAAAACAAAAGGACTAGATGAAGGAGCTACAACTGGCACAGGCCCACAAGCAGTGACCCAAACAAAAGAAGAAAGAAAGACACAACCAAACACAATAGTAAAAACAAAAGTGCTAGCAAAAAGCCACACCTCAAAAAACACCATGACTTTAAATAACACAATCTCAAGAGGGTTGTATGATCCATTGACTCCATCTTTTAACACCTTGTTTATATTCAATGCAATGTCAAAAGCTGAACGGTAGTTGAGAAAATATCTTTGTCCAAAACTCGATGGAGGGAGTCCGAATTTGCATAAATCACCAGTTGCACCACTTTCAAGTAGCCTAAATGACACGAGATGAACATCATGAAGGACATTAACGAACACCTTATTTCTAAATTCTAAAAGTAGTCGATTAGCTGAGAGCGATGTCTTTAATCAATAAGGCAACATATTGATCCAAGCGGCCGCCAGTTCCAAAGCTCTTGCCACCACCCTCTTATCCCTTGTTCCTTGCAACTTTACGCTATTGTTTACTTGGACTAAAACATATTCTTCTATAAATACGTATCCAATTGAATCTCGAACCTACACTCTAATGGTCGATTGACTTACCTAGTATAGCTACAGCAAAACGATCGAAGTAAAATGTTTAAATCACTTTATTCATCCACCCATTTTCATCAACCGACACGGTTGTTTGTTTATTTCATCGTATGATACTTGATCACTAGTCAATCGCGTCTTTACTTGTAACACATGAAACTGACCTCAATTAAAACCTAAAAGAAAAGGGAGGAAAATCCATCGAAAGAAACTGATTTGACTCGTCACACCCCATGATTTCCGTGTCCGTGTGAATTAAAGTTCTCACGAGCCAAACATAATCTTAAACTAAAAAAACCCAAAAAATACAAAATAAATGTTAGAAACTTAGGGTGCGTTTAGTTACGGAAAACTCCTTCATTTTTCTGGAAAATTTTCTAAGAAAACTGAAAAATTAGAAAACGCGTTCAAGTTGGAGTTTTACGGAGGAATTTTCTAAGAAAATGAAATATATGATTTAAGGTTTTATAGCTTTCCTTTTTGAAAAATTAAAACTCCATCCTTTAGATTTGAACTTTTTCTTTAAATCCTTTATGATTTTCAAAGAATAAAAAAACTATGTAAAAATAGAAAAAAAAATGAAAATACTTTTTCGTAACTAAATACGCATTGATATCTGTTTCTCTTTTTTTCCACCATTGTAAGTTTGGCCGATATTCATTTAATTTTCTATTATTGATTATTGATTGATATCCCTCAATTTTATGTCTTCAATTCTCTGACTCTATTTCTTTTAATTTCTTGATTCTTGATAATCGCACTTCTAACATGTTTCATCTTATTGATTAATCGACTGTGATATTTGTGATTATGTGGTGCCAGTGACTCAATTATCATAATGGGTTTGACTTCTTTCTTAGTTTTACTTTTTCGATGTTTGAATAGATCTTCGTTTCGGCTTGTGTTTGGGTTAGCTTATGCTTTTAGATAACGCAGAAAATTAAGGTTTTTGACTTTTTAACTTATTTACCCTACAAATTTTGAGAAGCTTTCTAACTAAAGCTCATCCAAACATCAAACACCATAAAAAAAAAAGCTTTTTAATTGTATCACACTAAGCAGAAAAGTCTCCCTGAACTGTATGTGAAATTATATGTGTGTATATATATATATATATATATATATATATATGTTAAAGTGAAAGTGATTGAACTGAATCTGGATAGATGGGGAACATCTGTGTTGGACCAAATTTTTCGAAGTCCAATTTCATTCAATCGGTTTCGGTTGCAATTTGGACAACTAGATCACCTGATGAACCGGTAACCACCCCCTAAACAACAACAAGATCCATATCCTGTTCAAAACAAACCACCACAGCAAATGACAATCCCAAAATCCAAAAAGAAACAAGAAAACGGACAACCGAAACCCAAGAAAGTTCGCCAATTGATTTTGGGTTGTCGACTTTCTTTAAACCAGGTATACGAGAATGGGAATTCACTAGTTTGAATAAGGTGAATTATTTTATGATGTGGTTGGTAGCCCGTATTATGTTGCACCTGAAATCTTGAAGAAAAATTATGGCCCTGAAGCAGATGTATGGAGTGCTGGGGTGATTGTTTATATCTTATTAAGTGGAGTTCCTCCATTTTGGGCTGGTGAGTATTTAATTATGTCAAGTTATGGAATATTTTCAACCATCCAATATATTATTCTCACGAAAAGTACAAAATCTCCCTTTAGGTGAATCCTAATGCATAGTTACTAAACTAGAAGTAACGTAATGCAATTTTTATTGGAACCATGGGAGTAATCTTGTAGCTATATGTGATATAACAATCATTACTTTTTAAACAAATTTTTTTCTTTCTTACAGAAACGAAACATGAAATATTTGAACAAGTCTTGCATGATGATCTTGACTTTTCGTCTGATCCACGACCAAGCATTTCCGACGGTGCAAAAGATCTTGTTAGAAGGATGCTTGTTCGAGACCCAAAAAATCGTTTAACTGCACATGAAGTTTTATGTAAGTCTTCTATTTGCCTACTAGTATACCATTTACAATCACAAAATTTCAAAAAGATGCTCCCTCTGTCTTGAAATAGTGTAACTAAATGATTATTTAGTAAAAGTTTGAGGAAATGATATATGATTCACACTTAAATGAGTCATGTTTGGTAATTTTGAATTAAATTTGTTGTTCTTCTAATATAATTGAACATTGATTTAGATATTTCTATATTTAGTCAAACTAAACTTCTATCTAATTACATTTTTCACTAATTACGCATTTATGCATCAATTAGTATGTATGCAACAATTCAGTATGTCTCATTTGCGTACTGCAATATAATACTGTATTTATAGCTCCAATACAAGTCAACAATGTCGAAGTTGTATATAAGTGTGTTATTAGTAATTTGATATTTAGAAAGATCATACGAAAAAATTTAAAGTACAAATCATTTTAGCTAAAGTAAACTAGGCCAATAATGTGAAGGCTTGGTGATAATAACTCAACCTTTGTTGATAGTAAACAATGACCGCTAAGTGGGTAAACAACAAGTTGAGCAGTCAGACCATTGGGTCTCCATCTTCTTTTCGGGTTTTGCGGAATGAGGATTGACCTTGTTGAGGTTCAAATGACTGGTCTATGATTGGTTTATGAACACTTCTATATGTCTCAGTCGTTATATATATTGTTGAATGGTTTTACAGGCCATCCTTGGGTTAAAGTTGATGGTGTGGCTCCAGAAAAGCCTCTTGATTTAGCTGTTTTGAGTCGCATGAAACAATTTTCAGCCATGAACAAGCTTAAGAAAATGGCTCTTAGAATAAGTCAGTGTACTTTTTTGTTAGTACATATGTATGTCAAAAACAAGAGGTGCACTTTGATTTTTGAGGTCCAACTAAGCTACCTTTTAACTACAAATTTGGCGTAGTTTTTTTCACTTCCTAATTTTTTTTTTACCATCACTGTGACTTGCTTCAATGTATACAATTATACAAATAGTCTATGTTAGTCTGACAAAATCAATACCTTGTTTTTGGGAAGTTTATAAGGTTTTGATAGTTTTTTTATATACTAAAAGATATTTTCTCTATAAAATTTTCATAAAGTACACGATTCAATGCAGGTTATGGCGGAGAGCCTATCAGAAGAAGAAATAGCTGGTGTGAATCAAATGTTTCAGATGATAGATACCAGATAACAACGGTCAAATTACTTTTGATGAACTTAAGGTTGGACTGAAAAGAGTCAGTGCTAACCTTAGAGAGTCAGAAATCTATGATTTAATGCAAGCACTAAGACCTAAATCAAATACTCGTTTTTTGATTGTGTTGTTATTATTGTAGATTTATATGGATAATATGTGCTGTCACATAATTAACACATAAGAATGTAGTATCTTCTATCTCTAATACGATTGCATGATAAACTGACAGGCTAATGTGGATAATAGTGGAACAATTGATTATGGAGAATTTGTAGCGGCGACATTGCATATGAACAAAATTGAGAAAGAAAATCATCTATTTGCTGCTTTCTCTTAACTTTGATAAGGATGGAAGTGGTTATATTACTGCTGATGAGCTTCAACACGCTTGTGAGGAGTTTGGAATAGATGCTTGTTTTGAAGATTTGATTCAAGATGTTGACCAAGATAACGTAAGTTCCTTAAATCCTTATCTCTTGTCACACTAAAATGTTATTGTATGTATGTCTCTCTACAGGGTTGTTAACAACGAGCAGTCAGTACACAGTTTTAATTTTATCATCAAATGTCCCATCTTTAGTCCAAAATGTACACAAGTTGGTATTGATATTTCGGAATCATGTTAAATTTGTTTTTCTTTCTTTTTTCCAGGATGGACAATCGCGGTGCTAAGAAGGGTCTAGAAACTAGTTTCAGCGTTAAGTTTATAGAAGTACTAAAACTTTGAACATACACAGTAAAGTTTTCATTTTTTCTTCTTTTTTCATGGTTCTTTGTCAAATATATTACATGAGAATTTAGGATTAAACAATGGCACTCTACTCAAAGTTAGCGCCTGGCTTTCATATACTTTATAAATATGCACATTCACATCTTAGTTCAACTTGTTTCTGTAAGTGTACACAGTTCTGTTGGTGTTATATAACCAGCTGAATGTGAAAGATACTAATGGTGATCAGCTTGTTCATGTCCCAGTTGATTTCAAATACTAAAAAGATACAATCATGCTTTTAGTATTACATTGGGTGATCTGGATAATTACTAGTGCAGGTAATCTCTACAGGGTGGTGTGTGCTAGTAGACTAACATCTACAAAAAGATAATTTCTTTTGTAAAACTTCCAAGTAAAATTACATTTCAATTCTTGTACTATGTTTGTTACTTATGTTAGTTGTACTATGGTCACGCCATTTATTCATAATATTATGTTTCGCATAATGTCCATTAAGTTGTAAAAATAACGGGTTTTAATAAACAAATGTTTCAGTCCAACGCGTTCAACATTTATACTTATAGACAACCGACTATCCAATATTAAACATTCACTTATTTCAACAGAAAACCATAAAACAACTGTATTATAGGAAATGCCATAACAGAAAATATGTAATCTTTTAGCCAAATCCAGCAACAAACATCTTTATGTAAAAAAGGTATCATATTATATTAGATTAAATAAATAATTGCTTTCATTGGATTTCCATTATTTGTGTAAATAAATTTTTGTTAAAAAGTTTTACAAACAATACTCCCCTGCCATTGAAAGTAAAGGGAGGGAAAGCCTTTGAGTTTAACCAATTTACATATTGCTCCCTATACTATACCCCTTTGGCATCGTTGTGAATAAAGTTTGCACGAAACTCAATTTTTCAAACTACATGAAGTAGTTCTTATATGCTAACTAATATTAACAGTGTTCCTACATTCTAACCCATGGATAATTATTACTGCGCTATTACACCAAAAGGCCTTTGGTCTAGTATATGAGAGGAGCCTATCAATCGAGAGGTTGTGAGTTAAGTCTCATTTGAGGTAGTGAGTGTATATATGTTCGTGGTGATTGACTGGTTGTATATAGCATGTATGTTAGATTGTATGATTGACTTTTCAAAAGAAAAAAAGAATGCTTTGTTGCATTGATTCTTAATTTAATCATACTTGCATATAACATACAAGAAATTAAATTTTACAGTTCTTATACTAAACCTTTAAAAATAGTCATAAGACATATTCGCTTGAGCCATTTTAATAAATCTCAATTAAAATAAACGGAGATACGAGAAATAGTCCAATGCATATCTATGCCGTATACCATATGGTTGGTTATTTTACAAATGTATATAAACCCATCTATTATATAAATTAGTTCTTAATGATATTAAATTATAAACATAGGGTGTTTTTAGTATTTAAACTTATATAAAAGGGTCTTTTTGCAACTTAGACCAGAATATTCGCTCCCAATTTCTCTCTCCAACGCTCCTTGGTTTCGATTTATTCAAAAAGGATTTTGAAAAACTTAAAAAATAATTAAATACAATACAATTTTTTTTAATAATGAATCCATAACCCTTTTATTTGTGTCTGCGCTTTCATAAAAACCCTAATTTGCTACTCTCTCCACCGCTCAACTTTCTCTCTCTACAAAATTCCTTTAATCGAGCTTCTTCGATGGCGACGGCAGACGACGGAATGACTCCCTACCAAAACGGCGGTGCCGGTGGTAAGTTTCGAAAGAAGCCTATTCGACGCAGTGCTCAAACGACGCCGTACGCTAGGCCTCCGACCGCAATCAGGAACAATAACCCTAGCCTGTTATCGAAACTTGTGGACCCTGCGTCTAGGCTAATATACGCAGGTGCTGATAGGCTTTTTGGCGTTTTTCGTAAACGACTTCCGTCAATTACTGCACCACGTATTCCAGGTGAATACCTTTTTTTTTCAAATTGGATTGATTTTTTATGTAATTTGATGTTTGAATATTCGTTGAGGTTGATTCGGATGTATATAGCTTTTAACCGAATGATTGTTGTAGTAATAGATATCGGATCGTGTGATTATAGGGCCGATTTAGTTAATTGCCTCATTGTTGATTATTATGTGTTCAGGTTTTGTTTTTCTTATGTTTATAAGCTGATTTCATTATATGTACATATACAGTGCTTATTATGCTCTATTTTTTATGCTTAATACAGACATTGATGTTGATGGTAAAGAAATTTGAAATGAAAACAGTAAAACCATATATCAAAAGGGCTATCAAAAAGGCATGCCCATGTATTGTGTAACTCAACAATGTATGGCTATTGTTACAAAATCTTTTCCTTTTCATTTATTAGAATGATTTGCATATAAGTGGCACTCTTAGATCCACGTGACTATGATTGGTGTGAATGATAACTCCATATAAGTACAACATATATAATATCCCCACTACTCTTCGTGAATCACAGATTTTCTTATTTTTCAAGGATATGATAGGCTTGTTCACAAGGTATGTTCTTTGTAAGACTCCTAATGGCTCTTTTAACACAAATGTGTAATGTGTTAGGCTCCCAAGCATGAATGTAAGATAGCAACCCTTGGATGGCGATGGACCATGAGATTGTGGATTTCTTGTAGGAGAGTGAGTATCTTGTTAGCTAGATTATGTGTTTGAACGTCTAGACGATTGCTACTTATAGAGGATGTGATATCTTCGAAACATGTTTTTACCTGCTCGTTAAGCTCTAAAAGAGTACTTGTAGATTTTAACTTATTTCCCTAGTCAGTTTCTATTCTAATGAACCCGTTTTTGCTGAGGGTATATAAGGTTCATATGGCCCTAATAGGAGTTGGTGAGTATTGTTCGGGCATTGCAATATGAGATTTTGTAGGAGTAAGTTATGGACTTGGTTCTCTAATGAAACTGTTATTGAAACTAACTAGACTCGTGATAATAAAGCTGGCAGCTTTGCCTTTGAAAGGAACTTTCACTTTACAAAATGTAGGGAACTAATTACTACTATGGATCCTTAAATTTGTATAAAGTAATAGATATAGGCAAATATATTCTTTGGTAAGTCACCTTCAATAATTAGGCCTAGTTTATATCTTATTGGTTTCCACTTTGCAGTATTCTGCAACCCATGCCTTTCTAATTACTAGAATTTTTGGCATTTCTTTTTGATATGATGTTATGTGGAGTTGTGGACTGGTTCTGCTCTAATAGATTAATTGTTATTATGGGGGATGCCATTCATATTTCATGTTTATAATATTACGTCACTTGATCTCTTTTGAATGCTTTCTACGTTGCTCACAAAAGTTTTATTGTGGTCAGAGAATATTGAAGAACCAAGGAATGGGATTCAGGAAGCTGTTCCAAATGTAAGTTGTTCATTATGAGTTTTGCGCATGCTTACTTATTTGGGTGTGCCGTGCATGGCTTCTTAGTTTTAATTCATGGGTTTTCAGTTTTTATGTTAAATAGGTGAAGCAAACATCTTATGCTGGAAATAGTAAGCATTAATTGTGGCAAATAATAAAGCAAGTTGCTCATTTTTGGGGATGATACTACTTTTTTTTGCTTGCTGTCTATGTTCGTGTTGAATTTCTGATGCCCATTTGTGTTTTTTATCGATCAATATTTGGGCATGTATATTCTTAGTTGTGAACTTGTGACATAGTTTGTGTAAATGTCATCATGCTACATGCTTCAGTCATTTGAAGTTATATGTCTATCATCAATTATTGTTCCTCGTGTCATAGACAGCAAGAACTAGATAGCATCTCCTTCATTTTTGGAATTTTGGGTGAATCATGCAAGGGATGTTCAACGAGGAATCTAGGCAGTCGAGCCTTCTAGTGGTCTATGCTTCGAAATTTTATTGACGCTATTCCCTACTTGTTTCTTTTGTCATATTGGGTGCCATATATGCACATGTATTTCCATAATGTAATTAGAATATATGCTTTTAAGTCTGGGTCATTTGCTGATAAGGGTACTTATATTGGTTTGATGATAGTAGAAGTCTATACAAGGTGTCTGTACATTTGTAATGCATTGGTAAGCTGGAGGGGATAGTTTATGATTATTGTTCCTTATAGAGCTTTTTATTAACAAAGAATGCACTTGATATTTCTTTGAGTTATTTGCTTTAGCTCTGTTCCCAACTACTTCTGTTATCATCTCAACATTGCTTCTTTTTTTAACAGTATGGATCAAAGAGTTCTACTGGAGCATCTGAACCTGTCACTGAGAAACGTGAGAATTTGGCTATCGTCTCTACTGCCACTCAGATATCAGAGCTTGAGAATGTGCTGAAACAGAAAACTTTTACTAGGTTAGGTCTTTGTTTTTTGGCCAGTTGTGAGTTGTCAAACATTGTAATGATCTCTTTGCTGTAAGAGGTCTTGTTTCGTAGCTTTAAATGTGTCTTTTATTTTTCTTTTGTTGTCCAGCAGTTATTAATATTCTCGTCTCGTTAGTGTCTATTTTAGCCCTATTCAGATGACTAGTACTCTTGACATAGGCATATTTAGGTTCTAACTTACCAACAATAGCTTCAGCTTTATCTATTACATCAATTAAATTAGCTCTTACGGGCCTGTTTTGTGTTTGTGTTTGTGAACATGTTTGCTGTTACTAATGTGATATACCACTCAGATCTGAAATTGAGCGACTGACAGCCTTGCTGCATTCGAGAACCGAATCAGATGCTGCTGAAGGAGATAAAGCAAAGGTTCCCAGCACAACATCTCACCCTTTGAGGCTTGAAGCATCCACTAGTAGCTTATTGAACAACCATGTGGAGGAGAGGGACAACTTCCATCCTGCTATTTCAACTCCTATAGTCAGTTCAAGAGTGAGTTGCTTGCGCTTGCTTGTTTGTGTGTCATTTGTAAAGTTTCAAGACATTTTCTCTATGAGAGTCGGTCCATCTGTATTTAGGTATCTTTCCATAAAGATTATATAATTATATAATTTCACTACCTTCAGGCTTTTGATGAGGACGTTGCTTCACCTGCTGAGCTTGCAAAGGCTTACATGGGGACTCGGCCTGCCAAAGTATCTCCGTCAACTCTGAGGTTTGGTAGCCAAGCACCAAGACAAGACTCAGTGTTGCTTAATAACACAACAATCCTCCCAAGAACACCTATCACATCACCTGTACCAAGGACTGCAGATATCTTTAAGGGATTTGAAAATGTCGTGACAACCCCTAGACTTCGAGGCAGGGCAGCAATACACAGCATGGCACGCACATCGTATTACAGAGGGCCCTCAACTTCTAGTCAAAAGGTAACCACGCGTTTTGACTTTGTTTCTTGTCATCTTTCCTGCTTTTTGACTTTGTTTCTTGTCATCTTTCCTGTGGAATTAAAATTCCAATCTGTTTGCTGTTTTTCAGGGTGTGGCATCACCATCACTTATATCGACTCAGTCTAGTTGGGAACATGAAGGGTCAAGCAAGGTACTTTCTGTTTATGTGATGGAATCTATTGGTTTAGTATGACGCTTCTGTGTAACATGTGTATTCTCATTTGAAATTTAAATATTTTGCTCAGGCGGTTAAGCGTAGGAGTTCTGCTCTCGATGATCTTGGGTCTGGTGGGCCAATACGTAGAATTCGGCAGAAAGCTAATCTTCTATCTCAAGGAAGTTCTCTCTCAAAACTTAGAAGTGAACTTGGTTCAAGTCAGAAACTGCTCTTAAGGAATGAAGCTGAGCCAAAAGCCTCCAAGGCAGTAGCGCAAAATGGGGAGACTAGCAAGCGTAATTTAGCTTATGCCTCTGTTCCTACTGAGTCGACTCAAATGGCTTCGAAAATATTTGAACAACTTGAAAGAATGAGCCCAAAGGAAAAACCTACAGTATCCAGGCTTGCTTTTGGAAGCCTGGACAAAATCGATTCACCAAAATTTCTTCCAAGCTCCCAAGATAATCAGAAAATACCTGATGCTCGTGAGTCAACCTTCAAAAGCAGTGATAAAGTTGAAGAAAATGGGCTAAAAAAGTTTGCTGTTCCTCGAAATGTGCTCAGCTCTATTAATGGAATTTCTACAATGGCAGTAATAGGTAATACACCTACTGGTACAAACACTGATTCAACATTTAAGCTGCCAGCTGAGCCTCCTCAAAAGAAACGGGCTTTTCAGATGAGTGCACATGAGGTAGGTTGTATTAACTGTTTGTTTCTGTTACTATTCTTTTTTATTTTCAGTTTTTCACTGTTATTTTTTACTTCTTTGTTTACACTGTGAAGGATTCTCTGGAGTTGGATGCCAACAAGCATTCTAATGGGCATTTGTCTACCAATGCACCTGCTGAGGTCAAAACTCCCCCACTGTCCGAAGTCAACAATACTTCAGGAATACACGAGTTTAAAAATGTTGATGCTCCAAAATTTGAGTTTGGACCTCCTGAAGGTTCTTTTGTTAATAAACAAAAGATGGGTTATACTTCCCCTACTTCACTTCAATCAGGTAGTGATACTCAGCCAGCTGAGCTTTCTCAATCAATCTTGACAAAGGATGTGGCTGCCTCACAGAAAAAACCGACAGTGTTCCCAACGTTTGGTACAAGCGTTAAAAGTGCTGAGAAGGCGTCATCATTCTCATTTTCAGCCAATGAGCTTTCAGGAGTCGAACCAAACGTTAGTCTAGATGCAAAACCACATGGCCCAACCAGGTATTGAAGTTATTTAGCTTTGGTAGTTAGTTGTGCTTGCTGAACTTGAAGTTATCTGTTGCATATATGGTAAATCTTATGTCTATTTCTCTTTTCTTGCGATGCGGTGCAGCTATTCTAATTCAGCTCTGAAAAAGGACCGCATACAGTTTTCAACATTCAATAATAATGATAATGGCAGCACTGAGAAGTCTGTAAATATGTTCGGTAAATCAGAAGCTTCATCCTCTGCTAGTCCGACTACGACATCAGCAAGTGGTATTTTCTCGTTTGGTGGTTCACCGAGGACTTCAAGTATTACTAACGGGATTCCGGCTTCGAGCTCATCTATTTTTGCTTCTTTGTCTTCTAGCCCTTCTTCTGGTACTAGCACAAATAAGCTTTTCAGTAGTAGCTCTTTATTACCCACCACCACCACTTCAGCTGCAAGCAGTGCTTCCCCTACATCTGCACCAGCACCAACATTCAGTTTTGGGGCTGCAGTTTCTTCACCGGCACCAACTGCAGTCCCAGAAGCTCCAAAGAACGGTGCTACAAAAGACATGGAACCAAAATCCAACAATATTAGCAGTACCTTATTTGCTAGCACGTCCTTTGCCACAGTGGGCACTGGAGGTAGCTTATTCGGTTTTAGTTCTCCAGCAGCGACATCAACTACCAATGGCAATTCGCAGGCATCGTTCTTCAACAACATCAGTGGGTTTCAGTCAAGTACACAGGCATCTACTGCTGTTACACAAGCGGTTCCGTTCAAATTTGGCTCTTCCACCACCTCTCCAATTTCCGAGACTACTGCAATCCAGTCTTCTACTTCAGGGAGTTCCCTTTTTGGTTCCACTGCTCCTAGTTTTGGTCTTAGTTCTGTTGCCGCCTCATCAGATATCACGTCTGGTAATTCCACCAGTAATACTACCACCAACGTATTTGGTTCTGGTTTCAGTCCAACACCTAGTTTTGGTCTTAGCTCTGCTGTTGCTTCATCAGATACTAAATCCGTTAGTTCAACCAGTGGTTCTACTACCAGCATCTTCGGTTCCACTTCTTGGCAGTCTTCTCAAACATCTGCTTTCGGCTCTCAGTCACCGTTCTCTTTTGGGGCATCTTCTACTACATCTGCACCTTCTGCTACCAACTCACCTATCGTGTTTGGATCATCTAATACAAGTGCTTCTACTGGATCTTCCATGTTTTCATTTACAGCAGCTGCTGCTACCACAAATACGCCTTTCTCGTCTCCTGTTTTTGGAAGCTCAACTCCTGTTTTTGGAGCTTCACCCAGCAATAATGATCAGATGAGCATGGAAGACAGCATGGCTGAGGACTCCACCCAAACACCCAGTTCTTCGGTTCCTGCATCTGCTCCAGCTTCCGGTGGCACACCAGGTTTTATGTTTGGTTCAGGGACCCCAACACCATTGACTTCTCCTTTTCAATTTGGTGGGCAGACAAACCAACCACAACCACCGTCTCAGAATCCTTTTCAGGCATCTGGTAGTGTAGAGTTCAATGCGGGAGGAGGTTTCTCGTTAGGCGCTGGTGGAGGCGATAAGTCTGCTAGAAGGATTTTGAGAGTAAAAAGCAAGAACAGGAGGAAGTGACAGAAAGTGTTAATATGGCAGCCTGCATACATCATTTATTGATGACTTTCAAGGCGACATATGTCGTTTTCTTACGGCTTTCGTGTTTGCTAGGAAACAAGGCATGTTATTTCAACATAGTGCAATATATCCACACCCTAGGGCAGGTCTCGTGGTTCTTAAGAGTAATGCTATATCTCATTTTTGGTGGAAGTTTTCTGTAATTGTAAACGACCTGTGTTATGAATGGATACTTCAGATATTATGATAATGTTTCTTTATCCTTGACTATTCGTGTACTCCTGTAAAAATGTACATGGTAACATAAAACCTTTTAAACCCATAACTGTAATGCTAGTATGGTTTGTGCATGTTGCATTGAAAGTAGTCTTTTACTGCATTAATTAGTAGATTCTCAAAAGAGAGATATGTGAAGTCAGTACTGTATTAGTGTAGCGCCTCCATTTTTATTGACCTTTCATGATAGTCTTGGAAATAATTGAGATAGGAGGCTATTCAGGGTGTGATGGAAGGATTTCTTGTTGCCTGCTGACCCATGTAGCACTGGTGCATCACGCAGTTACTAACATTGCTTGCAAATTCTCGACGCTTGTGGGTTTGATACATTAAGAGTGATTTAATGTTTAACAGTTATGTAACAATGGATAGAAACGGGTCACGAGACCCGGGTCGCAAGTCACAAGCTTGGTACAAATCGTTTATTTCCGGACACGTACCCGGACACGATCTTGTTTGTGCCAGGGTCGCAAGTATCAAGTTTTGGGTTGCAAGTCGCAACTTGCTTCTGGGTAGGTCAAATCGTCAACTTTTGTTTTTGAGGGCAAATCGTTATATTCGTTCGAAATTTGTGTCAAATCGATCAATTTGACTTTTGTTAATTTCTTAATTTACTAGTTTAATACCCAAATCCTAAACCTATACCAACGAAACAAACATGTTTTCGGTACCATTCGGACAAAAGGAAAAAAAATGCGACTTTACATCGGTACGTGGATCAAATCACTTATCTTACTGTAATGTTTAATAGTTACATTGATAACGTGCATTCCAACTACGAAAGTAGCTCTTCACAAAGGTGAATTAACAAATTCCAAAAACTAAATATCATGTTTATCTTCCTTATTAGCAAACACACATATATTTAGTGACTATCTTATTATATATCCTTTGAGCATTTTCAATATATGTCCACGATTCAAGATTTAATTTTTTATATTTTATTTTAAATCCAAGTGTATATGTATATAATAACTCTTATATAAACAAAGTTAGTAAAAATGAGGTGCCAATATAAAAGGGCTTAACAACTAAGATCATTTTCTTAGTAAAATAATTTTTGTCGACTCAAAATGTAACAAAAATCAAAATCGGTTGATATTTTACTAAACTGCAAACCTAATTAATTTCCTTGATAGGA
Source organism: Gnaphalium uliginosum (assembly GCA_963930675.1). Taxonomy (NCBI): domain Eukaryota; kingdom Viridiplantae; phylum Streptophyta; class Magnoliopsida; order Asterales; family Asteraceae; genus Gnaphalium; species Gnaphalium uliginosum. Next base: position 5,411,665 of record OZ005682.1, on the reverse strand, counting down.
AAAAAGTAGTGCCGGAAACGAAAATAAGTCCCAGTAAACCTTTCTCTCGAAACAAGTAACGAACGGAAAAATACAGTCAATTAACCATGTGGAGAACAGCTATGGCGCGCGCCACCGGTGCTCTTCTTCGGTCGCCGTCGCAAACCATCACCCGTACACCGGTCCGCCACTATTCGTCCGGCAGCACCAACTCTTCACCTTCTACGGTGGTTAACTCAATGATCCTTCGTTCTCTTAAAGAACACTATACCGAAGTCTCCAAAATGGCCCCTCCCCCTGTACGTTACCCTCATTTCTATATCTAGGGTTTTACCAGGGTTTAATCTAAACTTTTTTGTATACGTTCAGTTAATTACTCTCTGCGGCATTACGTCGAACACCTGGCAGACACTTTAGTCGAAAACATTTATAAAATTTGTATGTAGGCTTTTAATGGGGTTTATGTATTTGTGTTTAGTATGATCTCTGATATATTATTTTTTATTCACAGAAAGTGAGCCCACCTGCAGAATTTACAGTAGTGAAAGGGGCACTCGAAAGCGGTGGACCAGTTTTGAAACGGACGTATGGAGATGAAAAGATCAGTATATCTGTAATGCGAATGGTTAATATACTTCCAGGAATTGATCCTTCTGAACTTGATGCTGATGATGAGATCAATCAGTTGTTTCTTCATGCTGATATATCGAAACCTGGCCAAGAGTACGTGTTGCATTTTCTGTGTGGATTGTATCCTGATGCTTTAGGAATTCATTCGGTTTCATTAAGACATAAGCAAGAAACTTCAGGGCTTCTTGAAGTTCCGTCTAAATACAACGGTCCTAGTTTTGAGTAAGTCACTTCATACCTCAATTAATGAGTATCCAAATGATTAGCTAATTGTTTTTTGTAATAATCTACAGAGCCCTGGATGATAGAATGAGGGATGCGTTTCATGGCTACATCGAAGAGAGAGGTATAAATGATAGTCTATTTCCTTTCTTACAAGCATGGCTTTACGTTAAGGATCACCGAAGTCTTATGCATTGGTTCAAATCTGTCGGGACATGTGTTAAGAAGAGCAAGTAAGCTTTCGTCTTAGCTTCACTTCTTAGTTTGTCGGCTAAATTGGAGACCTGTAACATCTTTTTTACATATTTATGGACGCATCCTGCTTTAAGGTTAGCGTATGCCTAAAATATCAGTTCTCTATCTTCATAATATGTTTAGTATTGGATTTCATATTATATATTTCAATTCTCTTACATTTTTAGATGCATTTTGTGTTTTGTCTCTTCTTTAATGCTACTTGTGTTGATTACTTGAATCAATTTTTAACTTCAAAAAAGAGAGTTTGAGAGCTAAAACAAAAGTGTCATCACAAGTTTTGAATTTGAAAAGCATTCGATGTGAAGTTTTGGAAAATAAAGATGGATTATGATTTGGTATTGATGGGGGGTTATGTCTATACTTTCGATTAATGGCTTTTATAAAGTTAAAAAGAAGAAAAATAATGTTACTAAAGAGAAAGTATTAGAACTTTGGGCTTGTATGGGCAGTTCTTCAATAAGTGTTGTAATCATACTTTAGATGGTTACATTTGTAAATATGGCAATTGTGTTGTATAGGTCTAACAGAGAAATAGTTATGTTTAGAAATCTAACAATGATTCTGGATGAGATGTGTTATTCATCCGACATTCTTGTTACTAAGTTCAAGAATATCGAACTTCTTCGGTTCTTATCTTTTGAAAGTTAGGAAAACTAGTGTATGGTATACAGTTTTCTGATTATAACAATTCAATCAATGTGTTTTATATTGTACGTTAGGAAAACTAGTCATTGTATATACTATATACAAAGTTCAACTATGTTCTATGATATATTTCTAGTCTGTGAGTAATGACTGTATCTACAAATATGACTGTCATATGTGCTATGAGTATTCATCACTTAAAGTTTGTAGCTTAATATGTACGTAGTATTTTACTTTAACCACAGTTCCACTGGATCATTTGTGAACCTTGGTAAGTCATTGACTGATTGTTCATGTACAGTGATTAGCCACTTAAACAAGTTTAATTGGATACTTTTGTGGTTCATGTTAGAGAACTATAGAAGTCAAATATATTCATTGACTTTGATTAGATTTATGATAAAAAGAGAGTGGGGAACAATGGGCCATTAATGGTCCATGCAGTATGCATCTTTAAGAAGAAAAGGCTTGTTGCCCTTATTTACCATTAACATAAAGGGTGGTGGGTATGATCGATTGTGTCATGTGTCAAATCTTCCACATTATGTGGGCTATAAAAGATTATAAGAGATATTGGACCCTTTGCTAAATTCATCATTCCTAAGCTCTGTAGATTGGCCATCGTGCACATGATAATTTCAAATGTAATTTACAAACCAGGAAGAGAACATACGAGTAACTTTTGTCAGAACTTTATGGAAGTTTAATAATACAATGTCATATGATATACATTGTTGTGGATCCAGTTGGTGGGGATGAATATTTGCCCAAAATCTAGGCCATAAGATATAAAGATAGAATGGAGTGATACGAGCCACAAAGGTGAGAAAAAAGGCACAAGAAATGTGAAGACACAATGCAATGTATGTTTGCTGCCCATATGCCATAACCCAATGATTTGTATCATAGCAGCCAACCATTGGGTCTCTCACATGCGTTGCCTACTTTTTCACATCGTATTTTTTTATGGTTCTTGAAGCCAATGTGGGTCCTAACTTTTGTGTTGACTTTACAAAAAGTACATAGAGAGAGTTGACCAAGCAAAATCTAGCTTGTATGGATTTGGAAAGAAATACCCAAGGTTTATGGCCAACTTACAACCTTATTGTGAAATTTTGTTCACATAATTAAAATTTATTTGAATTTTGAGAAGCTTATATAGGCCAATTTAATATTTTAGAGTATTTTGCATGAGTACCGGTAAGAGGTGATTCCACTTCCACATATTAATTAATTAAGAACCTAACCTCATGATTTAATCTAAAATTATAAGAATTTAATTAAATTTCTAACTTAATATGTTGGTCTGTTTTAAGAATTTGGCAAAAGTTATCATGATGACCAAACTTATTATGCTTAAATTTAAGCTAAGTAACCAAACACCATGTTCAACGCGTATTATGTGGTTTGTTAATTGTTAATTAGGTGATTGGATTTTTAGTTTCCAGTTTTTATGTTTTGTATTTGATGAAACCGGTAATTTAATTTTATTCGTATCATATCATTTTAAATAAAGAAAAATGTTGATAGAAAAAATTAATTCAACTAACAATTCTGACTAGTGGTGTTCAATATTTGGTTTAAAATCGTTTAATCCGAATACTGAAGCGAATTTGAATTCGTTTTCGGTTCGATTTTCGATTTTTTTTCCAAATTCAGTTAAACCGAATCCGAATTCAAATTCGATTTTCGGTTCGGTTTTGAATTTTTCAAATTCGGTTAAACTGAAAACCGAATTCGATTTAATAAATATATTATATATATATATATATATATATATATATATATATATATATATATATATATATGATTTCTCGAATTCGGTTGAAGAATTTAACATTTTGAAAACTTAATTTTTTTAGCTACCATGTGTTTGTGAAAAATAAATGTTTTGTTTGGACATTAAAATTCACATACATTGACAGTTTTATAATTTATAAACTCGAATTTGGCTAATACATAACAATTATTAATAGTTCGATTCATATAATTTGTATCATATAATCGTGCATATTTCTTAGTTTTGTATGTTGAAAAGTGTTTTTGAAAAAAATGTTAAGTTTTTCGGTTTTAACCGAAACCGAACCGACTTCGAATTCGATTTTCAGTTCGATTTTCAATTTGAATTTCATTTTCGGTTTGATTTTACTCCCAAATTTTTCAAAACCAAATACACCGAACTGATTACACCGAAAAATCATAAACGAACTGATAAACACCTCTGATTCTGACTAGAGCGTGGGGTGAGGTGACGTCTACAACTTGCAAACGACTTTAGCTATTGCTAATTTGCTAATAAAAATAATGAATTTATTTCGATTTTATCAGGCGATTCGGTCAATTGACTGTTCCAAATTCTTACGTAACATAACAAATTGAATACAAAAAGACCATGTGCAATCGTTAAAAAAATCAATGTAGCAACTCTTTTGAGAAATTGTTTTTATTAAGGTGGGACTTACTGTAACTAACGATATATCCGCGTGTAATATCAGTGTAGAATAGATCGATATGTTGAATGAAAAAGATTAATAGTTTTATAATTTATCATTGTTTTCCGTTAGTGTTATGGAAAGAAAAAACAATGTTATTACTTGGCTTTTAAATTTTAAGTGACGCAGATTGATGTGCAAAATTAAAAATGAAAGGTTGTTACCGATAGATATTATTAATTAATGATTGTTTTTGAAAAGATTGAGATAATTAATGAGTTTTGAAGGGTAATTTAGACTTTAGATATTGTTGAATTTAATTTAAGATGATGATTGAAATGTTTTATATGTAGTTAAGATTAAAATATTTACATTTACATGATATATGTTCAGGAAAATAATTAATATCGTTACAAATATTTTATTTTTTTCTCGAACGATGAAAAACATGAACTGATAAAAATCCCTTTACGGATAGAGGGGCCGCGTTTTTACAAATATTCACTGCTTCTTGCATGATTTTTTTGACTTACAATTTTTATTAACATACAAAATTTATAATCCCAAAACTTTCTTTATTTTAATTCCTACCAGTACAAATTTATAATTTTTCATCAATCTGTAAGCATAAATTATTCTTTTTGAAATTAACACTTTTAATTCGATATTTTTATATTTATACCTACTAAAAACATTTAATTTTTTCCGTCGAATATTTAATCTTATATTTGATAAAAATATCTAACAAGTTAGTTAGAAGGGGATCGTAATTAAGAAGTACATCAAGCAAAGTGATTGTTAATGTGAATTTAAAATTCATGGTTTGTTTTCTTTGGCATGGATTAGTGGATACATACAATTTCAACGTTTTCAATTGTAATAAATTCATCTAGAAGAAAAGTTATCACAATATCAATGCATGCCATCATCGCTCATATCAACCACTAGCAATTACGGTATTCATCGGTTCAGTTTACAGTTTTCTCAATGTAATCGATTCAGTGTATTCGGTTTTAAAAATTATGGGAGTAAAACCGAAAACCGAATTCAAATTGGAAACCAAACCGAAATACCGAATTTGAATTCGGTTCGGTTTAAGTTAGAATCGAAAAACCGAAAAAATTAGCATTTTTTCAAAAACACCTTTCAATATACAAGACTAAAAAATATGCACGATTATACGATACAAATTATATAAATCTAACTATTAATAATTGTTATGTATTAGCCAAATTCGAGTTTATAAAACATAAAACTGACAACATATGCGAATTTTAATGTCCAAACGAAATATTTATTTTTCACAAACTCATAGTAGTTAAAAAAATTTAAGTTTTCAAAATGTTAAACTGTTCAAGTCTTCAATCGAATTCGAAAACACACACACACACACATATATATATATATATATATATATATTAATATATAAATAATAATATATATTAAATTGAATTCGGTTTTCGGTTTAACCGAATTCGAAAAATTCAAAACCAAAAACCGAACCGAAAATCGAATTTGAAAAATAAAAACCGAAAACGAATTCAAATTCAGTTCAAATTAAACGGTTTCAAACCAAATATTGAACACCCATACTGTCAATTAAACATATTAATTAACCATTTATGATACTATCAATAGATTTTTTTTCTTGTAGTGTAGTACGTACTTACATGGATACATATATACACGGTGAACTACACGATTATAATTTACAAATTTTAGCTATTGTTTTGTTACAAGGTATTATAGATATTTAACTTTTATAGCTTATTGTTACATTTAATGATCATCTCGTCTGTATTTTACTGCATATAAGAAAAGAAAGAGAAAAAAAAGGAGACAGTATTATTTAAAATGTATAATGTATATATATAAATTAACTGATATATATATATATATATATATATATATATATATATATATACACACACACACACACATAAACAATCAATTAGGTATAGTTCAAGTGATACTGTCATCGCAAACGACTAAACCTCACACACATAAACAATCAATCAGATGTTCGAATCTGTGTCTCAACATATGTGGGTGCTGCTTCTTGTAGATGAACCGAACACGTACTACTAAAATATGGTACGGAGTCACGGTACCTCCAAATTACCTTTATATATATAAACAAAAGGTCACTCTAGGACTACTGAAAAGTGCATTTATCCTTTTCAATGGTTTCAATTTTGATGAGTTGTAAACATCAAAACCATGTTAATTAATTAAGTTTATTATTTTCTTTTTGATTTTTTCTCCTCAAGCTCCAATTTTTCTTTAATATATGCACATCAATGAACAACCACCCTCATTTCGTTTCACACTCTTGTCTCAATTACTCACTTTAGATTAGATATTAATATTAATATTAATATTAATATTAATCTTTCCTTAACGGAATAAACGTTACGCTTTTCTTCGATCTTAAGCTGTTAATCCTGTTATTATATAGTTTGATCTTAACTTAATTAATATCCTGCCTGAAAACATTATAAAGTACGTACTCCGTATTCATGGTCAGGAGTCTAAAACTACAACTATGTTTACATGTTTTTATGCATATATATCTTTTTATTTTTATTTTAATTTTAATTTAATTAATAGTTAAAACAAAATACAATTGCTACTGTACGCACTTTAATTATCTAACTACCTACCTAGCTACACATCAGCTTTGATTTTAAACCGTTTTAATTTCCTCCAAATTAAATTACTACAGTGGTATCTTGAATATTATAATAAAGTGACCCGTAACACAATTATTTTTTAATATACTAATCATTACATATTATCAAAAATATAATTAACTACATTTAAATTAGCTTGTTAATTATAGCACCAATATCTTAATCTTAATTTTTATAAATCAGTAGCATCAATAAATAATAACATTGTTAAAAAAAAATATATACTTCTTGAACTAAATGAACTTGTAAGTACGACTACCTCTACCTTCAATGGAGATCCGACCCTATAAATCTATTCAAGTATATGTACTATAGTAGTTGATAATAATAAAATAATTTAAAACGTCTTAATCCCTGTATATACGTTTTTTCGGTGACTTCTGATCTGTTCGTCTAGTTTCATTTTTTGTATAAAAAAGATAGTATAACTGTTAGAGACAACGCAATTTTTCATTTAATTATTCTAACAAGTCATTATTTAATTTATATTTACGTTCTACCAATCTCGCTTTATAAGTGAAAGTTTACTTTCCTCCATAATCATATGGCCGTTAATTAATAAGAACCTAAAAAGTCACAACAATTTATCGTGTATCTTGGGTAATTACGTTGAACATCAAACGCCTGTTTAAAATATTATGTTTAAAATAGGAAATAATAATATTTATATTTATTTATTTATATTTTTTATGTATAAAAGTATAAATGTTAGGTTGCTGTTTTGGACCATTGAATTTGTAAAACATAGCGTATGTCTTGTACTACTATGATGTGAATGAGTCATACGTACTATCCAGTTTACTAAAGGAACAACTAAAAAGCGTCTTTTATTTCATCATCAAAACAACCCTAAGCATAATCCAATCGGGTCACTAATAATTGATGCATAAGGATCAAAACTTGACCTAAACCACCAACTTTAGGTCACTCATTATAACACTTAGCTAAGATAAGAGGGCCAAATTAGATAGATTTGGGATGGGCGTAGATTCAATTTTTAGTTTAGTTACTCTTAACAACATATTAAATCGACCATTCGTACGTACCTCTTTTTTCTTTTCGTTTTTATGTAAAAATAAAATAAAAATGCTAGGATTGCAAAAGTTTCACAAAATAATTTGCAATATGTACTAATTACATGACGATGAGAGAGAAGCGAGAGAGTGATTAATCGATTGGTTCAACTACTTGTTCACCTCACTTTATAAATATTTGTTTGTAAAATCGTTTGTTAGTCTAACATTCTTAAAAAGATGGATCATTTTTTTTTATGGAAAAATGCTTTATCCGGTTTAAAATGTGATTTTCATATAACAACTTTAAGCATTTATTTGCTAATTATGTTATAGAATTTCTCCAAACTATGATATGATGAAGCTTGGATATCTAATAAAAACTGTAATGATTTTGTACCGATGATTAATCATTAACATGTATGGAGTAATTATAATTTCCCAAATTACACTCAATATATAATTATATTTAATGTAATTATAATCAAGATATTGATGGTTTGCGTTATTGCGTACCTTTTATTTGACTTTTTGTATAACTACATTTTGATGTTACATACAACCATTTTCATATTGGTAGTACACCAAAGCTACTACTATTACTATGTGCCGTTTGATTTCGAATTTTTGAGGTGAATCGTGGATTTTTGTCAAAAGCCTTTTAGCATTCATAAATGTTGACTTACATATCTTTGACTTTATTATGATTAATAGAAAAAAATGATATAAGTCGTTATTCCTCTTATCCAATACCCGTAATTAATAAATCTTTTAACATAATATACTTTTAATTTAATTATAAAAATAAATATCCCAAAAAACAAATAATAAGTACTCCGTATAGTATGTCATCTGCTTAAGAATGTACCATTGCATGTGAACATTCTAATAAATCATAATATTATTCGTAAAGTCAACTCATACAAATTGGAATAATTAATTAACTATGCCATAAGCTTATGAGTTATGAACCACATGATGAAGACAACGTGACAACTCTTCGAACAACCTTTCGAACCAGACCTCCTATCTCCGAGCCCACCAAACACTTACACCACAAGCTATGGACGAAAACGAACACCCACCGGAAACAATCGGATGAAACCCGAACCTCATAAAAATAAATGTATGACAAAATTATTATATTTGAAATCTAAAATAAAATAAAAATGATTTACTTAATTGGTTTCATAGTCATCATCAACACTAAGGTCAAATTTCTATTAGCTAATTATTTTATATATATATTTTAACTTGACCAATCTTAAACGAATGAGACACGTGAAATTTGAAGTGCTATATTTGTAGATTATAGTGAAATATGTAGCTTATTTTTACAATAATTTGTTCTATACTGATATGACGGAGCAAGATATTGAAACATTTTATATATTTTGAGATTTTTGTCCACTAAAACGTGGATCGTCAAATCCAGCCATTTCGCTAATTCTTCTAATAGTACAAAATTCTGAAAATGTAAAAAGAATTTATTAACCGAAACTTTGTGACTTCAAAGTTTATTTTCGATATAATATTAAAAATCATCAAGAGTTTTAAGAAGTACAACCTTTGAACGTAACATGTTTGATTGTTTGTTAGAACGTTTTCATTAAAATAATTGTAAATGACTGTTGCTGAAAGTTATTTATGATTTTAGTAGCACTAGCAACAAAATGCAACATGTTTTTTTTATTGTGTACAGTAAAATTCTTTCCATAATTAGTTTTAAAAAGGTAAATGGATTTGTATGGAAAAAGTCTTCCAGTTACAAGTAATCAATGCATAAAGTACAAGAATTTAAAGCACTAATGTTGAAATTCGGTGTTGCCGGCCCCCTTCCTCACACACACACATACACAGATAAATACACACAGCATATATACTTGTATATAAAGAATCTTTCTCCCTCTATAAACACAATACATCCTTCTATCTCTCTTATTCAATTCCAACTGTTTTTCAAAAACCTAATTACACATTTTGGTACCAAAACACACAGTCAAACAAAGACATACACAGAAACGGTGATTGAAACAAAAAAATGGTAGTGGGGATGATGAAATGGAGGCCATGGCCACCAATTTCATCCAAGAAATTTGAAGCCAAGATTACAATTAAACATCTTCATGGTTTAATTGATGTTTCGAAATTGGGTGTTGAAGTTAACTGGAAAGGGTCAAATAAATCAAACAATCCGTTGAATTTTAAGCGAAAAAGTGTTAGGAGGAATGTTACAAAGGAAGGATCTTTGAAAGATGTTGGGATTGTTGAATGGAATGAAGAATTTGTTACAGTTTGTAATTTGATGGGTTTGAAAGATGGGGGTTTTCATCATTGGGAAGTTGCATTCATGGTGTTTGATGTAAGTCCTCAAAGAATCAAATTTATCATATCTTGTTTGGCTTAAATGATTTTAATGTGTTTATGTTTTATTTTAAGAAATTATTAAACATTTGTCATGCTGACACAAATTTACAAAGCTAATTTTCACCTAACTGATTTTTGTTTTGACTATGTATGAAGATCAAACTGAACTTGAAGATCTTTTTTAAAAATTTTATTTGAGATTGCTAACTGGGGAAGGCGTTCATATATGTCAATTTTAAACATCAATACTATTTTCAATTCTTTATTATATGGGCTACAAAAGTTTGTTGTGTAAGTTTTTAATAATGATATTTGATTTACAGATCACTTTAACTGAAAGCTATAGGCTGGATAAAAAATGACTGCATACCAGCATATTCTTAAGTTTTATACCCAAAAAGGCATCATTGATTTGCAGGATTAAGTAATCAGAATTATGTATAAATATTAAAAAGATACATTAATAAATAAGTTGAATTTTAGGGAGATAATATCTTCATATTTTGGTTTAGAGGTGGTAGTCCTCATGATTATGATCATATAAAATTGGAGATTTTACACCACCTTTGATCTTGGTACAATATTAATGGTATGATATGATCGCTTAATAATCAATGATAGATATCTCCATGCTTTAGGATCGAGAGTGACACACAATACCTTTATTAGTGGTTCGTTTAGATTAAAAAGGAAAAAAGTTATACCACGAGCTTTCTTATACTGAACACGAGCTTTTGTCAATAAAAGAGGACGGCCTTTTTAATATTTTACCAATTTAAAGCTATAGTTGGCCTTTAATTCTTTATACTCATCTCCTAACGTGTCGTTCTTTTGAACAAGAATGAACATTTCTGGGAATTAAGAACCTATGCTTAAATTAAATTAAGAGGGAAATTTAGAAATTTTATTTCCTAGGTTATTTTTTTTCTTCTAATATTTAAATCTTCCTGCCAAAGTTGACTTGAAATAGAGGAATACCTTACACTAATGCTAGTAAGCAACCTGCCCCAAATAGCTTTATCATATTTATCTACAGAAAGAAGTTTCCTTTGTTTCTTCTTTTGTCTTGAGGGTATATACTTTATGAGTTTTTATTAAAAAATAAACAAACTAAACCACAAATATCTCTAAAAAGCTCCACTAATACTTTTGGGCCAAAAGCCACTTGGTTTTATATGTATGCACGCTAATAGTTTGTTTCTCTTTTCAGGGATTAAGTCAAGGACCAAAAAAGAGGTATTCTGCAATTGCAACTGGATCGTTAAACATTGCAGAATATGCTTCTTCTGCAGAGCAAAACGAGAGTGATATAAGCATTCCGCTTTTAGTGACAAGTGGTATCACAGATTCTGGACCTACACTATGGGTAAGTGCCTTGAACATATCTTTTAATCATTGATTTCTCCATAATTATACATATTAACTTCTTTTTTTCCGTTTAATATGCAGGTATCTCTCAGTCTGCAAGAGCTGAGGAGTGCACATGACAGTACAGAACAAGCACATAGATCCATTATACATCTTCCATTGTCACCTGGTAATGAAGAAGATGAGCCCTCGGGTCTTAAAGTGGGTCTACGGAAAGTCAAAATCTTTAGGGCAATATCCGTCAATCGAGCCAAAAAGGCATGCCGTGAAGAAGAGGGCAGTGATGGAAAAAGCTCGGTCAGAAGTTATGATGCTGATTACCCAGTTGACACTGACTCACTTGATGCAGATGATGTTGACTCAGAGGATGTCAAAGATGCTGATTCTAGTGTTAGGAAGTCTTTCAGTTATGGAACTCTGGCTTATGCAAATCATGCCGGCGGGTTATCTCACTTCAACTCAAGTTCTAGCGAAGACGAAGATTGGATATACTACCGGAATTATAAAGAAACAACCGATTATTCGAGTCCGTCTATCATCGATCAGGTAGAAACGCAAATCTCAAAACGAAGCATCTTCCCATGGAGGAAGAGGAAGTTAAGTTTTAGATCCCCAAAGAACAAAGGAGAACCACTTTTGAAAAAAGATTCTGGAGAAGAAGGCGGGGACGATATTGATTTTGATCGTAGAATGCTGAGTTCTTCTGATGAGGTAAAATTTCTCAAATTTTTAGTAAATCTGCCTTGTATGTATATATATTACTTTATTTGACATTTAGTTTTAACTGTTGCTGCAGCGTAAAAGTGAGGAAGATACAAATACAAATGGATCTACAATATCTGAATTTGGAGATGACAATTTTGCTGTAGGCAAGTGGGACAAGAAGGAAGTGATAAGCAGAGATGGGAACATGAAGCTGGAGACCCAAGTTTTCTTTGCTTCCATTGACCAAAGAAGTGAACAAGCTGCTGGAGAGAGTGCATGCACCGCTTTAGTGGCTGTTATAGCTGATTGGTTCCAGAACAATGGGAGTGAATTGCCAATCAAGTCACAACTCGATAGTTTAATCCGAGAAGGTTCATTAGAGTGGAGAAATCTTTGCGGAAATGAAGTTTATAGGGAGCGGTTCCCAGATAAGCATTTTGACCTTGAAACCGTCCTTCAAGCCAACATCCGTAATCTAGGTGTAGTCCCTGAAAAGTCGTTCATTGGATTCTTTCAACCTGAGGGGCTTGAAGAGGGCGATCTTCACTTTCTTGATGGAGCTATGTCATTTGATAGCATATGGGAAGAGATAAGTAACATTGGGTCAAACTATAGTGACAGCATGAATCCGTTGGTGTACGTTGTAAGCTGGAATGACCACTTTTTCGTGTTAAAAGTTGAACAGGAGGCATACTATATTGTTGACACGCTGGGTGAAAGATTGTATGAAGGGTGCAATCAGGCCTACGTGTTGAAGTTCGATAAAGATACAACAATTGAGAGAGTACCAGTTGATACTCAAAAGTCTAATGAGAAGCCCGAAGGTGAAAAAGTCAATGAAAGTCAAAGTAAGGAAACATCATCGGTTGTTGTAAATGATAACGAGAGAGATGAAGCAGAGACTATTGTGTGTAAAGGAAAAGAGTCGTGCAAGGAGTATATCAAGAGTTTTTTGGCTGCAATCCCGATTAGAGAACTGCAGGCCGATCTCAAGAAAGGGTTGATGGCAGCATCGACTCCTCTTGTTCATCATCGCCTTCAAATTGAATTTCACCACACCAAGTGCTTCCAAGAGAAGCAGCATGAGGGAGGTGAACTCTTTTTGGTTGCAGCAAGCACCGAGACAATGACTGTTACAGTATGAAATTATGCGGCTTAACTTTTTTAATTTTGTTTGTTGTAGCCTAACACCCATATCCAGTAGCTGCGCTTCTACTCAAGTAGGTTGAAAAGCGATTCTTGTTCATGTCCTCTTATTGTGCTTATTTTGATAAGCCTTTTGGGTTTTTGTATGAGGGTGAAGTCTTAACTTTACCTCTTAGACACACGTCTAAGAAGGAACTTATAACTGTAAATGTCTAATACGTATAAATATGTTAATGTTTAGTGCTGTTAACTTGTTTTTGCTTTCGTGTTTCATTTGTCTCTTGTGGTGAATTGTGAACGAAGGTGGCAACGACATTTGATGCATCTGTGTATCTTGTTTTTGTTTTCTACTTGTAGGCCTGCATCCAAACTTGTATTTTCAAAAGCTAGTTAGCCATTTGGAAAACAGATAATCATTTTCTGCGAGTAAAAAGACGTATAGTATAAATTTAAGAAAATTATCAAAAACTATAGAGGTATAAAATAGATAAGAATTATGAATAGAAATGACAAAAGAATGGATACAAAATATTCAAACAAATTTTCATGATCAATTGACAAAGACAACACACTTGGCAAAGGGGACCGAAAAATTCAGCAGCAAATGGGACATTTCATCAAGCCATTCTCATTACATTCCGTACACTTCTCGGGCAACTCTCCCTCACCGGAATCCATTTTCCGGCTACCACTACAACTAAAACACACCACAAACCGAATTCCAGCACACCCTTCACACGGCCCATCCGACATATTGACCGGAATTCCAGCCAAAAGTGGCCGGAATTTTCCCTGTTCGTGCAACCGTAAAACCTCCTCTGCTCCACCGATATACCTCCCTTTTATAAACAACCTTGGTGGCACAATTTTTCCGCCCAATATCCGCCATAATTCATCTCTGAAATCCAAATGCATTGACATATCACGTTCTTGGTATAAAATCCTAAAACTGTCGAGTAAAAATCGAATACTTGAGCATTCTTCAAACGTCTTTCGTATACTTCTAAGCCCGGTTGTGTACAAAATCACCGAATCATTTCCACCTGGCGGACAAATTCGCTCGAAATCAAAAAGGGGGTTATTAATTTCTTCCAATTTCAATGCTTTTGATGGCCGTTCTGAATCTTGATCATGATCTTCATCTAATTTTTCTTCAATACTCTGTAATACTCTGTTTTTCTTCTGTTCTTCTTGTGCTTTAAATTCCGAAACAGCCTGCTTGAAAGCCGCTAATAGATTCGGATCAAAAAGCGTGCCCGAATCCAAATCCGGTGGCCGGAAAGACGAGATGTCAATCTCCGATAAAGGGGTAACACCAAAACTTATGGAATTTTCACTTACCACTTTCTGATCAGTAACCGGGTCACTCTCGGGTCGGAAATTTTCTTTATCCGTATCCGATTCGGATCCGTATTCATCTTCAAGATCTTTCATGAGTTCCGATACATCGATGATTTCATGTTCTTGAACCAACACACTGCTCTGTTTCTCACTCTGTATATCTTCTTCTTTAGAAACCAAATTGGTTTCAATTTTACCGCTTGATTTCATAAAGAAATTGTCAATAAACCCATCGGCTGCGTTTACTTGAAGAATTCGATCTGGTTTCAAATACCCGATTGTTTTAATCGTTTTCAATTTCTTCAAAAACTTTCCCTTCACACTCTTCATATTGCTGTACTAGTTAACGTATACATACAAATTTTAAATGTATATGTTTGTTTACAAACATTTAGTTTCTTAAAAAATCAAATGGGATAAAAATGGCAATTTCGATAAGTGAAGACTGTTTGTTTGTTTTATTTGGTTAACGGCTAGTAAAGATTATGGGGTTTAAATTTTGTGATGGTTATTGTAAGGTAAGGGGAGGTCCACTATTAGCTGGTGAGGAGATGGATTTTAGGCCGTAAGATAGAGTTGAACTGGATTACTTTGTGTGGTGTTTGGTGGGGCACTGTATATAGTATATACTTTATTTTGTAGGCAACGGTCGAACAGTCAGCAGTATTAAGGAGGGCCCACTCTGACTTTTTCTTGAGTATTTATCCTATTTAATTTTTTTGAAAATGGCATACTTTATATACTTTATATATATTAACAAAAAAACTATCCAAAACGATCAAACAACCGTATTAAACTACAAAGATTGAAAAGCTAAATTCCAACCTAAACTACCTTCTTACTTCCAACCAACACCACTCTATCAAAAAGACCATTTTTCAGAATAAGCAGACTTTAAATTATTACCAAAAGAGCATTTGACTTAAACCCAACCCTACATCAAACCAAAATGACCGTACAATTTGATTCCAAACCAACATCATACTAAAATGACCATACAATTTGACCACAACTGAAATGACCTTGCATCATACCATAACGACGATACACCTTGATTACTACCATAACTCTAAACATACAACACCCGAGACCACTTGAAACCACCTAAAATCACAATCTGAGACCACCCTTCGAACCTCCCAAACCTCTTGCGATCACTGATATTAGACCACCTAAAACCGTCTACCTGAGACTGCCAAACGGGACAACATGAAACTACCTGACACCACCACCTAAAACCACGAACTGAAGCATCCATAACCACAATCTACAACCACCCGAAAAAAATGACCCCAAATCACCGGAAAAAACAATCCCGAAACACCAACATGAACACCACTTGAAATCACCTATACCACGACTTTGAACCACACAAAACCTTCAATTTAATACCACCAACAAAGACCAATGACCAATGACCATGTGCAATCACCTTACAACAAGCCATTAACCACTCAAAACCACAACTCGAAATCACCATACACCACCCGAAAACACCAACATGAATGCCAACAAAAACACCTAATACCACAACCTTGAAACACTCAAAATTCACCAACAAATCACTGAAACTACCAACGAAACTTACCTTAAAATCTCATGACATGAACACACCTATAACCACTGAGATCTACCTGAAACTACAACGACCACCCAAATTATGCCACCTGAACTATTACACAGCTCGGAACCAACAATACCACATGAACTACTACACGTGCAACAACCACCGAACAGAACCACTTGAAACCATGAGCTGAGACCACCCACCTGAAAATGACCCGAACCTTTGCTAATCTGCCCGGAAAATCCTGACTTATAAACACATAACCATGACTCTAAAAATGACCACCGAAAAACACTTGGTGGAAACATACCACTAGAACGAAAACTTGCAAAATTTCACCGATCTGAAACAGAACTAAGTACCACCTGAACACTTTCACCCGGATGTTGAAACGACCACCTAACAATTTACTAAACTTGAACTTGACCAAGGGCTTGATGTAACTGAATGATCACATACATGGAAACTGAATGGTGGGCTAACAAGATCTGAAACTCCAATGTTAGAGACATATGTAGATCTAGAAGGGGAAAAGAAGTTGAGACACCCGGTCACAAAACCGGCGACTTGCTTTAACTCTATGAGTTTCGGGCATGAGATTTGATTGTGAGAATGTTTGATGTAACAAAGGAAAATGAAAAGTAATATGGACGAAAACTACCTCCGGTCCACCGATAAACATCCGGTGGTCGGAGGCTAAAATTTTGAATTAGATTAAACATTATTTATCCTATTTAAGATTTTCGACAATTTCTTTTTACCAAGATAAAAATATACACTCTAGCTATTCCTAAACAATTGATTATAGTTGATAAAATAATTCGATCTCGGGTTATGATAAAACTTATACTGGGACATAGATAAAAGAAATCGAACACCATTCATGATGTATTCTGATTTGTTGGAACTCTGTATATTACAAGTTATTAATATTAATAAAAATATTAGATAACCTTTGATTAATGATGGTATAAAATTTACTATAAACTATGAAGTGTCCACTTGTTGGCAGTACGGGTATTCGTCCGCTTTCGTTTGCCCAAAAGCAGGTGTCGCTTATCTACTTGTTGGCGGTACGGGTATAACGGTATTCCTCCGCGTTCTATTAGTGATGAACGAGATATGGTGCTGACTGATTAACTTGATGCTCAATAGAGAAAGGGTCATTTCTTGCATTATATTGTTGGATCTTTAGAACTCCTGATGTAGTGATGTTGAGTCAAATAATGTATCATTCATGTTTTATATGTATACTCCAGTTTGTAAATTCAATGTGGTTACTTAAAGTCCTTTTAGGTAGTCAGCGAATAATTTAGTGGATAAATCGAATTTGTAACCCAAAATATATTAACATCTTGTATATGTGTTTTCTCAACTAGTGTCTTCCGTTTAAAAATAAATTCCCGGATATATATAGACCAATATAAGATAGATGTACAAAATTTAAGTGAAAAAAAAAAATGGAATGATGAGTTTTACTTACACATCGACATCGTTCCTGAATAAGTCAACACTGTCGACTTAATTACGGTAACGTCCCGGTAAGGGGCGAGTTTCGACACACCGGGCAAGTAGGTTGAGCCTTTAACCATGTATCTATACAATTCACATGAAACAAGTGCCCACATTCTGGCAATATACGGACAACATCTTCTGGTTTATAATCGACCAAACAGATAGAACAACCCGAGCCATTGGCATCAACTGCGGTGTCATCCTTTTGAGGCATCGTGACATCAGAGTAAAGCAACGTGGGGAAAGTAACGAGGACATCGTCATTAAGGCCTCTTAATAGGTGTCGGTTAGATGCATATTCGTTATCGGTTGAACCAAAAGAGATAGTGACTCCTTCTTGTGGTGATTGAGAGCGCTTAAACATATGAGAAACGTAAACTAGGGCGAGTAGGAGGAGAGCGAACACAAAGAATCCGACCACGAATAAGTAGTCGTTGCTTCCTTGAGGTTTTCCGATGTCTTGTGGTGGTTCTACGGCGCCCGTTGGGGGGTTCATTTTGAGTATAAGAAGGTTGGAGAGTACGTGGTTAACTTTATTATATTATAAAAATATATGGATAATGCAAAATAGTATACATGTCTGACGGTCTGACCCTTTAATATGTGTATGTTGTTGGTGGGTCGTTATACATAGGAATGTCAACTTTAGTCATTTTCTTGAGGTGTATAATTAATTGCAGAGTTTAATAATTAAAATATAGTATGATTTTAATTGTAATTCTCCGTAACATATAACAAAGATATGATAAATATATATAGAAACCAGTTCTTAAGATGCCGTGAAGGACGACTAGCAAGGGTGATATGATATCAATAGAATTTTATTGATGGATAAGTCTGACAAAAATAAATAAATAAATAAATTAACTAGTATTTTAAAAACGATGTATTAGTATCGAATAATGATTATAGGTTTACTTAGATATACTTAAATTTTTTATTGGTTAATATATTTACTCTCTCCTAATTTTATAGGTTGAAAATGACATATGTCATTCTCATAAATTTTAAGTCTACTTTATATCTCACTAAGTAGGTCTCTTAATTATTTTCCTTTAGTAATAGATAAAGATTGTGATGGAAAAAGAGAAATCATTTAGTTACAAAATTTTTTTAAGAAAATAATACAGTACAAATTAAATTAGAAGTGAAAAAGGAGAGAGAAAAAATAGAACAATAAAATTATGACAACTCAGTTTATAATTTTTTTTTTGTAAAATTCTTTTGTAACCACTAACCATAGTATTGGTCACGGAAAAATGCTTATCATGCCAAATTGGAGGTCCGCTATTAGCTGGTGTGAAGATGGATTTTGGGCCGTCAGATAAAGTTGAACATTTGACCGGATACTTGTGTGATAATTGGGTTGGGGTTTTGTAGGCATCGGTAGAGCGGGCAACTGCGACTTTTACTTGTGTATAATCCTCATTTTTGACAAATTCTTTATTTATTAACCAAAAAATGTATACACTTGTTAATTCTAAAGTCCAAGTAAATAATTATATCAATTTTTATTAATTATTAATTATTATTTATTACTTATCTTTATTATTTGATTTTGTTAACGTGAATCCTCAGAGTTATAATAAATAAGTTAAATATATAGTATGATGATTTATTTCTAGTTATTCTATTTTGTTCGTCTACACATACAATAAAGTACAAATAACTTTTTACTCTTTTCAAAATCAACAACTTAAATTATAAATTATAGAGTATGAAAAAATGAAATGTATGCCTAATTCACACGTTAAAAGATGTCTAGTATGATTGTAAACACGCCATATGAATGATAATCATGATCTTGTGACAAATACAGCTCGATAATTGAACTTTGATCGATGAGTCGTGAGATGGGAAAAAACGCCAAGATTCTTGGTGTCTTCATGCCTAAACACCTATACACACATACATAAATAAAGATACGTTTTGACCTTTTTTAAATTTATATTTGTTAGTTTACATGTGTACGGTTGGCACATCACACAAATTTACTGAACATTATCAACTTTGACACATCACACAAATTTTTCAGAGCTCCACACATTATTTAACTTTATATAATTTAAAATATAATATTAAATAAATCAATTTCATTAATATTAAAACACGTTACAATAATTAAAAATAAAACATTACAATTACTTTTACAAAATTACATTTATAAACAACTAACTAAATAAGTCATACCGATTTAGTTATGAACAATAAATCAATTTTGATTTTCACAATTTTCCATTTTCCCCAATTACTTTTGAGTTCCCTCCAAATACTTGATTTCCCTTCCCTGCCAAGCTTCACTCCACATCACACCAACCAAATTCCTCCACCTCCATTACACACTAACACACAGATACACACGCGCGCCAGAATCAGAATCAGGTACGCTTAGTTCGTCTAAATCGTTGCCTTCTTCATGTTATTTGTATTCATTTCTGCACGTTTATATCTGAATTCAATGATCTAATTTACTTGTTATGTCTCGCACTAATCACTATATCTTTTCAACGATCATGATTCTATTTTGAAAAATGAGATTGAAGAATTAGGATTTCATTTCAGTTTGAGGTTTATGTAAGCATCAATGTTGTATATACACTTGGATTTATTCTCCAAGTATCAATCAGTGCCGCATTACTAATCACACAATATTTTAGGTTTACTTGGGGTTCATAATTGGTTTAGCAATTGGACTATTTATGTAAGCGTATCTGTGTTTTGATCTATTATGCTGGAAATGTAATCGCAAACTTGTCTAGAAGGTTTATTAAACAATTAAGTTAATAATACTTCCGTGCACAATTTTTATAATAGTCTTAAATACTAGTGAACCTTACTTTGGCAACAATAAACTAATGAAAGCCTTAATCAACGTAACGGTCGGTAATGTTACAATGTAGCTCCCATGATTTTAATGCTGTGTGATATATGAATATATGATGCTACTATAAGTTTTTCCATCACATCTTCATAAATCATATTTTCCTGTTTATGTTATACAAATATACATGACCTAATTGTAATTTACTGCAACTCATCATGCAGTGTGTATGGTATTTAAACAAATAACTATTTACATGAACTTTGGTGGTGTCTAACTTACAAGGTACAAGTCCTAATTGCACTAGTTATTCATGTCAAGGCTCAAACCAAATATTGATATCCCTGGTACATACATGAAAACGCTAAACTCTGAGTTCTGTGTGTTAAGATGGAACTAATATGACATTTACACTTAGAATTAGCATATAGTACTCTTGCGTTTCAAAAAGTACATCCCAAGTACTCCAAGTTTGTGTTCTAATTTGCCATTTTATGGCACTGTACAGGGGTTCTTATAGTGACAACGTTGGTTCCGCAGTTTGTCCAATCTACTATTTTATTCGGGAAACAAGGTAGGTAGTCTTTTATTTGTTTATTAAAATACAATCCTTATTTAGGTATGATGCATACATGTTATTAGTTAGATTCTTTCATTTTAACTTGCGTATATTTTCATCAATGTTGGTGGTCAAAAATTACACTTTTGGAGGAGTCGTGAGGGGTCTTGACCTGGAGTCTAATGTAGAAAGTTCATGCGGGCTGGATCCAACTTACGGGACAGTTCACCTCGAAGTCTTGGTCTAGTCTGAATTGGTTCTTTAAAACATGATTTGAAGTGCATAAAGACTGCTCTTTTAACATCTTCTGGATCCACACACCCAAGACCCATTGTGGTTGATTCCTTTGATTGCACGACTAGATTCATGTTTTTTAACATTCATGTGAAAAAAGTGAGTGTTCTCATCACCCTCGATTGCCCATTTTACCCTCCCTTTTTTGTCTCAAAGAATCTCTCTCCTTGTGCTCGACTGAATTTAATTCCATACGCCATTTCCTCTCTTTTATTGATATCTGAAGGGTCAAGCATCCCTTTGTCTGCTTTAACATGCCAATCTGATAATTGCAATAATATTTATCCTTGTTTTGTTTTTGACTAGCAATCTTGGTTCGAACCCATGATCTGATATCATTTTCTGCTTTTTGACTAGCAATTTTAGAATCACATCGGTTGACCCATAGAAATTGTCACTATTCCATGAATTTTCAACCAGAGTGTTAAAATCCTCCTGACCTATCCAATGATCGAATATTTTAAAACTCTACGGCCCAAAATCAACCAGCCCTATTCTAAGAAGAATAGGACAGTGATCGGAAATTATACGGTCCAAAACAATAACTGAAGCATCACCACAAATCTCCATGAAATTGAAAGTGACCAAAAATCTATCTAACTTGCTCACCTTTGATCCCTCCTTGTTAAGTCTTGTAAACCTTCTTCCTCTCATTTGAAAATCATATAGACATCCCCAAGATATGAAATCGTTAAATAAACCAACATGGCAACATGCATCCCTAACATTAACCCAGAACATTCCTCCTTATTTCTATCAGCATTAAAATCACCTAAGAGAATCCATTAAAAATGAATTTTTTTTATTAAAAGTATATCATTTGACATCTCTAATTAAAGATAAAATGACACTGATTCTAACGATGTAATTTTTATAATTTATTGACGTACGGTTTTTGAGATATTTAATTTTAAAGAAAAAGGTGGAAATTGATATTTGAAATTGTGCAATCTCATTAGTTTTCTCATTTTTAGTTTTTTATCGTTCTTATTTGAACTTTTCTCTTTTCTTTTGTATAATCACATTTAAAAAAAGAAAATAAATTGAGTTGTTAGCCTTCTCTAGAAGTAACCAATAATTAAACGACTAGACATAACTATTAGAAGCGTGCAATGTATCGGGAGATGTTCTACGTAAAAAGTAGTTGTTAGCATCAAAGTTCTCGATGATTAATTTGTTCGACTAGGAACATGATAAAAGACATGTTAACTTGAAGGGAGGATAAATCAAACGAGTTTAGGATATGTTTATGAAACATTGAAACTTGAGGTTTAATCTAAATATAAATCATGTGTAGATTTTAAAAGTTACTTTTTACGAGAGACTAATCTTCTTTGGTCTCATAAGTGAAGAAAATTGTATGAATAATTCCTTGACAGAATCTCATATTTCACCTCTTTAAATATCAAATCAAATATACTATATTAATTAATTAATTAATTTTTAAATATAACATTTTTGCTTCCTAAACTCTATATAAGTCTTCATCATCATATATATGTACCCAAAATTCCTAATTTAATTACAATTAGAACTCTAAAATATAATTATGATGAATCATCAATGTCAATAAATCAATTTTAATTAATGACTGTATATAAATCATGCACGGTAAATCTTTTAATTGGATTTGGATTGTTTATAAAAAGGAATGGGTTTCCTTAACACGTTTCTGAAGCCAATCCCCTCTTCTCCTTCCACTAAAATCATCCAGTCGATGATCCGTCTCTCTTTATGTTTAATTTTTTCGTCTCTCTTTCTATTAACTAATTTGCTTAATTATATACTAGCTTAATTATCTACTGTTTAATTATCTACTAGCTTAATTATCTACTAGCTTAATTATCTACTGTTTACGAATGAGATTTTTAGGTTTGCGATATTTGACCATCCAAATCGCTATCGGTTTACGTATGATGTCTTTGATCTTAATACTAGTTCATGGAGCTAGCCACACTACCTCAGACGAGATTTTCGCTTTTGGAGTGACATGGGTATGTTTGTAAATGGTTTTTTATTTTGGGTAATTTTGGTTTCGTTTGACGAATTCGAAATCATGGCACTCAACGTTAAGGAGATGATATTTTCAAAGATATATCTACCTCGTGGATGTCATTACAGAGGGACTCTTTTGGGTTCCCTAAATGGTCGCCTTTGCATGATCAACATGTATAATGATACCACTACTTTTGATGTGTGGTTGATGAAAGAACAAGGTGTCGAGAATCCATGGTTGAAAGCCAGTTCATTTACATTCGGGTTGGAATTTAATAAGCTCCACCTATGTGTATTTTGAGTAACGGGAAAATGCTTTTGACTAATGGCTCACACCAACTTGTTATCTACAACACCATAACAGGTTCATACAAGATGCTAGACAATTTGGTAACCGATAATGTTTCCAAAATAATAAAGACAGTGGAAGATTTCAAGAGATTACGCTCAATCGAGTATGTGGAAAGTTTGATTTCCCCATCGGATCTTTGTTTTAGTCAACATTCATAAAATCGTTTCATTGTAAATGTTGCATTTCTATTGGTGAACATTTGGATTTCTTTATTCCAGTGTTTTTGGTTTCTTGAAATATAGTTATGTAAGCAATATTATGAACTCTTGCAATCAATTAGAAATATCCTAACAGATAATGGTACATGGGTCAAATCCGGGCCAAGGTTTGACCTGAGACGGACCCCGATCCCAAGATCTTGGACCTAATTTGAACTAAACTCGGTCCCACCCTCTGACGGATTCATAGAATCAGATCGCCAGGTCGAGACCTTTCAAATTATCATAAAAATGGGAGAACACAAAAACACTCATAACAACCTACTTGAAAATAGTTGTTGTCCATCTTAAAAAGAGCTTATTTGCATAAAAGACCTTAAGCAATAAAAAAAGTGTTTGCTAAAACTTTTTCTAAAAAGGATTTTTCAGAAATTGAGAAGAAGTTCTCAAATCCTTAAAATCATTAAAAAGTAATGATATAAAGAAGAGAGAAGTGTGTGTAGGCGCCAATAACTTAAAAACCTGTACATAAAGGATAGGTCCATTGATAATGAAATTAAACTTGACAAAAATAAACTTTCTATCCGTATTTAAAGGAAGTTATAGACAATGTTTTGAAAATCAGTTCAACCGGTCCAGTCTGATCGGCCGAACTGGAATTTTGAAGGTTTTCGGTCTGTTTTGAACCAGTTTTTGGCCATACTTAATTTTAGCGCAAACTGTCCAGTTCACTAGTTGAACCGGTAACCGGAATTGATTTTCAATCAGTTTCCACCTTTTTTATTTTATTTATTTTTTTCATTTTATTTTAAAGAGCCTATCAATAATACAAACTCTAAATTGTATATGTCAACCAACGAATCATCTTTTCCACCCACAAAATACATGTCTCCACCCAAAAAGATCATAATAAAATAAAAAGTTAGACTTTGTAAAAGATTGGTTTTTAAAACATTGGTCATAAGTAATGATATATCAATATACAGGTACCATCAAAAATATAAAAGTTAAGTGTTGTTGACTAATCGTAAGTATGATATTTTTACACATTCTACCATTTAACTTTTTAATAAATACATATTTGGTCCATCCTTTTATAACTAAAAGCACCTAAGTTATGTACAGTTAACCTATCATTAACCCATTCATATAACATCTAACTAGTATTCTCAATTCAACCTTATCGGATATATATAGACCAATACAAGATAAATGTACAAAAACTAAGTCAACAACTTGGAATTATGAGTTTTACACTTCTACTTGCACATCGAGTTAACTTGTTGATTAATCGGTCAACGCCATTGACTTGATTACGGTGACTTCCCGCCAAGTGGCGATTTCCGACACACGGGACATGTAGGATGAGCCTTTAACCACGTATCTACACAGCTCACATGAAACAGGTGCCTGCATTCCGGCAATATACGGACAACATCAGTCGGTCTATAATTGACCAAACAGATAGAACAATCGGAACCATTGGCACCAGATGTGGTGTTGGCCTTTTGAGTCATCGTGACCTCCGAGTAAAGAAACGTTGGGAAAGTAACAAGGACATCGTCATGAAGGCCTCGAGAGAATCTTAGAAGGTGGCGATTAGACGAATCTTCATCGATGGTACTGGAACCAAAAGAGGCGGTGGCTGCTTCTTGAGATGATTGAGAGCGCTTACACATGTAATAAACGTATGTGACGGCCAGTACGAGGAGAGCAGACACGAAGAATCCAACCATGAATAAATAGTCGTTGCTTCCTGGTGGTTTCCCTAGGCTGGGGTACGGTGGTTGTAGGGTGTCCGTTGTGGCATTCATTTTGAGTATAAGGTGATTAGGAAATTGTTAATCATATGATTAACTTTTTTTGAAACATATGGATATGATAATTCAAGAATATTTTGTCTGAATCTTGAGTTAATATATTTGTTGTTCCTAGGTCGTTATACATAAGAAAGTCAACTTCTGTCATTTTTTCGGGATAGTGAGGTGTCTGATTGGAGGAAGAAAGTTATTAAAAATACGGAGATGTCAATTGTAACGTTGACATTACAATTAAAATGTACAATTAACAAATCACAAAAGAAATAATTTTTGAATTTTACATTTTAAACTCTTTAATTTTAAAAAAATACAAGTCCAGTCTCTATTTTTAGCCAACATCAGATAATGTTGACAATACCATTTATTTTCCTTAAAATATATATGTTTAGGATAGTAAAAAAAAATATTAGAATGTATAGTTAAATACTTAAATGACATTAACTAGGATTCAATATATAGGACTTTATTGAGGATACAGTCTAATAAAAGAAACTTTATCCCATCAAACATAATATCTTACAATGTGAAAATTGACTAATAAAGTTAATTAGTTGGTATATGTCCATTGATAATGAATACTAATTTTGACACGAATAATACATATGTATTCGTAAAAACGTTGATAATAGTCAGCGCGATGTTGTTCCATATCTTCTACTTAATGATGTATATTTGCAAATTTCTTCATTTAGATGCCAACATAGCAACACCGCAAACACAAAATTGCAGCTCGTAAGTCGTAATGATCGATAAACAAATGTTCATACAATAACAATGTTACATTGGTCAATGTCAAATTGTCGTGTTGGTTTAACCTTTAGACTAAATAATTCGTAAATGAAATTTTTTTATTTCTTGTTAGATACGTTAGCATTAATTAATTATCAATCAATAAAGTACAAGTAAATATAGAATGAAATGGTGATAAAAATAGAAATTTACATTAGTATCAAAATCGGCCGATAATGTCACCAGATTTGGTAGTTCGCGTATCGGTGTCAAAGGGTTAATCCAACTAACCACTTTTAGCTGCACGTATTGAGTTTTGTTCATGAATCAGTCAACTCCGTTGAGGTCAAAGTGGCGCCATGCCGGAAAGCGGGGAGTTACGACACATCGGACAAGTAGGATGAGCCTTCAACCACGTATCTATACACTTTACATGAAACAAATGACTACATTCCGGCAATAACCTAACAACATCTGTTGGCTTATAATCCGCCAAACAAATGGAGCACTCAGAGCCGTTGTCACCTTTGTGAGGCATCTTGACTTCAGAGTAAAGAAACGTTGGAAATGTTACGAGAACATCGTCATTAAGGCCACGAGAGAATGTTATGAGATGGTGGTTGTCTGCATCGTCATGGATTGTGGTAGTAAAAGAAAAGGTAGGGGGTGGTGTTGATCGAGAGCGCTTACATATGTAATTTGTATAAGTAAGGCTGATTAGGACAACAACGATACAGAAGAATCCAACCACGAATATGTATGCATCGCCTCCTTGCGATTTCCCGGTATAACCGCTGTTCTTGTCGTATGGTGGCTGATTTTGGTATACACCATCTATTGTAGTAGCATTCATTTTGAATGTCAGAAATATGAAGGTTGGAGGGTTGTCAAATTTGGTTATTTATATGAGATAAATCCAGAAAACAGATAAGGTATGACCTTTGAGCTTAATCAAATAACACATTAGGATTGGTTTAAGTAACAAAAAAGCATATGGAGTACAATAATAATCATCTTGTTATTTGCTATATGAAAGCATATTTTCTGGTATACATGATATATAATAATTATAATATACCATTTATATAATAAATTATGGATAGTTTTATTAGTATTAATGTATCAATTGGGTGCACCATTGCTTATGCTGCACACGATTTAGATAGACAAGTTAAAAAACTGAAACCAAGTTGTTTAAATTGGATTGATTTTGAAGTTGGTGAGGAAAGGAATATTTAAAAACTTAACGAAGAAATTTTCAGATAAACACAAAAGGGGCAAGCAAGCAAGAAACAGAAGTACCTAAGTGGGTATTTCATATTTGTATGGAGAAAAGTCAACTTGTCGTCGTTTTTGTGGCAAATAATTGAGAGATGATTTTCAAATTATAAATTAAACTCCAAGGGATGCCAAAAATGGTTGGTGATATGGTGTTTGGGATCTAACCATGATTGTTTTTGGAGACTTGTGTTGGATTATTTTAGTTGACGTTCTTTAGAGCCGCATGAGTAAATTCATCGGTATAAATTGTATGATTCGCGTAGGGTTAAAAGGTGAAGGATTCGAAAATATCTCATTTGAGGGAAGAAAAAGAAACTTTTTTTTACTATATTTTAGGATAAATTTTCTGTGATTTACTACAATAACTGAATTTTAACAACACTCATTTTAATAAAACGGCATATATACCTATAAAGTTAACTGTATTTCAACATCAGTGCATTTTAATTTTTACAATTTTATTTTAAAATAAAATAAAAAGATTTTCTCCACTTGCTGTCAAAAGAGACTTTCTTCTTACCACTCCCTCTTCTTGAAAATAAAAATTGTAGATTCACCCGAACAATGATTTTGCTCGAGGCGTTACTCATTACTTGTGAGTTTCTATACGTGGGGCTCACTAAGTTACATCGTTGACTTTCAGATTCTGTTTATAGAAAGTAAAATATTAAATCTCTCAATATTTGGCCCAACTTAAGGATATAAATAACCTCATTATTAAAATATTATCAGGATAATCAATAACCCTTTACTTTGATTCTTGCTCAATTAAAAGAGCTAAATATATCTATTAAATAATAATAATATAAGTAATCTAAATTGATAATGTAACAAACCACCTAACGTTAGATGATCTTCTAACGGCCAAGAAAGTATGTATATATTCATATCTAAATAACGTTACAACGTACATTGTCATTTTTCTTTTTTATTGACAAAGATATTTACAAAGATTGCATTGGATTACTCTGATTATCATTCAACAGAGTTTGACCGGTGCCCGCCGTAACAGACTTCCGACACACAGGACAATTAGGATGAACCTTCAA
This sequence comes from Gnaphalium uliginosum, assembly GCA_963930675.1. NCBI lineage: Eukaryota > Viridiplantae > Streptophyta > Magnoliopsida > Asterales > Asteraceae > Gnaphalium > Gnaphalium uliginosum. Next base: position 5,382,726 of record OZ005682.1, on the reverse strand, counting down.
CCACGTATCTACACACTTGATATGAAACAAGTGTCCACATTCAGGCAACAACCGTATAACATCCTTGGCTTTATAATCCGCCAAACAAATGGAACAACCGGACCCATCAGTGTTAATACCTTTGTTTGGCATCGTATCGTCAGAGTAAACAAAAGCTGGTAAAGTCATGAGGACGTCGTCCTCAACGCCTCGAGTGATTGTCATAATCTGCAGGTTGTTGGTGTTGATATTAATATTGTTGTCACGTGGTGATGAATTGCGCATATGCCTGTACCTGTATATAACATATGCTACGAAGACTATGAAGACGAAGATGATAAAGCCGATGCCATAGCTGAAGCCTATACCGGCTTCTCCCCCACTACTGAAGACATATGAACCGCCTCCAGAGTCGTCCATCGGGCCACTTATATTGTATGTGAGGCAGATCTCTAGTGGTGTTTATGTTTGGTGTTGGGTTGTTTTATATATATGCGAGATGCGAGAAGACATTTAAGGTCTCTTAACCTTTGAGTTTAGTCAAAAAACATTACCAATTTTTGTATTTGGGAAATTATATGTAAGATACATAGATACATAAATTTAAATATAAACATATTCAGTTGATGCAAATTGCACGTTATTGGCGTCATTCAACCTAAGAATGGTCAATGATACACATATCTTTAGTTAAACAAATGCAAATTTTAAATTAAGTTGAAAGAGTAAATTTCATTTCATTATATAAATATATGATAAAATCAATTTTCTCATATACTAGTTTAAAACCTGCAAAATTTGCGAGACACATTATAACGTGTTTAACAAACATAATAGGCATGTGTGTATTTGCACTAGTTATTTGCATTTTAAGAGGTTTTCTTATATATATTAATATAGAAGATGGTATTTTAGACAACCTAACTAAATTCACACAAAAAAGGAAGCAAAAAGGATGAAAAGAAGATTCGTTCAACCGGATACTAGTGAATATTCTTTGTCTAAATATATACTACGTAGCACTTTCTAACTCCAATATTGCACATATATTTTATGAGAGAGAGAGAAAGATTAATGAGTTGCGTTAAAAGTTGAACTAGAATGAATTACGATAATCAGTGAAATTGCTAGATCTCTCTATTAACAATCCACTTAAGAAATGGGCTAAATGCCCTGAAATTCATGAACGAAATTTAATGTCACGTACGTGTATTACTGTATGGGAACAAAAATATATTATGTTGTGTGTATCTATTATGTTGTGTGTATCTAACCTTAAAAGCTTTATACTTTACTAGAAAAATATCCGCACAATGCGGTGGAAAAGTAAGGTTGGATAGCTTTTTGTATCATTTCTTGTATGCGTCGTATTGAATCATATATCATTTAAGTTTGTTTGACGTACATAAATTCGCAATATAGTTTTTGAAAACCAAAGAAAGTAAGGTAAACTGTAAAGATAATAAAATTGATTTTTATGTCAAATGTTTAATGTAATTTCACGTACAATATCATCTTTCAATTTGTGAGTCAATTTATTAGTATTGTTTATATTAGGTGTAATATTTTATAATTTTTATGTGTAATCGGTTATTCATTCTATAATCAAAATTTGCATTTGATTGCAATTTGAATTATTATGATTAAATTGGTTCAATTGTACGAAGGTTGAAAAGTCGTGATTTGATTTGAACTATACATAAACATTTTAAATTACTCTAACATATGCATATAATAATATAGTATAGATACTAATGATACCGATTATATATAAGCAACTGATACTAATTTTTATAACATACTACGAAATACTTTCTTTAAATATGGTTGTATTATTTGCGTTAGATGTTATATTGGCTAATAAAATATGGAGTAGTCATTTTTATATTTTTATAAAGTGTCTAAATGTTGAATAACATACCTAAAAAGGTTTTAATCATATGAAGTATCACTTTCGTAAAAAATTAATATTTATATCAAACTCTTTATATATGAATATATATGTAACGCCCCAAAATTTTCAAAATTTAAGAGTTAAATAGATTTTCTTCAGCTTAGCGACACTAGCAGAGTGTCGCTGGTAGCAACGCTTTGCCAGTTGTAACACTACTGGAAGTGTCGCAGTACCTGCAGTAGTGGCGGCCTGTAGGGACTAAAACTGTAAATTCGAGATACTTAAACCCCCACCCACTCTCCAAACACTTCCAGAAACCAGCAAAAATATTCAGAATAATGGTGTGTGTTTTGTGAGTGTTCTAGAGAGAGAAAGAAGAAGAAATCAAAGGTTAAGCTAAGGATTTGATTCTTGGAAGTGTTTTCTTGTGTTTCTATTTATCCAAGGTATTTTGTACGGGGAAGACCAAGGTTAATAACTAGACGTCGTACCCGAGGTAAGTAATGGGGGGAAATATGGGATGGATTTAAATATCTTGATTTAATTATATGGCTAATTATTATTGCTTAAAGTTGTATTATGGATTGATAATACTTAGATCACATGTGTGGTAAAGTATTTACAATCCCGAGTCAATTATTGAGTAGCAATGCTTAGATCACGTGTGTGATTAAGTATTTGCATTCTCAAGTCAATTTTTGAGTAGCAATACTTAGATCACGTGCGTGGTTAATTATTTGCGTTCCTAAGTTAATTATTGAGTGGCAATACTTAAATCACATGTGTAGTTAAGTATTGTTCAATTTGAAGTGGATTAATGGATATGCCAATTGAAAGAGCACAAAATTGGGTAAATGTAATGAGGTTAAAATGAGTTGTTGTTGAAATGTAATGAGGTTAAATATTTTATTATATTTCCATTACTTACTAAGCCGTGAACTTACCCCTATTATTTGTACTGTTTTGATAGGTACACCGAGTGGGTCAAGGGTGGAAATCTGGGTAAAAGACCCGAAGGCTGCTAGTGGTGGAAACTTGCTATATTTTTATAGTAAGTTATTACGTCTCATAAATTATGCTCTCGATATAAGCCCCTTTTTGAGAATACGTAACATTTTGTAATAGGAATTATATTTTGAAAGACACAAGGTTGTTAACTCAGTTGTATTTAATGATTATAAACTTTGACATGTATGTACTTGACTGAGAAGTGTTTTAATTATTAAAATGAAGTGTTTTTGTGAGTTTTCTTGCGACACTTCAGAGTGTCGCATGAGGTTACACTTATAATAATAGCGACACTGATAGAGTGTCGCCATAAAAAAAATCAGGACGTTTCAATATAGGAGATAGGTGATGGTATTATTTGTAGATAATATCAAAAATTTCACCATTATTAATTATATTTTAACAAATTTAATATTAATTAATATTTTTTATCACTTACATCAGTTATAAAAAAAATTAAGTTATAACCTAAATTAATTATATGTATGAACTTTTATAACTTATTGTATTAACTTTAAGCGTTCAAGGACTAAATAAGATTGAAAGAGTATAATTATACTTTGTATTGTCCCCCTTTTTAAGTGATTAAGATCTATGACCCAAACTCTTTACTAAGTAATATAGATATAGATATGTGTAATTCACCAGCCAACATGTAAACACGTGTCACATCACCGGTCATCTTCTGATAAAATAAAACTTACTAATAGATTTTTTGAGATTACAAATATAGAGAAACTGCAACTTTCAACACTTTCTAATATAAGCAAATCCATAACTATACTCGTTGCATTACAAGAATATATAATGAAAAATTACAATTTTTGTCCATATGGTCATCGTAATTTGTCGATTTATCCTATATATTTTTCTTCACATTTTATGTCCCTATGGTCCTCGACTTTTGTCAAATTTATCCTTTTGTCTAACTTCCATTAAATTTGTCTGTTAAATTATTTATGTATTGTTTGATTCTGGAGCTTCTCGATCTTTTGTGTCTGAGAGTTTTTGTATAAATTTTCAGATATCATTAAGTGAATTAGATACACCATTAAATGTTGAGGTTCCAGATAACCGTATTATATATGTAACTATGTCTATAGAGGGTGTCAACTAGAGATTAATGATAAAATGTTTATGATTAATCTTATACCCATGAGGATGGGTGAGTTTGATGTTGTTGTAGGCATGGATTGGTTAAGTAAGCATGATGCCGTCATTCGATGTGAGAAGAAAATTATTCGAATTGTCTCTCCTAGTGGGGGAGTGATTGATATATATGGAGAGAAACCTAGATCATCCTTATCCATTTGTACGTATGCTCGTGCCAAAAGATATTTGTCTCATGGGTGCCTAGCGTTTTTAGCCCATGTAATTGATACTTAAAAGAGTGAACCGAAAATTTGCAATATTCCTGTCGTAAAGGAATTTCCTGATGTATTTCCTAGGAATTACCGGATATTCCGCCTGATAGACAAGTAAAGTTTCGGATTGATTTAATATCGGGGGCTACGTCCATTGCTAAAACTCCTTATAGACTCGCACCGTCAGAAATGCAAAAAATGATGAAACAATTGCAAGAGTTGTTGGAGAAAGGGTTTATTCGTCCGAGTAGTTCTCCGTGGGGAGCACCTGTATTATTTGTCAAGAAGAAAGACTGGAGTATGCGTATGTGTATTGATTATAGAGAGTTGAATAAGGTGACCATTAAAAGTCGATATCCGCTGCCGAGAATTGATGATTTGTTTGATCAACTCCAAGGTGCTAATTATTTCTCCAAGATTGATTTACGATCGGGTTATCATCAGTTAAGAGTTAGAGAAGAGGATGTTTCTAAGACTGCTTTTAGAACTCGTTATGGTCACTACGAATTTTTGGTGATGCCATTTGGATTAATGAATTCTCCTACTGCATTCATGGATCTTATGAATCGTGTTTGTCGATCATTTCTAGATAAATTCGTAATTGTGTTTATGGACGATATTCTTATATACTCAAAATCCATGGAAGAGCACGAGGTGCACTTAAGGCAATTGTTGCAGGTATTGCAGAATGAGAAACTTTATGCTAAGTTTTCAAAATGTGAATTTTGGCTTCGTGAGGTTCAATTTATAGGACATGTGATAAATCATGAAGGTATCAAGATTGACCCAGCTAAGGTGGAAGCGGTAATGATGTGGAAGCCTCCTAAGAGTCCAACTGAGATTCGAAGTTTTCTTAGACTGACAGGTTATTATCGAAGATTTATTCAAGACTTTTCGAAAATTGCTGCTCCACTTACGAAACTTACACGAAAGAATATCAAGTTTGAATGGGATGTTGATCAAGACCGAGCCTTTCATATTTTAAAAGAGAAACTTAGTCAAGCACCCATCTTAGTGCTTCCAGAGGGAACCGAAGATATGGTGGTGTATTGTGACGCATCACATGTCGGATTAGGTTGAGTGTTAATGCAACGAGGGAAAGTTATAGCTTATGCTTCGAGACAATTAAAGATCCATGAAAAAGATCCATAATTATACTCGTTGCATTACAAGAATATATAATGAAAAATTACAATTTTTGTCCATATGGTCATTATAATTTGTCGATTTTATCCTATATAATTTTCTTCACATTTTATGTCCCTATGGTTCTCGACTTTTGTCAAATTTATCCTTCTGTCTAACTTCCGTTAAATTTGTCTGTTAAATTATTTAAATGATAATAATAATAGCCTTTGTCTTCTTGATCTTTTTCTTGTTCTTCCCTATTTTCAAACCCTAACACTAAAAAATACCCATTGCACACAAATACAACACAACATATGTTCTTTTAACATGTTCCTATATCCTCTCACAATAATCACTTAAATCTCAGACAAAAAAAAAAGGGAATCATATCTCCAAATTGTTGGTCCAACACATCAATTCCATTACTTCACTTTTAATATGACATCAATTCCAATAATTCACGTATCTCAAAATGTTGATTCCACAAATCAAGTTTAACGCTTCATCTTCTTCATCACCTACAACATCTCGGCCACATATCTGAATTCAAAGAAAATATCCGATGAACGAGTTGTATTTGAGGTTTGCAAATCGTGCGATCACACTAGATCCTACTTGAGAGTGTGCAAGTTATGTGATCACAATAACCTTCAAATCTTTCGGCCTCAAAAAATTCAATCTAATATAAAGATACTAGCTCTAAAATTCGTGTATACACACAGCCCAATAAATCTGTATTTATTTTTTATAAAAATTGATAGAATCCTTGCATAACATGTGATAAATTAGAACAATTTTAACAATAAATTTGAATGTTAGATTTTTGCACTTCAAAAAGTGAATTTGTTTAATTTCTGTTAGTTGAAACATTTTTCATTAGTGTAGTAAGAATATAATCATACAAGTTTAGGAGTAAAAACAGATGGTTAATGTCCTAAAAATGTGTTTTATTTTATTTTGGAAAAAAAAAAAAAAAAAAAACGAGTAATTTAAATTAAAAGAATTACACCGAAATTTGACCGCGTTTGACTAACGCTATGTGACCGTTTACATTTGACTGCGTTTGACTAAAGCTATGCAAACGTGTGTGTGTATATATATATATATATATATATATATATATACCAATCGAATTGCAATTGCTAGGGTTCCACAAAACCTTTCTCCCTCGATCCACCGTCACCGACTCGCCTTTCGGCTATTTCGATCATCTCGTCCGTCACCGGTATACTCTGCCTTCTTTTATTGTTTGAGAAAATTACTTGAGTAGCAAAGTATCAAACTCAATTAAAGCTTTTAACATCTGGATGCAATATTTCACCGAATACCACATAAAATTTCGCAGAAACTTAATAATCTGGGTTTGTTTTTCTTCTTTTATTTCTGGTTAATTTTGTATGAAACGATTAAGCGAATAAAGGTCCTTTCCCATATTTTTGAAAAGACCGGTTTCTGTTCTGATTCCACAAACAGGGGCATTTGCAAAATCATTAGGTTTCGGCATAATTTGATGTTTATAAACTGAAACTTTCTCAAAAAAAGATCGCAGAAAACATGAAATACGATTTCACAGTTCACACAATGGTTTTCCGAATGTAGGGGTATATCATAATTTTTCCGATTTTGTTATTATTAGTTTTTTTGCTTCCTTCCCTCCATTGCTTCAAGTTTTTATTACAGTTTTCTGTTGTAACTTCATTTGATAATTTCCACTTGCTTTTCTCAAAATTTTATCAAGTTTCAAAAGAAGCTAGAGTCCATTTACTTGAAAACCTAAGCATCCATTTCGACCGTCTTGTTCTTTGAGTACATTAAGGTTGATCAGGTGTTGTAGGCATGCTAAAGTACCTGGGATTCTTTTCTTGACATAGGTACTAATTTGGTTCTTATTCAAGTTACTGTAATTTCTAGTTAACTCATTTCGTTACTTTAACGTTTTACTCATATACTTTCCTCTCTTTTTTTTTCCTTTTTGTTATTTGTTTTTGCCTTTTTTTTCTGATGTTATTATTTTTCTTTACCTAAATTCAAGAAGTTACAATCCCTTTACTTGAAAACCTAAGCATCCATGTTAACCTTCTCATACTTTGAGGCTTGTATGTTAAGGTTGATTAGGTGTTATAGGCTTGTCAAAGTACCAGGATTCAGCTCTTGATTAGGTACTACTTTGGTTTTATATTCAACTTACTAGAATTGTTGGTAAACTTATTTTGTTACTTTGATGTTTTACTTGTATACTTTGCTCATTTTACGTTACTCTGTTGGCTTCTAATGCTAATTTGTTTACCTAAAGTTTAGAAGTTAGAACCCTTTTACTTGAAAACATAAGCATCTATTTAAGCCTTCTTGTACTTTGAGGCTTATACATCAAGGTTGATTAGGTGTTATAGGCTTGTCAATGTACCAGGATTCTGCTCTTGACGTAGGTACTAAATTGGTGTTTATTCAAGTTACTAGAGTTTCGGTTAACTGATTTTTGTTAAGGATTTACTTAGATACTTTGCTCTTTTTCTGTTACTCTTCTAGCTTCTAATACTAATTTTTACGTAATGTTGAGAAGTTAGAACCCTTTTACTTGAAAACCTAAGCATCTGTTTAACCTTCTCGTACTTTGAGGCTTGTACGTTAAGGTTGATTAGGTGTTATAGGCTTGTCAATGTACCAGGATTCCGCTCTTGACGTAGGTACTAATTTGGTGCTTATTCAAGTTACTAAAGTTTCGGTTAACTGATTTTTGTTATTTTAAGGATTTACTTGTATACTTTGCTCTTTTTCTGTTACTCTTTTAGCTTCTAATACTAATTTTTACTTAAAGTTGAGACGTTAGAACCCTTTTACTTGAAAACCTAAGTATCTGTTTAACCTTCTCGTACTTTGAGGCTTGTGTGTTAAGGTTGATTAGGTGTTATAGGCTTGTCAATGACAGGATTCCGCTGTTGACGTAGGTACTAATTTGGTGTTTATTCAAGTTACCAGAGTTTCAGTTAACTGATTTTTGTTATTTTAATGTTTTACTTACATACTTTGCTCTCTTTTTTTTTCGTTGGCTTTTAGTTTCCAATACTAATTTTTTGAGAAGTTGAAATCCTTGACTTGATCACCTACGCATCCATTTTAACCTTCTCGTACTTTGAGGCTTGTACGCTGAGGTTAATGAGGTATTCTCGGTTGTTAACTGTTGTGGGATTTCTTTATTGACACTTGTATCTCCATTTTTATCCTCTTTCTATTGTTTTTCTTTTCATTTACCTTTGGATTTTTATCGAGCTTTTAATTTCTGTTTCATATCAATTTCCATACAAATGTAATTTTATTCAAGTTGCTAGTGTTTTGGTTAATTTATCGTGTTTTTACTTTTATACTTTTGTATTTTTTTGTTGTTATTTCATTTTATAATAATGCATTTTTCCTAAATTCGAGAATTAGGAATCCCTTTACTTGAATACCCGGGCACCCATTATAGCCTTTTTGCAGGTTGAGGTTTATTAGCTATCATCTGTTTTCTTACTCATCTGTGATTTTGTTACTGTTCTACAATGAGTTTTTTGGTTTCATCAAAGGATCTGTAGCCCGTAGGGGTTATCTGTTCAGAAGGAATCCTGAAAGAAGTTGAATGTATGGTGTTCGTTAATAGGTTATGTTCTGATACACTATCTTCCTCATTTAGTTTTTCCCATCATGGTTTTTCTAGTAAGGATCAATTAAGATTACGTGTTTGTGGTAAGTTGGCTTCTATCTTGTCAAAGTTTTTATGTAGCTCATCCTTTTGCTCGTTAATTTCAATTTTTGGTGGCAGATACGTTACATCTGTTAAGATGAATGCAGGGACCCCATGAAGCGTGTGAATATCATGCTTTCTGTTCAATATTCATGTCTTTTAAGGTGAGGTAATGATTCAAATGTTTGCTTCTGTATAGTTTATTATCGATGTGTTTCATCTGTTTTATATGCAACATATCAAAGTATGTTAGCGACACCTGAAAATTTAATGAAAGTTGTTGGATTTGAAATTATAAACAGGACGAGTAAGTTATCCAATGTAAATATATAATGGTTGGTAAATTTTGTCACCTGACGTGTTTCTAGTGCCTTCAGCAGTTTTGCCTATCTTTGAGTAGCTGCTGGTGTTTGGTTTCATGGTGGTGGTTCTTTCTGAGACCTGGTTGAATTTCATAAAAACTTGTATTCTTGTTTGTTGCAGCTTGGTCTAGTTAGTGGGTAGAACCATATGATTAAAGTTTTTTATTGATGCTTGATTTTTTATTTCGTTTGAAGTTGCGGTATTTTATTTTATCTATGGTTACTTTCAAGCTTTACAGATTCAACAAATTGTTGATTACCCTTGCTTCAAGCTTGTAATTGTTGGAAATTATAGAACATGTTCTATCGTTTCTCTGTCATTCAAATATTTACTATCGACCTTTTTTTCACCATCGATTATATTTACTTTATAGGGTCTATTTTGTTATAGTTAGTTTTAGCAACTCTTAGTGCTTGAAACAAGTTTCTTTTTCACAATCGATGACGTGATTTTTTTTTCTGGTTTATTGCCAAGTGTTCGTTAGGTTGATGTTAAGAGATATACGAGGTGAATTTTTCTGAAAACGTGGCTACTATAAAATGTAGTGCCATAAATAGGAAAATACTGAAGTGAATTATATGTGTTTAAAAAGGTAACATGTGACTGTCGGTATGTAGACCCCTCAAAGAGAAGCGAAGTTAAGATAGTTTCCTATTTGTGGTTTTTATCTTTTATTTTTACTGAGAGACATCAAAAGGAAAATGTGCAGTAAGGTACTAAGCCCTCATAGTACTTGTTTGATTGTAGTAACCTACTTTATGCATGCTTCTATAGCAGGCCTTATAATTTCTAAACCCATAAACAAGAACGGGAGATGAAGTCTACCAACTTATACATAAATGGAAAAGAAGTTACAAAGTATGAGGCATCAAGTGGAAATAAGCTTAAAGTCTGTTACTTCTACCCGTACAAATAGCCCTTACTATTCTATTTCTTAGTTTAATATATATTGGTAATTTTTTCTTTTTTTAATGTGTGATTGTTAACTGTCTACCACAAAACTTGTATCTTTGCAGCATCTATGGTCAATATGGTATTATCATATATGATGTAACTGCAAGATTGACATACAGGAATAATATTCCAAGATGGCATCGTGATCTTTGCAGGCTTTGGTATGTTAAGAAATTACTTACGCCTCTTTATATACTTTTCAGTTTACTTTATTGGTTGTTGTACGTGTATAGGGTCTGCAAGAACATTCTTATACTTATTTATTATGTTGTAATAACAAGGTCGATGGGAAGAACCGTTAAGCTATAAGGCAAAGTAGGTGATTCTCCATCGAAAGAAGAACTTTCAGCATTATGAAATATGGTTATGATTAATGAGATATCTGCAATGAGTAATTACAACTTCGAGAAGCCAATTCTCTAAGTTGCCGGGTGATTAGTCTTTCTTTATAAGCAAAACATACTTTCTTTTTCGGCGAATAAAAGATCTGAAATTTGTGTGGTTTAATCTTAGGGATCCCAACTTGCATTTTTTGAGTCTCCTGTCCTTGCTCTTCCAGAATTTCAAATTGACATTGGTCTTTCAAACAGTAAGTTCCTATCTGATTATTTATCAGGTTTTGCTTCTTTTTTGTGGTTCTACGTTTGTTTTTGCTCACATCAAATAATGTTTACTTCGTTATTATTTTTTCTTTTTGCTTGGGACCCACCATACCTAATCTGATTTGAGCTGATGAATGTTTGTTCTCCCTATTGCTCTTGAGTTTTATATCTTCTAAGTTGCAATAAGGTTCATTAGAAATAGATCACCAATATTAATTCTTCATCTACACTTGACTCGTGAAAGTCAAAAACTTCTCCATACATCAGGAACTTTCCTGGAAATGAAGTTTCAATGGCCCACACGTCAGATGAGAAACTAATCTGACACCTTTTCCGCATCTCCGTCTCTACTTATCATGTCCTAAAATCGAATAAATCTGATCATTCCTTTGTAAAGCCAAAATATCATTCCAAATTCTAGAGAACCTTGGGTTTGAATTTGTACTGATATGAATTTCCATACATTATTTGGATAAAATTCTTCCATATCATTGGAATATCGTCATTGTAGTTGCTCCACCTCATAGTAAGACTGTTGTTCGTGTGAAGTGAAGTAATGCCCATACCTTTTTAGGCTCTTTGCCCTGCACACTTTTTTCCATGAAACAAATGGGGTCTTGAAGTTTTGACAAGAACCTACCCAAAGGAAAGTATCTTCGATAGCGTCCCAATTAATTTTTTAATTACTATTTTTAGGCGCAAGAAACATGGACATATAGTGTGTTGGGAGATTATAGACGCCAATTGGCCTCCTAATATTTGATAACATTTTCCCTTCGAACCAATTAATTTCTCCTTGAATTTATTGATGGTCCCTGTAGCCACTCTCGGAGGACTAGATCCCAATTGCAATGCCACTCTCGGAGGACTAGATCCCAATTGCAATGCCCAAATACTGAAAGTGCATCGACCCTTTTTTGCACCGAAATGTATCAGCGAGAACTGTACGCTTCCTCATTAGACATATTTGATCCAAACATGAAATGCTTGTAAAGATAGCTATTATCTCTATAATGTTTTGGATCTGCGTGACTGTAGGATATGGGAAAACAAAGCTGTCATCGGCAAAATTACTACGAGTGGCTAAGAAATTCAATCATATCTCTATACTTTGAACTATATCTTCTGACTTCATATTAAACAGCCTTTTAATTAGAACTTCTGTGAAACTATGATGAACACAAATGATAAAACTGAGTCTCCTTGTCTTACAAGGACTGAGAACTTGACATTTGTAAGGCATTCCTTGATCAAGCTGATAAGTTTGGATCCGAATCCCAAGGCTTGTAAGACTTCAATTAGGAACTCGTGAGACACCACGTCATATGACTTTTTTAGACTTTGTTGCAGGGCTATCGCAGAAAGGGTGTGACCATCTTCAGAATTCTTCCTTTCACGTTTCATTTCGCTCCACTTTATGCTCTCTTTATCTTTGGTCCAAGCTTTTAATTGTGTTTCAAGCTCTATCTATCTATTTCCTCATTAAAACAAACGTTGCCGACCCTTTTCTGTGTTGTATTAGCTTCACATGAAATTGAAGCTAACTATTGAAAAATTTAAAAGGTTTGATGCCCAGTTCTGAACTTTTCCACCCATATGGTAAATGGTCAAATTCTTCAAAGTCTCATGTGATGAGACTTGCCATAGGCCACTTATCCAACCATTTTGTATTAACAACCATTCTATCTATACTTAATTGATTGGTTTTATTCTTTTCCTATCTAAGTAAACGGGTAATGGATGAGGTTTTTTGTTCAGGTTACTTGGGAGGGCGAGTCTTTTTTTACCAGGATGTACACCGCCTGATTGGGATATCCATGTGGCCACTTATGACCAAAAACCGTGACTGCAAGCCAATAAACTAAGCCCCATTGGTTTTTAAGAATGAACGATTCTTATTTCCAAGGGGTCACTAATCCTCATGATCTACTTGCGAAGGAGACGGCCTAAAACAATTATGGGTTTTTAAACAGGCCCACTTAAGTCTCTTGAATCAACACAATGTCCACTTGATATTTTCTTACCACCTCTCCTATCATGGAACCTTTTGATTTAGTACCGAGTTCCCGAGTGTTCCATAAATAATGATACCGATAAATGTGTTTTTTTGTCCCATGAATAACAATTATGGGTTTTTTTGTTGGAAAAAAAGAATTTATTGAAATATCAAATATGGAGAAAATACATAGCATGAAGCTGCTAAACATTAGAAACATAATTACTACTAAATAAGCGTAGACTATTGAATTAGACTGAAAATCATTGGCTGCCTTCTCGACTTTGAATTGAAAAACACATTTGAACTCCGTGCTATCTTCGATCGAGTGCGTTAACCGGTTGACGTATTAGAAGTGCTTATTTTGCAATACTATAAGATCACTTGATGGATGTTGGTTAGTCGTCATTCATATGTTTGATTCACTTGATGGATGTGCTTATTTTCCAAACACACCCATACTGTTCACAAATTTAAAGAGTAGCCAAATTGATTGAAGTGGGACAAAGCTCAAAAAGTATTATTATTATTATTATTATTATTATTATTATTATTATTATTATTATTATTATTATTATTATATATAATAATATAATACAGTAACATAAATTCCATAAAAAGCTAAATTTGAATTTTATAGATGATTCAAATGTCGAACCTACAAAAAAGGCAATTTGTACATAAGGTATAACCCTAATTGGGAGTGTGAATTAAGAGATAATATTGACTCTCTGGTTAAACAAGAAATTATACATAAATAAGAAAGTATATATAGTAGAACCATATGACAATTTGATGCAGATACAACGATTGTGCCTCATTATTGATTGCTCCAATCATCAACTTGTTAGTTGTTATATTGTTTCTTTTTCACATATATAACTCTCGATTTAATTGTTCAAACTCAGTTTCTGAATACCTTTTACAAATACAATAAATTATTAAAATCGTTCATGTTTTTTTACGATTTTTCACCGTTCGTCCTAATCTTCTAAAAGGTATTTGAATTGTTTTAATTTTTTTTTTAAAAAATTACCGGTAATCAACCAAATGGCAACTTAAAATAATTTATTTGTTGAAACTTTGTTTACCATTAGTCAAAAAATAAAACTTCAAAAAGTGGATAATTCAAATAACTTGTAGAAAATAGAGATGAACGGTGAAAAAAAGGATTTAAATAATCTACTCTTATGAATATCATCCTCTGTTATTTGTGATAGTAGTTGTAACATGATGTTCACACCAACTCATATCTAACCACCTTCAATACGTCATTCACCATCAAGGTTTTCACAAATTCTCAACCATAAATTAGTTTTATGAACCGTCACCGTTTCTTGTTTCCTCCAAAGTGGCCGATTACCGTTTTTTTCATTTATTTGCAATTTAATATTTGATATTTAATATTCTTGCTTTCAATACAAGTTTTTCCTTCTATTTTGCTCTACTAACATAACATTCAAAAAAATACAGTGGACATGTAATAATATGAACACGTATAACTATAATCTGGAATTTAATATATTAAGCGTTATAAAAAAACGTAAATGACATGAAATATTCAAAGTATAATATGTATATCTAATCTCAAAATTGTAATTATAAAATTCTATCGAAATATTGAAATTCTTAAATATTTCTAAAAGAGAAAAAAACAAATATAAATCAACGTGCAATTTAATCAACTCCATAAAAAAAAAAACTTCAGTTATCGTATACAAGCTAAAAAAAATAGTAAATTTGAGAGAAACTAAAAGTTGAAGCTTTAAAGACCAAAATTGACTTTAAAAATTTGACAAATTGCTATGTCAATACTTTCGTCTTGTTTACTGTTTTCACGGATGGTTGGAACTTTATTTTGTTATGCAATATTTTGAGTTATCTGTTTTATGAACTAATAATTTTACTTTTATGAATAGTTGAATTTTAATAGTTGGTAACCAACGGGCTTAACTAATAAATTGCATACTTACATAACTTACAATTGTATATGGTTCTTCATTAAAAAGATTGTGTTATTTATTTCCAAAAGGAAAGATTTATAACCTTGATAATGAGGGAAGAAAACTAATATAAATGGGGACACAAATTAAACTGACTCAAAAGTGTGTGAGGGTTATTCTTAAAAAAACTTACAAGCCAATTGCAAGATATTTTGAAGAGCAAGTAACTATGGTCCAACTACATGGATCAACAAAATGGGCATCCCAAATCCATTAACATCTTAGACCATAAAGATGAACCTGCGTTTCTGCAAGTGTAGAGTCATTATCATAACAATTTAGATTTTTTTTCCTGAAAGCATGCAATCTATACACTAATAAAATAAGAGATAATTCAAAATAAACATAGTAATACTTCAATAATGTTATATATGACGAACTACAAAATATTTTCAGCAACACCATTCACGACCAGAGACAAGTGGAACCAAGAGCAAAGTCATACGGTTTATGATTAACCTAGAGCAAGAATTAAAAAAAGGGTTAAGTACTCTGAAATGTACTTTTTTATGGTATGACATTCATTGTATGCAAGAAGTAATCGGACTTCCATCGTGTGTAATAAACTTTCAATTTGTTTCAATTGTATGTATTTTGATGACGTGGCAACTATTAATAATGTCATGTGTCATCTCATACAACTGACACGTAAGTAAATGTACTAAAAGTTGTATAAAATCGTAATGAATAACAAGTTTTTACACACAATGAAAGTCTCAATACTTTATTGCATACTATGAATGTCAGACTATAAATAAGTACATTTTACAGTACCTAACCCTTAAAAAAAGATAAGTACAATAGTCAATCATAAATTTACTCATAGATAAGGACAATAGTCAACGAAGATTAACTATACAACAATAAATATAATTCACAAGATCATTTATAATTCTTAAAAAGGATTAAACAAATGAATCTTAAACTTCACTTGTTTTCATGCAAGAAAATCTGTAAAGGGAATGAGATCGGACACTAAGAAACAATTTTGTTTGAAATTAGTTACAACAAACATGACAATAACAGTTCTCTCTCACACATCAACACAACTTATCAACCCACCCGTGCGAGACAAACAATGTGTATGCATTTTTCGTCTAATCAGATGTTGTTGTCGACCCCAATTTAATTTTTTTTCTCCTCCCGTGATACGGACGTGTCTAAGGATGCAACTATGGGTGGGCGTGCTTCTTTCTATGAGGGCGCGTATCACTTTGGATGTGCTTTACTTTACCGGCAAATGCATGAGTCGAAACGTAATAGCTAGGCACATCGTTGTGATGCATTGCATATGTAAATAAGAATGTGAGTCTAAAGTTGTTTTTGATGGGGACTCTCTTAAGCTCATGGCCCTTATAACATATGCACATTGGTACCGCAACTCAGAGGTTATCATTTCTACATGTTTACTTGTGAATAGGTCAACTATGGTTGTGTTTTTTTTCCTAATAAGGACCGGAATGAAAGAAACCCTTTCATATTGCTCACAACCCAAATCGCTCTTTTTAAATGCAAACGTTATAAAGTTCTCATTCGATATGAAATACAAATCGTGTTGTTGAAAGATGGTGGATTAGGCACACCCCCACCATTTACCCGATCATGATTTTCAACCTTGAGCATTTTCTCCTGTAAAGAAGGACCCATCTACACATATTAACATATTAACAGCATACGATGGTCATACAATCAGTAATTTGGTAGGCTGTAAAAAAATAACATCAAGTTGACTATGATGCAATGATATGATCAAAGACAATAAATCAAGATTGATTAATTATAATATACATGTTGAAGGATATGATCAGACTCTATAAACCCTAATTTCACACAAAATTGAAAAATTATTACGCAAAACTTAAAATCACAATTGATAAAAAAGCAAACACATAATTATAAACATAGTCACTGACATGAGGATGCATCATTAGGTGAATCCCCTCCAACACACACAAATTCACAGATATGATATGATAAAAGTCCATTAATTAAATTAAAACCTATCAATAATCAATAATTCAGCATCAAATTAAAATTAGAAACATAAAATTGATGTGCAAAATAAAAAAAACTCTAGTATTGATGTTCTTAATATGGAAGATTGAAAAATGAAACAAATTAACTGAAACTTAAAATACTTAGTTAGTTATTAAGATCAAAATTGTAAACATACGTAACTTTCATATTCATACATAATCAAAGGCATATACAAAACTTGGGATATTATAATCGTACCTTTCTGAAATTTTATTTTGTTTGGTTGAACCTTCATAATTTTGTATGGATTAATCGATATTCAAAATTCAAATACAAAATATTACTAAGAAATACTCCGTAGATGTTAAAAGTATTTGCATAGCTTAAAAATAGAGATTTGAGAATTAAATTAAAGTTTGATATATTTCACATTCAATTGAAATTGAATTGTTACCTTAATTTTAGGATGGTATTTGAATTTTGAAACTAACAAATTCTAACCAAATTTGAAAGCTTTCAAATGGTATATTAGTATTTTAGTACACAATTAATGAATTAAAGTATGTCATGTTTAATTCAATAGTTGATTAAAGAAAGATTAGCTTGAAATTAATGGGAAAGATTCTTTAACGGGTATCCTTATATATATATATATATATATATATATATATATATATATATATATATATATATATATATATATATATATATACACAATAGAGAAGATAGATGAGAAAATCAATTTTGTTATTTTTTTTCTATTTAGAATTAGAAAGACTTTCCCCTTGAACAACTTTAAGAACGCAAATTTACATCCAAAACGTATATTTAACATTTTTGTCAGCCATATATATACTATAGATAAAATAAAAGAACTCGTATGACTTAATGCAGACCGGAGCTAGGTAATTTGCAAGTAGGAGGCAATAAACAATTATTTAATGTTTTACTATAAGACTCAATGGCTTTTTCGGTTTCCTTCTTTTCCTTTTTTCGGTTTAGACATTGATGGTACGGCTTCATCACTTCCTTTCTTCGCTTAGCCGACTAAATGTGATGAAAAAAATGGGGTCCAGCTTATATTTAATGTATTGTTATTTTTATTTAATGTAAGTAAATGTAGATATATTGGTAAATGTGGCGCTCAAAATTAAAGTGATGAAAGGACCATTGGTAGTGTTTAATCAGTCTTTCATCAGTTTTGAATGTGCTGACGTGACAAAACTGAAAAAGCAAGTGAAGAAGCAAAAGTTGAAAGTGATCTAAGGGGGTAAGAGTTTTAAAATGACAATTAAATTTTTAAAAAGAATTTTTACATAATTTGGGATGTGTTGTGGGGACAGCTTTCCCCTTCTAGATTCGCCTCCGTGTTAATGTAAATCGGAATCTATAAAAATATTGCACATATATAACTACGACTTAATAATTAGTAGGAGTTGCGATAAAACAGATTTACCTTGTATACTAATTGGTATCCCCAAGATTATGTGAAAACCTCTTGTAATATCAACTTAGATAAAATATGATGATGTGGCAACCGGCCTCTATTGTTTGTCGAATTTTCTAAATTATGATATAGCGTCTCATGGTTCAATCTCAAGAGATATTAGTGTTATGTCACCGAGTCATTCAATTCTACGTGTTAAAATTGTTTTGGGGTTACAACAATGAAAAGATGAGGAGACTTTTGGAAATATTTATATCAGTTTAATTTAATGATCTCCTTATTGCCCACTTGAGTTATAAAATTTTTAATCACACATTGTCTTATATATAACTGAATTTCTATCGACTCACTTCTCGTCACTTTATTCTTGAACAAATGTAAGTCTCATGTAAGTTTCTAGGTACGTTGGATTATTATTTTTTAACCAAACAACACTACTGGCTTGAGCTTATAAAAAGAAAAAGTTTAAGTTCCTATAAGCTACGATAAGCTAGTATGCCAGACACACTTTAAAAAATCAAGATAATGCATATATTATATTATTTTTAATTGGATTGCAATCTAAAGGATTCATATTATCACATGTAATTACATTTCTATTCACGCTTTTATACATATATATTTTATTTTACCGTACATCGCACGAGTTATATCACTAAATATCACCCGGAAGTCGGGATGGAAATTAAAGAGAGAGTCGTAGTGCCACATACGTATTTTTTTAAGCTCAAATAACCACATTGATATTTTTGACATTAATAATTATTAATTACTTAACTAATAATAAGGATACGTTGAAATGTCATTTCGAACGACGACTTGTGATGTCAACGGAATTTTATTGATGTACAATTGAATTCATTGAACGAAAAAAATAAACAATTTTTATCCATAAATAAGAAACAGATTTGTAACAAATGCTTTGACCAGTGAGGTTAATTTTTTGGTTTATATATTTCCGTTAATAATGAGTGAGTAGGAAACAAATTTCACACCTAATTAACTAACCAGCAATCTACTTCTACTTTATTTGTAGAATTGAGTTCAAATGTAAACGCATACATAACTTTTTTTAAAATGAAGAAATCAATTTTGGCCGTACTATATTTTTATCAATGATAACAAAACTTTCACTTTCGCCAACATATTTAGAAGTTAAATATCTCAAACGGTTAATCGATAAATTATAAAACAACAAAGATGAAATGAAACTAAACCCAACGCTTATTAGATCGACCTTTGAAAATGATTAAAATACGTACTAATATCAAAATCGACTAATAACGCTTTATCACACATTGGTTTTACGAGTAATTATTAAGTACTACTTACACACTTTGATTTTGTTAATTAATCAGAACTCGATCTGTTGAAGTCATAATGGCATCATTCCAACAAGTGACGAGTTCCGGCACATCGGACAAGTAGGATGAGCTTTCAACCACGTATCTATACACCTTACATGAAACACATGACTATATTCCGGCAATAATCGTATAACATCTGTGGGTTTATATCGGCCAAACAACTAGAACACTCCGAGCCATTGGCATCAATGTTACTGTCACCTTTATGAGGCGGCTTCGTGACTTCGGAGTATAGAGAAATGTAGGGAAAGTTACAAGAACCTCGTCATCAAGGCCGCCAGAGAATGTTATGAGGTGGTCGATGTTGTCTGCATTGTCATAGATGATTGGTGATGTAGATTGCTTGCAGAGGTATGAAGTCTAGGTGAGGCTGATTAGGAGCACGATGACACGTACATAACAATCCTACGACAAATAGATAGGCGTCACCGGAGTGGTTGTTGTACACTATCTATGGTGGTGTTCATTTTGAATGTGAGAAGGTTGGAGGGTTGTCATCTAATTTGGTTGTTTATATGAGAAAGTACTTCTGAATTGACAGATAAGGTGTGTACCTGACCTCTGAGCTTAATATATATATAATAAAAAAATACGTAAAATTAATCGAATTTTATTAGCATGTACGCTATATATGCTAGAATAAAGTTTTTCAATTCGGGGAACAAATTGAAAAATGTGCCATCACATAACATATCTGATTTATTATCATTACATATTTGTTGGAATCATCGGTTTCGACACATAAATTTACTCGGTTCAGGTTCCACTTGCAAAATGGACCCTTCCTTACATAAACCCAAACTTTAAACCAAATATATACTTTACACGCACATCTATTTTGAAATTCTATGTCAAAAACGAAAGTTGTTCTATTTCTATATTTACAAAATGTTTGAAAAGAAACAAACGTGAGCAATTGATTACATTAGGGTTTTTTCCGAAAAATGAATCAATAGTTTCCGTTTTTGCATTTTCGGGTATCAACTAATTTCGTTTTTTTTAAATGAACCACTAATTTAAAATCGAACATTTTCGGAATCAATATACCCGAAAATGTTCGATTTTAAATTAGTGGTTCATTTTTAGAAAACAAAATTAATTGATACCCGAAAATGTGAAAAAAAGAACTATTGATTCATTTTTCGGAAAAAACCCATTGCATTAAATAAACAAAGTTAAAAAGGTATTGTGTTGAGTTTATATACTCAACCATGTTAATTGCATTGAACAAGTGGTGACTTTCGGCACACGGGACAAGTTGGATGAACCTTTAACCACGTATCTATACATTTGACATGAAATAAGTGACCACATTCGGGCAATAACCGGATGACATCTGACGGTTTATAATCCGCTAAGCATACAGAGCAATATTCAGCGCTATTATCTTCTTTGTGATGGATCATGACCTCGGAATAAACAAACGTTGGGAATGTCACAAGGACATTGTCATCAAGGCCGTGAGAGAATCTTATAACATGATTATTGTTGTTGATGTCTTCGTTTGTGGTAGCAAAAGAGATGATGGGTGGTGGTGGTGGTGGTGGTGATCGAAAGCGCATGTGGCGCTTGTAGATGTAAGACATATAAGAGATGGTTATTAGGATGAAGAAACCGAAGAAGAAGCCGAGTCCGTATATGTAAACTACGCCTCGATTGGTTTCCTCCGAGTCGTTGGTGTCGTATGATGGTTCTCCGGTGTCCATTTTTGGCCGTTGATTTTGTGGATGAAGAGAAGAGAACTCAAGTCGTGTTGGACTTTAATATGTATGCGAAGTTTGAAAAAATTAACAGGTAGATATGGTCTATGACTTTTGAGTTGAATCCAATTTTAATAATTTTTAATCTTTAGAAAATTTATAAATGATAATAATAAACATATATACATAAAATAAGACAAATGGAGATGATATGTGTGCAGTGTGCCCACGGCCCGGCCACCCGTGCATATGAAACATATAACTATCAAGTTTATCGAATATTATATACGCTTAAAGTTAATAAATTAATTAAGTCATTTTCTTAAAAATAATTATATGAGCAAAAAGTTGATTCTTTTAGGATAATTAATGTCGTTGGTCAAAATGAATTAAACCATCTAACATGTAGGACTTTCGAACAAATACAACATGAATTATGTGTTAAGTTGCAAAATTTTAGTTTCACAACAAATTTATGGAAGTACAAATGAGCATATTGTCCGTATAGATCGACTCGACCGGGTTACAATAATTTTTTTTAGATAAATATATATCATAGATAACCAAAAAAAATTTATTGAGATACCGGGAAATGAATACGTCGTACTAGATCAAATACACAGTAGGAGAGTCATACAACCACAAAAAGAGAAAATAAATTGTATTTACATCTCCAAATGAACCTGCAACAATTGGGTAGTAAAGATTTGTTCTACTCTTTAAGGTCATATCTAGTAATAGTAATTTTGTTATTTGGAGGGAAGGTCAAATTGAAGTCATTAGTCAACGAATGGGCATTTATCTATTAAAATAATACGGACCTGTTTAGCCTTTTAGGAGTAATAATTTCTTTTATTTACTTTTTTAACATCATTAGCATATACACCATGGTTGTACAAGGTGCTATGTATATGATTATTAAATACCTCTTCCGACCTTTTTCGATGATTAGCATATATATACCATAGTTGACCACTAAAATACGTCTTCTATATATTTTTTTAATGCTTATGATTAATACAGGTTATCCGCTAATCATACATAATACAATTTTTTTATGTTCCTACAAATACTTTTTTTTTATAAATATCTACATTCATGATTCGTATATCAATCTAATCTAATAATAACAAAAAATGAAAAAATAGTAAATTTATACGGAGTAATTATCTTCTTGTATATATTAGTTTAAATTTAAATATGTTCGAACTCGTGATTACAGACCACGTACCGGACATTTAATGAACATGTAATGCCCCATCGATAACAAGGGTACACGTACTACCGCCGTACCGCGTTTTCATTTTCTAAAAATTACTCGTATTACATTAATTATTTCACTTTCACGGTTTCATTTACACATAATTATACAGTAATTAAAATTCTTGAAAAAGTCAACTCCGTTGAATCGATAGTTTGACCGACAATGGCGAGTTCCTACACACCGGACAAGTAGCATGAACCTTCAACCACGTATCAATACACTTGACATGAAACAAGTGGCCGCATTCCGGCAATATTCGAACTACATCCTTCGGTTTATAATCCGCCAAACAAATAGAACAACCAGAGCCATTAGAATTGTTACCATTGTTACGCATCATATCCTCGGAGTAAACAAACGCCGGCAAAGTCTTGAGTACTTGATCGTCGACACCTCGTGAAAGTGACGTAAGCTGGCGGTTGGGATGGTTCGTTGGTGATGATGAATTGCGTATGTTGCGGTTGCACTTATAAGAAGCATATGAGAGTGCGATTAGGAGGATGAGGATGGCAAAGGTGATTCCGAGCACGTAAGTGACGTTACCGTTGGGTTCTTCGGAGCCGCTGTCGGTGGTGGTGTAGGTGTCCGTCGTGCCACTCATATTATTGTATGTTTAGAGATGTGTCAACTTAAGTTTTTTATTTATGTAAAGATAAGCTAGGTAGGTCTCTTGATGACCTTTAGGTTTAATCAAAAACCATCATCATTAATCGATCAGTCATTACGTATATAAAGATTTAATATTTATTATGATCGAATAAATAACATGAATAATACCTTCCTGACTGAATTCTAAGTAGTGAGTCCAATATATATATGTATGTACCTGTATATCTGTAATTATTTACTTATTATTTATTATTGATTATTGATATTATTATATTATATCTGTAAGAATATTCATCAATGCTAATCATACCATATCCACTGTTAAACGAATATCAACACATTATTGACTTGTTTTTAATTATTCTTTATTTTGCTTTTATAGGATAAAACAACTTTTCCAGATTTAAATAAAATAAAACTAATTTAATGTATGAAGTTAAAACTTGAAAATATGATATAAAGAATTTCAATAATTACAAAATTGATTAAATATTGGAGTTAGGATATATGTACGTAGGATTAATTTATTTCCTTGCAATAGTGGTTGAACATATATTATGGTTGACCAATAGTAAACTACTTCTTGATGCGACATATTAACATTTCTGTGTATTGAAAATAAATGCATTATTATTACTACTGTATACTCCGTAGCCGTAGGGAAAGGTTCATATTGGATTATTTGTTACCGTAGTAATAATAGGAATAGGAATCAATATCTAACTTTCACTCTTTCACCCTTCAAACACATAACCAACATTTCGTTCACTCACGATGACCAGACCACCACCATCAGCCTTCGACGAACAAACTCCGACATCGTTTTTTCGACGAGCAGAATTGATTTTGATTCCGACGAACATGTTTCCTGTGAGATTTGCGTTGCTCTTTTTCGCGGCGAGCCTTCTTCTACGATCTACCACCTCCAAACATTGATGTTTGCGAATTATTCGGAATCTAAGCAGCCGGAAAGACAAGCAAGAAAACAAGCGAACTTCATAGCTTCCGGTACCGACGAACTTCAAAAACCAGACCACTTGTAAACCTAACTTCCCGTACCGGCGCCGAAATCTGAATAGTGGAAGTAATTGTAATAATAATGGTTTGATTGGGAGTTGGAAAGATAAGAATTGAAAAATGGGTTTTCAGTACGAAACAAATTTACAGTCGATTATAAAATGGTGGTAGGTTGAAGACAAAAGAAACTGTGGTAGTAAAAAGACCATCTGCTTAATTATTTAGGTCTGCCCAACCCAACAAATCATTAGCTCAAGAATTATTCGCATGTAAAAAAAGTATTAATGTAAATTCTTATCAAATAATTCGATTTAATAGTACAAAAAATATGAATTTTAATTGCGTGTCGATATGTAATTTTGTGTATATCTTATTATTAAGTTGTGTCTGAATATGTTAATATTTTATTATGCTAAGTTTTTGTATAACAAAAAAAAGGTATGTGTATCTTGTTAGCTACTTAGTTATGCGTTAATATGTTAATAACTTTGTAACTAATTAAGTTTGTGTATCATGTTACTCACTTGTGCGTTAAAATGTCCTTTGTAGCTATTTATTAATCATGTATATCACAAATTAAGTTTGTGTATCGTGTTAGTCAGTTGTGCATTAAATATGCTTACTTTGTAGCTAATTATTAAGTATGTGTATCACAAACATAGTTTAAAATTTTGCTCAAAAGAATATCATAGTTTAAAATTGGCACAAAAATGTAAAAGTAAAATAATTTACATTCCTTATTCTTTATTCTTATTATTTTATTATTGTACTAGGTTTAAAACCCGTGTATATACGAAAATTGTAAGATCATTTAATATTGTTCGTTACTAATGTGGAGTCATTAATTAGATAGGCATGAGTAATTGAAATATCTTTGTGCAAAATATATAGGCATGAAATTTTATTAAAAATACTTAAATGTAAAATATAGAGTAAGAATAAATTATCTTAAACTTTGAAACTATATATGGAACGAATAATATTCCGAGATGAAATATTTTAAGCGTGAGAATTCTAATATAATAGTCTTAAAAATTGAACGTAAGGCATCATATTTTCTATAGAACCTCTTTGAATACTACATTTTTCGTAGTATTTGTAGACTAATGTTCGTCAAAAATAAGCACATTCGGTCTTTTTTTCGTGTACCAATGATTTAATTTTAAACTCGTATTTTTCAATAGATTTCAATGGCAACCGTTTATATTTATTAATTTTATTTAAACGCGTATTATTCAAAATATTTCGATAGCAAAGGTTTTCATTTATTAATTTTATTTTAAACTCGTATATATATACGGATTCAACTAAACATTACACTATAGTATTATCTTTAAACTTGTTTATGCACATGGACTGTCAAATGAGAATTTATTTTAATACAATTAAGATGTTAGTAAAATAATTAATATTATATTTTATTATTTTATTATTATTAATATTAATATCGTTTTTATTATTGATCAGATATGTAAAATCCCTCCTAAAAGTGATATGGAGCACCGGCATAAAACGCATTTGAAAATTTTAATCATGCATTTTATTAAGGTGATAAATAAATAACTTTGACCTTGTAATTTTAAAGTTTTAATCATCTATTTTATAATTGTATTATTCAAATATTGAGCAAAATCCGTGTTAACAAAGTTTTTATTTTTGTGCTTTTATTACGATAATTAGGTAACTTAACTTATATAATTTATATATACGCTTATACTTTACTTAACTTATCAATTTAGTTAGGTTACTGAACTTATAAATACACTACAACGTAAACCGCGTTAATTAACTTATGAGATTAGTTCAGAAATTTAATCAAACATATTAATAGTAAAATAATTTAGATGAACATTATCACAAAATAACTATATTTCTATTAATTCAATATTAGATTTTAAACCCATGTATATATAAACGGAATGTTTCATAACATTGTCGTTATTTATTTGAATGTTTAGTTTCATCTTTAAATCTAATTAGTGTGTTCTTAAAACGTGTTAGTATAACCTTCTCTAATCATTGAAGACTCCTTTCATTACTCGAGACTTTTTTCAAAAAGATTTTGTTTTAAGCAATTTTTTATTTAATTTAATATAGATAATTTACTTATCACGTAAAACAAATGGATCTAATAGATATCTCAAGTTGAATTTTAATTAATCAATCACAAATTAAAAAGGTTGTAGAGCTCAACAATTCTAATGAAGTCATACTTTTTTACTTTTAAACTCGGTATACACAAATGATTCGAATAAGATTAATACATATCTCAAGTTGAATTTTTATTGATCAACCACAAATTGAGAAATTGTAATTAATGAATTTAATTGATTAATTAAAAGTTAATGCGATATATGTAACACCCACTTTAAGGGCCTAGTGGTATTTCGGTAATTTCTTAAACTTTAAATTATTATTTAATGTGTTAGGAATATTTTAGTATTATTATGTTACTTGATAACATTGTCAAAAGGATAAATGAATTATTATGACTAATGAATAATTCATTGATTTAAACCGAACTAGTTAGCGGTAAAATAAAATATTTGGTTTTCGCAAAATGGTTTTAGGTTCCAGACAATAGGTTAAGAAGGGAACTAAAATTGTAATGGTATTGGGTTAGATTAATTTATATATACGCATATATTCTCAAACCTTCTGTACAATTCTCAAAGTTTTCATACTTCCTGCGAACCGAAAACAAAAGTGAGGGAAAAACCAAAACTTTGAAGAAATCTTCTGTGAATTCGTGAATCATTTCGTATTATCATCTTTTGTGTTACAACGAATTTCTAGTAACACCCTCATCGTTACTTTGTTCCTGTAAGTGTTTAAAGTTTATAATTGTATTTTTATGAAATTCGGTTAATTCACGAATTGATATGAAAATTAAGCTTAAACGATGTTATATGATGTTATTTGATGCATATAAACTGTTAGGAAGCTTATTTGAATGATAGGAAATCGAATTCGTGAGTTTTGGAAGAGAAAAGCTCGGTTTTTCGATTACAGCAAGTTCGGTTCGCGAGTTTGCAGAAGATGAACTCAGTTCGCAGTGCTTGACTGCGAAGCAAACTGAGTTGACCTGCGAACTGAGATGTTGTGCTGCGAACTGAACCTTGCGAACTGAGTTGGGCTGCGAACTGAGTTTGCTACGAAGCGAACTGAGTTCTTGCCCTGCGAACCGAGTTGCGAAGCGAACCAAGATTTGGTCTTGCGAACCGAGATCATTGCGAACTGAGATTTTAGAATTTTTGTTTTGCAAATTTTGAAATTGCGTAAGTAATTTCAGGGTAACGGATAAGTGACAATTTCACTAACTCGGATTGGGTTGAGATTCGCATGGTCACTCGAAAACGACCCAATAATCAAGGCTCTATTTTATGAGCCTAGGCAGTTTTAGGCCTTTCGGGGTCATCTTGGGGTCGAAAATGGCATTTTTCAGTTTTAAGCATCGTTTCGGGACTTTCTGGTTTCGCTTCGGATTGAACGCTTGTTTTCTTAGACTTCAGGAATTTACATGCTTGTTTAAATATGTTATATGATTATGGAATGAGTTACTAACTCATTATTTGTTATATTCTCAGATCAGCAGAAGACTCAGTAACATTAGACTTCTGAGTTGTTGGGCTGAGACTAGCAGGTGAGTGGACCTGGAACTCACACGTTTGATTCAGTTGTAACGGTTTGGTTGCAACAAGTAAACGTAGATATAATTGATAGACTGTTTAGTCTGATATGCTGATATGCTGATTATGAATCTACGTGCAATGTGGCCTCTGGGCATTGATTGCTAGTAAAGAGGTCAACAGATTGTTGGACTTGATGATTTACAAGATTACAGATATGGGGTGTCGTACATGTGTTGTATTAAACCCATATTGTGTAGTGGTAATATCAAGTTATCGGTATATTCTGTAGTGGCCACTACAGATTGTGATAAGCGTTTCTTGAGGGCCACCGCGGCAGTAGTGTTCCTCAAAAACCACCGATCCTCTTTGATATTGATATTGATTTTGATGATTTGTGTTTACGATTATTTGATGTAAACAGATTGTTATGCTAAGTTGAACTGTTAGTTTCATGTTCACTCACTTAGCTTCGTGCTAATTCCCCACTTAATCCCTGCAGGTCATGATTGAATGGGCGGGCAGGCAGGTTTTGTTCAAGGAATGTTTGATCGGCTGACAACTCTGATATATTTTGATAAATAATGAAAGTTGAATTTTGTAACCCCCGTCTTTGTACGATGTTTTGAACATTATATGTATTTACCTTTTTGTAAATATTGTTAATATAATATCTTTTGACCTACGCTTCCGAATTAAAGAGTATTTTATAATATACTAAGAGAGGGGCGTTACAATATATATACATATATGTGTGTGTGTGTGAAGTAGATCTTTATTGACATCATTAAAAAGACATAACATATAGCATGTAACGCACATAGTGAAAACAATAAATGTGTTAAGTTAGTTTAAAGTTTATGTGATGATGATACTGAATCGATTCATATAGCATAAAAAATAAAATAATGATAATGATATTTATTAGAGATCGATATGGATACACATATGATTATTATTTTATTCATTTAGGTGATTTTTTTAAAAGAGATTTTATAGTTAAATAGAGATATTTAATTGGTTAATTGAAATGTGAGTAAAAGTTAGGAATATGATTGGTTAATAGGTGCCAATTTTACAAAAAAAAAAAATCACAGGAGGAGTTTTCTTTTATTAATATTTATTTATTTATAGATAGATTAGATTAGATTATATTAGATTAGATTTTATTTTATATAACATAAAATAACATAACATGAGAATGAGAATTCGATATGCTATAGAAAGAAGTCACCAGATCACACCGGTGTCACCTAAGTTTTTTAATGGGCCTCAAAGGTGATACAAAGATAGGAAGTTATCTTGATCAGTTTTCTGTAAATTTAAAGCTTTAATGGGCCTCGAAGATGATACAATCATACAAGTATGTCGAAAAGTTGAACTCAAAGCTTTAATTTTGATCCGTTAGCATTAATTAAGTTTATAATAAAAGTTACTCCCCCATCCGACAATAATCGTCACACGACAAAAAATTACACAGTTTAACAAAAACATAATTATTACTGCTTTTTATTTTTTACTTTTTTGTAGAATTACAATTTTACTTTTAACTAATTAATTATTGTTTTCTTTAAAGTTTTTAATAATAATTTCAAATAACGGTAATATGATAATCTTAATCAAACTTTCATATCTATTTTTAGTAGTGAACAATTAATTTGAGACAACACAAAATGAAAATATGGACAATTATATTATGACCGAGGGTGTATTTAATTTGCTTATTTGTCTTTATCGAGATGCATTAACTCGACCAAAGCTCGTTGATTGACATCATTTTATATATACGCGCACATAAATAATTAAAAGAATCACATCACATTATATTTTTTGTTTTTGTTTTTTTATTTTTATTTTACGTTGAGTAGACTTTACTCTTAGGCCAGATGTATATTTTTTTTATTCGACCAAAAATGTCAAAGTCCTATATCAGGAGCTTTATTATGACGACTCTATACTTAGTTTTAACACGTGCGATAATTATATGGTTTATTATTATTACCAAACAGTTATAATAAAGAAGCCAAAAGTCTTTTAAATAATGTAACTTGCATATTGAAAAGGAATTGATCGTGGACGAGTTTTGTAGTTGACTTGATTTTCATTGAAGTTGCTTTAAATTTAATGAACGCTTGGAAACGGCAAATATTAAGGTCTACACGTACATGCTATCTAATCACCGATACCGAATGAGACAGTGGGCCCGTCGTCCCTGCCAGCCGGGCCGGCAATGGTGAGTTTCGACACACAGGACAAGTAGCATGAACCCTCAACCACGTGTCTATACACTTACAATGAAACAAGTGACCACATTTCGGCAATGATCATATAACATCATTCGGTTTATAATCCACCAAACATATAGAACAACCTGAACAATTGACATCATCAACCGTATCCTCAGAGAATATAAACGTCGGGAAAGTGATGAGGACGTCCTCGTTAACGCCTTCCAAGACTATAATAGGTTGTTGCTCATCATCATCATCAACAACATCATCAGGGTGGGATAAAAAGCTTATGTTGCGCTTGCATTTGCGTGAAACATAAAACACGAGTATTATGAGGAAGATAAAGGGGAGGGATATAGCAAAAACATAAGTGATGCTTCCTTGTGAATGACCGGTGTCATCGGTGTACGAATCTCAGGTGTCCGATGGGCTGCTCATATTGTTAATATGCTGCATATGCAAATACTAATGATACATTCGTACGGATTTATACTTAGATTAAGAATTAATTAATAAATATAATTAAATACATAAATGGCAAATTGCTTATGATGAGATTTATTTTAGTATTATACTTAATTAAGTCGTTAATTAAGTTTATAAAAATGCATTTGACATACCAGAACTTGTACCATTAAAATAGTGTGGAGTGATTAATTAAGAAGGTGGTAATTGGTGCATTGTTGATATGACGTTGTTAAGGTGACGCTAGTGTACATATGAATCATGATGTTGGCGAGGGGTTGTATTGATCTTAGTTGTCAATTGTCAATATGCATGTTTAAAACTTTAGATTATTTATTATGTGAATCTTTCAAAGAATATAAGAAACAATATTAATTATATGCTTGTTTTGTACCTCATAAAAAATCACCCTGCACCCAACTCCCATTACTGGACGACTATCAATTCAATTAATTAAATAAATTATTATTATATGAAATAAATAAATAAATAACAAATGATATAACATATAAGTATGAAATACAACAAACAAGTAACAAATGATGAATTGATGATGAGTACAATGACGTTGATTGCCGGGGTTTGATATTTTTATGTATGCACTAACATTCAAGATTGCATCATCATACCAATCTTATGTTGCTCATCATTTGAATATATGAACAAACGATGAATTTTAGAGAGGCATAACCATGTAGATGGTAGGGTATATAACGTGAATTTGTTATGAAAATTACATTTTAGTTACATTATTTGTTGTGCTATGCGTTCACAAAAATTAGAATACCAATACTACGGATAATCTAAAATCCCGAATCAGCCACTTAAATTGTATATACAATAAGGTACCACAAATCGAAATTTAGACGTACATTTCAAAGTCCGGCGTAATTTACATGATGTTACACGTATGAGTTTTATGCAACTAGTTTGTATTTATTTTTTGTTTTTCTTATTGTTTCATTAACATAACGAAAACCATTTTTATTCCATATTTTTTTGCAAATTTTAATGATTTTAATTAAATTAATGTAACACCCAAGACTTTGGAACATTAGTTTAGTGTAACACCCTGGACTTTGGATTTTTATTTTATAAATAGTCATTGTACGGATGATAATGAGGTTTCCTTAGAATATGTGGAACGATGATAAAAAAAAATGTCAAGTGGAGGGGTTACATTAGATATTATACCTCCTTTTTTATATAAAATAAATTAGTTTTTATACCTGTCTGATGCACGACTAATATATATATACATATATATATATATATATATATATATGGGATCGTTCAAGAGAGAAATACTTTTTTTATTGGAAGGAGAAACGTTAATATTCATCAGAAAGCATTTTATCTTTACCAATCAAAATGTCAATAAAAATTATTTTTATCAGTAAATAATAATCAAAATCGATACTATTAAAAATATATTCACGGATGAAAGTGGAATGACCCGGGGGAGACACTTTTTTTAGGGAATGAGGAAGCGTTATTATTCATCACGGAACATCTTAACTTCAAAAATATAAATCTTACAAAAAATGAAGTGAAATTTAGTAAATGTTAATCAAAATCGATGCTATAAATGTTAAGCTTCATTGATAAATTATTTTTGCGGGTTATAACATCAATTTATGAATATTAGACCTAAAATTATTAATATTCATCGCGGTGAATGTTAGTTAACATTCATAGTGATGAGTGTTAAAATTAAAAATATTCTTCAAATAATGTGATATTTTAACATTAATCGTAATGAATGTTAACAATTTATTGAATAAATATATTATTTATAGCATCGATTTTCATTACTAGTTGTTCGTAATGAATATTAACTTTTTCCCCCTTTCTAAAAAAAACACTTTCTTCTTGAACGCTCCCTATATATATTAGTGTTTTAGATGATATATGAAACGATGTAGTTAAAATTATTCTGTCAATGGATATATCAAAAGTTATCTAAAGTTTTTTCTTATTAAAATGTAAATGTAGTGTCCCAGTCAAAATGACTTATAATAGAACAACCTGAAATAATAACCCGTCACTCGTGCAATGCACGGTGAGAACTTAAAAGAAAACATAGTTTTTTTAGTACAACATTACAAAGAAAATAAATGACTATCGATTTATATCGTTTTTGAGTGAAAAATATGTACATACCTCTTTAAATACATATTTATTTTGTATTTATGAATGCCTAAGAAATTTAATGATAAAATAATCTAGATACTATATGGTTCTAGTATACATGTAAAACGAGGATTTTTATATATTTCGGATTGATGTCCAATGACATTAAAAATACATAAGAAACCAAAACATGTTAAAATCGGGAAAAAATATATGTAATTGTACCATAACATTTTCTCAATAATTGATCTTTACAACTTTCTCAATCTCATCTTACATAAACCACAAAATAAATAGTTAATTATTGATAAATTATTTGTAACCAAACAATAAATAGGAGGGTGAAGTGAAAATAAACTTGAAAATAGAGTTTGTAATGTATGTAGTTAGGAATTTACGATTGATACTTTGATAGTCAATAATCTTTGAATTAGGAATTTTATTAGCTAAAAAATAGGTGGATTTAAACATTTTTTCACTTTGAATGACACGTAGAATTCTTTAGGAAGCTGTGGTAGTGACACTTAGAATTTTTGAATTAGTTGTCAAAAGAACAAATGTGTCACGTAGGAAAGAGGGTATCTTTTATTAGTTACATACAAGTAGATGTTTAATGTTTAATTATATATGGTTTTCCGATCGAACTTTCATTATAAATTGGAAATTTTAAATTTTAAGTGAATTCGAATTTCATATAAGGATCCGTATCAATCAACTCGTGAATCATTATCAAATTCCATGTCACTTTGAAAAATTTGGTTACACATTTTCCTAATGGACCGAGATTCTTCGAAATTTGGAGAAGCAAACAAACATTATTTGGTTGGCTAAATTTAGTTGATCTTTTTGTCGGCCATCCATCGTCTTACAGTGCCGTTAGCGAAAATTAGATGGGAGTTTATAGCTGGACTTGTTTGTTGGAGCAGAAAACTGGTATTTACATATATATATATATATATACTAGATTCAAGCCCGTGCGATGCACGGTAAGCTATTAAAAATTTTCAGTTAATTGAATCTCATAATTGACTCGATATTAATTTATAATTTTGTATCTTCTAATAGATATAATATGATACTTTATATGATATCATTTCAAATGCAAAATAAAGATTAAAGAAAGTGACATAGCTTCATCAATTTCTTCAATAATAAAGTTGGATAATGTATTCAATCCATATTCACATAGAACAATAAGAAGACATATATTTTTCATAACATAAGTTGTTTACGTGGAAATTTTTTACATGAAGATAATAATTAATTAAAGCATAAAACTTACAGCAAGAAGTAGGCTTTGAGTTTATGTCTACATTATATATTTCGATCATAAAAATTGAATTGATTCGTTTACTTTCATACAACAAATGGCTTTACATGAACTATTTTTCATCCAAATTAACCTTAACCTGTTAGTAGAAAAAGTCTATGAATATTTACCTTATCAAAATTGAAGCTTGCTAGGGATTCATGTTTGGCCTTCGAATCACACAATCAATCTAGTGGCTTTTAGGTTGGTATGATTTTTAATTAATTGGAAATCAATTTTAATTATTTGTATGATGATGAAGCATTATATAATAATTCCTTTTCCCATATAAATATAAATTAATATATATAGGTGAAGGTGATAGATAGTTCATATATGTCAGGATGAATTCAATCCAAACGACGTTTATATAAGAGTAGGATCACTCCTAAATTCCTAATTAGTATTCCATCACCATACGAATACGAAAAGTAATTTTTTACTAATATACGTAAGTTATTTTTTAATTAGTTTTTTCCCTATAGACAATTTAATATTTAATTAGCAATTTGATTTCTTCTCAACTTACATAAATGTCTTGTAGAAAATTTTATTAATAACTAATTATCTTTTCTTGATTAAATAAATTATTTAAAAAATCTTAGACATTGCCATGTGACATCTTTGCCTACGTGACAAATTGTAAAGCAATTATTTATACTTTCATAATATATATATACATATATATATATATACATATATATATATATATATATATATTTAAAGTGTTTCGTAAATTAAGTGGAGCTTTCAAAATTTTTTTTAATAAAGGGATAAAAAAGTATAATATCTTATTAAATAAGAGGTATTTAGGTAATTTAAATTTTCATAAGTTCAGACTTTCAAAGCCATACTAATTTTCATAAGTTAATGTTATTAATGTATAAAAAAAAAGTAAATTATACAAAGAACAAAATTGCAAAGTTTCCTAAACTTAAAGGGCAAGCTGATGGAAACACAACGAGCTTTCAGCTTCTAGAGGCTTCTATTTAGTTATCGATGTCATCACAAAGATGAAGACAATCTGGACCGTCGATCTCCACCTCCTCTAATTATACAACAGCATCTACCCCCAAATTCCCAAACCCCTCTCTCTCTATTTCGCCGAACACTCCCAACTAGTCGTCTTCCTGTTCCCGATCTACTTCTTCGCAGGTACAATTCTCTATTTATAAACATTCCTTACATAATTATATACGTATATACGGTGTTACCAATTACTGAATCTGATCTGTTTTTATCTGAGTGTATTATAGATTTGTAATTGAATATTGAAAATCGAAGAAGAAGATGTTTGGAAGAGCGCCGAAAAAGAGCGATAATACGAAATATTACGAGATCCTTGGTGTCCCTAACAGTGCTTCACAAGATGATTTAAAAAAGGCTTATCGGAAAGCTGCTATTAAAAATCATCCTGATAAGGGTGGCGATCCTGAGAAGGTACTAACCGTAACCCTATTTTTTTTTTTATCAATTATCTTACAATATCTTTTTTTTTTCGTTGTCGGAATTATGTTGTTGCTTAATTAATTATATTGTTTTTTTTGGTGAAATATATAATCTGATAATTCTATAACAATTAAGAATATAATTTGATTTATATAACATGTTATTAGGGTTATGGTGCTGAAATTGGTAGCATGAGATTTCTGTATCTATTATTTTTAGTTTTATGATAATGTGGACAAAATAGTGGCTTCTGGTAGGTTATGAGTAGTCAATTTGCCAATTACTTCAGCAAAATGGTGGTCTATTATGAGTAGTCAATTGGCCAATTACTTCAGCAAAATGGTGCTCTACTGGCCTGTTTACACTCACCCCCTCCCCATCTTTAGGGAAGTTGCTTTAATCAAGTTACTTATAAAATCTAATAGAAATTACTTTATAAGAGAAATGCATTTTCTAAACATATTATTGATGTACTTAGCGTTAGTATCAAGAATCAAGATGATAATTGTGCTTATGAATGTAATTTGGTGTCTATATTTTAGTTCAAGGAGCTCGCCCAAGCATATGAGGTTCTCAGTGACCCAGAGAAGCGTGAGATATATGATCAGTATGGTGAGGATGCCTTGAAGGAAGGAATGGGTGGTGGTGGAGGTGGTGGTCATGATCCCTTTGACATTTTCCAATCTTTCTTTGGTGGTGGTGGTAGTCCTTTTGGTGGTAAGCACCCTTTTGACCTAGTTCTTGTTTTATAGTTGCTAGTTTCTGAAGTTGCTAGGGTTGTAATCAGCTTTGGATTTGAATTACTTTGTATACAGGTGGTGGTGGTAGCAGCAGGGGACGAAGGCAAAGAAGAGGAGAAGATGTTGTCCATCCTCTCAAAGTTTCTCTTGAGGATCTTTGTAACGGCACATCGAAAAAACTATCTCTTTCACGCAATGTGATCTGCTCCAAGTGTAAGGGGTGAGTACCAGTCTTTACTGATATTCATATTTGAGTCTTGCTGTATTCTATTTCACATTTTGCTAATGCATTGCAATTTGCAGAAAGGGATCAAAGTCGGGTGCTTCAATGAAGTGTGCTGGATGTCAAGGTTCTGGAATGAAAGTTTCTATCAGACATCTTGGCCCATCTATGATCCAGCAAATGCAGCATCCTTGTAATGAGTGCAAGGGTACTGGAGAAACTATCAACGATAAGGATCGCTGCACACAGTGCAAGGGTGAGAAAGTGGTGCAGGAGAAGAAAGTGCTCGAAGTCCATGTGGAGAAGGGCATGCAGAATAGTCAGAAGATTACATTCCCTGGAGAGGCTGATGAAGCTGTAAGCTCATTATCATCTTGTTTTATTTGTGTTCATATAGATAATGGTTTCTTGACTTGGTTTGGTTCTTGCAGCCTGACACAGTTACAGGTGATATTGTGTTCATCTTGCAACAAAAAGAACACCCTAAGTTTAAGCGGAAGGGTGATGACTTATTTGTTGAGCACACATTGAGCTTGACTGAAGCACTCTGTGGGTTTCAGTTTATTCTAACCCATTTGGATAACAGACAGCTTCTCATTAAATCTCAACCTGGAGAGGTTATCAAGCCTGGTAATTTCCCCCGAGCTTTAAGTTTCGATGCTAACTGTTTTATGTTGCTTGCACTGTCATTTTGCAAGTGTTGAAACATTGTGGTTTCGTTCCACACAACTGGGCACCTTTGGGATGCTTTTGATGGACAAACCACTCATGAGTTACAGGGTCGGATTTAGAATATCATGTGTCTCGATGGACATCATTTATTATCCTGCTTTCATCATTCTGTTTGTTTGCTCTTTTTTTGTTTGCACGTATTGATATATTTTTCTATATTGTTTTGTAGATTCGTTCAAGGCAATAAATGATGAAGGTATGCCGATGTACCAAAGGCCGTTTATGAGGGGTAAGCTGTACATCCACTTCACGGTTGAATTTCCGGATTCGTTGGCCCCAGAGCAATGCAAGGCTTTGGAGGCAGTCCTGCCACCTAAGCCATCTCTTCAGATGACCGACATGGAGCTGGATGAATGTGAGGAGACGACTCTGCATGATGTCAACATTGAAGAGGAGATGCGAAGGAAGCAGCAGCAACAAGCTCAAGAAGCATATGATGAAGATGAAGACATGCATGGTGGTGGGGCTCAGAGGGTACAATGTGCACAGCAATAACTGAAGCGTGGTGAGGTTAAAACTTAAAGACAATAATGTCAGCTGTGAGGTTCTCTTTATTTATACTTCTAAATGCGTCTATTTGTATTGGAAACTTATGGGATGATGTATGGATGATTTACTCATTTATAAGACTTGTTTAATTGTGCTCTCTTCCACCTTGTAAACAGCCGATCTCGAGCTCCTCTCAGTTGAACGTTGAACTTACATCTCAATATACAATATATTTGCTTTGTAATCATCATTGTGAGACTCCATTTTGAAAGTTCTCTCAAAATTGATATATTTTTGTATGTGTTCAAGCTTTATAGTTTTAAGTAAAGTAATTATACCTTGCCTTAGAGGGCACGGAAATGACACGGAAATGACACCGATGGTACCGGTCCGTCGGTTTTTTCCCTTGAAAAATCAACCGTCTTTTTTTTTTTTTCTTTCTTTCTTTTTCCGTGTGTGTATAAATAAAAGTAAATTGGTAAATGTTGGATCGGTGTCCCTGATAATGGGGGTATGTAAGTTTCCGTCAGTTTGAGAAAAAGCCGATGTGCCACGTCAGTTTCAGTCACTGCTGGCTGTGTTATATGCTGCTGATTCTGATATTTACTACATTAAGATTATGAATATTAAAATGGAAAAGGGAGGTTCTCAGATTTTCAAATTTAATGTTGTATAGTTTTAATATACGTATCAGAAGTCATAGAAGGCCTTACTAAGTAAAAATCGTTTGATTAATTAACCTACTATATATTAGCGATGATGATGTATAGTTTTATCATTATCTAATTAGGACATTTGCAAATTCGTGTCAATATGGAAATTTTTATTAACATCAAATTATATTATATTATATTCTCTCCGTTCCAATATAATTGTTCATCTTTTCTTTTCGGATTATTCCAAATTAATTGTCTACTATTAAAAATAGACAAAGAAGTTTGATTAAGATTACCATATTACCCTTATTTTAAATTATAATTACAAATTTTAAAGAAAACAGTAATTAATTAGTTAAAGGGTAAGACTATCATTCTATAAAAAGTAAGAAAAAGAAATTAGTAATGGTTGTGTTTTTATAAACTGTTTGTTTTCTGTCGTGTGACAGTTATTTTAGAAGGGAGAGAGTATTCCATCAATGAATAATTGTAGAAAAGATTATTAGTTAGCAAATCATTTGATGTTAATTACTACATATTGCCTTTATTTATGTAAAAGAACTAAAATTAGTAGGCGTTGGTGTGGCTTCGGCCACTTTGAAAAGAATAGTACTTTAACAAAATCGGAAAACGGGTTAAATGTGCAGCCGTTTAGTGGTGGGATTTTAAAGGTTATTAGTCTTAATAAATAATTAGTCAAAAATTCAATCAACGAAAACGGACGTAAGTTACTTTAGGCCCATTTTTATGAATATATCAACCATCTTGAAACCTTTCCAATGAGACAAGATTAGAGGCTGCTCATGATGTCTATATCGAAACAAATGATCATTTCATTTAAGTTCCTCGTACTAATACTCTGGTTCACAAGTACCCATTCCACGTCACACCCACACCCCAATCGTCGCTTCGACGAAGACTCTGTTAATAATATTGATGCCCTCCTCAAATCTATGGATGCAGCCGTATTGGAAGCTACAAAGGTATTAAACGTGTTGTCAAACACTAATAATGACAATATCCATGAGAAACAGATGGGAACAATTCAAGACTGCAAGGAACTTTACCAAATCACATTATCGTCTTTAAACGAGTCCCTCAATCAACTGACTGCAGCCTCTTATGATTCCAACAAGTTAGCGGACGCCAGGGACTTCCTGGCAGCGGCTGCAACCAACACAGATACGTGTCTAGAAGGCCTAGATACTGCATATGGTCCTTTAAAACAGGTCTTAGTTGACACCATAATAAATGCTAATAAGCATGTTAGCGATTCTCTTTCCCTTTTATCAAGTGAAACGATGCACACCACCAAATACGAAGACGACATGGCTCTGCCAAAGTGGTTTTATAGGAAAGATAGTAAGATTTTCAGCAATCATTACAACAGGATAACTGTCGCCCCAGATGGGACTGGAAACTTCACCACCATCACCGATGCCATAAATTTTGCTCCAGACAACAGTGCTCACAAGGTCATCATCTATATTAAAAGAGGGTTGTATGAAGAATATGTACTGATTCCTAAGAACAAACCAAACATTGTTCTTCATGGAGAAGGACGGGATATCACTTTAATTAGTGGCAACAGAAGCAAGGTTGATGGTTGGACGTCTTTCAGATCTGCCACTGTTGGTAACGAAATAAGCTTGCTAGCTATCTTCTACATACATACACACACCCATGCTCACTACTTCTGGTAATTGAGAGCATGTCCAATGAAAAGTTTTCTTACATTGCAGTAAAAAGCTTTTTTGGCTAAAAGCTTTAGAAAAGTCTTTGGTGAAAAGATTTTTTGAAGTTTTGTGCGTGTAGATTTTAAAAAGAAAAGCTTTTGAAACCATTTCTTCATTGGTAGAAAAATGTTATAAATCTTGCAAAATATGTTTATGGATATTGTCAATCGCCCTTTGGTTATATATTGTTTGTTTGAGAGGAATAAGTTTAATACATAGTGATGTTTTCATAAGCAGTGAGAATGATATGGTGTATAAATTTAGCTAATGAATGATGGATTAATTGAATTAATGGTTATATATGATCAGGTGTATCAGGTCCCGGATTCTTGGCACGCGACATTGGGTTTTATAACACAGCAGGACCAGAGAAGCACCAGGCAGTAGCCCTTCGTATCAGTGCAAACTTAGCAGCGTTCTACAGATGCACTATAAGCGGTTATCAAGACACGTTATACGTTCACTCCTTGAAGCAATTTTTCAGAGAATGCAACATATATGGGACCATAGATTACATATTTGGTAATGCAGCTGTCGTCTTTCAAAAATGTAACATTGTATCCAAAATGCCTATGCGAAACCAGCATACCACTGTGATCACTGCACAGTCCCGAAATTCATCTGACCATCATACTGGGATTGCGTTTAAGAATTGTTCCATTTTGGCTACTAAGGACCTCAGTAATTCAACAAGTGTAGTCAAAAGCTATCTTGGTAGGCCATGGAGGCCATACTCTCGCACCGTCTTCATTGAGTCATACATTGACAACTTCATTGACCCAAAGGGATGGATCCCTTGGTCAGGTGATCAGGATCAGGATCAGGGTTTGGACAAATTATATTATGGCGAGTATGAGAACTTTGGTCCTGGTTCGAGTATACAAGGTCGAGTTACATGGGCGGGTCATCACATCATGGATTACCACCAAGCCTCTAAATTTAATGTATCGAAATTCATAAAAGGCCGAATATGGCTAAACTCCACATCATTTCCTTACGATGATTAGGTTTAATTATGTAATTTTTCACTATAAGTTTCACACCAAATTCAATATAAGGATTTTTAGACTACATCAAAATAAAAAAATTTAAATCATTGTGAATAATATGTCCGATACAATCATCCAGAGAGGTGTCCTACAGTTTACACCAATACTAATTAATCAGTTTTTGATGCTTAATTATACATCAATTAAAATTAAATGATACTTTTAAAATGTTGGCTTTATGGCAACTTGCAGATTCCTCAAGTGATAAACATATAATAATGTTCTTTTTTTATGCTGTAACCATATTCTATCTAATAATAAACTGGAGTTTTTATAAGATATATGCAAAAGAGATTGACTTTATAATTTTATTCTATACGTCTGACTTTTACTATAGATATTTAATTTAGTATATTGGACAAATCATATCACAGACCATCAATTTTCTGGTATATATAAACAAAAAGGTTACACAAATTCTCAGTTACACACACCCAGTATGAACATGAATGTCACAATGAACATCCAAGAACAAGCACCAACCGTTGGCTACGTCCTTAAATTATACTTCCTCTTCATCGTCATCTTATACACCATTTGGCTTATTTGTTACATTTGTAAATTAACTAAGCACTCTCCATCAACACCACCTCCCACCACCACAGAAGTCGATTATCATTATATACGAATCACTCAAGGTCTTCGCGATGATGTTCTAGCAACTTTCCCTACTTTTTCTTACTCTGAGACCATGGGGCCTACAAAGGGTGACACTAACACAGACTCATTAGATTGCGCTATTTGTTTGGCTGATTATAAATCCACGGATGTCCTTAAGTTGTTGCCGGAATGTGGGCATGCTTTTCATGTGAGTTGTATAGATACGTGGTTGAAGGTTCATCCTACCTGCCCTGTGTGTCGGAAATTGTTTGACTTCGATGATTGATCATGGTCGAATTCAAGATGTGTATATGATTTGGTTGTATTCAATTCCAGCTCTTGATTTTTTATTTTTTTTATGTACTTATATTGAGTGTTGGAATGATGAAGACATGCTTGACTTTCTACAGTGAAGGTATTATATTTATATTCACTAATTCATTTATTACTAGGTTGACTGAAATTTGGTTATCATCATTTACTAATTTATAAATTAAAACTTCAAACTATACTTGGCTTGCTAATGAACACAGATCGTGTTGTCAAACCTGCAATACACTGTTTCTGGGAATCATACAACTCGATTCAGATAATTCTTCCATT
Organism: Gnaphalium uliginosum; assembly: GCA_963930675.1. Classification (NCBI taxonomy): domain Eukaryota; kingdom Viridiplantae; phylum Streptophyta; class Magnoliopsida; order Asterales; family Asteraceae; genus Gnaphalium; species Gnaphalium uliginosum. The sequence continues at coordinate 5,340,292 of OZ005682.1, read as the reverse complement.
AAAAGTGGATCCATAAAAAAACCCCAAAAATACTTGACAACGTAACAATGAAATGACGAACAAATGCTGAAATAATCGGTAAACATAAAGAGAGATAATAAGTGAAATTCGTGTATAAAAAATTAGAAAAGGGAAGCATATGTTTAACATACATTATCAATTATTTGTTATTAATTAATAAAACACGTATAACAATACTCTTGAATACGCTAAATGATTAGATAGTCAAATGTTATTTTTGGGGATGAAGGGAGTTGAACTTCCGTGATTTTTGAAATCCGCGAATTTTCCTCTTTCAATGTTGCTGGTATTGACATGTAGAACCGGAATCTAGATCTTTATTCACCGTCCGATTAATCAGTTCTTCAAAATATCTACTACCTCCGTCATGATTTTATTTTGATATATTATAAAAACAATTGTCCACGATTTCAATCAATTAAAATATATTTTAATCGATATGTATGAAATCGACACATTAATCGGTTCTTGAAAAGATCTATTAGATTATTGAGTGAATGGTTTGATCATAATTATGACATTTAGAAATTGGAATTACAATGAGCCAAATTAGGAAGTTTCCTTGCTGTGTGTGGTTTTGTACTTTTGTTGCATATATTTGGAGCTGGCCCACATGACCAGGCCTTTCAGATTGGGCTGTTTTTGGGTATATGTTGTGACTAAGCCTGATGATAAAGCATGGTCGGTTCTTAAATGTGGATTATCTTAAATGTGGGTTTTGGTTGTCCTCAATTTTAACATTCTGCCATTTTATTTTTCTCAAATGAAATATTATATTTCAAATCAGAGTCTAAAATACCAATACGTACTTTTAAGGATAATACATTCGGGGCCATCAAAGTATAATATTTTGTTTTTGAAGACAACCCCTTTATGAAAATGACTATGTAAGTCATCCAAGTTATGTTTTTTGTATCATGTATATCAAATTTGACGAAAATCTTACCATAAAACGTTTAGAAAAACTACTCATTATGTCGTATTATATATTTTGAACTTTGAAATCATTGTCGCACAATGAAAATTTGTATTTAGGTTAGTTTTTATCAACATGATTTTAGTCGAATTTGATAAAGATGAATCAAAGTACAAATTTGAGTGGCCTGCAAAATTATTTTCATAGATGGGTAACCTTCAAAAACCAAAATGATATACTTAACTGACCCATTCGTATTATCCCCTATTAATAAGAATAAACACCAAAATCATTAAACTATAGATTTATGTTAAAATATCACAAGTACACTACGTATGTTTTATAAGTATATATTATAAGATGTGTATACCTTTTTTTTTCTCTCCGTCTATTACTTAATTTTATTTTTCTTCTAACATCTTCCATGGTGGTAAAAAAGCTGAAAAATACAATTGAAAATAAAAATAAAAATAAAAATAAAAAAAGATGTTCAAATATAAAATTACAATCGAATACGGAATCAGATACTGTATGTACGTACATGTATCAAGTGATATTTAGTTGACGAGTGCTAAATATGGCGTTAGACCAAAAAGGCTTTTAATTAGTATAAAGTGTTAAATTCCTTCAAATATATAAATTATAATCTAGTATTAAGTGCGCTTTGATTTTGGTTAAGAATCATCATCATCATCATCATCATCATCATCATCACCATCATCATCATCAGCAATTATAATCATGGTTGTATTTAAGTACTTTTTTTTATATCAATCAATTAAACTGATTAAATTAAATTAAAATATATCTTAATACAATAGAATGAAAATCGCAAAACATGTGGTATAATATATTAAGTCGTTGCATATCCTTTTATTCTTAAAAAAAACTTGGTTGACATTTTCAGATCGACCAATTATTCATTTATATAACTGCTGAAACTGAATATTTCAATGATTTTTAGAAAGAAAAAAAAAATACACGCTCCCTTCGTGTAAGACCTAATTATTTATTTTTTATATACTAGAAAAATACTTTATTACAAAATTTGTTAATTCTGATTTTAATTCCATTTTTTAAATATTTTCAACATTTTATAGCTATTAATTAATTCACTCCATTGATATTATATATTCCATATACTAAACATTCCTAGCTAACTATTACTTACAATGGACATCGGTGAGATTAACACCGAAAGCATCCCCTTTAGCATTGGATTCTACTACTTATTCTTCCTCTTCATCGTATTTATCGTGTGCTATATTCATTACATCTGCAACCGGAGAATGCACACTCCATCACAACCACTGCTTAACGCCACCCAAGTCGATGACCATTTTATAACAATCACTCGAGGTCTTCGTGATGATGTCTTGACAACTTTTCCAACGTTAGTCTACCCCCTGATCGAGACCATGATGTCTACAAAGGGTGACACTTATAACACGGACACCCTTTGTTGTGCAATTTGTTTGGCGGATTATAAGCCACATGACGTCCTTAAGTTGTTGCCGGACTGTGGGCACGTGTTCCATCTGAGTTGTATAGATATGTGGTTGAAGGTTCATCCTACTTGTCCTGTGTGTCGGAACTTCTTTGATTTCAGTAATTAATCGTGATCGATTTCAATGATATATTCATGGTTGAATTCTTTTCTCTTTTATGTTTCTGAAAAATTCATATTAATTTTGCGTACATTTTTAATATGTAGAGATGTGAAGACAACTTATTTGTGATCAAAGATTAGTGGAAAGATGTTTTGATAAAAGTAAACGCCTTCATGAGTTTTACTACTCGTATTAGGAATGCTTTATTAAAATACTAGTTTAAAAACCCGTGTGTAAACACGGGTAATGTAAAACGAATACGAATTTTAGTTTGATTGTACTCGGTACAAATTTTTTTATTAATATAGAGTTTTAAACTCGTATATTCACATATTCATTATAAATACGTAATTAAGAGTTTGATTGTATTAAATAACTTTTTTTCATTCATCATGAATATGTTAAGAGTTTGATTTTATTAAATTATTTTTTTCGTTTATGATTATAAAGTTATAATAGTTATAATTAATATGAATAATAATAGAATATAGTGTATGGTACCCCTTGTGGTTATATTTCATCAAAATATTAAACATTTGATTGGCTAATAATTTTTAATTTTCTGGTAGCAAATTTTTAAAACTCGTGTATTTTAAACCCGTGTATGCATTGGGTTAATGTAATTAAAAAAATGTGATAAGATGTTCTAGTAGGTTAGGCAAAGTATCATCGAATTTTTAAATATATATTTGAGTGAAATAAAATTTTAGAAAAAGAATTTATAGATAGATTTGATCGTAAAATGAAATAATAAAACATTTTGACTGGTGAATAGAATTTTGGTAAAATAAAATATTCTTATTGGTCAATAGGTGTTGATTTTTAAGCATAATTGAGAATAGAAAACTTAGAACATCGAATACATTAGAACCCATTACATTTTATTACCTTTTCACCCATCAAAATCATGTCGATGGCTGAAAGTTTGGTAGGACTTTTGCTGTAGTATTTTTTCCAAAGAAGTTAGAACTTTCACCTTGATGTTCTATGACTTTGTTTCATCATTGATTTCTTTCAAGAAAGTGATTTTCTTTTCAATAGCCATGATTTTAATTTGAAAGAGAATTGATGAGGAGTAATGAATAAATAGCTAAGCGTATGTTTTTAAAAAGGGGTATGTATACCTATATATATTGATAATAAGTTTTTGAATTTGTATATGTATAGGATTCTTATTAGTTTGAAATTTTGGATTTATCAATTTCCATAAATATGTGGGTTTATAATTACCGAAATTAAAGAATGTTTAGAATTTATATATGTATAGGAATAACATACCGATTAGTTGAAATACTAATTCCTATAATATAAAGAAGTGATAAAGTAATAGATATATGTAGTCGACGACGGATTGTTAATTGAATTTTAGAATTGAAATTCCTTAATTAAATGGTAAATTAAATCACGGGGATTACGTGAAGTGGAGTAATAGATATGATGAAGGCATTTGTCATTAATCCATCTGTTGTTGACACGTGATATGAATATAGTATTAGAGGTTTTTGTGGTGTATAAAATTGAGAAATCTAATAAGAGACGATAAGATTCTTGTGTTAAAAAAATATTTATTTTGCAAATATAAATAAGAGAGAGATAGTCAATTGATAACTGGAACCCAGTGAAACCATACGGGTTTTTTTTTTCATGAATGATATATTTTTTTCATATGATATTAATGATTACTATTTTATTGAATTAAGGTGATTTTTTATTTTTATTTTTGAAAGAGGTTTTTTAGTTAAATGGAGGCATTTGATTAGTTAATTGAAAGTGGGATGAAATCAAAGCATTTGATTGGTCAATAGGGGTTAATTTTAAGCAAAATTGAGAGTAACAAAGATTTGATTAGGTAAATGACATTATTTGATTGGTTAATTGGAAGTTGCGTAAAATTAAAATATTTGATTGGTCAATGGGTTTGATTTTGAGCAAAATTGAAGCTAAAAAAGTTTTTTTTTTTTATTAATATTTAGATTAGATTAGATTAGATAGTCATACTTATATATAGACATAAAACTATGTCTAATTCTCTTATTGTTATGTCTATATTTAGGCCCAAGTTTAGGTCTATCTATCATTTTTCTCGAAAAATTGTAGCAGTCATGACGCATTAAACAAAAAATACTTGATCGGTTGAAATGAGGGTTAAAGTTGTAATTAACGAATTATAAGGATGTGTATCGTCTTGGCCAAAATAAAATGCCAAATTGAGTTTAAGAGAAATTAGGTCATTAGGTGAACCGGTTTTTCAAGATGCAGGGCCCCAACCCTAACTCCTAAGGCCTAAACCAAGAAGTCTTCGAATTAAATAATTACATTACATTGCTAATACATAAGCTTCATTCTTGGTTGCAAACTTGCAAATTGCAATTGGGTCGTAAAAACAGGCTTTCCATATTGGGCTAATGTTGGGCTTTAGCATGGATGATACGGAGTAATGGAGTATACTGGTTGAGGACTTGAGGTTGAAATGAAGTCGGTTATCATTGACTTTCACTTTCACATCTAGCTGGAGTATAAATTAGCCCCGTCTTTTGCAAACAAATATCAAAATCGTCTTTTATTTTTTAGAGAAGATTAAGGACACGGTTTAAAAGATGTACAACAACCTTAAATTTTGTATTCTGATTTATATGCATATTTAGTTACGATATTCGATCATAACAGAACTTGTTTACGTATCATAATACGACTTCTAAATCAAACTAGTATACAAATTATAACTAATTAATCAGCGTTAGTTGCCAAACTTGCCATGCCATTTGCCAAGTTGACACCATACTAAAACGATAAGACCTCAACAAATAAATTGTAGTAATTATTAGCCAATAGTTTCTCTTAAAACAATGTATAGTATATACATCCTAAAACCTCCCTAGGCTATATACTCATAAAGGAAAATGCATATTTATTTAGTTCAAAAGTAATAATAATAATAATAATAATAAATGAGCCACTAAAGCTTAATTCAAGGTAAGAATCAAGAGACATAACATTCCTAAGATTAATTCTCTTATAAACAACCAAAGTTGACAACTCCTTTTCTTTACAACAACCAATTATGAACAACACTACCACAATGAACAACGGTGAACCACCCTATGCGGCCAACGGAAACCCCGCAGGATCCACTCCTTACGGCCTCGGATTCTTCTTTGTGATTCTGTTCCTCCTAATCACCTTATGCTACGGTTCTTACATTTATAAACGCGGCGTACTAACTCGATCACCATCACCACCACTGCGCGTGATCTCTTTAATCCACACAAACAACAACAACAACCATGTCGACGACAACAATCATTCGACAAGACTATCTCAAGGCCTTGATGACGACATCCTCGTTACTTTTCCAACGTTTGTATACTCGGAAACCATCACGATCCCTCATAAGGGAGACATGAATTTTGATTTCACCGATGCTAATAGCTCGGGTTGTACTATTTGTTTGGCGGATTATAAACCCAAAGATGTTATACGGTTGTTGCCAGAATGCGGGCACTTGTTTCATGTAAAGTGTATAGATACGTGGTTGAAAGTTCATCCTACGTGTCCGGTGTGCCGGAAGTCGCCATTGTCTATAGTTTAACCATATTTATGGTATTGCTATCTAGCTGTCTTGAAGAATAGAGAACTATTTTGTATTTTTATACGATATGTACAAAGTAGCAAGCAAACTATTTTTTATGTATATGTAAAACGGATACTATTCTCTCTAACTACATTTAATTAAATTAATGGGCATATCAACGTAAGTTTTTTTGTTTTGTCTTAACTTTATTAAGGCTATAAGTGTATACTAATAAGAGTGAATTACAAAAATGGTCCTTGTGTTTTACTTCTTTTCCAATTCATGTCCCTTAATCGGGTTTTTTTTTCATGTTGAGTACTTAGATTGGATGTTTCGCACACCTCACAATGACAATAATCGAACTTTATGTTAGTTTTCTTGACAATTCGTCGTATATTTTAACCAAATCCTTTTATTACAATTAGAGTTTGCCATTTATATTTTACTCTTCTTTTCAAAGTACTATTTAAATTCGTCTTAAATTTTCTAATCGAGCTCTAAGAAGCTACAAGAAAGATGGGCGTCATTGGCCCAACTATCGATCGACGGCAGTTTCAAACAAAACAATACGTCATTTTGTTAAATTTTATATAAGACGGAATATTACAAGAAAATTAAAAAAAAACCCAATATTCGTTTAAAATATTGACGGAAAAAGTCCGTTAGTTATAGTTCCATCGGTACAACCCTCGTCAGTTATAATGTCAACTCAATATAATACTATGAAAACCTTGGTGGTAGTGTGGAAAACCACAAAACATGCTGGTTTCAATTTTATATATATTTCGTTACTTTGATATATATATTATAGTTGGACGTATAGTAAGCGTATCAACCAAATCAAAATCGTCAAAATCACCGGTTAAAGTTTGTTGTCTAAAATCTAATATATATATATAAAGATTTTGTGTTTTATTTCTTGTTAAACTAGTCATTATAGTTAATTAGAACCTTAGTTAGTTATAAATTAACAGCACCTAGTTAAAAGTGAAGATTAAATATGTATATATAAAAATTATGGGTGTGAGATCCGGCCCCTATTTGAGGGATATGAGAGACATAATTCATCTCGATCATTAATTTCTTCCATCAATGGTTCAAATTCACTGTATTTTACGTCAGATTCACTAAATCTTATTTTACGTTTAAAATGCAGTAATTTTAATATGCGGTGAATTTAAAATAAAGTGAATCTGAATGGTTGATCGAAAAATTTAATGACTGAGATAGGGAGTTGTCATACAGTAACTGGCCTATAAACCTTAGCCAAAAATATAAAAAGTGAAATATTTAAATTACTAGCTCATTGATTAGGTCAACGGCACCTAATTTTAGTGCTCTCACAAACATATTTCCTACCCCCAAATTAAATTAGTTAAAGTAACAAGAGTACTAAAATACTTAAGTAGAATTAAATTAATTAATCAAAATAAAGAAACAACCAAATAAAAAGCAATGATTCGGATGTTGATTTAAGGATTAAGGTAGTAGTTCTAAATTGTTATTAGCCGATTATTATTTGGTTACAAATAAATTTAATTTAAATGGAATTATAAAACATAATTTGAATATCGTATAGTTGTACTTGTAGATGAACCCCATGAATTACAAAAGAATTGACTTTAATTTTACTAATTTATATGGCGGCCGACTAGTTGACAAATGACAATCGCACCCGATGAAAATCTGAAATAAACGACCTTCTGAAAGGCCTCTTTAAGACCAATGAACCTATTGAGTCTACTACATACTGTTCATTACAAATAAAACTTAGTAACCAATGATCGTGTAGCTCTTACCACCTATTATTATATTATTAGTTTGATGTAACAATTTTTTTTAATTAAAACTAAAATATAATCGAGTATCTATGTTACATAAAAAAATTTAAAAACTAAGTAATGATTTATATCTCCCTGTATTATAAAAACATTAGCATAGGTTATGTAAAGGTTCATTTAAAAATAATCAAAACACTTATAATTAACCTTGTAAGTTTTAACTCTCCCTTAATTTAGCCGATCCACAAACTTTTATGGCATAATTACATAGAACTAAAAGTATACTTATTTCTCTTATATGTAACATTTATGTATGACTCAACCCAATTATATAAATGGGTTTAGGGTTCTTATGTACAATTATAAATAATGAATCAATAATACAAAAATGTCGAATTCAATATTCTAACATGTTAGCTACACAAAATATTCTTTGCTATTTGAAATTTAGTTTTGGCAATACTTTTTCAGTAATACTCCATCGTTGTTGGGGGAAAATTAACATTAACAATTAACAATAATAATAAAATAAAATAAAAAATTGTTAAAAGCTAAATTCAACTCAAAGGTATGAGACCTTGTGTTGGCGTACCCATTTCTTCCCTATAAACAACCCAATTGACAACTACATTTTCTCATACCAAACAGAATATGAACACCTCAATTAACGCCGGAGAACCATCGTCCAACACCACCGGAAACCCCAAAAAAGAGACAACCTACGACGTTGGAATAGCCTTTTTCGTCCTCATCTTCATACTACTCATTCTTTACATTTTTTACATGTGCAAACGTAGCACAAGCTCTCAAACACCACCACCACCTATCGACTCTGACAGTGATGACGACCATTGTGTCTCAACTAGCCGTCTTGACAACGACATCTTGTCCACTTTCCCAACTTTTCTTTACTCCGAAATCGTGAAGGAGTCTCACAAAGTTGAAAACGAAACGGGGGCACTTACTATTGATTATGGGTCGGGTTGTTCTATTTGCTTAGCGGATTATAAACCATCGGACGTCCTTAGGTTATTTCCCGAATGCGGACACTTGTTTCATATGAGTTGTATCGATACATGGTTAAGAGTTCAACTGACATGTCCGGTGTGTCGGAACTCGCCAACAAATTAAGAGTTGACTTGACTGATTCATGAACACATTTGATGCATACGTGTAAGTGACATTAACTCGAGATTCAAGATTCGATCTTATTGGTTTAGATTTTGTACATGTTGTTTTATATGTTTTTTTATTTTCTTTTTATATAAGTAGCAAAAAGCTAGCTAGCTTCCACTCTTTAATATATACTACTAGTGGCCAACTTGCACTTAAGTTCTCAAATCAATTTTTGCTGCTTATATGTCGACATGTTTTGATCATTTTAATAAGTATTGTAATATTTAATTACGAAATCCAAAATTTTTACTATTGGTTTTGTTTAGGAAATGTTGTATATTAACTTGGGAGTTATTCCTTCTTTTTTTTTGGAGTGCAAAAAGTCAAACAGAAGATGTATCCCCCGTTTTTCGTAAAATATATGGTATTTTTATTTTCAAGTTGTGAAAGAAAACTACATTTTTTATAACAACGTCATAATCATCGATTTGAAATGACGACAACTAATTTTTTTTTTTTAATTCCGCATAACCTAGCCTCCGTTGTAAGATGAAACATCTTTTCTTTATTTTGGTGGACGTAAATTTCTTTATATTTTTATTATTATTGGCATGCAAGATTGTTTCCCTATAAGAGGGTAGATTTAAAAAAGAAAAACCCCTTTAAATTATGTGTTTGGCTAACTTGTCCAAGGGAATCAGTTAACAAGTGTTTAATAAGCTCAAGATTTCTATATATATTTGAAAATTACAATTAATGAAAATGAAATAGATGTATACTTATATTCAGCGGTTCAAGGTGTTTAGGCGGTATAAAGCGAATTTAAAATACATGGCCTTATGGTTTGATATATTTGACTATTTTTCTATTCTTTTATTATGCATATTCAATAAAATTTGTTTGATATATTATGCATTTTTCTAAATAAACAAAAATTAGTCCATCCATTCTGTTGTGATATAGTATGTCAATTTAACTAATTTTTTTAGTGGTTTAGTATGTTTTCATAAAAATCAATTTATTCACTTAACCACGAGACATGCTACATTGATTAATCTAGTTATTTGCGTAATTAGATAAATGAAAAGGCGTGAAAAGAATGATTTGAGAATTCAATCGTGAAAAATATAAAGATTATGATAAAATTACTTTAATGATAGCTAATGACGAACGCAAATTGAATTTAAAAACATTAAAAATAGAACGTCGAAAACCCTTTTTATCAAAACGCTTGGAACTAAGTGACAAAAAATGGAACTAGTCGTTTTTATAACTAAAATGAGCTTAATATTTTACAACTTAAACTTTTTGACGCCTCATAATGTCGTTTTTTCCACACAAAGTGAGCATAACCTCTTAAAGCTTGTATTATATGAGGCCTTAAAAGACCAAAAAGCGTTGAAGACCATTGTCGCTATCTTATATTAATATATGATATCAAGAATTTTGGGACCTTAAGCATCCATACATTCGTTAGCTTTACCCTCTGGCCACCAGTTATATTTATCCAAACATGAAAGGCAAATCATAGGGAGTTAGAGATACCTTTTTGAAAACATTTCTTTGCAGGTTATTTAATTATAAACATAACTTTCTACTTCTTTGATCACATTTGGCTATTACTCCGAATTTAGTTTACACTAATCACTAGAAACTAGAAAGTAATACATGGTCAAATATTAATACAATGGTACTAGTGAACGACAAATAGTTAATTAACATCATGCTGAATCATTTCAAACCTTAATTACTACATAGACAGTATATGAAAGTACGAAACATACTAACTTAAGAACATCACTCATGTGGTCTTGTTTTGGATAACATTTACAGTAAGATGCATGCCTAAGTTACAATAATCGAACAAATTGCATATGAAATAGAACTTGCGTTCAACGGTTAAAGGAACCACTGCGGGTCCATGGTCGTATCTCTTCACTGGATCTATAATCTTGCATTCTTCGTACTCTGTCTGTGATACTTCAAACACGTTGTATCTTTCTGATTCAAAATCAAAATCTGCATAAAAAGTTTTCAAGTTTAAACAATAATGAACAAAATAAGAGTTTCAACGATGTTGTTGCGAGTAGTGTATACATACAAAGAAAGTCGCCGGGATAAAAAGCATGAAAAGATGACCATTTTTCGTAGAAGTTTTTGGTCGGAGGGAGCGACCAAACAGAGCCTCCTACTTTGTGTTGGATGCTATCACCGTCAGTTGCCGAAAAGAGTACTACCATTAAAGCTAATGGTACAACTGATTTTGCATATGAAGAAGAGTGACATGCGTGCGTCATCTAGAAAGAAGAGGGTTGTATGTATGCGGTTATGGGAAGACAAAATGAAGATTACGGTTATTGACTTACTGTGGATAACTTGTGGTGTTTACGTGGAAACTGAAGTGTATATAGTTTAGTTTAATTTACAAGGGGTTTTTGATTGGTTAGTAACTTGTTTTTTTATTTCCATTTAATTAATTAATAATTTGTTCATCTTCAGGTGATTTACTTTTTTATATATGAATTTACTAGATTCAATTTACCATACCAAAAATCATCTAGTGATGGTCTAGTGGCTACTCGTAAGGGCGCCCGAATAATTTTTTAGAGGGGTCACAAGTTCGATCCCTCACTGTGTAAACATTTACCACTAAATGGTCAGGGGAAGGTTCGGAAACGGTCACGGCAACGGTTATGTCGCGTACATCACGAGCATAAGTTCTGTCACCCCGGGGAGCATATTATAAACGAAAATACCCTTTTTAATTATTATATAAAAAAAATTAGCATACCAAAAATTATCTATTCCCTATTTTTATACTCCGTATAAGGAGAAGGATCGGAAAGCGTACATGCCTACTGTTCGGTGTGTTCGGTTGTACCCTTTTTGACACGGTACCGTATATAGTTAGCTTTTGAATAGAGCAAACAATTTGCTAAAAAGTTAGGATATAAAAGAGTAAACTATAAATGTTAATAACCGTACAGAAAGAATGAACTTAATCCGTCTTGGACCTTCAGAAAGAGTGAACTTGGCGAATAAATTTAGTGTTTTCACTAAACCATCATTCTGTAAATTGAGCCTTTTTAAGAGATCAAACAGAAAAACAAAAAACCACAACCCACATAGAAGGTTCAAGGTTTAGTAATTCAGCTACAAAAACCACCTGAATTAATGTAATTCCAACTACAGTTCGTTGTCGATTATGATCGTGGCTATTGCTTGCAAAGGATAGTAAGGTTTTTGATGTTATCTTTTCTTCGTGGAGACCCCGTTTCTTATAGTCGTTTAACCCTATTGTTTACCTTAATTTAGCATTCTTGCAGGCATTTTTCAAACTAGCCTCACTAAAATTATATTCAGGTGTCATTACTCGCGCTTGAAAATTTTATATTGACAAAAGGGTTGTGTGGATATGCTTTTGAATTGATTATCACGTATTCTTGTTGCACCAAGTAATTGATTTCAAGTGTTAGATAAACACTAGATGTAATAGTAAGTTGGTTTACAGAATCTATGTTTAGGTTGCGACAATAAACACTAAATTAAATTGATGTAATGTTGATCTGGGACTGTAAAATTCATGGTAAAAAAAAAGAGCCAAGTTGTTTAAATAATCGGCATCATAATCCGTTTGTAAATATATTGGATGTGAATCGGATCCATTCATCGACACCCTACCACCAAGTCAGCAATTTGACACCGCAGATGAGGAAGAAACAATACATATATATCAATGTTAAATGGCATCTCACTAACAAGCCAGAATAGAGCACGACCAAAACAAAACAAGTCTTATAAATGAGTAAATCATCCATACATCTCAAAAGTTTCCAATACCAATACACGCATTTGGGAGTATAAAGAAAGAACCACACAGCCGACATTATTGTCTATTAGTTTAAGACCATTATTGCTGTGCACATTGTACCCTCTGAGCTCCACCATGCATGTCTTCGTCTTCATCATATGCTTCTTGAGCATGTTGCTGCTGCTTCCTTCTCATCTCCTCTTCAATGTTGACATCATGCAGAGTTGTCTCCTCACATTCATCAAGCTCCATGTCGGTCATCTGCATTGAAGGCTTAGGCGGCAGCACTGCCTCCAACGCCTTGCACTGCTCTGGAGATAACGAATCTGGGAATTCAACAGTAAAGTGGATGTACAGCTTACCCTTCATGAACGGTCTCTGGTACATTGGCATTCCTTCATCATTTATTGCCTTGAATGAATCTACAAGAAAATGAAAGTAACAAATCATCAAAATCATGATCATTAATACTCCATCCCCATGCAAAATATAAACCAATTGGCAAAAGAATTAAGAAATTACCAGGCTTGACAACCTCTCCAGGTTGAGATTTGATAAGAAGCTGCCTATTATCCAAATGGGTTAAGATAAACTGGAAACCACAGAGGGCTTCGGTCAAGCTCAATGTGTGCTCAACAAATAAGTCATCACCCTTTCGCTTATACTTGGGGTGCTCCTTCTGTTGCAATACGAACACAATATCACCTGTAACTGTGTCAGGCTGCAAAACAAAAACAAAGTCAATAAACCCTCATATGTCCACACAAAAAAATGACTACAAATAGAACAATTTTATGAAAAATCATACAGCTTCATCAGCCTCTCCAGGGAATGTAATCTTCTGACTATTCTGCATGCCCTTCTCCACATGGACTTCGAGCACCTTCTTTTCCTGTACCACCTTCTCACCCTTGCACTGTGTGCAGCGATCCTTATCGTTGATGGTCTCTCCAGTACCCTTGCACTCATTACAAGCATGCTGCATTTGCTGGATCATAGATGGGCCAAGATGTCTGATAGAAACTTTCATACCAGAACCTTGACAGCCAGCACATTTCATTGAAGCACCTGACTTTGAACCCTTCCTGCAACATTGAACTTGCATTAGCAATATGCAAAATATAAATCAATGATTATATATATACTGCATTCAGATAATTACAAAAGAAGGTGAGCACTCACCCCTTGCACTTGGAACAGAGTACATTTCGTGACAGAGATAGCTTTTTGGACGTTCCATTATAAAGATCCTCAAGAGAAACTTTGAGAGGATGAACAACATCTTCTCCTCTTCGTTGCCTGCGTCCCCTACTGCTACCACTACCACCTGTATACAAAAGATTTCAAGTTTATCCAAACACTGATTACAACCCCATTGAATCTTTAAACCTGAATCGAAACAAAACTAGATCAAATAGTTGCTTACCACCAAAAGGACCACCACCACCACCACCAAAGAAGGATTGGAAGATGTCAAAGGGGTCATGACCACCACCTCCACCACCGCCCATTCCTTCCTTCAAGGCATCCTCACCATACTGATCATATATCTCACGCTTCTCTGAGTCACTGAGAACCTCATATGCTTGTGCGAGCTCCTTAAACTGCAATAGACACAAATTTACAAACATAAATACAATAATCATAGAGATACCAGTGCCAAACACACCAAAAAAATGCACAGAAAAGTAACATAATTTATAGAAATTGTCACTTCAGACAACAGAATTTTCCTGACAGAATAAGAACCTACTTTAATAGTTGTTCTTTTTGTTCATCCATTATATAAAATAAAAAAACTAGACAAGGTCCACAATTTAAAGCCTTAACCATGAGTAAATAGTTAAAAACTTTGTTAACAACTCCTCGTATAACTTGATCAGTCTAACATTATAAATGAGGTTGTTGACCAATTCCATATAGTGCATATGGAATATAACAACATGGATTAGGGCACCATATGTTCCCATAACAGAGTCTGTCACATTCCAAATACGCAACAAAAAAGAGGATAAACTCATCCAGCTGATTCCAGCACCATGACCTAACATCCTATCATTATCGCACTGTTTACATAATGTTACACATCCAAGAGTCGAGATGGAGCAAGCAATGTATAGCATTAAAATTAATACAAAACTTAACTGCAAACTATATCTAATCTATTGAAGTATTTATGATGTATTAGATTCCATAATTCAACACAACACAATAAAATACACTAAGCAATTTCATAATTCGAAACAAAAAAACTATAATATATTAGAGCTAGGGTTAGTACCTTCTCAGGATCACCACCCTTATCAGGATGATTCTTAATAGCAGCTTTCCGATAAGCTTTTTTCAAATCATCTTGCGAAGCAGTTTTAGGAACACCAAGGATCTCGTAATATTTCGTATTATCGCTCTTTTTCGGCGCTCTTCCAAACATGCTGTTATCCTTCTTCTTCTTCGATCTTCAATTACAAATCTATAACAAAAACGCACAATCAAATCAAAATCGGATCGGGCATATAAATAGATATAGGTTAAATAAACAAACGTATACGTATGAAATAAAATATGTAAGTATATGTATAAACTTTTACCGGCGAAGAAGTAGATCGAAATAGGAATTGTGAGTTTGATCGACTCGTGTTTTTTGTGTTCGGCGATTGAGAGAGGGTTTGGAACTTGGGGGTAGATGGTTTGTGATGTTATATGAGGAGGTGTATATATGGACGGTCCAGATTAATTCGATTTGTGATACAACACAATATTGGAGAAGCCTCTAGAATAGTCCGTGTGCTTCTATGTGCTTGCCTTTTTTAACAAGTCATCTCCACCGTTCACATTATTTATTTATTTATTTTCGTCAAACAAAAATACGGAGTACCATTCAACGTTCACACAGTATATTAGTAGTTATTATTAACTTATAGAGTAATAATAATAATTAATAATTAATAACTCCATTTAATGATTTAATAATTTAATAATTAATGATTAATAACTCCATTTAATGATTTAATCATCAACTTTTATTTTATTTTAAAAAGAAGCATTTTAATCCTTTAACTTTTTAATCATATTTTAACCTTTTAATTTTAGATGATCTTTTAGAAAAACTATTAGGATATGTTATCACGGGTTAATACTTTTTAAATTTTCAAAAAACCAATTTAATCTCTATAATTTCATGTAAGTAATGGTTTAACCCTCAGACTCTTTTATATTTCAAACTAATTTATTCTAAATATTACATACTAATGATCAACATCAGTGTGCATTACAGGTTTAACATTCAAATAAATGAAATACAGTTTTGCTTCAACTTCAGGATGTCATCAATTTAAAATTTTGTCAATCAAGCAATTGAGTCCATTTATTTTACTTAATCTTAAAAATAAAACTCTATATTGTGAATTATTAAAAGATAATATATATGAATTGTCTTACAAAAAATATATTACTCTAGATAACTATAAAGATATTAAAAACAAACAGGAAACATCGTATATTTTATAGAAATATAACTTTGAAAGTATTGATGATTTAAAAAGTAAATTTATAAAAATATTAACATGAATTTCCTCCAACATTAATTAATAAGATTTCTTCATAAGTACGATGGACAAAACAAACTTTAATCCAATACAAAAAATGTACTTGCATTTTCGATAGCTAACTAATTGTTAAAACAAGACCAAGTGCTAACATATAATATATAATCATATATGCTAACACATATACAAAACTCTTCAATTTAAGTTTTAATTAACTTTTAATATGATATATACTATTTGCTACATATTTTTTAAAAATTAAATACACATTCAATGATCCGTGTATACACACGGGTTTCAAGACTAGTAATTATTATATCACGTACTTAAAAATAACTTTCGCTTAGACATTTTATAAAAAATAACACATGCATTCGCTATAAATAAATTTTCATAAAAGTAGAATTATTAGACATGACAATGTTATATAAATGTACTTTTGTCTAAATAAAACATTATAAGACTAATCGTGATGACATTGTACTTAATGTATAAGTATTGTATTATATATAATTAAATATCCAAAAACATATATGATGTAACATAATGTATATAACATTATTTTCATGATAAAAGTTATATTTGTATTTTGATTAGAATGTAAAGAAAATACAATTATATTGTAAAAATATGACCGTTTGCTAAAATAATAAAATATTTAATATCTGCATAACTAACTAGTTAATGATATGTTCTTTTTTAGAAAATAACTTTTAAACTTATATTTTAAATAATAAAAAATTTGTAAATACTAAGTTAAAGGGTAGATTAGAAAAAAGAAGTTAAAGGGTTAATTGAAAAAAAAAAGTTGAAAGTTTAGTTATTAAACTATTTTTAAAATTTTATTCACGTCATTAGTGAAACTTGGTCAATCGATTACCAGTTACCAAAAATATTATTTTAAACGGTCAAATAAAGTAAAAGGATTAAATTTTGGTATACCTATAAGTTAAAGTGTTTCAACATTTAAAAAAAAAGTTGGATGGTTAATACGAAAAAAGTTAAAAGGGTTTAGTGATTAAATCATTATTAACCATTTATTTAACTTTAATTAGTATATTTAATTTAATATAACCTAAATTAAAAAAGAAAACAACCTAAAATAGTTGCCTGTAAATCAAAAATATTTTACTCTAAATAAATAATACTACAATTTTCTAGGTATAGTTAGTTAAAGTTTTATTGTATTTGACAAAAGAAAAACGAAAAAAAACAAATATCGAAACAACTAATTGAGTTAACCAGATTCGTTAAGTATAAGTTTTCTTTTCACAAAGTAAATTTAATTCGAACAAAAATTTGTAATTATTATATCCCGTGTAAACCAGTAGTAAAAAAACAAATTTGTCAAAAACTAATATATTGACTCGAGACCCGTTCTCAATGATTAAATATTAAATATATTCATTATATGTAAGTAAAAAATATATTACACGAAGCATATGTTTAGAGTTTAGTAATTATTATATCATCAAATTGATGTGATAACACTAACTGTCACATCATCAAATTAGTCATCGGATACACACAATAGATCAAGTTAAAAAGTTGATACACACGGTAAACTAAAATGAAGTTGAATAAACACTATAGAGATGAAACTAAAGTTAAACGCATTCCTTGCACTAAACCCTATATGTTTATACACCTTTGGATCAAAATGCATGCTTCGTTTTATATCAAAGTATCAATACGCATTCTCTGGAAAGAGAGATGATAAGCTATCAATTACATAAATATATAATATATTTATTAAATTAAAAGTTTCCTTTATAATCAAATATTTTAATTAATGCATTACAAATAAAAAGAAAAACTTCAGTGAATTAAATGCAACTTAAGTATATTAATTATAATTTTAAATTAATAAGAAATATTTAACGTTAATAAATGCATTATATTTCTCTTATTGATAACACTAACTGTCATTATATAAAAAAAAAAATCTTCAAAAAGAATTTTACGAATATTCATAAAATAATATGTTTAGATGAATTGACTAGGGTTGTTCACAGTTCGGATAAAACCGGATTATCCAACTGGATAACTCGGATCGAACTATATGGTTTGAATAATTAGATTTTTAAATTGGCTCGGATCAGAACCAAACTTGTTATTTCGGATTAAGGATTGGTTTTGGTTTGTAAACTACAATCCGGATTATCCAAAAAAACCAAATAAGAAATAAATATTAAATTTTCAAACATTTCATATATATATATATATATATATATATATAGACACACACACACACATGCAGATACATAATAGTTTACCAAAATATTAATATTCTATAAATATCTAAATATAATACTAGTATATAATAGTTGATGCTAAAGATCATATAAATTTTTGTAAATGTGATGAATAATTTCACAAACACTATAATATATAGTGAAGATGATATTGATTTGAACTTGTACAAATTAAATTTAGTATCATCCATTTTGTATATTTTTGTTATAATATCTAAGATACTTTTAGCATATATATTTGTGAATGTGTTTGGATATCCAAAAACCAAACCGATCCATCCAAATAATAATTCGGATGGATTGGTTCGGTTTTTGAATTTGTTTGGACGGATCGGATTCATATTTTTGGAACTATAATCCATTTGGATTTAAGTATATGGATCAGTTTTAAACCGATCCATCCATTTGAACACCCCTAGAATTGACTCAACTCTAATTAGTTGTTTATTTGACAATTATTAGATAGAATTATCATTATCATCATCGTAATCATATAAAAAGATTGTACGGGAAAAGAATAATAATTGTTAGAATCCGATACTTTGATTAACTTGAACAAACAAAAAATAAAAAAATAAAGAAGAGAGAGACGACTGACAAGGTGTTTAGAAAGAAAAAGAGAAACATAAAACTTGATGGGCTAGTTTATAGGACAGACATAAAGATGGGCCA
Organism: Gnaphalium uliginosum; assembly: GCA_963930675.1. Taxonomy (NCBI): domain Eukaryota; kingdom Viridiplantae; phylum Streptophyta; class Magnoliopsida; order Asterales; family Asteraceae; genus Gnaphalium; species Gnaphalium uliginosum. Next base: position 5,320,994 of record OZ005682.1, on the reverse strand, counting down.
CGTTAACAGACCAATTCAAATACATGACCAGATGTCCAAATCTATCTACAGACTGGCCCAATATCTCGCATTATTATGTATCATCAAATATCGTATCGTATATATATGTATGGATTTACCGAGTAACGTTTCACAAACTTTGTAACCATGAACAAACAACATGATGCTATGGTTGAAGGACAGATGCCTATATCCAAGTGCAGATTCTAATATTCACCCAAAAAGTATCGGTACCTACATAAAACAATTTAAAAAAAATAAAAAATCATGAACGACACAATAATTATAGTTTTATTTTATTTTCTATAAAAGATAAAAGATAAAATATGTCGTATTCAAAAAGTCTCTAATTTAAATTGTAAATAATATTGATTGATAAACGGATTCAATGATGTCTAATTAACCTTTTTATACCACAAATTTGTGCACTCTAATTATAATTATAATTTATCACCATTATGTTAATATAAACAAATGAAGTTATGGTGGTAGTTATAATCGCAAGTATATATAAGGCGAGAAGATGAACTCAATAACAATAAGTGTTTTGCTAACGTGTGCATTTGTGGTACATATTAAGAAGCATTTAATGAACCCATAATTTCCTTAAATATTAGAATTTGTAATTAATATATGCATAAAAAGGTAATTATTATATTGAATTAATGAGTATTAAATGCAAATTATAATATTTAAGGAAGTTTCGACTTCATTAAACAAACTTTATCGTGTGTCACATGGGCACACGTTAGAAAAACCCTATGGGCGTTAAATGTGTATAAATTCACAATAAATGTACATCACTTGTATGTACAATACAACAACTTAATACATGATTGTGGTGACTTTATCAAAATCAATGGTGAAAAATACAACCACTCATAAATTTTCATTGCATGTCGAAATATGTTATTAAATTGAAACGACTTTTCAACAGTTTATTATGTTAAAAATAACGGATTGCTAACAAAATAATGCACAAAAGGAGACATATAAAAATTCAAAATACATATTAGAATAGTTATCAAGTGAGTTTTAAATCAAAATTTTCTTTTACTTGTTCCAAATTTATTACTATATCAACTTTCAAAAATATTAATCTTCATACAAGCAACTTTATAATTTTGCATTTTTAATAATAACATTTAAATTAAATGTAACTATTGGTGTGACTTAGTAAAACCAACCCATAATGTAAGGACTCATATTGACAATTTCTCATTCCCCCTTCTCCACTCGAATTAAAGCAAAAAGTGCCACACTGCCACTACTATATTTCACCCCTCCGTATTTCCCTCCGTTTTTTTCTCCGGCACACCGGAAAATCATATACACTTGCATAAAACTTTGAAGACATGTTTAACACCCCCACAATACTCTCAATCACTCTATTACTTACACTCCCTCTTTTATTCTTCTATTCATCTCATATCCTCCCACCCAAACACCCCCTAATTCCACCACCAACCGATACTTCACTTTTCCGGCGAGCAATCCTTTCGTCCGTCCTCTCACCCACCGAGTCAACTCACAGTGACTCACCACCCAAAATCGCCTTCTTATTTCTCACCAACACTGATCTCCACTTTGCACCTTTATGGCAAAAATTCTTTAATTCCAAACACCAAAATCTATACAACATATACGTACACGCCTACCCTACTTCCGCCGTCAAAAACCCCGGCGGCGTTTTCAACAACCGTTTTATCGCCGCCAAGAAGACCCAACGTGCTTCCCCTACCTTAATCTCCGCCGCACGCCGCCTCCTTTCTGCCGCCATACTTGACGACCCGTTAAATCACTATTTTGCCCTCGTATCACAAACTTGCATCCCTTTACATTCCTTTCATTACACCTACAAAACCCTTTTCCATGATTCACATCAACCCACTGAGTCAACTCGGTACGGAACTCGGCTCAGTTACATCGAGGTATTATCGGAGGAACCCCAGCTGTGGGAACGGTACAACGCCAGAGGTGAAAACGTGATGCTGCCAGAGGTACCGTTTGATAAGTTCCGCGTCGGGTCACAGTTTTTTATTTTGACCCGGAAACATTCGCTACTGGTGGTTAAAGAACGGAAGTTATGGAACAAATTCCGGCTGCCGTGTTTGAACGTCGACTCATGTTACCCGGAAGAGCATTACTTTCCGACGCTTTTGTCTATGAAGGATTTGAACGGTGTTAGTCAACACACGTTAACCCGGGTTAATTGGACCGGAAGTGTGGGTGGGCACCCGCATACTTACAACCCTACTGAAGTGTCACCGGAGCTTATTCGGACCCTAAGGGTTTCAAATTCGACGTTTTCGTATCTATTTGCGCGTAAATTTGCACCGGAGTGCTTGCTGGCTTTGATGGATATGGCGGATGATGTCATTTTCCGGGAGTGATTCGGGTCGGTTTAGGTATGTTTATTTTTGGATAAACATTATCCTTTTTAGTAAAGTGGACCTACACAGTGTTGACTTTATGTGTAAAGTGGGTCCATAAGATCCATCAACTCTTTAAAAACATTCATTATGCATATAATTTTTTTTGAAAATACATTTATATTTTAATTTAATTTATCAAACTTAAAGTTAAATATTGAAAAAGTAGCTTACATCATACCCTGTGTTTTAGGGTGGTTAGGATTGTTTATTGAAGTAGTTGGTTTAAGTGCTAAACTATAATAGGTTAACGTGTATATTTGGATACAAATACAAATACAAATAATATTTGAATTAAACACTTTTAAACTGCCTGTTGAACGTGTTGCTTTTAAAAGACCCGTGACAATAAATAGAGCACAAAATATTGCACGAAGACACCTCTGTCAATTTTGAATTTTTTTGTCAATTCCAACTAACATGTAGTTAATTATGTAACTAGTCAAATTTGGTGTGTTACACTTGGCAGGTTTACGATCTTCGTATATTCGGAGGGCGGCGTCAAAGAATAAGGATTAAGAGGGTCCAATTCTAGCAGAAAGAAGAACCCAAGCTCAATCTTAATTGTGTATATCAGCTTGTGTGTTATTTTATTTTACCAAGTGTACAGATAAACTCGACATCTATATGAAAATTATAATGGATTGTTGCATTTTCAAATTGTATGTGGTTGAAATGCTTTAAATTCGTGAACTCAAAACATTATGGAATGGAATATATGCGAGTTCATAATTCCTTTTCAATTTATTATTATTATGTCATCTTTAATTTCAAGCGTTGGGAAAGTTATCGATGTTTCATTTTAACTTTTTCCATAAAACATACGTGTCTTTTTTTCACATAACACAGCGATGATTACACGACTGGGTTTAAAATCGAATTAATGAAGACAGCTGATATCATTCAATTTGGAACACTAGTTAAACCTATTATTTAGATGATGTGAATTAAATAACTCTCTAATCTCATTTTACTCAAAATAACCATCATTTTCTTTCTTGTGTCTCAAACACCAACGTTGTTATCTCGAGTTTTACATTGGTAAAATATACACAAGACGATACTGTGTTTCTTCATGTTTTCGAGTTTGACGAAAAGTAAATTGATTTTTCTTATTTCTCGTTCATGTAAGGTGAAAGATACAAAAGCTCCATTTATACAACTAGCATAATATAAAACTTGTTAGAAATTACAAATATGAAATTGATACAACTAGTAATGAGTTCACAAAATAAAAAAGTTACAATCATTTCGGATCACACGCATATAACTTGTGATTTGTAGTTGGTTAATGGGTGTGTTTGGCACAAAGATTCTAGAGTATTATACTAGATTGAGTCTCTAGTTTTTAACAATCTTAATTCTCCATCCCTATTTTTGACAACAAAATTATAGAATGGATCGTTGAAACCCGAATAACATGATGGATTTAGAAATGATCCACATTCTCATTTCATTTCATTATCAATCTCATATAGATAACATACACTTCATATTATAAGTTTTCAACTACTTTTCAAACATGTAATTAACTTTCTTTCACTTGTTTACTCAAAAGAATTCGACATCAACAGTAACATATTTCTTATAATACTTTATTTTTCTTATTTTATTTCTGAAAATTACTCGAAATGGAAATAAAAATAATTTAATTTATTTATTTTTATTTACGAGTAATATAAAATGTAAATTTTCTCCTTAATACTTGAACCCACTTGTAGAAAAGGCATCACCGAGCCAACGTGTAAAGAGGCAAAAGCGTGACGGCTTAAATCTCTCGCTCTTTTTCAGCTCACAATAGAGAGCTATACAATACATACACAAATTATATGTATGTATCACTCTCTACGCATCGTATCTCCATACAATTAGCATCATTCTCTGTCGATAATCGTAAAGGTACGTCAAATTTCCCTACAATTTCGTTGGTTTTAAACACATTGTTAATCCGATTCTAGATATGCTTTCTTTGCCTCACCGATTGTTTTCATAATTTGAAGAACAATCGATTTTTTCTTTTGATAATTTTACTTTATGTGTTTTCAACTACATTTGTTTTTCTTCTTGTGTACTGGGGTTTTGACGAGTTTAGGGTTATTGTGCTTTGATTACTGCTAATTTTTTGTTTATTTATACATTTTGAGTTTGTAAACTAGGTTTTAAATTAGTTATAAGAAAATGTTCGTGTCTGTGTGTGTGTATATACGTACATAACTGTGGCTTTAAGTTTGATGTTAAACAAGGTATGTAAATTCAAAATCAGTACTAATTTCAAACTTTCCATGAAAATTTTATTTGTTGACTGTGGTCAAACTTTATAGTCCGTACCAAAAAACAGAACGATGTTGGTGTTTATTTTTACAACAAAATCTATATAAATTATACTTGAATACAACATATCTGGTTTCTTAATTTGGGACAGTGAGAAAAATTTGATTGTTGTTCTTTAAGAATTGTTGAGTTAGTAGACAGACAGATAACTAGGTTTTTAAGTACCAAAACCATTTTATTTTTTCAATTTCCTAAATCCAATGAAAATACAACTGTTTGAGCTTCTTGTTTCTTCTCTTCTTATCAAAATTTATAATTTTAGTTTCATTTGAAAAAAATGCTGTTCCAAACTCAGTGACAGTTCATTTGAGACCACTAAAAAACTCGGAAACCAGGAAATCAATCCTAACTCTTAGATCAAAAAATGGATGATACAGATTGACTCTAATCGCACGTGATTTAAGTTAGATAACATATGGTTAGAGTCATTATTTGATCTTGGTTCTCAAGATTTTAGGGGGTCTCAAATGAATCCACCTAGCAAATCTTAAATGCATGTATATATACAAGAATAAATGTAGAAGTACTTTTATCTGATAGAACATATAGCTCCTAGCAATATGCTATACAAATTGTGATGTTTACATTTATTGTTAAAATGGCTAAAGAAGCAGCAATATCTGACACACCAGCTCAATCTGTTTAATGTAAGTTGTTGTTAAAGGTACCACCCATTCAAATTGTCTTAGAATTTTTTTTGAATAGTTGTTGGATGTACATTTGCACATGGCAACAATAAATTTTCAAAGGAAATCATACTATATTTGTTAAGGAAAATATTTAGCAACAGATATGAAATTATGAATCTTATTTAAGTTTATGTTCTTTAACCTTTTTATTAATTTGTTGTAGAAATTTTAAGTGGAAAAAATGTCAAGACAACCACAACTTCCACCTCGTTGCCCAATTTCAAAGACAAAGTCCCTTGATCCTCCATCTTCAGTCACTTGGAAAGATGAAAACTATCATTTGAGACGCCAAAAATCCGTGTCACAAAGTGTTGATTTGGACGAGCAGCCAGCATGGCTAGACGATTTGTTGGGTGATTGGGACCCTGGATTTAAAATACACACTCACCGTCGTGCAGCTAGCGATTCTGGAACTGTTTTGGATGGGCTTGTTGACTTGCCAAGTGTGAAGACAGAAGAAGATAATGGTAAAAATGCTGCTGCTACTGCTACTGCATTGGAGTCAGCTTGTATCTATGGTCCTAATTCACCTCGAGCCAAGGAGAAAGTATCGAGTCAAGAGAATGCTATAGTTTCAGCTTTATCAGAGTATGCATCTCATGGTCCAATGCAGTTTGTTAATTCAGATGTTTTCGTTTCTGGATCAGTAAAAGAGGCAACTGGTGAAGTAAATTTGGAGGATAAACCTTTTAAAAGGTCAGGTTTTATAAAACTGAAATATTTCTTATGATTGTTGATGCATGGTCAGCTAGTCATGACTGTAAAAAAATGTTCAACTTTTGTTACTAGTCTATTATTTTGAATAGTGCATTTCTAGCCATTTTGATGTTTGGTTAAATTTTGTATAGTATCTTAGAATTAGGCTTACTGTTATAGTACTAAATTTGTGGTACTGATTTTTTAGGCACTCTGCACAACGGTCACGAGTACGTAAACTCCAGTATATAGCTGAACTGGAGAGAACTGTAGAGAATTTTCAGGTAAAACCTGAGAAAAGTCGAGTAATGCTTGTGGTAATCTAGTTATGAGCTCTATTACGATTGGAACTCTCTTATTAATAAGATAAGTCTCATGATTTATGATGCAGAATATTGTGTCAGAGTTGGCTGTTAGAGTTGATTCTCTAGCAGAGCAGCGTGTTTATTTGTCAGTGGAGAACACGCAACTAAAACAGCAGTTGGCTAGGCTGCAGCAGGAAAAGTTTGTGATGGAACGTAAGTTAGTCCGTCTCTAATCATCTAATTTATAATCACAGAAAAAGTAATGTGTTATTCGATATTAAAGATGTTGTATGTTGATATCAACAGGCCAGTACCAGTTTATGAGAAATGAAGCTGAGGGATTGAAACAACGTGTGGCGTTTTCACACAATGGCAGCAAGGTAAAAACACATTTTAGGTCGAGTTCTACTGGTGATACTGAGAAATTGCTTGTAGAACCTACTTGGAATATGATTGATATGGGCAAGCTTCATATTAACTGAAGAAGAATTTTAGGAGTTGATCATGTTCTGCACTGCACATTATAGGAAGCATTAGATACTCCAGAGTTATCTTTATTCCAATTTAACAAACCCTGCGGAGATTGTGTCTGAGACATCCCACTTGTTGAAACAAGAAAAAGGGATGAAGCTATGTAGGAATCATTGTTGTTTGAAGACACAAATTTAACATGTACTCTTGTTATCAACTGGAAGGACCATTTAAAGTTTGGTCTGTAGTAAGTTCATGCTACAGGAGCTGAGATTGATTCTAACTCTTTGGTTTGTTTTTTTGGATACAGCCCGACACAGTAGTTTTTGAGTTACTTGACATCGAATGGAAGTCATATAAGGTCATAACCACAGTTTTTGGATATAGCCTGACTACGTTTCTGTTCGATGAATGTTTCAACATTCGAAATTTACCCTCAATAGCTTATGATTGACAAAAATAATTAATTGACAAGGAAATGAAAACCGATGTCTTTTCAAGAATGTCGAATTTGGACCCATAATTTAAGGTTTTTGGGCTGAACCCGTCAAAGATCTTTTTGTGGGCTGCTTGTTTAGAAAGGTGAAGAAAAGTGGTGTTTACCTTGTCTGTTTTCTTTTCCAAACAAGAGATAAACCGTCCAAATTATCACTTTTTCCATCAACTTGTCCAACAGTATGTTCCAATTATCCGTGTTTTGCAAACGTTATAATAATATATTCTCTCTTTCAAAACGCAATCATAGACGTCCTCAAACGTTTTTGTAATGTAAATCAAGTTAAACAACACAGATAGTAAATTTTTAATAATAATAACTGATAATAAGTTGCGTGGATGCACCAAAAGTTCGATTCTTTTTTGTTTAATAACTAGTACTTTCAGTATATAGTTGACCAAATATATTTTTTTCTTGTAAACGAGAGTACATTAAACAGAAAGGTTTTCTTTTAAAACAACTACGACCAATGCTCTTAATAAAGATCCCACACTACAACACAAGTCTACGAAATCTACAATGCATCACCGGAATACCCTGAGCGAGTGATTTGTACAGGTAAAACCTCCATCCACAAACAGGTTGGCCCCGCTAACATACCTCGCTTCATCACTAGCTAAAAACAGTACAGCATTTGCAACGTCCTCCTTCAGTAAATCCACACCCTGCAAATTAGCATTCTTTCCAATAAAATCACGAAAACCCGACATAGCATCCTCAGTCCTTTCATCCTCTGGTAAATGTGCCAAAGCCAAATTGGTCAAAACTGCATAAGGAGAAACACAGTTGACCCGAATCCCATGTTTCCCCAGTTCAGCAGCCACACTCTTTGTGAGTCCCAACACCGCATGTTTGGATCCTGTGTACGCGTGTGGGCCCAACCCCCCGACTGCACTTGCAACACTAGAGAGGGAAACAACGGAACCTTTTTTTGATGGGATCATCACCCGAGCTGCGTGCTTCATTCCAATAAACGTACCCTTAACATTTAAATCAAATACTTGTTCAAATGTTGATATGGAGAATTCACGGATATCGGGGCAGGGAGGTCCTCCCATTCCAGCATTGTTGACCATGATATCTAGTGTGCCAAAATTGTCAACCGAGAAGTCAACTGCACGAGAAATATCATCCTCAATGGTAACGTCACCATGAATGAAACGGGTGGCATCACCGAGAGTTTCACATAATCGTTGACCAAGGTGGTTGTCAATGTCGACTACACAAACTTTTGCACCGTGTTTATGAAAAAGACGAACAATGCTTTCTCCAATACCAGTGGCACCACCAGTTACCAAAGCAACTTTACCTAATAATCTGAAAGATAAAATATATATCAAGGATCAAAATTGAGATCCAGAATGCAAACAAAGAAATTTCCTCTTTGATTCACAGCTTAAATTAACAAGCTTTATACTACTAAACACAATTCTTTCTTGCCGAATATTAAAATTCTTGAGAATTGTCGCAATTCATTTTAACTCTCAAGATCTCCATATTTTATTATTACATATAGGTATTTTTTATTTTTGGCTAATAGTCAAACCTGACACTTAAACTGTGTGCTAATGCAAAAACTTAATTTTATGGAATATAGAGAACTTGATTTCTCCTTTCTACAAAGTAAAGGATACATCTTCAGGTAAATTCAATCACCAAGTTATAGCAAGTCAAAGGTAGTCCAATGAGTACATCAACCATACAAAATGAGAAGTGCACATAGATCCATATGATCACATGTGCTTGCTGGTATACTCTTTCTCAACCAATAAGCCAAATATAAGCCAATAACTTCATGTTCACAGAATCAGAGGGACCTAAAGCATACCCAAGTACCCAACTCAATAGTATAACTTAAATAAAGTTGAGACTGATTATAAATTAAAATTAATACTTTTGAAAGGGTTTACATTTGCTTACCTTTGGGCGACAAGAGGAGGATCGTTAGAACTTGAGGTTGTCATTGCAAGAGCTTCACCTTGTCTTCTACGACTCAATTCCAACGAAAAAGACTTTCAAAAGAACCTATAGACAAAGATGCAAGCAAGTGGGTCTTTATTTCAAATGAACGAACACCATGGAATGATACATGAACGGTAACACATGGGTGACAACTTTCCCAAACATTTGAGATTGAATTCCCACCATAGAAAAAACAGATGGATCATAAGAGTCTAAAAACTAGACTACTCTATGAATTGATTATAAAACAACTCACTAGCTAACGAACATCAAATCAACTTCCACTTTTGGATGATTTGAACAATTTAGAGATCATAAAGACCACATTCGGTTTTCAAATGGTCGGTATAGATATAAAAAAAAGTATGATTAGCCATCTTTGGCCATGCTCTTTATGAGAAAGCATAGCATGTGGTTTTATTCTCAAAAGTTGCATTATTGGGTATATTGCTCTGTGACAAATAGAAGGCACCAAGTTAAAAGTGAAAAAAGTATGATTAGCCATCTTTGTCCACACACTCTTGTCGGAGGTCTTTCTGGAAACGGTCTCTCTACCATCGGGTATATATAATTGTCTTATCTTACCTCCTCATATATGATATATGGAATGGGTATTGTTGTTGTTGTAAGTTAAAGTGAAAAAATTTGACAGTTTTTCGAAAAACTTGATACACTTCCCACAAAGGTCTACATTTATCCAACTCTCGATCACTACTTGATTGTCTCGAGTTTTTGAGGTACTACCCAAAAGAAAAAACCAATCACCAAAAATGAGGCTTTAAAAACTAAAGTCGAAAATCTTAAACGCCTTAACAAAAATTTAATAAATTATTTTCATTCTAGTCAAACCACGACCCTACTTAAATATTAGGGCGGCGCATCTAAGAAAAGCCTAACATAGTTCCTCAAAAATTGTCGATTTAACATTTTAACTACTACTGAAATTTTTTGTTGCCAAAGCCAAAGAATAATTTTTGTCTTGTTTTTAGTTGACTTATTTTGACTAGCAAACAGTCAAAGTTTCTTTTCTTTTCTGATGTCAAAAAGTCCTTATGGTTCCCAAAAATTGTTCATTTAGCTACTCCATATTAAAACAAAATACAAATATCGATGTTAACTATAAACTATTACACATTAAATCCATGACGATTTGATTTTGGAACCATCAACTTTACTTGCTAGCTACTGAATCTACAGTGTAAACATCAATATTACAGCCCGATTTGAGGTAATCTATATGGTTATAACCTAGATTTTAGTATTTCATTTTGAAATAGATTCGATCTCTTAACTAAAAAAGCACCGAGAGATTGATAATGGGAGAGATAAAAGGATCAAAAGTAACCTGATGACAGTCGGATTGGAAGTATGAAGGTCACCGGAAAACAAGTGATCGGCAGCAATGAAGCACCGGTGGAAGTGTCGTCAGTAGTCCACACACTGCACAGAACTGTTGTTTCCTGACAAACGGTTTTATTGGCAGCATGATATCGGAAACATAAAACCTCCAGTCAATGCCTGGGGGTAATACGGTAGAATTTTATACCATTGTCAAAATGTTCAATTAACCTACTGATATTTGTTCAATTGAATTATTAAATTATTTTTATATCTAAATTAGATTTTTTTCCACTGTAATATTTATAAAATAAGTAATTTATTTAAAGTGAAGTAAAATGATTTTAGTGTTAATATTTATAAGTTAAGTAAACTACATATCATGTTTTATTAAATTTAATAATTCAATCGAATAAATTAATAGTCCAGTAACTTAGTTGAACATTTTCACAAAGTATAGTAATCTATTTGTCTGTTAATCCAATTTTAAATGTGAGATTATTCATTGAATCATAGATAAGCATCAAAATTAGGAAACGTTTTTTGTGATTTTAAAATGTGAGATTATTTATTATTATTATTTTTAACATGAAACCTACAACCTAATTTACATTTAATATATAACCACACATATTTACACATTAATTCAACATAATTATAATATTCACGATGATTCAAAATGATTTAGTTCATTAAAGAAAATTCTTTTTAGAGATTGATTATACATTAACAAAATAATACTACGTAGAGAAGACGTTTTAAGTAATCTTTATTATAGATCATTTATCATCAAGATACATACGATGCAAATTAAATAAGATGTAATTACATGCTCCACATTTGTAGGATCGTGTGGTCACAAGGCAGACCATGCGTACGTAATCAAACCCTTCGACTCATGTGCCCTGTCACCCATGTCAACCTAGCTAGCACGTGGCTGCGCCAATGTTGATTATCTATTCATACGTATTTTGCGATCCTTGGTCGTAATTTTAGGATGGTGATTGGACCCATTCAAGTTGGATTGTATATTTGGTAGTGTAATGCAATTTTAGTATTAATTGATGGTGTATAAATCACCGTTACGTTTGTTATCGCTTTTGTAACTTACCGTAATAAGTGTAGTGCACAACCTACCAGAAAATGTAACGCACGATGTACAAGTTAATTATCATATCAACTCAAAATTAGGTAAAATTCACTCAAAGAAGATTAAAATGTATCGAAATAAGGGAATAATATAATCAAGAAAAAGAAAATAGTTCTCTTGTCTAATAAATCACTTTAAATATTTACCTCTTATTTAATGCCTATTGGTGTTTCAAAATACTCTACTGAAGTGGAAGATGCATCTTGGATTGACAGATACTGCCACTTCAGATACATTGGGTCATATGGGAATTTCCCGTTTTCTCCCCAATCGAGATATCCTCTGTCTCACCCACGAAAGATTCATTATAATCATCAAAAATTTGGAGCGTGAAAACACATGATAAACTTAAAAGGTGAAGATGAGAAGAAAGAAAACGCATGAAGCATATGTCTAACAATCTATTAGGTTGCCTGTATGGCTATATGTATCATTACTCATTATTCATAAAGACAAAATAATATATAACTTTCACATTTTATGGCTGACATGTGACCTTTTAACTTTCAAGTCACCGGATTTTTGCAGATCTTTTAAAGTAAAATTTTTGCTACAGACCCACACCCACCTTCAGGGTCAACCAACTTAACCAGTCTTGTCAACTCATTTTTGAACATTCGCAAAAGAAATACAGGTGGACATGACCGTGCAGTGGCAGCACTTTTGTGACGGTAAAAAAGAGATGATAACCTTAGTGAACTCATGGTGGTGGTAGCTGCAGTTGAATTTCACAGATGAACACACGGGCAGGTACACGAAATTAAATCATCAATTATTTGGAGGTATCAACAAAATCATTTAAATTCACGTGTATTGTATCCTAAATGACAGCAGATAAATGTAATCATGTTCAGATTATGCACACTATTGTTTACAGAGGTAAAAAAGTAGTAGTAGCCATGTCATGAAGAATAAACGAACTATAAACGGCTGGTTCCCACTTAATTACGAAGTGATGCATGAGGGACAGCAGGAAAACCATACTCATCCACAGCCTGTACACCAAACATAAATCAAACGATGTTAGGCTGAAATTAGTTTGGGAATGAAAAAAAATTAACCTCCCTGAAATTTGTCAGCAGAATCCTTTATAATTACTAGTATGCCAATTGCCAAATATTTTTAAAATGCTATAATATTTCAAGAAAGATGTAACTTTTTATATAAACTATTTAGGAGATTTTATGCACTAATAGTAAGATTTTGGACGACTTCCTACCAGTTTCCTATTTAGCTAGCTTTTGTTTACCCTTTGACTGGTTAGAAGTAAAACATAACACCAATCAACCCATTCATAGGTAAACACGTTGAAATTCCCACCTCATAGATTCTCATATAGTGGCATACTATAGGCATTTGGCTTGGCCTCAATAAATGTAGCATATCAAACAGTGTTATTTTCATGCATCAGCAAATGATGACTCAAAAAAAGGACAACATGTATTTTACAGTCACCTGATTGTTAACTCTGCCAGATGGCACTGCATGCCCGCTCGGAGCTGAGGGCAGGTTAAGTTCTTCATTCAGATCAGGCTCATTATCAGGTTGAAGATATGAAGGTACCCCTTCACCTTCAGTTTCCTGCCCCATGTCGGCCTCCAGAGCATCAAGTTCTGCATCAACAAAGTATTCAATCATGAAAAACCAACGATCCATAAGAAACCAAAGAGAAAGTTGATACTTAAAATGGAAAACAAAATGTGTGCATACCACCCATGAGATCATCTTCATCGATGTCATCTGGCACACTGTAACTTCTACCAAGAGATTCTTGTATTTCATTGCTAATATCCATCATGTCCATCATTTCATCTTGCAAATTCTACACAGAAATAGATTCAATGGCCCACATTTAGTTTTAAGGAAAGTCAGATGAGAGAAATAAAAAATAAATGATACACTAACATCAATATCTTGAATCTTAACGGTCTTCATCATTCCTTTCAACTCTTTATTTGCTGATTTCAGAGCTGACATCTGGCAAATAGAAAATTCATGAGTGAAAAGCCAAACAAGTCCTCAAGCACGCATAGCATAAGATACTTTAAAACGATTGCTTATCAATCGCGAATCTACTTGGCGGATCACAATTGATAATATCCCAAACCAGCAACATAAATACTTAAAATTGCAAAGCGTACTGTTTGCTGAGCATCTTTAATCCCCTCTGAAGCAAATGCAACTTGATCTAGGTTAAATGTTTGATTGTACAACATGTCACGTTGTCCTTCATACCTGCCAAAAATTAAATAAAGGTTGCAGTTCAATTCATATAAGCATATGTTACAAACACACACGACAGTGAAAATGTATGTGTATTAAGTACGGAATCTCTAACAATTTATAAGTAGTATTTCTTCCTCACTGAAAAAATTTCAGACTCGATTTTCTTATGTCTTTAAGAAAATGATATAATCTCAGGCTTCATAAGCTACAACTTTGGAAATTCTATGGCATATTCCCATTAAAGGCATCCCATTACCCTGTAGATCCTAAATAATTCTCAATTCCTAGCTATTATATGTCCAAAAAAATATGTAGTTCCCAAGTTTTCCTAATCATTATTCTCCGAACAATATTACTGATTGCCAACTTATCCTATGACTGTTATGTTCCTACTCTTGAAGTACAGAAGACATTTGTCAATTGTAAAACAACTATCAAGCATGCACGGGTATTTACATATAAAAATCAAGCAGTTATAGTATGAGTGGCCTACATTCTTTTTTGCTTGAGAACTCTCATTGCTCGAGCCTTCACAGCTTCTTGAGCAGGACCAGGTCTAGTTTTCTTGATCTGTTCTTTATATCGAGCAAGTTCACCATCGAGCCGTTTGATCTTTTCATCCACTGTTTCACCTCTTTTATTGATCTATTACAAAATATAAAAAATCAAGCTGGCTGCAGGCATCCTTTTACATAATAACTCAACAACAGTTACGTCATGTATAAACGCTACAGATATGATAGAAAACGGTGTGACTTTCCTTATGGATAGAAGATATGGTTAAGATAACGATATTGTTTTCGACTATCAAATACTCACATTATGATATATATATATATATATATATATATATATATATATATATATGTATGTATGTATGTATGTATTGCCTCATGCCTAAATCTATTTAATGCAGGGACACAAACACGATATGTAGTG
Organism: Gnaphalium uliginosum; assembly: GCA_963930675.1. Classification (NCBI taxonomy): domain Eukaryota; kingdom Viridiplantae; phylum Streptophyta; class Magnoliopsida; order Asterales; family Asteraceae; genus Gnaphalium; species Gnaphalium uliginosum. Next base: position 5,305,959 of record OZ005682.1, on the reverse strand, counting down.
CAAGATGCCTAAATTTACAAACATTTTGACATCCAAATTGAAGTCTTAATTCGTAAGATAACTCAATTTCTAAACTAATGATATCGAATACCGAACACAAATAGTAATCATAATTCCTAAATATAATAATTATTGATGAAAATAAATACACAATTAAATGAAATACAGCGTCGAGTGAAGAATACATACCCGATCGGATGCGTCATTAAGAGAAGGCGGTGGTTCTTTATCTTTCTTAGCACCGAATACTCTCCTCATCGCTGTTTTTACTTTAGTTGAATTTTATTGATAATTTTAGGGGTTTTTAGAACCCTAATTCGACAGAACCAGCACGCGAAAGGGACGAAGTCAACGGGAGGGATATTGCGTGGTCTTGTAGTTGGATTTTGTAAGGTGAATCGTGAGTAATTTCGATGAAGGTAAAGGTCGTCTTTTTTGGTGGATTTTTATTTTGATATCGTCGATCTCTCTGATCGTAACAAATTTACAAATACAGTCCCTGAACTTTACGTAGCTTACATTATCAGTCGTGTCTGTTTTTTTCATTTACATTTTTCGTCTGATTTTTTTTTCTTTTTGACAAAAACAGTTCTATTTACGCTCTTCTATGTTTGTTAGCATGTTAGTTTACACATCAATGATCGCGGAATGATTTTTCCATGTAGAATTTTTTTTTCAAAATTTTTGGATTTCGGTTCTATTGACTACTAGTTATTCTAGATTTCATACGGATGTTTAGACAAGAAAGAGTGAAAATTGATTTTGTGTAATGAAATATGAATTCTTTTTTTCTTATTTACGACATTTAAAAGATATTTGGTCTGGTATACAGTGGTAGAAATTAGCAAGTACTTTATGTGTCAGCGCATAGGTCCACCAAGTTTTAAGGGGCTCCAAATTTTACGAACATTTTATATTATTTTTTCCGAAAAATGTAGACTACCGTTATAAATCGAAAGAACACGTACAAGCACTAAGATGACAATAAACTAAAATCCCGCCAACACATCCTACAAGGAGTAGAAGATACTGAAAAAAAAACAACACACAAAAGACAACTCACACACTCTAAAAGCACTACAACAACCGAGAACACGAACAACCAAAAACAAAAATGACAACCGTCCAAACTACCGGCAACAATACACTGACCAAAGCAAAATAATAAAATGAATACAGGTACCACCGCAACAAACTCTAGCAAAACTCCATATCACAAAAGTCAAAACAAATGCTCACTTTCAAGCCTTTGAAAATCCACTCCCAAAACACCAGCACTCGAAAGTAAACGGAAACAGCAGTCAGCCTTCAACACATCAACTGCAGTCACTCGGAAAAAATAAAACGATCACACCCTGATCCACTTTCATTTTATATTATTAAATGTTTGATGTTGAAAATATATAATCGTAAATTACTTAAACTCAAAAATCGAATATGGTTCAATTGTGTTACACTTCTTTGATAACAAAAGTCTCTTTATTGATGCTATAGTTATCATAAAGACCGATTCAAGAATAATGTACAATATGATATCGATGCACATAAACTTTATGTGAAGAAAAATTTACTTAATAAATTATTGTCTTGTGCCAATAAATATGATCCGGTGATATTCCGCATTTATAACTCTTTACTTTTGTATACATATACCAGTTTTCGTAACATTAATGTATTCTTCTAGGTATATATAAACTTTTGAGTAATGCTGCCTACTTTTTGATATTGTGCGGAACGTCCGAATTTCATGACCCCTACTGGTATACTTAGGGGGACTAATCAATCATCAATAATTAGTTGAGATAAGTTGTGTAAATAATGTATGGTACGTGTAAGTAACACGTAAACTTATATTTGCTATTAAAATAAATAAATAACGTATCGTATGTATCTAATCTAATCTATCTATAATATAAATATAAATATAATAATAATAATTATATAAATATAATATAATAATAATAAAATATTAATAAAAGAAAACTCTCGTAAAAAATCTAAATGTAAAATTGAACTCCTATTAGCCAATCAAAACTCTCAATTTCACTTAAATTTTAATTATCCAATAAAATGCCTTCATTCCCCTAAAAAATCTAACCTAAAATAAATAAATCAAACCATATAATAATAATAATAAATAATACTATAAAAATAAAAATAAAAAGAGACTATTTTTTTTTGTTCTTTATACCTAACGAACGTTTTGTACATTGCAAACAAAGTCAATTTCATATTCTTTCATATCTTTATTTATGAAATATTAATATTGATATTAATTTAATCAAATTGAAATTTGAAACATATATTTTATTTCACGTAATTAATCTTAAATACTGGTTTAAACTTTAAACAATTCAAATTTTAATTATTTTTAATTTGACAGGTTTCTTAATTTTTACGAGCTTTACAAATGAATTCAAATCAAGATTATAGTTGTTTTTTCAAAGCATGTGACAATACTGACTTCATAAGAGGTTTGGATGGTTTAAACGTGTGAGTTTAATTATGGGTCTAAATAAGACGAACCAATTCATGAGCTACTTGAGATCGACTCAAGAAACATTCGAAATCAACTCTAACAAATCGAGTCTAGCTCAAGCTACTAGGGTAGAGTTTCAAATCAAGCTCTCTAAATATTTATAAACAAAAGTTTAACATTGCATAAATAAAAAATTAACAACCTTATTCATCACAAAATCACATAATATCAATAAATAATTACAGATTTTGTAATCCTATTTGAATTAGTAATACCAATGGATAAGAAGACCTTTGCAAAAATAAAATAAAATGAAATAATGGGTTTCTCTATTAATTATTCATAACACTTTTAAGTCCACTTAAGAACTTATAATGAGACAAATTACGTAATACAAATAACAATAGTTAGTTATAACTATGCTTCTCCATGTAAAGAGAAAAGGTAAAAATAAAAATAATCATATCATAATACTTATTATTAGTAAGTAGTAACAAAGAATAGAAGGTATCTACGAAAAATTAAAAAATAATAATAATAAAAAAGGATAAGTGAACGAATGGGTTTTGTCAAACTCCGTAATACGTAATATTAATATTTTTGCATTAAAATTCCGTGTGTATAAACAATATACTAATTAGAGGTGCGTGACGTTAAAAGGAACGATAATGCGGGGAGATGCATGTAGTTTCTTTTTTATATATAATACTTCAAAGTCTAACAATACGAAAATTGTAATCAATAAAAAGTTAGTTACGTAATTATAAAAAGTTAGCAAATAATGGAAAATAATTAAATAACCATGAGATAAACTTGATACGTTTTATACGTGCTCACTATGCAAGAGCTCATATAAGAATAGTGATCATTTAAATATTTAAACTCCCAAACTCCACGTCTCCCTCTGTTTGAGATAAGATCGTAGTAACAAAGTTTGGCTTGATTAGGGAAGTATAACACGGACACGGGACCATGACACTCGTCATCGGTGTGCTTGAACCATATTCGCAGAAAAATCCAAAAACACTTGCAATATACTTTTATAGATAAAACTAGCTACCCTTGCATTGTCTGGATCAAGCATTTTACAATAAATACTAAATAACTATGATAACAGTTTATGGAACACGACACACAATGATTTCAATTGTATTTGTTACTAATAAAGATTGTTAAGAGTATTAGTATGAAACCAGACTTACTGTGTTAGAAAAGTTCTACACAAGAATTTAATAATAATCATCATTAAGATGAATATAGACACAAAACCATTTTTTGACTATATATTAATTGCGAGAATAGTGTGAAATCGGCCTTAATTGTTTTTTAAATTGTTATTTATGATATCATCTTGATCTTAATTTTAGCTAATTTAATAAAATCAAGTAATTCTACTGACTACTTAAAATTTTCTATAAGGATTTCGCTATTTAAGATCATATTTAAAACTAAGATAAGATAGAAAAATATTTAAAACTTTTATAGCGTATAATTACCATTACCAAATTTTTCACCGTTCAATTAATTTTTTTTTAAGTAAACTATATGGATTTGTATTAGTGTGGGGTCCTCGCAGTCCTCAATCCACAGGAACAGAGCCTAGGATTCACACTCACAGCCCACAAAAAAATCACAGGTAACGTGGTCCCTTTTCTATGGGCGCGATAGATGCCCATCCATGTTTTTTTTTTTATATTTCCCCTAGTGTTATTTTAGAACCCTGGTTGGCGCATAATAAGTACGGAGTAATTAATAATCGCTTAATAATTTCATAAGCTTTTGATTGCGACTGATAGACACACACAGAGCTGATGGCGGCCAAAAATCAAATTGATGGATTCAATTTCGAACAGCAACATGGAAAAGAACGAGTTAGAGTAGGCAGAGTATGGCGATCTGATAAAGATGGCCGTCACTATTTCGTCGAATGGAACGTCAGCGTCGGTCTTCTTTCTGATTGTATCAACGCTTATGTTCGTGCCGATAATTCCGATATCGTCGCTACTGATACCATGAAAAACACTGTACGTCATCATCTATTCTTCTTTTTATTTATTCAAATTTGTAGTTCCCGATCATCATGTTGGATCTAGCTTCAGATCCAAGTGGTTTTAGGTTTAGTTTAGGGGACGTGTTAACTGCTAAACATATCTTTACGGCTTACAAAATTATCTTATCAAAATATAAGTTCATCATTTGTTTATTTAAGCTCATGTTCACGCTTATGGGTTCGTTGATGGTGTTGCAGGTATATGTGAAGGCAAAGGAGTGTTCAGAAAGAGTGTCTGTGGAGGAATTTGCAATTATACTTGCAAAGCATTTTACATCGTATTATCAACAGGTAAGTACTTGATTTCTTAATAAACAACAGTAAGAGTAAAGAGGTGGTCTTTGATGCTAGCTATACTAATTATATTTGAGCCCTGAAATTTGAGATCCTTTATGTTGTAGTAATGTATTTATTTATGTTCTGATCAAACTACCTACTGTTAATAGTTTGACCCAACAACTAATATTGGACAGTAAAAGCATCTGTTTGTTCACATATATACTTGTATTGGCTGTAAGTGTTGAAGCCTCAAAAATCCGGTTGCACTTCTTTCAGGCTCTAATATGCATGTTAGCAACTATTACAAAGATATTGATCATATTTTTTTTTATCCACAAGAGTTCTCTATTTTACCATCATCGTCAAGAGTAATTTTAGGTTTGATGTCAATAAAATATCTCTAATCTATGTTAACAGCATTTGTTTTGGACATAAGGACTAATTGTTTGGTCTTTTGCAATATAACTTAAGCTGATAATGTTATTATGTGGCAAGGGAAATTATTGACCATCTATACAATTGCAACTCTGTGTGCGATGTGATAATTTTAGGAGTCATTGATCCATAATTGTATTTATAGTATGTGTCGTCTACTCGTGTGCATAGGTAATTTGATTCCTCATGGTAAAAAAAAAAACCAAGTCAAAGACTCGATTCAGAACACCTTAGATAATGCATGATCAATTGGAAGCACAAGATAGAGAAGGGGGATATGTCAGGGAGTGACCATGCAGTAATTCTAGATAAAAAAACAGAACCAGATACAACGCAGTATTAACTTATTTTTACTCTGCACAAAACAAAGCCTATCCTACTTGGTTGATTAGTCTGCAAGTACCCACCCATAACAATTCGTCGTTCTAGTGAATGTTCATTTGTTTTGTTTTGTAGGTTACAACTGCAATCATCAAAATAGTTGAAAAGCCATGGGAGCGTATCAGCATAGATGGTCAACTCCATAATCACGGTTAGACATTTTCATGCTTTACTTGTGCAAGTTATTCCCTTCAACAAATACACCTCTTTATAACTTCCCGTCTCCACAAAATAAGTCATAAACCAGATTTATCACTATGATACATATGACGCTACAATACACAAGCAGATAATTAGCATTTGCATTTAATCATAGTCTTACTTTGTTTTGGTGCTGTGTCATTTAAGAAATTTTCGAGAAATGAAGCTAGCATGCTTGAAACGGAAGTACCCTGGTGTGGTCTAATACATGGATTCTTTTGACCTGTGTATTCTTTTTTTCTATCCGAAATTGATTATATACGGACAGTGTAGTACATCAAATATGATGGGTAGTTTTGAGTTCCACTAATTTATGATGTTTGGCGAAAAAATATAATCATGCTCTTAAATTTTAGACAATAGCTTTGAAGAAATCTAACGACATTTATATTGAACAGGTTATAAACTTGGATCTGAGAGACATACAACTGAAGTTATTTTAAACAAAAATGGCACTTTGCGGGTGACTTCTGGTGTTGAGGGATTGGCATTGCTGAAGACAACACAAGTAACTTACTTCCTCCCTTGAATGTTATCTATTTCTTAGCACTTTATTTCTGCAAATGGGTAATTATGTAAATTGTCTAAATAACAGTCAGGTTTCGAGGGTTTCATAAGGGACCAAAATACAATACTCCCTGAAACACGAGAGAGGATGCTTGCTACAGAGGTCTCTGCATCATGGAGGTAACTGTTTATACTTCAAAAGGGTAATAAACTTATTTTCATTTATCATCTTGGAGGTCTCTGCATCATGTAGCCATGTACTGTCAATGATTATGGTTGCAGATACCATTTTGAATCTCTATCAAGCATCAGCAAGCAATCACTTGGCTTCACTGAAAAATACCTCGATGTGAAGAAGGCTTTAGTTGACACTTTTTTTGGTCCTCCTAAAGACGGGGTGTACAGCCCATCTGTACAGGCTACTCTTTATTATATGGCGAAAACTGTTCTTGGCAGGTATATTATTTTCCCTCACTTTATAATATTTATATATACGCTATATATATAACTTATATGAGAAATTAAATTCACGGCACTGGTGATGAGCTTTTCGAGTCACAAGTTGGTAACCATACATTTTGACTTGCATATAATTTCAGGTTTCCAGAGATATCAAAGATCCAGTTGAAAATGCCAAACATCCATTTTCTACCAGTAAATTTATCGAGCAAAACCAATCCAGTCATTGTGAAGGTATTATTGTGCTTTCTCTAGGAATGTACATGTGTATATATACGGTTTGTTTTTGTGCTTATGTGTAGTCTTTTTGTTAATGCATTTCGACAGTTTGAAGATGATGTGTACCTCCCGACAGATGAACCACATGGATCAATTGAAGCAAGCTTAAGCCGAATTCAATCCAAAATGTAAATGTTTGTTGGTTGGTGTGTTTTGTACTCTTATCTAGTCTTGGTAAGAGGATGCTGTTTGAAAGTATAATGTGTAAATTATGCCCACTTGTACTCTGTTAATTTCCAATAATCGAATTTGAATATTTAATTTCTTTCTGTCGACATTCTTTCGCATTTTCTTTTTGAGATACCAGTCGTGATTGGTTTACATTCCTTGTATAACACGTGTACACTCAACGTTAAAAGCAAAATCAACAGAAAAAAGCTGTATGCATCGCCTGTAACGTACTTGCATCCTTTTCTTTTCAACAAAGAGAATTTACTATTAAGAAATGAAGATACAAAACTTTGCAAAGGAGCAAAATGATTTCTGTTCAACCTAGTATCCCATTTTACAGGTGTGCTAATTATGAAGATCAACACTGTAACTTTGTTCTTCATGAGTGGTACACTCGGTTGCCCGATAAACTACAACACTACCTAGGTCACCACTACCTAGGTCACCGAAAACATACACTTACTCTCCACTCAAATGTCCCTTCTAAGTTTTTCTCTGTGTTCACTTGTGTTTTCTGCAACTACCATGTAACGGATTTGTCTATAGTTGTGTCCAATGTGATTACCACATTGATGTTAATTGTGGGTTCATACCTGAAAAAATTGCACACGAAGCACATCCATAACACATCCTTTATAGGCATATGGTATCTCCATATAAAAAATGTATTCTATGTTTGAATGAAATTTCTAGAGGATGTAACCGTTGTCTTGTATTTGAGAATTTCTACATGCCAAATGTGCCTTATTGTTGCCTAGTAAGATTAGGCACAAGTATGACAAACATATCACGAGTCTTACTTGCCTATTGAAAACCATAAAAGTCGATACTTCTGCGAAATTTGTGAGGACGAGTTTAATCCACGACGTTGTTTCTACATTATGAACTCCAATAACCCCCACAACCCCACTCCAACAACCTCAAGATTCAAACCCTACTTTTGGTTCTCACTTTTAGTCATCTTCATTGCAATTTCAATCACATTCATCACCCAACAAACAAATTACATCAAAATCCAACACCTAAAACCAACCATCTCGCCACTAATTTCTCGAATTTCAAGAATTTTAGGGTTTAATTGGCCAGTTTTAAACCCTAATCAACCTGCACCATCAAACCCTAATGTGGTTCCTAATCACTGCGTGTTATGGATGGCCCCTTTCATTTCTGGTGGTGGATATTGCTCTGAAGCGTGGTCTTATATCTTAGCCCTTAATCAGTACAATAAAGAGGCTAACTTTAAATTAAGTATTGATCAACACGGCGATAGTGACAATGTCTATTTTTGGGAGGGCTTGCCTACAGATATGCAAAATCTAGCTTTTGAGCTTTATGAAACTAAATGTAGATTAGAGGAAACAATCGTCATTTGTCATAGTGAGCCTGGTGCTTGGAACCCGCCATTGTTTCAAACAACATCTTGCCCTCCATTTAACAGTAGGTTTACTATTGGTCGAACAATGTTCGAAACAGATAGAGTGAATCCCGAGCATGTGAAGCGGTGTAACGCTATGGATATGGTGTGGGTTCCTACTCAATTTCATGTAGATTCGTTTGTAAAAAGTGGAGTTGATCCCTCTAAAATTGTGAAAGTTGTGCAAGCTATAGATACGGAGTTCTTTGATCCGATTAAGTATAGCCCGTTAAAGCTTGCATCTTTAGGGAATTTGGTACTTGGGTCAGGCTCAACGGGTGTGGATTCTCGAAACCCGTTTGTTTTCTTGAGTGTATTCAAGTGGGAGTTTAGAAAAGGTTGGGATGTGTTGTTACAATCTTACCTTAAAGAATTCGATTCTTTAGACGGTGTAAATTTATACTTGTTAACAAATCCTTACCATTCTGATAGCAATTTTGGTAACAAGATTGTGGAATTTGTGGAGGATTCGGGGTTGGAAAAACCCTTTAATGGTTGGGCTCCGGTTTACGTGATTGATTCTCACATAGCTCAAGTTGATTTTCCAAAACTTTATAAAGCAGCTGATGCGTTTGTTTTGCCGTCAAGAGGTGAAGGGTGGGGCCGGCCGATTGTTGAAGCAATGGCTATGTCTTTGCCAGTTATTGCAACAAATTGGTCAGGACCAATGGAGTATTTGACCGAGAAGAACAGCTACCCGCTGCCCGTTGATAAAATGAGTGAAGTTATTGACGGGCCATTTAAAGGGCATCTATGGGCAGAACCTTCTGTTGATAAACTAAGGTTTTTAATGAGGCATGTGATTAGCAATCAAGAAGAAGCTAAGAGTAAAGGAAAGAAAGCGCGTGAGGATATGATTGATAAATACTCTCCAAAGATTGTTGCAAATGTTGTTTCTGATCAGATACAGCAGATTCTTAACAAGATGGCTTGAAAATGTGGAACCTTTTGTATGGGTTAGTCGTTGTAAGTATACTGTTAGTGTAGATGTAAAGAAAGATTCAACACCCGGATTGAGTTTTGTTGTGATAAACAGATACTGGGTCACTAGTAAAATGTAAGTTTCATCTGAAATCAAATTCAAATTACAATTACAATATTATTACATGGTCTGGAAATGGGTACACATTATTTGTTAGCTTCAAGCCAATCAAGAATACCCTTCTCTGCTTCAGTAAGTTCTTTTTTCTGTCTCAATGTGCCTTCTTCAAATGCAAAATAGTCCTTGTAATTGCGCTTGTAATAGCTGTCTAGTCTCTGAAATAGAAGCAGTTCAAACATAGCAGTTAGCATCATTTATCTGTAGGAAAAGTCTGTTTAAATGTTCCAAAACTGCAACTAGAACTGAAAAGCACTGTAGTTTAATTAAAAACCAACACCATTTGGTTTACCTCCTTATCATTCTTAATCTTGTTGTCCTCTGATTTCTTCAGGTACTCTGAGTAAAAGTAATCACATAATAATGTTAAGTTTATCTTAAACAACAGCATTTTCTTTCACGCATTTTTGCATCAAGCATTTGAGCAGTAATCTGTTTTAGAGGTGGTAATTTCGACCCATTTACTTGGGTTGTGTTTTATCTCCAACGGGGAGAAATAAAGAAGTTGTAAAAGAAGAACGAGTCAAACAGGTTGAACGTCACCAAAAGTCTAATCTAGTCCATACAACCTCTAAATCTCTAAAACGTTATATTCAAAAGACTTGTAATATTTTCTTGTAACCATCACTACCACATTAATCATTTTTACAAAATGGTAAAAAGCATTGCAGGTCAACCCAACCCATTTCGACTCGTAACCTTACCACACTGACCCGTCTATCTTGCCACCACTAATGTATTTCATAAACTGGTTCGGGTATGTTTGTGAGTTGAATACATGAAGACATACTTTGAAGAAGCTGAGTTTTGGAGTCAGTAGCAGCCGCAACGATAGTTGAAAGGAGGAGTGCTCTTCTTCCTTCTCCTAATCCACCACTAGTCTCAGTAACTCTTTTGGTTCTTGTAAATTTTACACCTCTGTGTTTTTCTTCAATGTTTTCAGCTGCTTGAATGGATGAAACCAATGTAGTAATATAAGCCCTTATTGCCATTGCAACAACCTATTCTTTTACCTTATCCTCCTTTTCATTTCAAAAGTTCCTCTGTGTGTGTATATAATCAGTAGTCCCTCTTTCTTTTTTCTTGGCCACTAGTTCTATTTATTAAGGATATGATATGATGATGTTGACTTGCAAATTTGGCTGCTTCTTACTTGTGACTTGAATTTTTATTATTTGATATCTGCAATCTTAGTAAGATACTTTGGCCTCTAGGTGTACATTAGGATTTTTATGTTGATTGTTAAAACCATAACGTTATATGATGAAAGGAAAAACAGATAATTGTTCTTTGCAACGATGATATTCTCTGATTTAACCAACATTCATTGATTTTTAATCTATTCACTGAATTTTATTAGCCCAGGCTGCCCAGCAACTCAACAGTATGCTGTCTCCAATTTCAACATCATTTTTTTGCCTTCCAAAGAGGAACCCATCAAAGGCCCATTTGCTTCTTTTATACCCATAATAATTAGGACAGGTCTACCTTCATTTTGACCAGCCCAATATGATTAATTTAAGATTTCTGTTTCATCCTTATTTGTTTGCAAAAAAGTTTAAAACTTTCACACTTAAAAGTCTCGTGAAACTGGTTACATTGTGAACATTTACACGTTTATAGTTTTACTACTAATGCATCTCTTAAGTGTGACATATGGTAATCACTTTTACGCGTTTAAATAAGCGTTTAATTGTGAGAAAAATGATGAAGTGTAGTATATGATCAACCTGCTCATACATACAAACAATTGTTACCAGTTTTTGTTGCCATTTTCATCACATGAGACAGAGATGGAGACAAAATAATAGACACATTTGTTCATATGCTTATCATAAAAAAAACATATGTATTAAATAATTTTGTACCATGTATGATGAGTGGTCAGTTCATTCAAAATCAAAAATGATAAGTTAGGTGCTTTTGTTATTTGTAATTTTGTATGAAATAGGATACATCTGTAGGTTCAGAATTCATAATAAATCATTTCAAACAAGCTAGCATAGTATTGCATTTGGAACGTGGCTATATAATTGTTAATATTCACTATTCTAACAATTTATTTTTCAACTACCATTATTTATTACTTATAATATATGCTAATGCATATATACGTACTAAGTTCTTCCTAGAATTATAATTTCTTAATCACTAATTTATGAGTAAATTAAAAAATTGGTCCATGTGTCATATCATTTTCTTCAGTTTCAATTCATTGGTCATATTTTTTGCGTGTTCAATTTTTATAAGACATCTTTTATTACACAAGCAGTTTCTCATTTAAAGGGACCGATCGTGTAACAAACGTATACTTTCTAGGAACTGAACATGTCTTCTTGGCCTGACATGGCCGGCTAGAATTGTCAGAATTTCAACATTTTGGAACATGCAGAAAACTTGACTAAAGGATTGAAATTAAAAAAAAAAAGTTAATATAACACACGAATCAGATTCGTAATTTATTCACTCTTAATTTATATGGGATACTTTAAAATACAGTAAATATGTTTGTCCCCTATTTATTTACACTCATTTATTGTTAAATTCCCGTAAAAACACATTAAATCATTTAGGTTTGTGGATAATAAAGTTTCTTACTTGAGTGTTTATGGCAAAAAAGAATTACTGGAGCAGGGGCTCACTTTCAGTAGTTGGTGCAACTACAAAAGCCATTTGAATGCATATGAAACAAAATACTGTTACAACTTACAACCAAGTGGTCCAGATTTGGTAAGTAGATATTTACTGCTTAACTGTCACACACAAATAATTACAATTACAATATATAGGTAAAGTAGATTATTGAATAAGACCATCTTTGACTAATTTTCTAGTTTGTATTCGATAATTTTATCACAAACGTTGGTAATTGGCAACACAGACCGGTCTATAGGCTTATTCATCATGTTTGAGTCATATCTGACTCATTCACCAGTTGTTATGAAGGTGTTAGGACATTAATTGATTAGTTATCTAATGTTTGCCATGATATTAAAGCTAAATGAGGGGATTTCTATTCATTGTGTGTATTTATACAAGCTGATGATCTAAGAATGTACTTAAAAAAGTACTATTAACATTATCCAACTCAACTCAAGCGACGTTTGTTAATTTCACTTACATTTTCAATTCCTTTAGATATAAGTGAAAGATCCACACGATAAATGTAAATAATAGTAGATCGTGAAGTCGTTTTTTCTCTTTTTCAGTAGATTAGCCATGAAAATGAAGTTTAATATTAGATAAATATGTTTTTGTGATGGAGGTAATTGTTAGATTTTTATGAAATAATTAAAATCACATGGTTTCTATAAATTTTAATATCTAAATGTTAGGTCTTAAAAAAAATTTAAATGAAAAGCTAGGATGCTTTATACGTAGTATATACTATAGACTATAGATATAGATAATCGAGTTTTTATATGAACAATGAATCATCTCAATGTTTATAGGGGTGCCTATTGAACCTCAGCTCGTTCGCAAATGTAATTACCATAGGCACCGTCAAGCGTCGCGGTGTGGTGGTTCTCGTTCTCTTCATAATGTGAGTGATGGTAATATACGCTTAATGTGATCATAGTAAGTTAGTAACCACTATTATGACTCTTTATAACTATTATTATTATTATTTTTTTCAAACCTGGCCGGTCAAAGTCAATATATATGTTTACGTATACACTGTTTAATAGCATTAACTGCTATGTTATCCGGAGTAAAAAACATTTACATATTGCGAAAGACAAAATATAAGATACGAATCGTTGTATTAAACTAAAGAAAAAACACAAGATTTTGGGTGAGATTAATTAAAAAAACACAATTTGTAGGTATATCAATCAATGGTTATGTACCCTTTATCTTTAATGTTTGCTATTTTTCTCATAACACATGTGACTTGGATTTGTATCCCCAATTAATTTTACTACTTTTAAGTGGTCTTATTTCATCATTTCATATCAATTGAGGTTGGCAGATGTTTCATGTTTTAATTCTTTTTGCCCTTTTTTTTTTTTAATTTCGCATTGCTAAAATCACCTAATTTCTGTATCAAAGTTTGCCAAACTTAATTCAATTTTGGATTATTGGGTGGTACGACACTACAAGATGTCATATATCATGCTTTATATATTTGTCTTTTGCTCATTAAATATGTCTAAATAAAGTTTTTCTTGTATCGGTTCTTTTTTAATTGTCGCATTTTAAGTAGGGTGACGATTAAGAGTACCTTTTAGAGTGTTGTAATGTATAATACTGTAAAACATGTTTGATTATATATGACTAAAAAAATTGATGGTGTTCGAGTCATTTCCCTTTCAAGCAAGTAACTTATGGGGTAATTCATAAGGTTTGATTTGGATGTTTGAGAAAACAAAGTTCAGTTATCTAGCTCAACATATGTATTTAACACAATCTCCTTGATTTTTTTTTTACTCTTTTCCAAATTCAAAATTAGAAAAAATCTATATATGTGACAATTCATCCATCACCACATTGATTTGGTTTTTATTACAAACAAATAGAACCCAACAAAAACAAAAAGACAACCCTTGTAAATTACACCCTCACTCAAAAAGTTATTTAGGGTTGAATCCTAAAATTTTAAGCGACTAAAATTATATGGACAATGTAATGATATTTACACCATTATTTATTATATCTAAATCAAACTTATATATACGCTACATTCTCTTAATGTAGAAATTATAATATATTTATCAAAAATAATAATAGTGTAAATAAAAATATTACCACGAACATTATATTTATGAGAACCTATAATTAAAAAAGTATAATAATTGTAGATGTAATATGTGTCACTAATTAGTGATTTCTTTCAATGCTTAAAATAATTAACATTTGTTTTAATTAAGATTTCACTACTCGTAATATAAATTTCACGTTTCAAAACTGGGCTGTGAAATTTATGTTTCTTGAAGTCATACAAAAGTTATAATGAAGAATCTTTTTCCTGTTGTTTTTGGCATATATATATTTACAAATTACAAACTAAAGTTTATATTGCAACAAATATAGAAAAGCTACAATAATTAAAGTTAAGTTATAACTTTTTTTTAATCATGCTACCTATTTTTCTATCAAACATCTTCACGAAATCTTATACAACATTTCACATTCACATGACTCAATTTCCTATATATCAAAGTTCACACGCATAAAATTAAGTGTCAAATACATAATCTTATAAAAACATGTTTACGTATGATTATAAAATATAATAATAATAATAATCAAAATAATAGAGTCTTTATACAGTCAACACCCAAACAAAGTATGAATAAGTATATTTATTATATATATATTAAATCAACATATATACAAGAAAATGTTATTTGTTATTGTCACTATAAGTTGCTACCATTTTTGGAGATGGTATAGGAGAAGAAAAAGTAGAACCAACAGAAGTAAAAGAACGTGTAGAATGATCATTAAATGCACCACCACCACCGCCATCACCACCACCACAAACTCCGGCAAGCAAATCGACAAAAGCTTCAACAATAAACTCATGATTATTCTTCCCATTCATCCTCAAATACCACCCCAACAATTCTTCCAAACACTCCCATTCTTTCAACTCATGAATCTCCACCATTTCCTCCATCGATTTCTTGAAATCGATATACGGATCAGCAGACTCCATCACCACCGCCACACTCTCATCGTACGGCACCACATTATCATCCGACGAACTACATTGTCTACCACTAGCTTGTGTTTCAAGTATAGAACTTGTTGCATCAGGTTCAAAAAACAACCGATCAGACCGGGCCCCACGAACGATCGTTTCTACAACCGAGCTTTCAGACTCAGTGGAAACACTTGCTGATTCTGATGAGTTAGTGAAGTAAGAACCAAGTGTAGTAACCTCAACTTGATCTGGTTGATCAACTAATGATGAGTCCTTATTATTTAACATGAAATCATCATGGTCAGTTGTGGCTCGAAAAGATAGGGTTTTGGTGTGGTTACATGATGGCCAAAGACATAGTTGTTGTTTGTGTTTGTTGAGTAACAGTAGAGATGGTATTAGATTCATGTTCTTGCCCATTTAGTCACAAGTGAAGTAGCTTGAGTGTTTTCTTTTTGGTCTTTGAGTTTGTGTGTGTAGAAGTTGTTGTCGTTCAGAGTGAGTTTTGGTGTTTGGTATTAATGGAGATCACAAATAGAGGTGGAATGGAAGGGGGGGCTGGTAGGGACTTTCATATGTGTAATAAATACTATTGGTATTGGTATGGGAAATTTTATTACTTGCTACTTTGTTTAATGCATCATATCCATCTTACCAAATTTTCAACTTTTATATGTATGTACCAACATTTTAGTCTTTTTTAATTATTAGAAACAACTTTTTTAAGACTATGATTAGAAACAAATCCATGTTAACTTAATTAAATTCGAATTATCGATGTAGATTATAAATAACAGAGTGACGCCTTTCGGTAATAATACTTTGTAGTAATGATTATTATCTTAATAATGTGATACATAAATTTGAGTAATAACTTTACCAAAAACAGAGGACCACATTTTGGGAATAGGCAAAATAACTAATATAACTGTAAATATCATTTATACAACCATTACATGATCTACAGAGATTTACCAAACCAACTTAAAAGCTAAGTATTTGTTACTCTAAATGGCATGAAACTGACAACTACCCAACGAAGTGCTAATTAAGATTACCTAAAAATAAATACAATATCCTACTTACAAAACCACTTTTGACACCAACCAAAATGTCTTCAATGCCCCTGACTCCATGAGTGGTAACCTATATGAATAGTATATTGAATTTCAATATTAATTTCTCCAATTAAAATTAAGGTAAGCTAGAGGGCTAGCATTAGGCTCAATTTATCTTATAAAATTATGGTAAGGTTGTGAGGGCCAGTTTCATTTTGAGGAGGAGGGTCACGCGATCTCAGTTGTTTTTATATTATCGGTCCAGATTCGTTGCATCTTAACAATACTGCATTTTATGTAAAATGTAATGTTGGGAATTTAAGCCGTTAATTACATAAATCAATATGTTCTTTTATTTTTCTAATATAACTATTTAGCTAGCTATTTAATTGAAAAGATATACGTGTGACACTCCTCTAGGGTCTTAAAAAGGCTGCATATATCAGCTCAGCTTTACTTTTAACTTGTGAGAGCAATATCACATTTGATTTCATTTATGATCATTTGATGTGCACTCTATGTCTTGCCAAAATTCTCTCTGCTTATTGCACTGCATGCATTCAATTCCTTACATTTAATTTAATATACATAGGAAATTTTGTGGTTCAACTAATTAATATTCGGAACAAATTTATATAAACAGGGGATGTAATATTTGTACTAAAGGCGTGCATAGGTCTAAAACTGGACTGGACCAGGAATGCGACTGAACTGAAACTTGCAATTTTAAAGATCACATGATGGGTGTGTTTGAGCCGTAGGCTGTGTAGCTGTAGGTCGTAGGTTGTAGATATATATTTCTAAATATGTTTAGTAAAGTAGTTGTAGCTGTAATTGAAGTGCGTAAAATGACAATAAAGGACAATGATAAAAAATAAAATTAAATGGTATATATATTTAACATAAAAATTCATAATATAAATAACTAAATTATTTATATTTTTGGTTAACATATTCATTTTTTTATAAATAGGGTAACATTATAAAAAATATGTATAGTTAATAGTTATAATATGAAACTACTATATTATAATAATATGAAATAATATGTATCGTATATGTGTATATGTATTATATTATAAATCAAGAGTTAAATAGAAGACAAACTAAATGAAATAAACTCCGAACTCTAGTGACTAGGCTTGTGTTCTTTAGTTTCTTGATTAAAGCAAAATATATAAATTGATTAAAAAGAAATTAATTAACTTTAGAGAGTACGAGTAGTTTATCGTTTTGTTGGAGGGTATATAAGTAAATTAGAAAACCAAAGCTCGTAACATTTCTAAAAGCTACTCTTGAAAGCTTTTCAAATTGGAGCTTTTCATTTAAATTAAAAGCTACAGCTACTACACAACAAATAAGAGTTTTATTATTTTTTGAGCTTTTGTTTTTAAAATTAAAAGTTAAAGCTTCTAAAAGCTCTTAAAAGCTCCTCAACAAACAGATCGGATACCTTCTATTTTAAATCACAATTAACTTCAAAATGAAGCTTCTAAAAGCTCTTAAAAGCTCCTCAACAAAATCAAGTAATTAATTTTTTCCATTACATTTGAATTTAAATATGATTATTTGCGTTAAAATGATTGATAGAAACAATTGTCTACAGCTAAATTTTACACATATAAGTTAAGAATTAATGATTATCTACGAGTAATACGGAGTATAACAAATAGTAAAGGTTCCTACTTTTTCAAAATCTAAATCAATTACTCCGTATTTTGAGAAAAAAATAATAATAAATTAAATAAAATAATAATATACCTCAGTTAGTAATCACAAACATAAATTGTATTAGTCAATATATATTGTAAATAGTGAAGATCTGGATATAGCAATTAACAAATTTTTTATAGAAAGTTTAAATTTAAATCTAGAATACTCCGTAGCAAATGCAAAAATGTTTATATAAAGCTTTAATCTGGAAATAACAAAGTTGGTTATCTGAAACTAGCAAAAAGTATTCATCTCCCCTGCAAAATTTCTCCCCTCTGTATTACGTTCCTTTAATTTATTCCGGTAAGAATTTCGTTTTAAAAATCTTTGCCCATTTGTACCCATAACTATTTTAGACTTCGCCCACTCAGACCCATAGCTATTTTAGATTTCGCACACTTAGATCCATTCTTACATTTTGTACCGCCCATCACAACTCAAAGCTTAAGGAAAAATACCCAAATTCGCCCGGGATGAAAGCATTTAGGCACAAATTGCCGGTACTATTTCTAAGTCAAAGTTTATGTTATACTAAAAGCAAGTACAACTTGAAGCATTTATAGCATTAAATTTTGGTACATACTAACATACATACATAACAACCATATACTGTGCATATGTTTTACTTTTTAAAAGTTAGTTATGGCACTAGTTTCGTCGTAAACTTCCGATCACTTCATCAAAAACCTAAAGCTGTTCATCAATCTATCGTATATACAAAGACTCAGCAAGTACCAAATGTTGAATGTAGCTACTAGGACTTGTTAATTTCATGACCACCCTACAAATTTAGTAATACTGTGCGCTTTGGTTCATACCTAATCATCTGGAACAAACATGGTCCATTCATAATAAAAAACCAGTACATACACATGGTCCCACAGATTAAGTTTATGGACTAAGATCATCAAAAAATCTAATGCTGTGTCACTGATAACCAGATTGTATGTTGTCACATGTAACAAGCTTATTTTTTCAACACAAAGTTCACAGTGATATGCTTGCATATATAGCAGCAATTCCAACTTCTGTTATCTAACTCATGATTAACAAAAGAAGAGTACCAACTCACGATCACCCATGGATCAGTTCAAAATAACCACAGGTATGTTAGAATAATAAATTTAGCGATACTACGTTTTTACTGATAACTAAATAAGGTATTGGGTCAGGGTCACTAGTAATAAGTAACAAACTTGTTATTTCATTACCAGGTTCAACTTGGTACGCCTGCATAGATCATCAAGCTCAGCTTTTTCATTCTCTAAATCAACAGTTTCAGCATCGCGGTTTTCATCAAGCCACTCAATTGCTTCCTCAATATGAACTTCCAAGCCTTCCAAGTCTTTTAAACTAACCTCCATCTCTGCAAGCCTCAATCGAATATTGTAATCCTTAACGTTGGCTCTAAGCGTATAAACATAGTCAGTTAACAAATGATGAGCCGTCACCTTCTTCAAGTGCACTTCATCCTCAAACTTATATCGTTCAGCATCTTCAGTCATCTTGTCAATCTCCATTTTCGACAGACTACCATTGTTAGTTATCTTGATCGCATTGTTCATCCCAGTAGTTAACTCTCTCGCTGATACATTAAGTATCCCATTGACATCTATCTCATAGCATACATTTACCTTAACTTTTCCCCGAGGACCAGCGGGAAGAGACAGAGAAAACTCTCCTAACAAATAATTTTCCGAGCTCTTGTGTCTCTCACCCTGAAACACAGGGAGTTCCATATAAGCTTGATTGTCGTAAATTGTATAAAACGTATCTTCCTTCTTGGTTGGTATAGGTGAATTTCTTGGAATTAGCACAGACATAATGTCTCCATCAGTTCCCAAACCAAGTGACAAAGGTGTAACGGCAATCAGCTCCAGATCCTGCACATTTTTGTCACCCAACCCACTTAAGTTTGCAGCTAAAATTCCAGCGCCATACGCAACAGCCTCATCAGCATTAATCTGTTGACAAAGTGATTTACCATTAAACAACTCCTGCAACAATTCCTGTATCTTAGGGATCCTTGTTGATCCACCAACAAGAACCACTTCATCGATGCTCTTCTTATCAATGTTTGAATCCCTCAAACACCTTTCGACAAGTTTCATGCACTTTTTAAACAAGTCCATGTTAACTTCTTGAAATTTAGCTCGAGTAAACTTTGCAGAAAAGTCAATACCATAAAACAAGCAATCAATATCAATTTTCGTTTGAATAGCGGTTGAAACAATCCTCTTTGCTCTCTCACAATGAACCCTCAACCTACCCAAAACTTTTAGGTTCTTACTAATGTCCTCTTTGTGTTTCCTCTTGAATTCTTGGACAAAATGATTCACCATCCTGTTATCAAAGTCCTCACCTCCTAAATGTGTGTCACCACCCGTAGCTTTATTCTCAATGGCTCCCTTTTGATCAATAGTGAGAACAGAAACATCAAAAGTCAAAAACCAATACATTCATCTTGCCATCAATACCAGCTCTCTTATCAAGAGCATAAGCGATCGCAGCTGATGTAGGTTCATTAACCATGCGCAGAACCTCAAGTCCAGCAACCTTTGCAGCATCCTTTGTTGATTGTCGTTGAGAGTCATTGAAATACGTAGGAACTGTGATCACCGCTTTTTCAACAGTTGTTCCAAGAAATGTCTCAGCGACTGATTTCATCTTTGCTAAAACCATAGAAGATATTTCTTCAGCAGAAAACTATTTCTCTTTACCTTTGTATGTGACTACAAATTTTGGTTTGTCACCGCTCCCTACCACGACTTTAAAAGGCTACAACTTTATGTCTTCCTTAACAATTTTCTCACTTGCTCTTCTTCCAATCAACCGCTTAACATCTGTTTCTATACAACAATGTTAGAAACTATATAAACGAGCAATGCGATATGTAAAAAGAACAAAACCTGACTAACCGAAGATGGTATTGGTAGGGTTATAAGCATCCTGGTTCTTGGCAGCATCCCCAACCAAACGTTCAGTTTCGTTAAAGGCGACACATGAGGGGGTGCTCCTGTTTCCTTGATCATTTGCTATGATGTCAACACGATCGTGCTGCCAAACAGCCACACAAGAGTAAGTAGTTCCAAGATCAATACCAACGGCTGGTACATTGCCTCTAGTTGAAATTTTTCTAAAAACAAAGACCTTCAATTCTAGAATACAACACAAAGATTATGTCCTAACTTTGCTCCTACTATTAAAACCTTCTTGAGCAGTCTCGAACTTAGGAAAACAAAAATCACTATTAGTTAGCTAGATTAACAAACAATACTAGTAAGAACATGTATTCATATACTCTAAAGTCATCAAGTGTTTGGGATTGCTTATTTAAACAACTTATGCTTATGCTTATAAGCAGAGTCAGTTTATTGAAAACAACTTACTTTACATTAAAAGGAAACTTGTAATTTTGAATTGACCAAGAACAATCATTTTGAAATGAGCTATCTTAAACTTCCTTTTTAGAACAAGTTTCTCAACCATAAATAATCAGATAAGCATGAACACTTTAAAGTTGCTTGTCTGCATGCACTAAGCTAACATTTAGAGAGGTTTTACACCAAAATGCACAACAGTTAAAGCTCATATAGTACAAGTATACCCCATAACATAATTTCGGTTTATGAATCAATTTTTTGGTGTAAATATCACCGCATTAAATATTGGGAAAATGTCACTTAGTAGCCAAGCTTCATCACTGTTTCATTTAGATCACTCAAGTCTGGTATTACAAACAATTTCACAACTAGTAAATGGAGTTCCAAAATGAAACAGTTATGAAACTTCGTAACTACGAGTATTTAATGACTTTTGCTTTTCAGTTTTAACCTAAAGCTAGCAACCTGTTCCTACCCTAGTAAACACTTCAAAAAGAAAGTCACAAAATACTAACCAAGTTTCACAACAAATAAGCAATCTACAACTTTATTTGAATTATTCGTGTTTATTGTGAGATCTAAGAAATTATGAACAACTACTAATTAATCATCTAAATCAAATAATCGTAATATTATCATGTATTCCTGTACTCGCTAAACTCATTGGTAAAGATAAAACCCTAATTAATCAAGTAACTTCGAACTGTTTAATCAATGATAATAATGATCAAGTTATAAGTAATATAATAATCATATAGAAAAGTATTTTTAGAAGTGTTAGTGTTGGAGTCATGATGGTATGGTTGTATTGCTCATGGTGAAGTGCAAGCTGACGTTAAACTTGATTTAAAAATAAACAAATAAGTAGGTCAGCAATGGAGACTAATAAATTCAAAAGGACATAGAATATAATACACTGTAACCAAAACAATGTAAATTAAATGAAAAACATATTGAGTGGAGTATATAATAGAGAGACGGTCACCGGTGGGTGGTGGCGTGGCGGTGGTGCTCCCACGGTTCCCGCCAAAGTTACAAGAGGGGCCTATTTATATGTGAGAATCGATTTTGGTGTGGGCTTCATTGTTACTGGGCTGGACTCTTTGTGAATGAATTGACAGAGTCCGATGGGCCAAGGATATAGGTGTTTTGGGCGTACATATATGCAAACTTAATATCAAAACGAGGGGAAAAAAAACGGTTTTCTTTGACCCGGCTCAATAATCGAAACCGGTTATTTAGAAAATCAGTTTTAAAAAAATTGAATCGGTTTTTATATAACCGAAACCGGTTAGACCAGTTATAGAGTTTGAAAACCGGTTTTTTCCGATTTTTTAACCTATTTTAATCAGTTTTTTGAAAAAATCGGTTTTAACCGGGTTTTTTTTATTTAAAAAATCAAACAATAGTAATATCATTTTTTTAATGAAAAACTTAACTAAAGCTGAAGACCCCAAGGCCCAATAACTTAACGGGCCCATTAGTCAAAAAATACTATAAGTCCAGCAATATTACAATTTAACATCGTTAAAACATGAATATACAATATTTACAGGTCCAATTGTAATATAAGGCCCAAAATACTTTACGTAGGAATGCTATGTGTTCAACTTTATTTTATAGGCTTCTAAAATTTTGAAGTTTACTAATGTCGGTCGATGTGGGACAACATGAATAAAACAATAAATCATTTTGTCTTTGTAATCCTTTGCATACGTATACTATATATATATATATATATATATATATATATATATATATATATATATATATATATATATATATTAACTCATTTTAATTATTATAAACATAAACAGATAATATTATTAACATTAAATATATTTATTTATCATAAACATAAACATCCTTCGGGTTTTTGAGACCGATATGGGAAGTTTTATAACCCCAAATGAACCGATATCGCGATAAATAAACGTGTATAAAATGAGCGATATCATTTGTATTATTTAAATTTTGTTATACACTTATACCGAATTCGAATCCGGAAAAAAACCGAAAAAAACTAACCGATTAAAACCGGTTCAAAACTGAAAAAAACCGATTCTGAACATTTAAAACCCGGAAAAAACCAATTCCGAAAAAACTGATTTTAACCGAAACCGATTTTTCAAATAACCGGTTCTTTTAAAACCGGTTTTTAAAAAACCGAAAATCGAAAAAAAATCGATTTTCTTGCACCCTATTCAAAAGTAATGTAAAATCAGTTCATCACATTTAGGAAATAGAGATCAAAAGAGATGATTCTTATTATCAAGATATTTATTTATATGTATATTCGTATTATATAAATATAAAATAAAATATTGAGTTTATATTACTTTTGCTGATTACAATAATACTTTTTAATTGGTGTTAAGTCTTAGGGTCTCTTCATAAGCTCAGTGATTTGTGTTTTCTTGTATCTTGTTTTAGCTTCTCCTGTACTGGTTGCTACTCCTTACTAGTATCTTGCATAGAAATGTAAAACCATGAAAGATATTCAACAGCAAGTTTCTTCCTTGTATCTTTGTATGTGACTAAAGTTTGTTGGCTTCTCATCCCTTCGGGACACACCTCTTAACAAGGCCACGATTTAAAAAAAGAAACAGTGCATACACATGGCCTATGGATGTTCATGGCATATATTGTAATTGATCGATTACTAAGTTTAAAGACGGTACATTTCATGACAGCCAAAAAAGCGTATTGTCTCATGTAATAACCTTACTTCTCCAATACAAGGTTCTACTTCATTCGGCTGCATATATCGAGAAGCTCCGATTCCGTGTCCTCTAACTCAGCAGTTTCAGCATCTGGGTTCTCATCGAGCCACTCAATCGCCTCCTCAATCTTATGTTCTGTGTCTTCCAAGTCTTTTACACTAAGCCCCGTCACCCTAAGCCTCAACCGAACCTTATAATCCTTTATTTTGGTTCGTAATTTATAAGCATATGTTTCTAGAGCTTTATGTGCCATCACTTTCTTTATGTGTGCTTCATCCTCAAACTTATATCTTTCAGCATCTTCAATCATTTTTTCAATCTCCACTGTCAACAGACTACCATCATTGGTTATCTTGATCGCATTGTTCATCCCAGTAGTTAATTCTCTGGCAGAGACATTCAGAATCCCATTTGCATCTATCTCGTAGCATATCTTAATCTGGACTTCCCCCCGAGGAGCAGATGGCAGGCCAGACAGCCTAAGTTTTCCCAAGAAATAGTTCTCCGTACTTTTGGATCTTTCACCTTGATACACAAGAATATCCACAGAAGTTTGGTTGTCGTCAACTGTATAGAATGTATCTTCCTTCTTGGTTGGTATAGGTGAATTTCTTGGAATTAACACAAACCATAATATCTCCCTTGCATGCAACACCAAGTGACAAAGGAGTGACATCAATTAATTTCAGACCCTTCACAGCTTCATCACCCATGTCACTTAAGTTTGCAGCTAGAACTCCAGCACCATATGCAACAGCCTCATCAACATTGATCCCTTGGCAAAGTATTTTTCCATTAAAGAAGTCTTGCAACAATTGTTGTACCATAGGAATCCTACTTGATCCACCAACAAGAACCACTTCATCTATGTTATCCTTATTTATATTTGCATCTCTCAAACAAATTTTCACTGTCTCGATGCACTTCTCAAACAAATCCATGTTAACCTCCTCAAACTTGGCCCTATTAAATTTTGCAGAAAAATCAATACTATTACACAAGCAATCAATATCAATCTTTGTCTGAATAGCTGTCGAAATTACCCTCTTTGCCCTCTCACAATGAACCCTCAACCTACCCAAAGCTTTGACATTCTTACTAATGTCAACCTTATGTTTCCTATTGAATTGTCGAACAAAATGATTCACCATTCTATTATCAAAGTCTTCACCTCCTAAATGTGTGTCACCCCCCGTAGCTATAACCTCAATAACTCCCTTTTCATCAACAATGAGGATAGAAACATCAAAGGTGCCACCACCCAAGTCAAATACTAATACATTCATCTTTCCATCAATACCAGCCCTTTTGTCAAGAGAATAAGCGATGGCAGCTGCTGTAGGTTCATTAACCATGCGCAGCACCTCAAGTCCAGCAATCTTTGCAGCATCCATTGTTGATTGTCGTTGAGAATCATTAAAATACGCCGGAATAGTTATAACTGCCTTTTCAACAGTTGATCCAAGAAATGTCTCAGCAACTGCTTTCATCTTTGCTAAAACCATGGAAGATATTTCTTCAGCAGCAAACTCCGAATTTTCACACTTGTACGTGACTACAATTTTTGGTTTGTCATCGCTCCCTGCCACGACTTTAAAAGGCCACAACTTCATGTCTTCCCTAACAGTTTCATCGTTTGCTCTTCTTCCAATCAACCTCTTAACATCTGTTAGATATAAAGCAGCAAAACCATGGCTTGTTTGAAGGTAAACAAAAGTTACAAAAAGCTAATTATAGTAATATGTAAAAAGATTAAAAAGTGACTAACCAAAGATAGTGTTGGTAGGGTTGTAGGCAGCCTGATATTTGGAAGCATCTCCAACCAGACGTTCGGTTTCATTAAAAGCGACATAAGATGGGGTGGTTCGGTTTCCTTGATCATTTGCAATGATCTCAATACGGTGGTGATGCCAAACAGCCACACAAGAGTAAGTGGTTCCAAGGTCGATACCAATGGCTGGAACTTTACCTCTTGCTGACATTTTTCAAGGAATACAAAATTCTAGTCTAGTTAAAAAAGAAAAGATTATGCACAATCTTAGCCCATACCGTCATAATTTATATTAAAATCTTGCATTATGGGTACTACTCAAAGGGTGCAACTGTTGGAATATGGTAACTGTCTTTAGGATTTCCTATGCATTAATTGGATGAAGTCATGCGCAGCAGAAAATTCAACACCTCTGTCCATTTAACATTTAAAAACATTAGAAATATCATTGGCCTTCCATTTAACATTTAAAAACAATAGAATTGAGTTGAGCTTTTGAAGAAAAAATGTCATGTTCTAAAAGTAGTTTTATGTTCAGACTTTTTACAAAGCTGACAAGTTTTCTGAACACAAAACTTCATACAGTACTACAATTAGTTCAGTGCAGCCTTATGATATACGAGTATAACTTATGTATTCTGTATTATATTTTCATGTGATGTATATAGCTCTGCTAACCAAAAGACCAGCCATGTTAGGTCCCTAACGAGGCCCATAACAATTAGTCCCTAAGCATTCAACGAGTCAATATGGATGTGTATATAGGCCTCCAAATACTGGATAGAAATAGTTTTGCCAATCCACCCAGTCCACGTCCCTAGACAGACACGTCTCATTCATTCTGCCCGTATTCCAAGTCAACAAAAGAACAGGCCATGCACCAAGAATGATTCATGTTACCTCTTCCAAACGAATTAACAAAACATCAAAACAATGACATAAAACAAATCGCATAAAAAACAACGGAGGATGAAAGCGATGAAAGAACCGCAAACAGATCTAATTATCAAAAATCCAACTTTAAAAACACCAGTCACTCGTAAAACTAAATAGATGGTGTAACAAAAATATCCTATAAATCCAAAATGACCCAAACAATGCTTTTAATATCTCTTTGCAAAACCACCGGCACCACCGCCCCTGCCAAAAGAAGGAACAGATGGCACAGCCTGTGGCTCAACAGAAGCCTTGACGACCCCAGGAAGATCACCCATGCCAAGAGCAGTAAGCATTTCAATAGTTTCCTTGTCAACCTCAATCAAATCAGTCCTGATGGCAGACTCATCAGGCACAAAGTCCATGCGACGCTCCCTCTCCTCCTCTTGGAGCTTCAATGAAATACCCCTCACCGGTCCTTTCTGAATACGCTTCATAAGATGTGTCGAGAAACCGGCAATCTTGTTTCTCAAACGTTTGGATGGAATGATGGCAACTTCCTCCAAAATCTTCTTGTTTGTGTGGAAGTCAAGTGTCATCTTCCCATAGTACCTCTCGATCACTACCCTTGAAGATTTCTTAACAGTCTTGGTACGAACACGCCCCATTCTTTAGTCCGAACTGGTCGTTTATCCCAAACTAGAATTAATCAATTTAACAGAATATCATTACAGGGTCAAGACATAAGTCCAAAAATTATTCATAAATAGACATCAACAAGTACAAAGGGGTGTTTTCACTTATCTTATGTGCTTAGTGTTTACTGGCTAAAAAAAAATTATTAAAAAACAAAATGACTGATTATGTCAATCTTGTTTTTTGCTTAAGAGCTAATCAACTATTTTTGGTTTATTGAAGCTTATAAGCGGTGACAAGAAGAACTATAATCGGCTTATTCAAACTTTAATAAACAAATAAGGCCAGAAAACAAGATAAGCCAGACAGCCCCAAAAAGTATCATAACAATGTTAATCAAAATACATCAACGAAGTGGGGGAAAATAGAAAATAGCCGCATGCTAATCTTGTAATGCACCAGTTCTCATTTAGAATTACTTTCCTATACAGGTTTTAAGCTAATCATATGAAAAAATAACAGTAAGTTTAAGCTTGTATTCGTACATATAATTCAAATACGTATCTTAAAAACATTCATGACTTCAAACAAGGATTAGCTATATGATACGACAATACAAGTCGACATAAGATATACGATTAACACGATCTACAAAGATTAGACGGATTTCTTTAAAAAACTATAGATCTAAAAACCATAACATGCACACTCAGAATGTACGGAAACTGCGACCAGCAATTGTTCAATTCCAATAGCATATTCATAAGTTTTGGTAGTAAATTCAGAAATAGAGTATAGGAGTGAGATGGTAGTGAATTCAACGGCAGCTATTGATGGAGAATGATATACCTGAGGTGGTTGTTCCGGCGAATAACGGCGACGGCGCAAACTATCCTCTCAGTTTAGTGGTTCCGCGAAATGAAACCCTAGAAATACGAGTTTTATACGTATGAGAAGGGCAAACTCGTCTTTTTAAGCTTCGTTGACGAATATTTTACTTATACCCCTTCCAAATTTGCATTTCTGCCAAATTTACCATTAAGTTTTCAGTTAAAGAGAAACGTCTTGCCTTTAATCACATTTTGGTACCAAAACAGGAGATGGAAATTTTAATTCCTAATTTTCTAAAAGAACTAGAACGGAATTTTACATCCTACCTCACATAATATTTTGACATTTGAATTCACAATCTCTCGATTAATATATGCTATTTCTATTAATAAAATGGAAAATCATTGCTTAGGTATGAGCTGTGGTTACCAAAATTTATCCATTGCATATTTACGTTTTGCTGCATTAGATCATGTACTTCAAGTTATAAATGGTGTCACGTAAGTTTTATGTTCAATTTTCGTGGTTACAAGGTTCTCTTATCATACAATCAAACTAAATCAACATAACATTTTACACTCTATACAACCAAAGAAATCATCACTACTTTTCTTTGTATATGAAATTGTTTCACACTTGCCCGAAGAAACAAATCGGGTAAGTGCACGTGACTACCAAATGGGTGGGCGTAAGACTACTCATTATGGTAACGTTCTCCACTTAAAATGGGAGAACGCCACAGGCACCAAGGCGTTCTCCATTCGTCCTTTTTGTGTTTGTTCACATCAAGACATGAGGAAATGGGAGAAAAGATTGGTCCGCATACTTATTTTTCATTTTTAGTTTTAGCGTGTTTTAAAAAGATGTTGGGGCGCATAAAAGGTTAGTTTCTCAAGTCTTGATAGGCAATGAAATGTCGTTGGTCAGTTATTGAAAAGTTTTGTTGACGTAGCGCTTACAAAATCTTCAATTCTTCTAGCCTTTGTAGTGGTCTAATGAAAACTGGAAATTATCTCAAGCTAAGCATCATAAAAATATAGTTTGTAGTGATTAATGTAGTTTCTTAAGAAAAACAAAACATAAAAATAAAAGAAACCTTCCCATTATCTTTGAATAGTCTCTCCTTATTCTCTAACACTACTTGTTCATCTATCGTTATGATTTACATCTTTTCTATCTTAATACTACGTAAAAATTATCTTCGGTATCTAAAATGCAAAGAGCGTATTATACCTTAAACATTATTAGGCAGAAGCTATAGGATACAACACCTTAAGATTGCAAAAGCAATAAAATTGGAAGTAATTACTGATGTAGTTATGTTTTCTCCTAAAGCTTTATCAAAATAATGCTTCATTCTATACAAGTTGTCAATCGGAAGAATATATATTTCTTATGTCTTTGAAATCTACATTTTCATTTGCACATATTTGATTAGTTTTTATTTTATATTTTTAATAATATAAGCGTTCATAAAATTGAATAATGGTTGATCTTCTAACACTTTAAAAAATGGAAGGAAACTTAAAGATAAAATTGGCATGTTTACTAACATATAAATATTAAATTAAATTAAATATTTAACGTTGGGCTTATAAATTCCTTGACATACAGCCTCAATTTGGTAAATAGGAACCCGTCTTGTTTAACACCCTCTAGGCCCAAACAATAGGACTCCACATATTTGATTATTTGGAATTACGGGAAATTGAAAATGGTATTCGTAAGGAGGACAATGTGATTAATGGACTTCACGTAGTTGGCATGATCAAAGAAGCATACAACTTAGGAGTATATTTTGACGCTTGATTTTATGAATATTGAAATAATTCATGGTATATATTATATTATACCCACTCAAAATAACAACAAATAGATAACTCCCAATAGCATGACATGATAATGAATCCCAAATTCCTTTTTTGATCAATTGGTTTATCTTCTCATCACATCATATAATGACATCACTAAAATGTTAAATTTTATCTATCATTGATAGATAGATGGCATATCTTAATTTATCCCTTTCTCATATCTATCGATGAAAAATTAAGTAACAAAAATAAACTAGAGCAAAAATAGCAGGGGTGTTTAGCTATTTGGGGGTGAGCCGGTGATGTTCTCATAATCAACAGAAGTATCCACGTTTTCAACATCCTTTTGGCCTAAAAGCCCTTCTTCCTCAGCATCAAAGCTAGCATGAACACTATAAACAACATATACAAGAACAACAACAGCCGAAAAGAAGCCAAACCGCGCATAAGAAGGTCCATCAAGATTTCCCAACAAGAATATATTAAGAAATATCGACACACTCGGTATCCATGGCATCAATGGGACTCCCCAAAGTTCGGGTTTTCTTGCTTGAGGGACTGCATAATTAAACAAACCCACTAATCCAATAGCGACCAAAGAGCAAGCTCCGAGCACAAAGCCCTTAGGCTTGCCTTGTGGAACCAACCACCATAGTAAGGTGAATAAAAGACAAGTGCACGAAAATGACAGTAGGAAGGACAATGTGGGCCATCGGCTCGTGGTCTCAACTGAGACGTAACGCCTGTAGATGACTGCGTTGGCGACCATATAGAAGACAAAGAGTGTACCGATGGAGACAAGATTGAGAAGGACATCCAACTCTGTGAAAAGGGCAATTGCCGCAGTAAAAATACCTAAACTATCAAAATTCAGTTAAAACTTGATCAAATTTAAATGATTGATACTTACATCACATCAGATGTCCTTGTAATGGACCCTTTTCCCCAATATTAACAATATGTATTTTAAGAACAAAAAACCACAATTGAATTCAAGTTGAGGTCAAAGTCAAACTAAATCTGGTTACACCACTTAGACACTATTTAATGATTTAATCCCATTAATCACCTTTAGAAAATAGAATAAGGCCCACATCATGTTGTAGATTGGTCTTCCAATACAGGAATAAGATAACATTTTCGTGTGATATGGACTCACATTTTGCACGCAAGAAACATCACTTTCGAACATGGTTGTATGGGTTAAAAGTCTTTATATGCATAAATCAATGAAGATCAACTTTCCTTTTCAAGGGCTTTCATTTGCTTATCCAAAACTTTATTAGCATTACTAATACAAGTAACATGATTAAGGACAAATATCCCGGTTAATAAAAAGAGAACTAAAAAAAAAAAAGAACTTACCAAGAAAAGCCGAGGCATTGACAGGTGTTGATGTTTTTGGATGGACCTTTGCAAACCATGCAGGGACGATGTTGGACCGCCCAATGACACATAGATATCGGGCCTGTCCCAACATTGCTACCAACAACGAAGTTAAGATCCCGAAACTTGCCCCCACTCCTATAACATTCGACACCCAATTCCATTTATTTGATTTCCCTACAAACGCCCCTGAAAATGGTGCTTCCGGGTTTATCTGCAAATGAAAATATATCTCCACTTAATGATACTGTTGTTGCTCAACAAATTAAAATTTCTAAGCACAATAAAGGAAGTCACATGTTGTGTGATTCAATTCTGGGAGTCAGTTACTCAGTTGTGACCATTTTCAGCAATTATGCCGTTTATGTTTTGGGATTAGTATTTCCTTTTGTTCAAATTGGCGTTTACTTCTGTCGGCCCCACCACATTGTAATCTGTAAACTTTCCTTTTTTTACACTTGCATAAAAATTGAGACATTTCGAGTCTTTGCTTATTGTAATCCTTATAATAAATGGTTTAATCCTTATCTTTTTGTTCCATCATGGTTAAGTTTAAATTTTTGTATAATAGGGAGTATATAAATAGAAATAGATGTGACAATCTTAACCAATTTTTGTTAACACGGTTTACTTAATATCACACATTATTACTAGGTATTGATAAGAGTAAAAGAAAACGGTTTTGCTAACAATACTTAATTAAGTTAATGAAAATGTCCATATATTTATCCTTATAATTAAATTTTCTAATCATAATTTATTTATGTGCAAGAATTGTACCTAACTTATATATGCTCCTAGCAGCAACATATTATTACTCGTATATTGTGGAAAGAAAAAGAAATTAAAAGTTGATAAACTGGTCAACCTAATTTGACCCATTTTGAGTAACGTTAAAAAAAATACTCCGTACTACTGTACTAGCCAAGATTTTGACAACCTCTGTCTAAGACAAGTTAAAAACTTAAAATATTTCACTATAAATACTTCCGTGTAATGTCAAAACTTCATTGGAAAGGAGAATTTGCATGACAACTGTCATTATAGAAATTATGTGAGTTACAATTTATACCGATACAAATATTTCAGTATATATTTATCTTACATATATATATATATATATGTATGTATTACCGTAGTTACATATATACTTGCATTAAACATCATTCAATTATATAGATGATTTAATTTTCAAAAGAAAATATATTGGATATATATGTTATAATATAATTTGGTGTTATAAATTTTTTATTTGATAGTGATATAATAACTTCTTTTATTATCAACAAAACAAAAAATAAGTAACTTATTTTGTTATCCTTCAATGGCAAAACAACAAAAAAAAAACCCAAAAACAATTTAAAAAGCATTAATTGAAAACTAACCAAAAATGAGTTGCGTATAACTTAAAACAATCTAAACGAAATAACGTATTTTTCTCTTAAAATTTATAATTTACCCGTAACAAAATCTTAGTTGTCATGCACCAATAACAACCACGTCTACAAACAAAATGACACATTTTTTTTACTTTTTAAAAAAATAAAAAAAATAATGCTTTAATACGTGTGGCATGCAAACCAAGCGGTGGGTAAAAAAATCATCGACCACAAATCAAATCTACATGTTAGATGAATTTATAAAATAATTTCCCAACAATTACTATTATTAAATAACAATTTAATGCAACTTAAATACATACCAGATCATACGGTAGAAGCATCGACATTGAAGTAGCCATTAAACAGTATAACACCGTAACCAGGATAACTGATCCGGTTACTCCGATAGGTATATCCGTAACCGGGTTTTTAACCTCCTCCGCTAACGTCGATACGGCGTCGTATCCAATGTAACTCAAGTAAACCAGTGTAGCACCATTAAACACCCCCGGAGCTCCAAATGGAAAAAAACCACCCGGAAGCTTGGGGTCGGATGGTTTAGTAAAATTCTTCGGGTCACCTCTCCAAAACCCCATTATGATCACAAACATTATGAATAAAATGTGGAGCGCTGTTAAGATCATATTCA
Organism: Gnaphalium uliginosum; assembly: GCA_963930675.1. Taxonomy (NCBI): domain Eukaryota; kingdom Viridiplantae; phylum Streptophyta; class Magnoliopsida; order Asterales; family Asteraceae; genus Gnaphalium; species Gnaphalium uliginosum. Next base: position 5,272,333 of record OZ005682.1, on the reverse strand, counting down.
GTACTGAGCTCTCCCTCGTACTGTAGATTACAAAATAAATAATCAAAATTATAATTCGATATAAATTTGTCGTTTTAATATGAAATATTTTTAATATAGTATTCAAATTAATAACATAACCTGTAACATATGATGACGGTGAGAAATATTATAACAAGCACTGCGATGAGATCGAGTTGATTAAAACCGTTTGGTAACGAGGATATCGTTATTCTCCATTTGGATTCTGCAGAAATATTCATCGCGGTTCCGATATAAATCGTAAGACTTCGCGCAACGGCCGCGTTAGAAAACACGTAATCCATAATCAAATTCGCTCCGGTTAAAAACGCCATAAACTCACCTGCCAAACAATCGATAAAGCATTCGTCATCAGCCCGCAAAAATTATACTAATATTTATTTTTATTAAAGGTAAAAATAAAAAGAGGAAAACTAACCGAAAGTAACACGTATGTAACTAAATGCACCACCAGCAACAGGCATGTGTACGGCGAACTCAGTGTAACAGAAAGCGGAAAGTAAGGCGCAAAATCCGGCAATGGCGTAAGATAGAATAACCGCGGGACCAGCTTTATCGTGACTAGCGGTACCAGTAGTAACAAACACACCGGCGCCGACCATTCCTCCGACGCCGAAGCAGATTAGATCGTTCCACCGGAGAGTTTTCTTCATGTTTCCGCCGGAACGGAAACGTACACTGCTTGTTTCGTCAAAAGTGGTGGAAACGGATCCGGCACGGCGAGAGATCCGGCGAGGTGTGTCCCGGAGTGCATTGATGTATGATTTGAAGCTTGAGAAAGAAGAGCGATTTGACATTGTCATTCCGCTTTCTCTCTCTCTCTGTCAAAAATTGCCTATTTTGTTACACTGTATCTATGGGTTGTGTATGTATAGGTGGTAGAAGGAGAAAGGAAATCTATATAAAATTTAGTTAATTTTAATTTAAAATTGTAGTAAAAAGACACGTCACTGAAACACAATCACCCCGTGCATTTTGATTACTGAAAATGAAAGAACAAGTGGACGGTAAAACTAACGGCGGATTTTGAGGTTTTTAAGTTTTGGTAAATGTATATTTTTACTTTTTTGAATGTGAGTGTTATTTTTGTTGGTATTTTCAATCGAGGACTAGATTTCAACTTTTTGTTATTTTCAGAAGAAGAAAAAAAGTTTTGATAATGATCATCCACCACTAATTACATTTGTATTCAACTAATAGATGATTACACCAACCACAATTGACTTCTCAACTAGTATATATTTGTAAAAATACAATGTATGTATTGTCTAAAAAGTAAAAACTATAACAATATTAAGGCGTAATTTGAATCTCATTTCGATCAAGTATTTTAGTCGGTTACATGTATTAATACAAAGCGTTATCAACATTTGAAAGATTGTAGTTAGATAAGAAGCGAGATATTGGGATCATATATGCACATAAACGTAAGAATTATAATTTTGAAAATGTAAGAAATAGTAACTAGCATAATCCTCGTGGTTAGTATTCATTTTCGTAACTTGTTGTTTACATGAATATAGTGTCGTCTGACTGCATGACACAAATTTAAACTTTTGACATCAATGATTAGTATTATTTTCTTGTGATGATCAAGATGTCCATATTCGGTGTCATATACACATATACACGTCAAAATTTAAACTCCTTAATTGATACATATCGTGTGATCGACAACAAAGCTTCCTAATAGGAATCCAAAGTAATTATATATATCTAGCTTGTTGATTGGGATTTAACAAGTGATTAACGTTTAAACATTGATGAAGTTTTGTTTACTTTTGTTGGAAGGTGTAAATTGTAATGAATGCACAATGCAAGGGGCAGTGTGAATTTTTCATCAAGTAGATACGGTAACTTTGCTTTCTTTCCAATTCACATTTTTGTGAGTTTTCTTCTACTCATTATCACGACAATTAAGCATGTTTTATGACAAACTTTCCGTTAAAAGTTTGCTATTTAGGTTGGTATTTATGGCTTTAATTGTAAAGCGTATGATTGTTGTATTCATCTTTTTAAAATGATATTTAAAACTAATTAATTTAATTTAAATTAAAAATAATAATAATAATAACTAAAGTCCAAAGTGTCTTTTAATTAGTTAGGCTTTGATTGTAAAGCTTACGCCTTTTAATTTTATTTAGAAAGAATAATTGCATGTAAAAACCCTTGGGTAAAGCTTGGTCTAAAAAATGAAAGAAAAAAAAAAAAGAAGATCGATGATTTTATTTTTTTGAATATTAATCGGACTTTTTTTGACTAACAACAAGTAGTAGAAAAATACTTTTAAATTAGTATGAGCAGGTCGAATTTACTCCATTTTAGAATAAATTTGTAAAGGTAAAATGCAGTGTTGTTAAAATGTAATTAAATTTAAAAGGTGTAAAATGCAGCGTTGTTAAAATGCAGCGTTGTTAAAATGCAGTGTTATTAAAATGCAGTTGTTAATAAAATGCAGTTAATCTGAACGTAAATCACAAATAAAATTGTTCTAAAATGCAGCAAATTCGACCCGTCTCTCATTCCCCTCACTTGAGGCGTTCCCCTCTAAATTTCCACCAAAGTTTTTCTTAACAAAAATTTGTGATTCTCAAATATTTGTGATAAAACTTTTTTTGGATGTATGTAAATGTAGTTTTTATAGGTAAAAGCTTTTTAATTTTTTTTTTCTGGAATATATATATAAAAACGTGGCGTTGCAATAAAAACTTTAGAAAGCTTTTATTGTTGGGATGTTAGAACCTATAAAAAAAATTAATTTGTGCATTGCAGTAACTATTTGAGGGCCGAGTATTTATAAAATTAAATCTATAATTTTCCACTTTACGTATTTTCTTAGCATATAATTGCATTCTCTTATATGCAAACTTTTCATATATTATACAAAAAAATATTTGCAATTTTATAAATTTCATTTGTTAAGCAATTTTTTACAACTTTTCTTGGTAAAATAAATAAATAGTTTATATAATGATCATATCTAGACTAAGAAAGGAAAAGAAAAATGCATGAAAATACATAACAATACCAATTAATCCACAAATAACTATTCTAAGAAGTCCAACCAATTGTAAAAATACCAATTAGTTAGTGGAAAAGTAAAAAAAGATAATGCCTTAGAATAATATTATTATATTATATTATTACAAAAAATTCATACACTATATGACTATACAACTCTCAACAAGTCCATAAAATGTATCATCTATTTTAGTGGAGAAAATCCTATCCTAATGCCACATTAAATTATAATTATAATTATAATTTTATTTTATTAATTATTATATTATATATTATTATTATTATACTATAGATAAATAAATACATAAAGACAACTCCATTCCAGGGCACCAACTAGTGGAAGACAAAATGCAATATAGGACAACTTAAATTTGTCTCTTTTTAAGAAGATCGAACGTGAAAATTAAATAGAATTGTTTTACTTTATCCGAAAACGTAATATTTCGCCATCTACGAAACTAACGGTAAAATAAATATTGAATATAATAACATAACATTCTTCAATTCATATTTTTTTCATAACCAATGAATGAATTTAAATAAAAATTAAACGACCGTGTATATGTACGGGTTTGAGATCTAGTTTATACTAGAAGATCTTTTATTACCGTTACTATATTAACATTATATTAAATTAAATAATAATATATTAACGGCTTAAATATGGATAAGTAAACTTATATACACTATATAATATAAATAAATATAAATTTCATGTATCTTACTAGTTGACTTGTGCGCGCATATATGTCTTTCTAAAAATGGTATACACTTGAATTCCCATCAGAAAAGGAAGGGGACAACATGGGTCCCATAATGCATCTTCATCGATATTGTGGGGTGCACTTGCTTTCCAAGATACGAACCACAACCTCGCCAATTTAAATGACAAAATTCAAAACTTCACTAGGTACCTTTTGGCAATTGGCTGCACTACACTTTACTACTTTAGATGGTTTTGGTGCTAATAAAGATTGTTCTATAAGAGAAATAGCGGGTTCAGGGTAGAGCCGTTGTGGCCTTACCACGATCCGTCACCACCATGACTCTCAAGTGGCGATTGATGATTATAATAAACTTATTCGAGTTACAATATAATATTTACAAACTAGTTTTAATCACATGTGATTTGTCTCTCACAATATATTTCATATTACATTTTAACTCGCATATAATTATTCTTTTGTGTAAAACTAATCGGGTTGAGCCATCTACACAAACCTATTCTAGCTAGGTATTCTAATAGTATTGTATTGTATTCATAAATTAATGTAAATCAATAATCATCGATCTTCAAAAAGGAAAAAAAAAAAATACGATAATACGTCTTTATATTTATCTTACGTTTTAGCTTTTAATCGTGCGGAAGTAGTGTAGCCAATACGAGTCTTCTTGGTGATTATAAACAAAGTTGACAATAGTACGGGAGACATATCCATTCAAACTCCCTGTCCTAAAAGAAATTGGTAGACTAAAGATTCTCTGATCTCTAATGGTGACCATCCACTTGAATTTAAAAAGCCTATGGCTTCTTACAAACGAATAATACATGTAAGTTTGTATAAGGGGCTCTCCATCGCACATCCTTCTTCACGTTTTAACCATCAAGACGATCCGTCTCAATAGGATTAGAACTGTCCTGGTCCGTTCATCTCGAGCATTATCCAAAAAGGGACGCTCCGTTTTGAAGTGAACGTGGGCCGGGGCCTGCCTGAATTTTTTTTTTTGTTTTGACATGGAATGAAAAGAATGACACGAATATTGGTTGCGTGTGACACCTAATTAAGACTCGTGTCCTTCAAATCTTGATATTAAGCTTCTCAATATATATGTATACAAAAATTAATTTCGGTTTAGGTTGTTGATGTGACACATAAACTAATGTTTTGAGTACATACTATAGAACGATCATACAACATCACATTGATAACTTAGGTATAAATGTTAATAAGATGTGTAAAGTTCAAAAGCGATGATTTGTACATCACATATTTTGATGTATACACCACACTAGCGGTACATTATCGATGCCACAAAATTACAAAACTTTATATACATGTAGTGTACAAATCGAAATGCGTAATGTAAAATTCACTTTTTAAGTTCAACACACCCGAAAACTATAAACTCAAACTAAAATTAAAGCTCACCCTTACATCAAAGGTTAAACAATTTATCTTTTTACGAGATGGTAAATAATGACGTGCAAAAACACTTCATTCTAGCTTAGTGTAATTTACTTTTTAGCTTATTGGTAGATGGTAGCCTGTATTCATTAATTGGAAACATCTTTAATATTCACCAATATTTTCTTATTTTGTTTTTGCTTTACCTTTGTTTGAAAAAATTTAAAAAGGTTTTTGTTAATATCCAAATTAACACTTTTATTCAACACATTGCAAATCAAAATTGTATATGGTTGTTTTAGTGGAAGTATTATGTTAATCTAATAAAATCTTGTGGGAAAGATTCTCGGTTGTTGGTGTGATATGGAGTACAAGACGATATCATGACACATTTCATTGTTGACTTCTTACGGTTGGTCTAAATTACTTTTTAGAAAGTAAACCCCTTTTTTGGGTATGGTCTTTTAATAAGATTTGGCTCTATTACTATATTGGCCAAATACGTTTAAAAATTAAGGGTACGTTTGTCGAATCACATTTTGAGAAATTTTTAGAGATTGGAGATTTTAAATTTTAAGAAACGTCATCTGCAATTCATGTTTGCATTCATAAAAATAGGGATTCTAAAAAATATAATCTCTTAAAAGCTAAGCTCTTGAAATTAACTTCTAAAATAATTTCGATCTCCATCTCCGTCTACATCTAATGTTTCCAAACACACCCATACTAGTAACTATTTACACTAGATTTTCTAACTTCGGATTTCGATAAAGTGAAAGTTTGTTGCTATTTTACTTTTGAGAATGATATACTAATAAATTTTTTAGGGTAAATTACCAAAAACTTTCTTGTGGTTGTTCAGTTTTTCAGAAACCATCCTACAACTTCAATAATAGCAGTGAACATTCTCGTGGATGACAACTTTTTACAAATGATATCCTTTCGCCATCTAAAATGACCAAAATACCCTTTTCTTCATTTTTTAGATTTGAAGATTAAAAGAAAATTAAAAGGGTATTTCGGTCATTTTAGGTGGCGGAAGGATGTCATTTGTAAAAAATTGTTAACTACGAGGATATGCGCTATTATTATTAAAGTTCGATGATGTTTTATGAGAAAGTGAACAATTACATGGATGTTTTTTGTAATTTACTCAAAATTTTGTAAAATGACGTGGAAATTTTATAAAATGACGTGGGTCAATCTATAAAAAAAGAGAAGCAAGAAACATGAAACATAAACAAAAAGTATTTGTGATCGATTCATCGATTATTTTGTGAACTTTTTATTGTAATTTTTATGTGAGGGTATCATTTTTCTTCAGGTTAATATTGAATTTGTGATGATTAGCTGATGATTATCTATGACATTTCCTATCCTACGGGTAAAACAAAATAAAGAAGGAAAAGATTTTTGATTTAGTTATTATTTATTTATTGTTTGTTATTTTGTTTTGTTCTGAAGTTGGGTTTAGTGGAATGGGATATTCAGGCTTTTTACATATTATTTAATTTAATTAAAATAGAGTACGTAAAGGATATATGAATCGTTTAATGTAATTAATATGTGTTTTATGTAAGCCACGTCATTGAACTTTTTTAATAGGTTTTATCTTTTGAAAATTCAATGGCTTACGATGTAAAAATGTAATTTTAGATCATTAAAGTGGACGACACTTACGAAGTTCAATAATCATGGTGTAAAAAATCACAAGTGTAAAAAAATAACAAGCATAACTTTAATTTATATTGTAAATGTAAATTATTCATTGTACATATATCATTTAAGATAATGGTCAAGTATAACCTAACTTTAGTGCGGATTATGGGGGATCGATTTATCATCGTATGATAAATGTGCAAACTCGATAAGAAGGGTAATTCCAATCAAGGATGGTAAGAATTGATAAGTTATGAGGTGAATGTTGTGTGTTGTTAATTGGTCTTAAATATCAAAGAAATTATTGTTTCCAACACTAAATAAAATAAAAATCTCAATTTATTATACATCAATTGTTCATTATGTACTTATACAGTACAACTTTGTAACGCTTACTTTTGATATATTTATCGAAAAATGATAGAAAAAATATTATCACTCTTATCAAAATCTAATCGTCAACTTCCAACTTATTGTGATAAATAAATATACCCAAATTCTGATAATTTATATTGGAAGAGACGACACCATATATAAAAAGTCCATATTAGGCTGTGCGGATAAATTAGTAGCCCAAATCCATGACAGGGGACATTTTTGTCGTCTTGGTTTCTTATAATTTTAGTAGCCCAAATCCGTGCTATGAAATTTGTCATAATTAGATTTGACTAAAAAAACCGGGTCCCGATTCGAAACCGAAAAAAAAAAAATCGAACCCGGTTGAAACCGGTTTTTATAAAAACCGCCGGTTTAGAAACCGATTTGGAGTTTACCGTTGGCGAACCGGTTTATAACCTGTTTTACCCGAACTGGTTTGAAAAACCGGTTTGGAACCGGTTTTTTGGGGTTTTCGAAATATAGCCGGTTGTTACCGTTTTGGAGCGGGTTTTTGGTGTTTTTTTTTTACCATTTTGTCATACTAAAAGTAGTATAAATAGATACATTGGGTTTGGTTTAGTCACAACTGTGACACCCGGCGAATTAGGCCGTCATTAGTGATTAATCATAGATCATTATTACTTGTATTTAGTATGAAATAAGACTAAGTGCAGTAACAGTTCGTATGTATGTAAATATATATACACGTACGTAATTAAATTTTTAATTACGCAAATTCGATCGGATGGAATCCGACACAATAATACGGACGTTGGTGAAAAATATTTTATTAAATAACGTAATTATAATAAATAATTGTTATTTAACTTATATCGTGGTAATAATATCGAAAACGTTTTACGTTTCGTATAAACGCACCGTACGCGACAAAAACGCGCGAATCGCGCCCGACAACCAAACGAAGCCCAAAATATATTTCGATAACTTAAAAAGAAGTATTTTAAATAAAACTCCAATCAAAATATACGCGAATAAATCATTAACGAAAAACTTGAATAATAAACGTTTAACGTTTAAACGAACGACGAAACGAACGGGTAAACGGGCACCGCGCGTAACGTAAACTTGGGGAACAACTTTAAACATCCCACACCTCAAGTGGGGCCCACAAAATCTGCCATCCCTTCCCCAAACCCATGCCTAGACACCACAATACTCCCTCCCATACTCAACATCATCACCATACCATATCACCCCCTCACCTCATTTTTCCACTCACACACACAAACTACCATACATTCACACACACCACCTCTCCTCATTTTCTCTCTAATCTCAGCAGATTCAACACTCCCAAATCACCATTATAAACCACCACAAGCATCACCATAAACCACCATAGCATCATCTCTTTCGGTTTGCAAGAAAAAGCAAGAAAACGAGCTTTCGATCTTCATTCTTTGTGCTTTCGTCATCCTCTTTGTAAGAAATTCCATCCTTCCTTTATAATACTTGAAACATACATATAAACATGTTAAAAGGTCCATATAACAAGATTATGTCCAAAAACAAAGTCGTAAATTTGTTAGGTACAAATGTCGTTTAGATAACTTTCTTTGAAAATGTGTAGATTTTGCTCAGTAATTCGATCTTTGAGCATGTGTCCAGATTGGTCGACTTTGGACCTCAGAGGACAAATGGAATTATTAAAAATACTTAGACTTATCCAAAAATTCTAGAAAAATTATTGAAAGTAGTTAAGACACATATGAACAACTGGTAATTTTCTCGGATTTCTATCTCGACACTTGACTAGTCAAAACGAACCACGAAAACGACTCAAAATCTGAAAAATCAACCACGGGGACTGTTTTTGCAAAAGTTTTAAAATGACACTTTCGGGTCGACCACAAGACGTAACGATAATTTTCCTAAGCTCCAAAAACATATTTAAGACATCCCTAAAAGTTTCGGGTCAAACCGAGCACGTTTGACCACAATCCCGAACCCGAAATCACAACAGGTCCCCTGTGTCGCAGATGGTCCAAAACCTGCGACACAAACCACTGTGTCGCACACCTATTTAAAATCTCGACTTGCGACACCAACTCTTGTGTCGCACAACTATTTGAATTTCATACTTTGCGACACTACCTTTGTGTCGCAACACCTCATAGCGACACAACTTCTGTGTCGCATAAAACAGTCTGATTGAAAACATATTTTTCTAAGGAACGTTTTCGCGAAACAACAACTATATCATATACGACACTACTTGTACACACAACACATATACTATTACAAGTATACAACGAAACAAAACATAATAATAATGTCTGTGAGAATTATTATTACAAAACGTCACCAACGGGCTGTACATGTTTTTCTAAACACATATGATAAACACACTTTGGACATAACTAGTTGAGTGGACGACTAGCACAAGTGGACATTAACCCTCCACTTGCATACATAAGTGGACATTAACCCACCACTTACATACAATCTTATGCGTTTAGGGCGCTAGAAGATTGCGCTTTGGGACACGAACACCCACTCTTTGTTATAACTGCTTTCAAGACTCAGGTGAGTCTCATAGCCCCACTTTTACTGTTTTATACTATGGGGTGAGATTACATACACTGTTTATTATAATCACAAGTAACTGAAACAACTCTTATACGGATTGCATGAGACCTTTAATCCACTGAAAGTCCTCACCTTATCATAGTTCGTTAATCATATGAGCGCGAGTATTATTGGATAGATCTATCGGGGATTGACATCCCCGTCCGGGCTAGTCGCTCTAGCCGACCCACGGACGCATTAATATTTGACTGTTACAGGTGTATTGGATTATGCATCTGCCCGAGGCACAAACTAGGTTAAGCGTCGAACTGTGAGACTCATGGCAATAGTATACACTTATTTTGCATTTGTGCAACACTGATTAAATCTTGTGATTATTACCAACTTTTGATAACTGTTACAAACCTATGAACTCACCAACATTATGTTGACCGTTTTAGTATGTAATCTCAGGTTCGCAGACACGGTAGGATGACCTACAGGGAACTCTAGTTCGAGTCGCATGCTTTACAAACAAACAGAGAGATTTTCCTGCATTACTATTTTTGTATTAGTAGTTATGTACTAAGATCTCTAGGCTTTTATGCGAACTCGCTGATAGAACAAACGTGTATTTTTGGTGAACAATGTATTTTTTATGGAATGTAATTCTAAACGTCTCATTTAGAGGTCGTTTGTTATAACTTGTGTAATGATCCATGATTAGTCGCGCCCCGACCCGACTTCCGCTGCCCATCAAATTTGGGGGTGTGACAACAACACTCAATCTTGCTAATTGTAGTCTTTAAACACTCAAAAAGCTTACGATTTACGTACGAAACTCTCAAAAAATTCTCTACCCCTCTCAAAACGCTCTCGAAACGCTATCAAAATGGCCACTCAATCTTCTTCAACTTCCGTCGGTGTTGGTTCTTCAAATGCACCAACTATTGTTCAAGTTTTGGTAACCAAACGAAATCCCGAGATTTGGTGTAATTACGACAAAGTGTTATTGTCGGATGGTTCCACTAAGGCATTTTGTAAACGTTGCGGGAAATTTTTGAAAGCCGACTCCAACTCTACTTTGAAATCACATGCTACAAAGTATTGTGATGGAGTCAAAAGTAATCCCGAGTCGAGTCAAGCAACAATGTCACGGGATGGGGGTATTTTTACATACGAAGCGGAGCGGTGTCGAGAAGCATTTGCCGGCTTTGTGATTCAAGAAGTTTTTCCGTTCAACCACTTCGACAACCCTCGGCTTACTAGGGTCATTCAAAATACTCTTCAACTGCGATATAATCATGTAAGTCGTCTTACTCGTAGACATGATGCTCTTAAATTGTGGAAAAATGCTAAAAGTCAACTAATAATCGGTTTTGAAAACTTAAATACAAGTGTATCATTAACAACCGATGTTTGGTCGGCTCCTCATGGTTTGCCCGGTTCGTACCTTTGTGTTACCGCACATTGGGTTGATCCCGCAACTTGGCAAATGATGAAACGTACCATTGCTTTTGAAAACTTTGACTATCCTCACACAGGTAAAAACTTATTTTACATGTTACGAGATGTAATGAAAATGTTTAAAATAGAACAAAAGGTTTTTTCAATCTCGTTTGATAACGCGAGTAATAATACAAACGCCGTTCAAAAGTAAATACTAAAATACGAACCACCTTTGAAAGACATTTTCTACCATAGTAGATGTGTTGCACACATCATTAACTTGGTTGTGCAAGACGGACTAGCGGTTCAAGAAATAAGCGTAGTAAAAAACGCGTATAAAATTATGTTACAAGATATATTTTGTTCGGGTAAGGCTAGATACAAACATTATATGAGATTATGTAAGGAAACAGATTCCATCTTTTTAACCCCTAATTGGGACATGCCCGTAAGATGGAATTCGACTTACAACATGTTTATGTGTGGTTTACGGCAACGCGACACTTTATACGTTTTTCATGATCAACTTGTTCAAAAAGGTCTTGCAACATCATTTTCCTCCGACTATTGGGAGGTTATTCAAAAGACAACCGAATTGCTCAAAGTTTTTAAAATCGCAACTACTTTATTATCGGGTGTTTATTATCCCACAAGTCATTTGGTACTTAATCAAATATTTTTAATGAGTTCAAAACTAAACGAATACGAATTTTGTGGTAATGTATATGCAATAATGGTGGCTCCCATGAAAGCAAAACTAAGAAAATATTTTAAAGAAATGCCACCGCTAATTAGTTGTGTCGCCGCGTTAAACCCATGTTTGAACATTTTCGGGATGGAATTACTTATCGATAACATTTGTAACGATTTGGATTTGAATGATGAGGACCCATTTTTTGCACAAAATACAAAAGACTATTTTAACAAATCTATTAAAGATTTATTTGGTCATTATTTTCAAAAATATGGTTCAACAACAATGGTTTATTCTAGTTCGGCTTCCACAATGTTTGCTTCATCATCTTTTTCCCGAGATCCAATGATTAATTTATATAATAGTTTAAGACAAGAAAACCATAAACGGGCAAGGGGTGATGGTGACCAAAGGGCCACTAGCGAATATGGAAGATATACCGGAACGGATTTTTTAGCCTCAATGGGACCCGAAGAATTCGCACATTTTGATATTTTGGCTTGGTGGAAAGGGAGGGAATCTCAATTTCCCATTCTAACCATCATGGCCCCAGATTTACTAACCGTCCAAGCTTCTACGGTAGCTTCGGAATCCGCCTTTTCTCTTAGTGGCAGGGTACTTTCCATACGAAGAACAAGACTCACACCGGCTTCATTAGAGATGTGTATGTGCTTGAAGGATCACTTAGACGCTGCGGAACGTATACAAAACGTTTCAAGTCTTGAAGGTGAATTGGAATACGAAGGATATATACACGATATCGAGGTGGAAGCGGATATGGCAATATCACTTTCCCATGAAGAAATTGCTCTCGATCAAGCTTCGGGAGAGGCTTCCTCCGAAGAAGATTTCGACTTTTGAAGACTACCCAAATTGAAGATGTTAGAAGAATTGAAGATTAATAAAAGTTGAAGATTTTTGAAGATTATGAAGAATTATGAAGAATTATTGGTTTCAATAATATTTTTATGAAGATTTAGAAGACTTTGTTTTAAGTTATTGTTAGGTTATGTTTCCATACCTAATGTACTAGCATTCTATCGGAAAAATTTTGAAGAATACGTTGGTTTTCCCTAAAACGCTTAACGCTAGAATAAGATTGAATTATATAGAATTATTGGTTTCAATAATATTTTTATGAAGATTTAGAAGACTTTGTTTTAAGTTATTGTTAGGTTATGTTTCCATACCTAATGTACTAGCATTCTATCGGAAAAAATTTGAAGAATACGTTGGTTTTCCCTAAAACGCTTAACGCTAGAATAAGATTGAATTATATAGAATTATTGGTTTCAATAATATTTTTATGAAGATTTAGAAGACTTTGTTTTAAGTTATTGTTAGGTTATGTTTCCATACCTAATGTACTAGCATTCTATCGGAAAAAATTTGAAGAATACGTTGGTTTTCCCTAAAACGCTTAACGCTAGAATAAGATTGAATTATATAGAATTATTGGTTTCAATAATATTTTTATGAAGATTTAGAAGACTTTGTTTTAAGTTATTGTTAGGTTATGTTTCCATACCTAATGTATTAGCATTCTATCGGAAAAAATTTAAAGAATACGTCGATTTTCCCTAAAACGCTCAACGCTCGAAAAACAACCGAATTATATAGGAAAACCGGTTTGAAACCGGTTTTTGAACCCGAACCGGTTTCAACCCGGTCCAAACCGATTACAACCGGTTAGGGTTTTTCTCCCCCTCAAATCGGTTCGGTTCCAAACCGGTTTTTGGAAAAACCGATTATTGACTATTGACTAAAAACCGGTTCGGTTTTTCAACCCGAATCGGTTTTCCCAAAAACTGGGTTTTGTTCACCCCTAGTCATAATTGGGCACTTAATTTTTTGTTTTTCTTATAATAGTGTTACTCTATACTCTATACTCTATTCATTATCATTATCCATTTCAAAAGAAATGTCTATATTATTTTTATTCTAAAAATTATTGTTTACTTAAAAAAAAATAACTATTAAAAATCATTAAACTTCACATTTTACTCACATTCGTAAGTTATTTTTTAAATAAATTCAGTTAAACTTACCTTAAATATAAGTATAAAATTAATATTTAACCAATCTTCTATTTTAATTCAAAAAGTAGATTTTTAATGAAAAGGAGAGAGTATGATAACTAAAGGATTCATTTACTCGTATAATATTAACCTTTTTCTATTAATTAAGTTGAGTGATCGACGGCTAATATATAGCTAGTCTTAAATACTAATGACGTTATGACGTTGTAAATTATTGGATAATGGAGGTGACGGCTAAAAGCTACTCATATAAAATGCAATATATCGCTTTATAAAGTTGGTTATTTGGTAATAAAGATGTATCACATGGGGAAAAAGAGTAAAATAATTTTTAAGTTACAATAAAATAAGGAAAGTACGAAATATTTTTGGGATGATTGCAAGTGAAAGTCAAAACAGTCCCAACCACTTGATTGCAGTTCAATAACATGACGTGGAAATCCATCTTATCTAAAACTCATGCTTGGACGATTTGTAACACGTGCATATATTTGTCTTCTATTCGATATGAAAGGCCACGTATATATATAATTAACAATCGATGAAAACGAGCATGAATTAATTGTAAACCATATACGGTAATTAATAATTATTATACTAATCCTTATCCTTATTATTAATCATTAATTCTTCTATATCGATCTGTAATTTATATAAGGAAAATATATTATTTAGTTATTTACACATGTATTACTATCTCCACTTATGTTTAATTTTCTTACGAGATATCATTTAATTAATTTTGTGATTTTATTTTATGCTAAATATATAATAAATAATAATGGTGAATAATATTATTTTCCCTCATCTACCAAATAAATAAAAAAATATATAAATTTTAGATTATGAAATTTCAAAATATTTTAAACCCCTCTATAAATAAATATAAATAAATAAATTGTGAATTGAAACATTTTTATCCTATGAATTTTATACGTGTGGTGACTTTTCATATCGCTTATACGGAATAACAAACAAATCAACAAAATCAATACTTAATATTTACTCATTCAATTTAATTTAATTTAATGTAAATAAATAAATAAATTATAGAATCTCAATCTCTTCACATATAAATAACGAACAGAATCAGTTTTAAAATTAAACTCAAATTCTATCCATCCGTAAACTCCGTACATGATGATTGAAACTATATAAATCAAACACCATATTATCAGATAACGATAAACTAGCTTCTCGAATGGATATGGATACGAAAGAAGTCAAGTCAACGTCAAGGTCAACGTGGACGTTTGCAGAAGACAAGTTGTTTGAATCGGCGTTGTTGAAGATTCCAGAAGGTATAGTCGGATGGTGGCAGAAATTAGCCGATGCTGTTCCGGGAAAGACGGTGAATCAGGTGAGAGTTCATTACGAGGCGTTGGTGCATGATTTACATGCAATTGAATCCGATCTTGTTTCAATGAATTATCCTGAAGAAGAAAATGATAACGAGTCGGTTATGAGTTTGGGTTCTGAGTCAACAACGAGTCAGATATCGTTTGGAATGACGAATGGGTCGAAACAGGGCGAACGTGAGAGGAAGAAAGGGACTCCCTGGACTATGGAAGAACACAGGTATTTCGTGCTTAATCGCTTGTAACTCTTTATTTTTTGGAATATATTTTTCGTTATATTATATTGATCATATTTCATATGTGTTAGATTTTATCAGTTGTTTTTTGAAATAGCTAATTAACAAAATATATGGTAAAATAAGTAACGAAAAAACTGAAATTTGTTATTTGTTTTAGTATAATTTCTGTTTTACGATAACCGATCTCATATATATGAGTTACTTCATGTATATTATTTGGGTTCATCAAAAAATTACATTAGTTCAATTCAATGAAGTGATCCTATCTGCATACCTAAGTACAAACTCTTGATTGTTGATGGATCTAGTTCATGTATTTTTTGTGTTTGTATAGTTTATTGAATTTCGATTTTGATATGTTAACAGGAAATTCTTGGATGGTCTGAAGATTTATGGAAAAGGCGATTGGCGCAGCATTTCAAGAAACTGTGTGATCACAAGGACGGCAACACAAGTTGCTAGTCATGCTCAGAAGTATTTCATTCGGCAGGATTCACCGAGGAAAGAGAAGAAAAGAGCAAGCATTCACGATATCACCACCACCGATACCACCACCGATACCACCATGGTGGTGCAGCCTGTACCACCACAAATGCCACAACCACAGCCTAATTTCTATAGCGAACAAGGAGGAGGAAGAGGAGGAGCACCACCACAAATGGGATACCAATATCAGCAAAATGTCGGGTACCAATATCAGCAAAATGTCGGGTAGCCTTTTTAAAGATTGTTCTCTAGATGAGGAATTTAGTACAAAAACCTTACCTTAGTTCTATCAAGTATAGAATAGGACCGATTTGCCCTGCATCTAACCATGACTGCAGATTGTACAGTTCTATTCTTTCTTAGATTTTAGTCATATGACTTTAGGTTTTGCATAGTGTCATGATGAATATGAGAATTATCATTCATTAATTGGATTTTGTTTTGGATTGGTTCTATATGTTTTCTTCAGTGAAGTGATATTTGCTTGTTATGCTACTAATCTATTTATGAGTTAACCGATGTACTTACACTACATACAAGTGATCATAGTGTCAATGCTTTGGAGTTCATGAGGGATGAAAGATATGGTCAAATGACTAATCTTTCATTCTTCAATCAGTTGGATCTTGGTGGAATTGAAATGGTTCTCTAGATTTTATTGATGTAATGACACTATTATATAGTTAAGATCGAATCGCCATTTTGTGAGTATTATACCTCAAAGTACTTATCATGTGTTGGGTGTTTGGAAGATCCTATTGGATCTTTGCCTTGGTTGCTATATAATGCGGAACTGTGATCATGTCCACAGTTATTTCTCTCGCTCTCTGGACAACTATTCCTTGCTTTAAGCTATGAACAACTCAAACTGTGCGAGGTATTATATTTATAGTCTTTTTGGGATCTTTGAGCTATCATACACAGGTTAATGCAAAATGTCAAATATGATAGTTATATAGTTTCATTATACTTTGTTTTATTTATTTATTTATTTGGCAGCTGAAATCCC
Organism: Gnaphalium uliginosum; assembly: GCA_963930675.1. Lineage (NCBI taxonomy): Eukaryota > Viridiplantae > Streptophyta > Magnoliopsida > Asterales > Asteraceae > Gnaphalium > Gnaphalium uliginosum. The sequence goes on along the minus strand of OZ005682.1, from coordinate 5,255,325 downwards.
CTTCAACACGGGGTAGACCATTTGAAACGGTCCTGGTTCAAGATAAATCTCCTTTGGGTAATAACCACACATGGGATCCATCTTCAGCCATAGTGAGGTTCCATATCCGCCACCTGCTGGTCACAATCCTCATTTGTGGAGTCCATGTGCACCGATCTCTCTTCAGCCATATAGCCTTTACTTTGTTGTTTCTTTATCCATTATTACTTACTAAATTTGGTCGATCCGCGAGTATTTTGATTATTTCCAGATCAGTGGCATTAGTAGTACTTTTTGTTCCATCTTATGACAACTTTTAGGCCAACTATTGTATATTTGTATGTTTTCTTTCGCGTTACCACTGTATGTGTTTAAGTTTCCATATTTATGGAATGAATTCAGATATGTCTAAGTGTGAAACATCAAGACTCCCATCATTCATTTCAATATCAAGTGAAGGTTTAAATTCCTACTGTTGGAGATATTCTGTAAACACTTATTTTGGTTAAGTGTTAAACTTTTATACACCAATAACTATTTCCACAACAATGAGGCCCCAATATACCATATTTTTAATCAAACAATTACATTTTAATGGTTGGTATATGCATATATAACAAGTGGACTTATTATTCAAGTGTCCAAGTTGGGCCTATTTTTGTCTGTTCGGGCTTAATGCATATTGACTAGTCTCACATACATTTAATATAGTGTACTCGTTATTGACTTGGCATTTCTCCTTACCAGTGCTCTAACATGTGTATTTGGTACTTTTTGACCAAGTTTTGTTACTAAAAAACAATGAATTATGACACTTTTTGTTGGTATAAACCTAAAGAAAGTGATAAAGACAGCTTTGAAAGTTATCTATAAAGTTGATTTCTATGTTTAAATTTGTTGTTTTAAGATTAGAAAACTTGAATGATTGTTGCTTAGTTGTTAAGATGCATAAAATCCCCTTCTAAACACAGCCTCGAGGCTACTATTAACAAAACTAGTCGGTAAAGGAAAAGTGCGATAATTGCAACTCATGAGCATATCGAATTGAGTATATATCCAGAGACTTGAGTTTATAATTAAGACTAAAAAGATTAAAACAATCATGCATTGATTATTGTTTGTTAACTTGAGTTACTTGACTAGGCAACCAAATATGGGTAGCTTATTAGCATTATTATACTATTTAAGAACCTACTTATAAAACTTCTTGATTAAAAATTTAAAAGTTTAGGAATCTAGTAATATTTCTACCAAAAGTCGTTCTCTAAAAGTCAACACCTCATACAACTATACAAGTAATTAATAAATCAATATCCACTTGCAAACTTTTTATAAATGTGCACCTTGTCCTTAACCAAAATCACAAAGAAGAATATACCATGGAAGAGCTTTCTAAGATAGCCATGGGTTACTACCAAGCGAGTGCAGACGATCTTCAAAAGTTGGCACGCGACTTCTTTAGTGCAATGGACAACGATGGGGATGGGAAGATAGACCAAAGGGAGTTCATGGAGTTCATGAGGGATGAAGGATATTGTCAAATGAATAATCCTTCATTCTTCAACCAATTGGATCATGACGGAAATGGTACTCTAGATTTTGTTGAAGTGATGACACTTTACTATATAGTTAAGAGCGGAAGGCCGTTTTGTGATTGTTGTAAGAAGTTCATCACCTCTACGTACTTCACATGTGTGGTGTGCTTGGAAGATCCTATTGGAGGATCGTTTTATCTTTGCCTCGATTGCTATGTTGAGCAAAGATGTGATCATACTCACAATTATGTGTCCCGCTTTCTTGACAATTATTCGTTGCTTGAAGCTATGAACAAGTCAAAATTAAGTGAGGTATTTGAACATAGTCTCATTTTGGGATTTTCAAGCAATGACAGTTGTTTTAATGCAAAATGTCAAACATATTAGATATATAGTCATTTCTTCATTAAAAATTGTTTGTTTTTGCAGGTAAAATCCCCTGCAACAAGGTCTAGACCACTTGAAACGTTTCCCGCTCTAAATAAACTTCCTTCGGTTAATAACCACACATGGAATCCATCTTCAGCCATAGTTCCGGTTCCACATCAACCAGCAGTGGTTCAAAATCATCATCCATGGGTTCCATGTGCACCGAGTGCTCCTCCTCACAATATAGCCCCTCCTGTGAATAATCATACATGGATCCAAAATAATTATTCGTACCATTATCCACCATCTATCCCGGTTCAGTACCCTGGTGCATCAAGCGCAATCGTCCCACAAAGGGTGAGTTCTAAATAAAGCTCCTGTTCTGTTGATTTCACTAGCCTTCTGGTGTTTATTTGGTTGATATGTAACTATGTAACTATGCAAGTATTTTGATTTCTTTTTTTATTTATTTTGCAGCAACATTGGCGGACAGCGCTTGGTGTATTGAATGCTGCAGTCCAGATCACTGCCATTAGTGGTGGTACTTTGTCTATGTGTTCCATCTTATGACAAGTTTTAGGCCATATATGGTTTGTTTACATTTGCGTTAATTTCTACCACTGTATTTGTGTAAGTTTCTATATTTATGCCATGAAGTCAGGCATGTTTATTTAAGAATGATACATCAAGACTCGCTCATCCATTTCTGTATCTTACATTATTGAATACACATCTACATCCTAAAATATTAAGCAACAAAAGTAACATAGATTTAAACGTCAACAGCGATTTTCCAAATTGAATGTCAACACTAACAGTTATTTTCAAATTTCAAGTAACAATCTCTTCAAATGAAAGTAAACACTCAAACATATCATTTGAACCCTGACTCGATCCTTTCGATAATGTCTGTACTAGTACCTTTCGATAATGTCTGTACTAGTATTGAATGACCTGGCCAAAATCCCTAAAAAATAGTACTATTAAAGACACTATTACCAATAGATTTGTGTCCCTGCATTAGCATTCCAAAAGCCTTATACTGAAAATGAACAAGTCCTTTAGGGAACACAAACATGTCACTAGTTTTAAGTTTCTGACTGGAAAAAGCTTGTTGGTGGTATCAACAAATCCAACTTGTAGTGAGCCCGAGTAGGGGTGTTCACGGTTCGGTCCGGACGGTTTTTGACAAAAATCTAAACGGGTCGGTTTTTGACGGTTTGGTAAATTACAAACCGGACCGGATCGATTATATGAAATTAACTGGACCGGACCAAACTGCTAAAACCGGTCCGGTTCGGCCGGTTTTTTCCTTTTTTGCCAAAAAATGAAAAAAAATTGAATAAATGTGAACAAAAACACAACATGATAACATTACTAATTAATATTCGATAATAGTTATCATAATCAATCGTGCCCAACGACTTCAAGAAGATGAAATTCAAACAAAAACAAATATATATTATGTATATTATTACATTTATTGTATATTATGTATATATTTATTACATTTGTTTATTATTTATTATATATATTATTATTATTTTTATTATATTATATTATTAAACGATCCGGTCCGGGTTAACGGGCCGGTAACCATTAAAAACCGTAGACCGGACCGAGAACATCCGGTTTTGTATTTTTTAAACCGCGGACCGGACCGCTATAAACCAAACTGGACCGGACCGGTTAAATTTAGACGGTTCGGCCCGGTTTCGCGGTTTTGCCGGTTTCATGAACACCCCTAAGCCCGAGGTCACAAACAAAAGCTCAGAAGCCCGTGGGTGGATGTGAAGCGGGTTAAGAGATCCTGCAGGGAACTCAAGAACAGCACACGAAACACTTTGACCAAGTAGACCCGGGTTGGGTGTGAAGTCGGATAACTGATTCATGAATGTTGTACCTCAACGTACTTACCATGTGTTGGGTGTTTGGAAGATCCTATTGGAGCGTCGTTCTATCTTTGCCTTGATTGTTATATTATGCGGAACTGTGATCACGCTCACAGTTATGCATCTCGCTTTCTGGACGGCCATTCGTTGCTTGAAGGCATGAACAAGTCAAGTTTAAGCGAGATATTTGAATATACAGTCTTTTTGGGATCTGAGTAATTGTTACGCTAATGCAAAATTGCAAAGTTAATACTGTAGTAGCTATACAGCAAACTGTTCACTAAAATTTGCTTGTTTTTTGCAGTTTAAACTTAAAATCCCCTGCAACAAGGTGTAGACCACTTGAACCAATTCGACTCTGGATAAACTTCCTTCAGGTAATAGCCATACATGGGATCCACCTTTAGCCATAGTTCTGGTTCCATATCAGCCACCTGCTCTTCACATTCATTATTTGTTTAGTCAATGTACACCGAGCACTCCTCCTCAAAATGCAGCTCCTCCTGTACACAATCATACATGGATCCAAACTAGTTACTCATACCATTATCTTCCATCTATCCCGATTCAGTACCACTACTGCATCAAGCGCAATCTTTGATTCCACAAAGGTTGAGTTGTAGAAAAAAACCATATTATTTAAAGCCTTTATTTCGCTGTTTCTTTATTCATTATTACTTACTAAATTTGGTTGATATCTGAGTACCTTAATTGCCAGATCAGTGCCATTAGTACTACTTTTTTTTCCATCTTATGACAAGTTTAGGCCAACTAATAAACTACTGTATGTTTTCTTTGGCGTCAATTTCTACCGCTAAATGTGTTTAAGTTATCATATTTATGCAAATGAATTCGGATACGTTTAACATAGATTCTTGAATTTTATCTGCATCTTCCAAACAAAAAGCTCAGAAGCCCCCGGGTTAAGAGATCCTGCAGGGAACTCCAGAATAGCACAGGAAACACTTTGACTCGGGAATTCGTTTAGGCTGACTTTTAGATATGTTATGTTTTGGTAAACTTCCCCCCGGGTTTCGGCCTGTATGAAATGCAGGAACATTCAGTCACTGGACATGTGAATGAAGCCATATTGAAGGTCAACGGTCGTAGACTCATAACAAGTGGACTTATTTTTCAAAAATAAAAACTAAATTATAATACCACTCTCACCAAGTTACTAACATTTTGTTCAACAATTTTGTGTATCACAGATATCTTATCGTTTTCTTATCTAAATATGTGGAGGTGTTCTTCTTTTGGTGAAGTCAATTAAATTCAACACAATGGTAGTACTACTAATAGCCAAACGCCTATTGACTTAGTAGTTTTGAGATGAGCTTACAGCTATGCGTTTGTGGGTTCAAATCTCGAGGTCGAGAAAAATATAAATATTTGTGAATTAAGGTATGAACTCATGTGTTGTGTGTATGATCGATTATGTGCCTATTAAAAGAAAATAAAATGTTAGTATTACTAATAACATTTTTAACTGTATACTATTTAGTGTATAAGATATATGCCTAAGTGTCTAATACAATACTTGGGAGTCTTTGATACTGATTGGGTGAAAGCACATTCAATGTGACAATGATTAGAAGGAAAAGAAAACAACGTATTTGACCAAGTTTTGTTACTAGAAAAGAATAAATTATGAAAAAGAAAATGATAATAAAAGATTTTTTATATGTTAAAATTTATGATGATATGAAATAACAAAGACTAATAATATTTGAAAAGAATAAGATTTTTTAATGCCACGTATTGTATTTATGTCTGTTTATCTATTACTGATATATAACACATTTTGGATGTCTTTTTTAAGAGGGAAATTACCAATATGTTCCTAACATTACTAAGAATATTTGAAAACCCACTTGAAATTACAAGCATATCCCTACATGTATTAAAATCTCATTAATATCATCATTATTAAACTTTAAAGTATTAAAAATGTGACATTTAATTCTAATTAATTAAAACTTTTATATATCTATTTTAATATATAATTTACCCTTACATTATTTTTATTATTTGAAAAATATACCTACATATATCAAAGTATCATTTATAATACAATCATTAAAACTTAAGCAAATAAATAAATGACATAACTTTTTAACCGTAAAGAGTTACGAGACGTGTCAGTTATCGACAGAAAGGCCGGAACGAGACGATCGTATTAGCAAACTATCAAAGGCGGTTTGTCCATCTTTTGTAGTCAAATTCCATATCTAAAGCCTCCAAAATCACCTTCTCCCAATTTCACACATTTTTATGTGTTTTAAAAACATTAGAAACAAGCTCTCGATAGTGTTTTTTGTTAAATTAAAAATTTACGTGTTTATTTACATTTTTAATTTTGTATTTATACTTTCAATTCCTATATTTGAGAATTTTAATTTTTGATCAATTTTTACGATTTCAATTTCACGTAAATAATGCATAGTATCTATTGTTCAAGTAAAAAAAAAATGCTTTGATGGTTAAACTATCGACACAACCAACAATTTCAGACATCGTAACTTGCACATGTCCAGTATGAACATGCAATTTGATAGTCTTAGCCCGAATCCCGAGCATCGAGTTCGCAAGGACATTTCTTATATATCTTTTTTTTTTTGGTATTTTATTTTAATTTTTTTTGTTAAAAGGGTAAATTGGTAACTTTTATTTTATAAAATAAAATATCGTAGTGTTAGTCATATAATTTTGATTATAATTTACACAGTACATATTAAATAGACATGAAGCTTATATATTTTATCCACTGCATCGTGCGGGCATTCTGCGTGAACATTATGAAAACAAATCTCAATTTTCAACGAATAAGCGACGAAAATTCCTTGCAATTTCCCACTAATCCCGTGAATTTTCAATGAAGTATACACATCTATCTATATAGTTATCACTTGAAAGAAGCATATACATATATACACACACACACACACACACACACACACATATATATATATATATATATATATATAAAATATTGTTGGAAAAATTAAGTGACATTAATTTTTATGTCACGTTATAGATTTGATGAGACAAAGTGTAAACTGATTAGGAAACATTAAAGGTCGGCTTCTAGAAGACTTGCAGTTGAAGTTAAAGATATTTGAAGATCGACATTGAAGAATAGAAGATATTAGTTTCCTAATAGAAATATAATTCTTTTTGTAAGTCTTGGGGCTCTATAAATAAAGAGATCCCTAGACATTTAGAGGTGTATTTTACCAAGAGTAAAAACCCGATCTCATAACTTGTGATCGTCTCCCATAGATACGAATAGGAGAGTTAGTAGAGATCCTTAAGGTTGTAATTAAACCCCGATATAAAGAAGTTGTATCCGTCTTGATTGATCAACAAGATTAGGAATTTGGTATTTTATTGATTATCAAATATATGAATTGAAAATTCTTCTTTGTGTTCTTCATGTTGTGTTTATCATGTTTTAATCTTTTGTTCGGTGATTAACGGGATCACACACACACACACACACATATATATATACGAGTGAGGTTCAAATTAGTAAATCAGTTTTTCGTGAGAATGAAAGAACCAATAAGGACGCGCCACGTGTCATAAAATCCATTTCCCCCCACATTTTTATAAATTAAATATCTTTCAAACGGTAAGCCAAAAAATCCTAAAAATTGCACAATAAAAATCAGCGTTTTTTTCTCTTCGATTAAAGATCTCACAAGATATATTTTCGACAACTTTTTTTAAGAGCCTAATTATAGTACAAAACTTATTTACTAAAATACTCAATGATAAGAAATATTAGAGTTTAGGATACTAGTATTATTTCTACCAAAAATCTTTCTCTAAAAGTCATCGTTCATATCATACAAGTATGCCCATTTCATCACTTGCAAACTTTCTATATATGTGCACCTTGTCCTTAACCAAAATCACAAACGAGAATAAACCATGAATGACCTTCGCAAGATAGCCATGGGTTACTATCAAGAGCGAGTGCAGACGATATTCAAAAGTTGGCACACGACTTCTTTCATGCAATGGACAACGATGGGGATGGGAAGGTAGACCGAAAGGAATTTATGGAGTTCATGAGGGATGAAGGATATGGTCAAATGACTGATCCTTCATTCTTTGACCAATTGGATCTTGATGGAAATGGTACTCTAGATTTTGATGAAGTGATGATGCTTTACTATATATTTATGAGCGGTAGGCCGTTTTGTGATTACTGTAAGAAGTTCATCACCTCTACGTACTTTAAATGTGTTGCGTGCTTGCAAGATCCTATTGGCAGGTCGTATTATCTTTGCCTCGATTGCTATGTTGAGCAAAATTGTGATCATACTCACAATTATGTGTCTCGCTTTGTTGACAATTATTCGTTGCTTGAAGCCACGAACAAGTCAAAACCAAGTGAGGTATATGAATATGGTCATTTTGGGATTTATATATAAGCTATAACAATTGTTTTAATGCTAAATGTCAAATATATTAGTTATATAGTCATTTCTTCATTGAAATTTGGTTGTTTTTGCCAGGTAAAATCCCCTGCAACAAGGTCTAGGCCATTTGAAACAGTCCCAGCTCTAGATAGACTTCCTTCGAGTAATACTAATAACAACACATGGAATCCATCTTCAGCCATTGTTCAAGTTCACAATCAGCATCCGTTGGCTCCTCCTCAAAATATAGCTCCTACTGTAAACAACCATACATGGGTCCAAAACAATTATCCGATCCATTATCCACAACATGTCCCGGTTCAGTACCCTGCTGCATCAAGCGCAATCGTCCCACAAAGGGTGAGTCCGAATAAAAACTCCTATTCTATTGATATGTATAGCCTTTCGGAGGCCGCTGTCATTACTAGTACTTTGTCTGCATGTTCCATCTTATGACAAGTTTTATGCCATATATGTTTTATTTTCATTCTCATTAATTTCTCCACTGTATGTGTGTAAGTTTCCATATTTATGTGATGAAGTCAGTCATTTTTATCCAAGAGAGACATTAAGACTCAATTATTCGTTTCTGTATCTTATACTCTTGAGTAAACATATACATTTTCAAATATTAAGAAACAAATGTAACATAGATTTCAATGTCAACGGTTATTTTCAAATTTCAAGTAACAATCTCTTCAGATGGAAGTAAACACTCTCAAGATTAAACATAAAGCTTATCACTTGAGCCCTGACTCTATCCTTTCGATAGTGTCTGTACTAGTATTGAATGACTTAGCCAGAATTCCCTCAAAAATAGTACTATTGAAGACACTATTAGCAATAGATTGCGTCCCAGCATTAGCACTCCCAAAAGCCGAAATTGCCAAAGCTGGTTCAGTACTATTAGAGTTATACTGAAAGTGAACAAGTCCTTTAGGGAACACAAACATATCACCAGTTTCTAGTTTCTGACTGAAAAGTTTGTTGGTGGTGTCAACAAATCCAACTTGCAGTGAGCCCGAGGTCACAAACAAAAGCTCAGAAGCCCGCGGGTGGATGTGAAGCGGGTTAAGAGATCCTGCAGGGAACTCGAGAACCGCACAGGAAACACTCTGACCAAGTAGACCCGGGAATTCGTTTAGGGTAATTTTTATAGCGGTGAAGTTGGGTGGGTAGGTGGAATTAACAATTGATCGCAACCCGGTGTACGTGAAATAGTCTGCATCTGTTACAGTTGCGTTTGGTGGTAGCACGTAGTCAGTCAGGATGTCGGGGTCAGTGGAGACTGCTACTTTAACTAAAGTAAATGAAACCAATGCAATAAACATAAGAATTATAACGGAGGCCATTGCTAGCTTTTGAGCTTTGAGGATTTTGTTGAAGGTGGCTTTTATATATAGTTATCAGGATATAAAGATTTCTTGGCTGGTGTTCCTAAGAAACATCGATTAGGATCATTGTTGTGGCGATCAAGAGTTTAGCTGATGTCTAATGAGCATATACTTGTGTACGTAATTTTGGATGCCTTATAGGGATCTGAGAATTCAAAGAGACAACTGTGATACTCGTCTCATTGTTGTTTGTTTTATACCTTGCTGTTTTTGTAAAAAAGAAATAGTTTTATCGTATGCATTTAGTTTTTACGAGCAGTACTATTTGACAGCAACTTAATGGTTGTATTGTCCAAATATAACACTGTAAATGTACAAGAATCACTGTCTTCATTGCTATATGTGGTAATTAACCGAACCTGCCTTGTTTTTCTATTTTTTATTTTCCACTGAATAAAGAATTCAACTTCAATATCTCTTTAAAACAAGAATTTGAATTCGACCCAATTCACAGATTCTTGAATAAATTTCTGGCTTCAATGGCTATCTATTTAGATCTCTTAATTCGATAGCAAAATTACAACGTACGAAGAGTTACTTCGTTATGCAAGTATATTGATCATTTCATAAGTGTCATTTGTTTAAGAAAGTTAAATGTCAAACAAGTGCAGTGAAAGGTACACTTTCACTCTTACCTTTAAAGAGTTATTTTTCTATATTATGTTCATTAAAACATTCATGCTAAATTAGAAGTGAAACTATAGTCTCATTGACAATAAAGCTCATTACAATCCCACCACTACGTCCATCGTTAACATCATATGTTGTCGTCGTCTATGAGACTATAACAACCACCTTACATTCTGATGCTTATGCCTAAAGTACTTGACAAAAGTGATCTAAAGAAACCAAAATAATATATTGTTAATAAAATACAACAAAGTCTCTTAAAACTTAATGCGAAATTTATTCATCATTTCATGAATTACAATATAGTTGTTCAGAAACATAAGCACAAAGTGCACAAATTCTCAAATAATTAGACCTAAAACTAGCTAGAAAAACCCGCTTTGATCTTCTGAATGGTAGCAACATCAGTTTTGAATGACAACGCCAAGATCTGGTTATCAATAGTGGTGTTAAAAACAGAAGTAGGAACCGAGACAGTCCCAGCATTTGCACTACCAAATGCCGAAAGGGCTACAACCGGGTTCTTAGCATCATTATTAAACTGGAAGTGAACTAGTCCTTTAGGGAACACAAAAATATCGCCTTGTTGCAATGTTTGTGTAAACAGTTTATTAGTCGTGTCAACAAACCCGACCTCTAAAGATCCCGAGAGAACAAACAAAAGCTCAGAAGCCCGTGGATGGGTATGGGGTGGGTTGACTGTCCCGGCTGGGAACTGAAGAACCGCATAAGAAACACTTTGCCCGTTAAGCGCTGGGAATTCAGCCATGCTTGCTTTCGACGCCTTAAAAGTTGTCGGGAAAGTTGCCCCCACAAGAGCTCTCATTCCAGTGAATGTGAAAAAGTTTACGTCGAGAGGGCCTTGCAAATTTAGAGGCACGATAAAATCAGTTAGGATGTCAGGATCTCCAGCCATTGATAGGTTTAGTGTGGCACATATAAGTGCAAGTAAGATGAACATTTTAAAGTTTAATGCCATCTTTGAAAGCTGAGACTTGTGTGCTTGTTGTTGAAATGCAAAGAGATTTATGTGTTTATATATAGAGTGATCAGACCTTGATGGAAGTAAACAAAAATGATGCTTGATGATTTTTTTGAAATTCTTTGTTTGTCTTGTAATATCATAAGAATGAACGATAATTTATCGAATAGATTGTGGACGGTTGAATATATATACATGTTGATTTAAAGTTTATCTTTTGTTACACAAGAATCATAAAGTCTTGACAAAATACCGTTAGGAACAACACTTTATCAATTTGTATAATACCAATTGTTTTTGTAAATCTTAATATCCTTTTTGGCCTTTTGTGGAGAACAATGATCAGTTTGTAACAAAAAACTTGAGTAAACTTATTGAAAAAATTCAATCATTCTTTCTTAAGATGGCTTGAATCTTGTGTATCATTTTGCATATGCCTGCCAAATGAGAACAAAATCAAGAAGCTTGGTTTAGTTAACAATAACAGAGGTCATTAAACTCTGAATCTGATAGAAAAATAGCAATTTTTGACCCATTTGGTTGAGAGTGAGTCAATTTGGTTTTCTTAATTCTCCTGCAGAGGTCAAATGTGTGCCATAAGTTTTTTATTTATTTTATTGTTTGCTAAATCACTTTATACAAAAATGATATAAAAGTTATATTAGTTAGCCAACCCCCCCGCCCGCCCCACCCTTTTTGACACTCCGGGTAAGTTCTAGCAACAGAAAATACAGAAATCTCAAAAGTGTCGGATGAAAACTTAAATAGACCCAATGACAAACAAATTTGTATTGATCAAAACGAATAACAATTAGGTGTAGCATGATTATGAAACGTCATTACTAATGAACTATATATTCAAGTATGAGCTGTGTGGCAGGCTGTAACCATTCACATTTTCAACTCAATTTATTCTACTCACGGTAAGAGCTTCTGAAGCCGGTTAGAGCATATCCATCTCGGCCTACACGTAACCCTTCATCCTTATGGTTTCTGATAAACAAATAAAAAACTGTTGATGGCACAATAATCAAAATAAAAACAGCCTCTAAGTTAAAACCAAGTGTAGTTCATGACCATAGTTCAGCTTCAATCTTACATCCTAAACTCTTTTTAGTATGTATGTTCTTTACATGCATTTTAGTTATATCACCCAAATCTTATGAATTTATAAATTTCAATGGGCAGAATTGATTATTGTCATTTCTGAAAGTGGAATTCATGATGACAACCTAAAATTGTACTCCAAAATTATTTAATATAATCTTAAGTTTTCATTCTGTTTTTAATGCGATTTTTAGTGTAATAGATGTACTGATATTAAATTTATTTGTCCATATAAGATAGAATTTTGACACATTATAAATCAATGTATTATACCTTCTCGTCAGCTTTCTCTTTATCGGCTTTCTCTTTTGCTTCTATCTTCTCTTTCTGTTTCTCCAGTTTTTCTTTCTCAACTTTCTAAAACAATCGCTGAACCATCAAGATCAAGAAACTGTATATAATAAAAATACAGACTTACATACACATACACAATAGTAATACCTTGATGTATAGATTCTCACGTGCACGTTCTTCATCCTCAAAGACACGACCTTTATCACTGAAAAAACGAAGGGCTGATCGTGAATTCAATGAGTTGATGAAACGAAGAAGAGGAGGCGATCGTGAGATACATGTGGATCGCATTGCCATTGTTATTTGTTAATGTTGAATTTTTAGAGATCTGTTTATGATATGGATATCAAAGATGATGGATGAATGTGAGTGTGTTTTGATGAATGTATGATAGTAAAGGAACGGGTCCAAATTGATTGGTTTTCCTGTAGATATGATTGGTTTCAAATTGATTAGTATGAATTTTTATAGAAAAAGTTACAAAATTACTTGTATAAATTGATTACTAGTATCAGGTTTTTTGAGTTTTGACATTAAAATTAAATTAAATTAAATATGAAATATGTACAAAGTAATACATATAAAACCTAAAATGTAATGATAAATAACTTATTGATAAATACAAATTTTATATGTATACTTTCCACATATTAAAACTGAACCAGTATATCACTATAAGGTAAAATGCATAGTTCAATTTTCACCATTGTGTTGACTATCAAGAATTATGAGATATTATACAATAAACCATCTTAAATTAACGAAACTTAAACTACGTTTATTTAGCATTTTTACTTGAGATTTTTTGGTATGGACACACCAGTTCTCTAGCTAACTCAAACATCAAAACTTTGACATCAAAAGTCCAAACTCAATTATAAAACTTTGACATCAAAAGTCCAAACTCAATTATAAGACAGTTATCATAACAAGAGTCATATAACACACATAACTAAAACACACTTGAAACATTTGATCGTCAATTCGTCATAAATATTTACCAACAATGTGGCATCAGTCGACTTGACATACAAGTCAACCAAATTTATAATAACATCACTTGGATACTTGAAACCATAATACATTAGTGGCTCCAATCAGTTACTTAACCTTGTTAATGGGATTTAAGCCCGGCAACAGAGGGTGCAGCCCCACGAGTTGTCTTCACATAGCTCACGTAGTCGCCATAGTGCATTGTAAATAATGTGCTCTGGTAACGGGTCAGTTGGATACGCTTCCTCACCGATTCCGTTATGGTGCCATTGTAACCAGCTTTCCACAGCAGAGAGTCGATGGCTTCAATCTTTGTCCAACCTGTAAACGGCCAAATATAAAATCCATTCTGAGTGATTAGTCAGATTTAGCAATTGGGTCAATTTGCAGAAGATTATTGGGTTTGGGTCAAATAAGTCACTTTTAGCGCATGTTAAAATGGGTTGGATCGGATTGACCAAGAAACACTTTTTGTCATTCTTACAAAAATATTAATAAATAAAAATACAATCACCATATAAAAATAATACAATAACAATCTATTTCGACACACAAAATACATAAGCAAAAAATGCTACCTTCTTCAGCAGCCACATCGGGTAGGTATGTGGCACTTAGCCTTGTCTTATTATCTGGATCAGAGAACTCTATAATAATTCCATGTTTTCCAACCTGGAAGATAAGATGGATACAATCAACGTTGAGAAAACTAAATAAAAAATAAAACTAGGTAAAGTATTTACTATGTAAAGACGCTCAAAATGACTTGTACAATGCACAAAAACATACCTCCCAATCAAGATAATTAGCAGCAGTTTCATAATTAGTAAGAAGGGAAACTGTACATTGCAAGAACGGAAATTCTTTAGCCTGTATTGGTGGAAATCGTCGATCCCTTAAAGCACTGTGAGAAAAAAAATGCATCATAAATCAATATACTAATCTCCCAATCGACATGCATAAATCAAGTGTTCTACAAACGGGCTCATTCTAATAATGGACCAAGTAGGATACATGTGACAACCCCTATGAGCCACTTATAACCCTTAATTTGTGGGCTACTAATAACTTTCATCATGGTTTATCTTAATTGAGAGCTTATTGAGTAAGTTATGTACCCAAATGGTATAATTGTAATCAGCACTAGTTTTGAGCTAATTCTATTTGGTAGAGAACCTACCTTGTTAGTGCATAATCCTTGAAGCCATTTGTTATGCAGCGAGCTTCCAGAGTCCCTATGCATCCACGCAAACGAGGTTCCCCACCATTCACGGCTTTTTTCCAAGTCACAAACAATGGGCTGAAATCACAATATAGAGCACATCACGAAGTTTTTTTATTTTACCTGTAAGTAAATTATCTTAAAAACAACTAGTAACTACAAAAAGGAGAACACTGTCTTTCATGGCAATATGGCATATCCCATAATCAGATCATTGCAATTTTCACAGCAATGATGCTTCTTAGTGTATGATGAATATCCTTGTGCGTACTTGAGTCACACAAACTCATCTCTATTCTCAATTGCAATATTTCTCGCAGTACCTTAAGTTAACATGTATCACCCTCTTGGAACAGAGAGATCGTAGGATGCAAAATACTGAATTAAAAATATCTATTCAAGAAAACCAACAAGATTCAAAAGAGAGATGTTTCTAACAAAACGCTACATAAAACTAGCATCACACTAACATTAGCAAATTTCAATAAAAGAATAACAGAAGATTTGCACAAGAATACATCACCAATTATAACATATAGATGATTACATGCTTAACTGACATTAATTAAAAAATAATAATAAATAAATAGTTATGCATCCACTTGAGTACTAATTAACTAAACCAAAAACTGTAATCTACTGCACTTACTGGGATAAAGATGCATACTTGTAAACAAGTTGCATATCATAAGTTCCCAAAAAGATCCAAAAACAAGGTAACACATGTACACACAAACACATGCAAGACATACCAATAAGTCATATATAAAATCACTGAAAAAATATAATTTTGTAATTAAAAAAAAAAGATAAAAAGGAAAAAATAACACAAACTAAAGACGGTTCTACCATACAATCCTCAAAACGGTTAATTACTTTAAAAAATAAATAAATAAATAAATATATAAAAAAACTAATAAAGATGAAAACTTTATTGAGGGAATGAAAGATAACTATTGACCCTCATCGAAAGCAGGGGTTGGGACTTGTTCGCCGTTAAAGTGAGCTACCAATGTATCAAAGCAGTACACCACCATTTCCCTATTTGCCGACACCATTTTTCAGTTTTTTTCTTTATTTTGTTCCCTGTGAAATGTGACAATACCAACAAAGATATGAAAACGGCAATTTATTATATATGAGACCACCGATTCAGATTATGAAATTCGATCAATATAATATTTGGGGATTAAGAAATTGGTGTTACGTGTAATCAAGAAATCGAAGGGGGAGTGGAGTGTTTGCTTTTTTCTTCAATAGATTCCACTGAAGCGAGGAAGAAAGCCAAAAGAAAATGATGACTTTACATTTTTGCCCCTCTGTTTTTCCATTTGTTTCGTTGTTGAAGTGGTGTACGAATTTATCTTAATGTCCTCCGTTTAATAGATTTAATTCCTATTTTACCCTTACGAAATGAATTATTTGTCAAATGAAAACTTCTAAGTTATGTGTCAAATATGAAATGACACAAGTATATCTTCTATTACTATTAATATTATTCACATGTGTTTGTTATTCATAAAATAAACATACTCGGAGTTTAGAGTTTTGATGAGTAAGATATTTGAAAGTTTTAAAACGAGTAGTTAATAACCAATATACTCGTCTTTTTTCAAGAAGTTGCTAGTATAGATTAAGATGAAGTCCGTGGATACATCTAACTAACATACTAACAATAATCCAATCAATTAAGTGTGAGTTTGGTTGATATTTGACAAGTGAAGTCGAATAAATCTAAATTTATAGAAGTCGAATAAATCTAAATTTATAGATATAGTTGTATCGTATATAAGAGGACATTATATTTTTATGATTTAGTGGCACCAGATAACTTAATAACGAAAAATTGTACTTTTTAATGCACATGTATAGCTTATTTACTGATAAAAATAAAATTCTTTTATACAATTGTTATTTTAATTTTGATCATAGAATGAATCGTGCGTGATGTTAAACGTAAACAAGAGGTTATTGTTTATTGTTTGTATAAAAAAGGTTATAAATGTCAGAACTTTAATTCTTGAAGGTTCAAAAGTCATTTTCCGAGACGCATAAAAAAATAAAAATACTTGATACACAAGTATCGTCCGTCTACTAGTCGACTCGTTGGTTACTGATGCCACGAACCAAAACCAAATCCCCACGAAAACATCAAACCCCAAATTTCCATTTCCAGGTTCTCCTTCTCTCTCTCTATTTTTTATCTCGCTAATTTTATAATTGACAATTTCTAACACTTTTATGGCATATAATTTTATTTCTTCATCTGTTTTTTTAATTTATCTGCGACAGTTTATTAGATCGATTAATTAATTGCTTTGAATTTATCGATTATTACAGTTCATCATCTTATTGCACAGATAATGACATTCTTAGGGTCTATTTACAGTTATTTATGTACTTAATTCTTTAGATCATGTTAATACTGTTTAAATTTAAATGTTGTGTGACTTGAGATCTGTTTTTGTGTTTTTATGCCTTTTTACTTGTTTTTTTAGAATAGATCAAGAAGCTTAGGGTTTTTGCATGTTATTTTCAGGACTAATTGCGAATTTTGTGAGAAACGATTGATTTGAAGTTGTAGAGAATCTAGAAATGAGTCAGAAAGGATTGATTTATAGCTTTGTTGCGAAAGGAACCGTTGTATTGGCGGAACACACAGCGTACTCCGGAAATGTTAGTACGGTTGCTGTTCAGTGCTTACAGAAGTTGCCTTCTGGTAGTACTAAATACACATATTCGTGTGACGGATACACCTTCAACTTCTTGCTTGATAGTGGATTTGGTATTTTAAAACTTATTCATATATGCTCATATTTTATAGTGTTGTTTTTTCCGAGTTAGTTTTAGTAACATGAGTGATTTTGTCGTCTATGTAATGTAGTTTTTCTCGTTGTTGCGGATGAATCGGCTGGGAGGAGTGTGCCTTTTGTGTTTCTTGAGAGAGTGAAGGATGACTTTAAGAACCGTTATGGAGAAAGTATCGGAAATGATCACCCACTTGCTGATGACAGTGACGATGATTTATTTGAAGATCGGTTTAGTATCGCTTATAATCTTGATAGGGAGTTCGGGTGCGCTGATCTATTTTTAAATTTGGTTATTATAGCTTTGGTTGTAATTTTCTGATATGAAGTTTTTATTGTAATTTTCTCTTTGATTATTATAACTTTGGTTGTATTATTCCGATATGAAGTTTCTCTGGTAATTTTCTCTTTGATTAATAGACCAAAGATTAAGGAGCACATGGAGTACTGTTTAAACCATCCAGATGAAATGAGCAAGCTGTCTAAACTGAAGGCTCAAATAACCGAGGTTAAAGGGATTATGATGGACAACATTGAGAAGGTAAATACTTTTATCAACTTTGTAATGACTTGTATAAGTAACCAAATATTTATGATTGCATTTAGTACAAGTGATTAAGTGAATCGACATTACGGAGAGAAGAAAACAACCCATACACGTATCGTCTAATATTTATAGTCAAATTTATTGCTTTCTTGTCCTTTTTCATGATAGTGTTGTTGCATGCCTTTAAAACCTAGACATTGTACTCACATTGAAAATCTATCCTCACTAACTCACTTTCATTGAATATTGAATAAGAGAACCATTTGTAGCCAATCAAAGTAGAGTAATAACGTGCCTTTTATTTTAAGCCAAATTCAAGATTGGAAAGTGGGACACCTGATTACATTTATTACAAGTTTTGGACCTCCATAACGGTGTACTACTGTTAAAAAATAATGAATCTTTCAACTGAAGTTACTCAATATCACTTGTGCAGACTAGTATCTCTAGGCTTTAGCTTTCCATTTTTCTTCTGCTTTAGATTGTTTGGTAGGATTTGACACTTCATAGTTTCACTGTTAGAATTGTGAATCCGGAAGTGCAAATCACCTTTTCTGGTGGAAATTGAATTTGGAACTTCATTACACCAAGCTTCAGGGTTACAACCAAGCTTATTAAGTGAAACTCTTCAGCTTTTGGTGATTTGAAGTTTTGAACCATGCCAACCTAAATTGTAGAGGATGTATTATTGTTGAGATTTGATAAAGAGAACCATGCCAACTTTTGGCTGTTGGGTATCCAGCAATTGAGACTGTAATTTGTTCTTATTGTGTGAGCAAAGGAAGTCTTCCATTCCTAATGAATCATACTGAAATTTAGATATATATCTTTTTCGTGATCATAGCTGAGCTTCTCCAGTATGTAATTAGCACTTACCTTTGTCTTTTTAAAGTATTCCATACTCTTTTCCGTTTCACATGCATAGAAGCACCCAGTTGACTTGTTTCTTGACCGATAACTTAAAAGCTATCATACTCTTGAAGATCCTATGATCAGACTCTCGAAGATTTCATATGTAAAAGATAGCATACTCTTGAAGATCCACGGTATTAGCAAGTAGCAACTAATAAATTTCTCATAGTACTTGTGTGTGAAATCTGTATATTCCTTGTTTTCAAGCAATTATTATCTTATGGCATTCAATGCAGTGTCAGCAATATCTACCATTTCATCTTCTGCATATGTAATACGAATACTAAAGCTCTAAGCACAAATGGTTATGAAAAAATGTAACCTTACTGATGAAATTTTACTAAAAGGGCGACCGTTATTAGGACAGTTTTAGATGTACTGCTTGTTTTTTACTTGATACAAGCAACTGTGATAACTCGCAAGTACTTGGTTTTTTAACATGAGAACTCTGAACAAATAAGATCATGCACTGCCAAGTGAATTATATTGATTTGCACAAATTTAAGCTTTACATCATTGTAGCTGAGTTTTTGTGAATTGTGATGATTGCATTAATTAGTGTGATTCAAAGGCTGATGACCAAACCTAAATGTTGTAGAGCTTAGATATTATGTACCAGGGAAAGGCTACTCAGTGCAAACTATCTAGTATAGATTGTCATTCATGGGGAAAAATGTAATGTTATCTTGATATTGTTTAGAGGAGTTAAATAACTTCACATTCTTGGCTTGTCTAACAGAATGATTACCCATTTTGAGCATCTGTTTGACTCTTTCTCAATCTACGATATCATAGAATAAACTCTATTTATTTCCAACACAGGTTCTGGATCGTGGTGAGAAGATTGAATTACTGGTTGATAAAACAGAAAACCTTCAGTTCCAGGTACGAAAAAACTGTATTCTCTAGTTGTGTTTTGGTGATAACAGCCGTTTCACAGGTCTCCTTGCATGTTTAGTGGTTGTGGAACGTTTTGAATGCAGGCTGATAGTTTCCAAAGGCAGGGAAGGCAACTAAGAAGAAAGATGTGGTTGCAGAATCTTCAGATGAAGCTGATGGTAGGAGGAGCCATTGCAATTTTTATCATCATTGTGTGGCTGATGGCTTGTCGAGGATTCAAATGTTGAAAGGTTTCTAGAAATCTTCTCTCTTTTGAATTGAAGAAAGAACTCATAGATCTTTACGGTCTTGCGTTGGTGTATAAATCACGTATCAAGCTTTCACATTGCTGTTCTTGTATATGCATGATCTGTTTTTCTGCATGATGAAAGATGATGAGTGAGCCCAAACATGATATTAATGTACCTGTTATGTTTGTGAATCTTGTTTTCCATTTAAATCAGCATTTGAGGTTGAAAGGGTGGTGTTTCTTATTCAAGAATCCCTTCACTGTCTTCCCTTACCAGAAACATCTAATTGTTTCTGGCTTGGACCAAGATATAAAATAAAGTTAAAAATATTAAATAAACAAAATCTGTATTGTGCATCATCTTTTTGTTCACTGCAAAGTCATTAGTATGTTGTTTAGAAAAAGCAAAAGTCGGTTACATGCTCAGGTTTCTCTGTTGCAATGTCAAATATTTAATAATTAATAATTAATAATAATAATAATTAATTTAACATTATTTTTATCAAGTAAATCAAGATAACAGATATTACTAATCTATGAGACTATGAGTGGTTTCAGTCCGTACGATTTTATAAACTCAGAAATTGAATTGAACCACAGGTCTGAAATATTTGTATGGGTAGAACAAATGGAATAGTTGTTTCGAAAGCAAATTGAGTGTCACTAGTGAAAATGAAATTGAAACCTCTATTTTATCTTGTGATATTACCCCTTCAACTTTTGGGTGATGGTGACATTTAAATAGTATGGAATCCAAGTTGTTATCATGATTATATTGAACGAAAATGACAATACCTCGAGGCTTTCCAGCCCAACCCACCTCTCATAAAGCTAGGCAGCTGCCTAGGGGAACCTTTGTATAACAAGTATTCTTCCCTTTTGTGTAGACTGTAGATACAGCAAGAAAGTAATTTTATGCATATGGTACAGATAACAAATGAGAATACAGATTTACCTAAATCGCTCAAATAGTTGTCAAATATATATAACTATATAACAGCAAGCTAAGGATATTTTGCGTAACCAAAGGTCCCTTCCTACTCATAACAGCAGCTAATATTCATGAGAATATTTCTTTAATAATATTGAAGCACTTTCGTTGCATAAGATTTATTCTTTGAACTAGCTACAAAAATAACATAATGGTCATGGAGAAAGTCGGACGCCATGCCAGAAAGAAAGGAATGGACAGAGAAATTTGACACACCAAAACTTTTTGTACAAAAAAGTATGTCAATAGCACCGACTTGTGCCAAAAGTTGCCCAATTTGCCATGGACCCGTTTAAACCATTACCCAACTGGCCAACTTGACCTAGACCCGTTTTAACCATTTCCCAACTGCCCGATGTGCCACCTCTAGGGGAAAGCCTCTGTAAACTAGTTTCTTGACAGTATACACTTTCTTATACTTAGGTTTGAAGCAAGATATAGCTGCGCCGTATTATAAGAAGCAATACCCGGACATTGTATTTAAAGCTTGTCAAAAACCCCAAGTAACTTACAAACGCATGTGATTGGCCTGGCTTTATGAGCCCACAACCAAGACGCTGAACTCAATGTTAAACTATTGCATTGGCTATCAGAAGTGTCTATAACATGAGTAAGGAAATACAAAGAAAATGGATGGATATAAACCACATATCCAAACTTGTCAATATTACACTTGCAATATGCATCCAGGCCACTTTTATTTGAATCATATACCATAACCCAAAATATCAACATACTACTATCACCCAGATGCACAAAAGATCAATCAAATGCATGCAATATCAAGCAACACAGTGCAAACAGACAAGTACACCTGTGCTAAACAAATAAGCTTCATTAATCTTGTATCAGAACAAAATGGAATTACAAAACATTACATTCTCAAGCTAAAAATAGCATCCAAGAAAGTTCTATTTCCTACTCCTAGACAATTACAAGACAAAAATAGCTTGCAATATTTATCCCACAGAGCAATAATAAACAAAAAAAACAGATATCCTCTTTGAACTAAGTAGTTGTTATGATGGTGTTTATGGGGACAAAAGAACATATCCCTGCTTAATCCATGAATATATAAAATAAAAACTTGAGAATTATTTACTGATGATGAAATAATGTAGCTTCATATATATTCTTTTCCCTAACAAGTAAACTCGCCAGTTCAAGTCGATTACTCCGTTGTTGTAGCTTAAATTCGATACAATATCACAAGTAACCATGAAACCCAACAAATCAACTGCTACAAATTACATTGATTTGTTACATAGCGCTATCCCCTTTGAAAGTCAAGAAAAATTAAGTAAATACTATTTATGTTTATGGAACTATAACTATGTAATGATTCGCCAACTATATATGTCTATACAATAACTTGCAACATACAGAGCCAATATTCATGAGATGTTTGGGATTGCTCATTCTCAAATACAATTCTGAAAATTGTTTATCAACTTATGTTATACGAGCACTTGATTATTTTGTAAACGGATAAGCAGTTTAAAATAAGCAATACCCTGCGTGATCAAACAATAAATAACAATACATTATCATGCAATAGATGTAACAAAACAAGGAGACATGCTACATTTGTATTTATAATACATCCATCACAATACTCATAATATATAGAGTATGATATAATTCAATATCCATACAAATATATAATTCAGAACCCTAATCAAACATAAAAAACAGACAATATAATTTAGGGTAAAATACATTCACTTGACCGGGGCAGCAGGTGGGGCACCGAGCAAACTAGCCTGTTGTAGCTCGAGCTCATTAAATTGAGCCTCGCGGTCCATCTCAATGATGAGTGGAACAACGAGGATTAAAAAAGTGGTTCCAGCGATCCACGCCGCCTTGCCGGTGCTTTTGAGAAGCTTTTTGGCGACGAAACCTGCATCGGAAGCAGCGCGTTTGCCTCTGTATACGATTGGTGATTCGGATATTGATGATGAAAATCGAGATAGTACACCTTCGTTGCTGGATTTCTTTGCCGCCATTGTGATCGCGTTCTTCACAGTTCTAGGGTTTCGGACTTTTAAGTTTAGGGTTCGGAGTTAATTTATCAATGTAATAAGTTACGGAGTAATTAAATCCTCGAGTAAAATATAAATAAAAATCTAAAATATATGATTTCCTTAAATAAAAATATTAATAAGATTAATATGGTACATAAAACATAAATGGATTTTTTACTATTTTTCAATTGTTCAATTTAAAAATGGAGGGTATGTTTGTCAATAAATTAGTTGTAGCTTGTAATTTGTAACGCCCCTCTCTTAGTATAATATAAAATACTCTTTAATTCGGAAGCGTAGGTCAAAATATATTATATTAACAATATTTACAAAAGGTAAATACATATAATGTTCAAAACATCGTACAAATACCGGGGTTACAAAATTCAACTTTCATTATTTATCAAAATATATCAGAGTTGCCAGCCGATCAAACATTCCTTGAACAAAATCTGCCTGCCCGCCCATTCAATCATGACCTGCAGGGATTAAGGTGGGGGATTAGCACGAAGCTAAGTGAGTGAACACGAAACTAACAGTTCAACTTAGCATAACAATCTGTTTACATCAAATAATCGTAAACACATATCATCAATATCAATATCAAAGAGGATCGGTGGTTTTTGAGGAACCCTACTGCCGCGGTGGCCCTCAAGAAACGCTTATCACAATCTGTAGTGGCCACTACAGAATATACCGATAACTTGATATTACCACTACACAATATGGGTTTAATACAACACATGTACGACACCCCATATCTGTAATCTTGTAAATCATCAAGTCCAACAATCTGTTGACCTCTTTACTAGCAATCAATGCCCAGAGGCCACATTGCACGTAGATTCATAATCAGCATATCAACATATCAGACTAAATAGTCTATCAATTATATCTACGTTTACTTGTTGCAACCAAACCGTTACAACTGAATCAAACATGTGAGTTCCAGATCCACTCACCTGCCAGTCTCAGTCCAACAACTCAGAAGTCTTATATTACTGAGTCTTATGCTGATCTGAGAATACAACAAATAATGAGTTAGTAACTCATTCCATAATCATATAACATATTTAAACAAGCAGGTAAATTCCTGAAGTCTAAGAAAACAATCGTTCAATCCGAAACGAAACCAGAAAGTCCCGAAACAAGGTTTAAAACTGAAAAATGCCATTTTCGACCCCAAGATGACCCCGAAAGGCCTAAAACTGCCTAGGCTCATAGAATAGAGCCTTGATTATTGGGTCGTTTTCGAGTGACCATGCGAATTTCGGCCCAATCCGTGTTAGTGAAATTGTCACTTATCCGTTACCCTGAAATTACTTACGCAATTTCAAAATTTGCAAAACAAAAATTCTAAAATCTCAGTTCGCAATGATCTCGGTTCGCTTCGCAACTCGGTTCGCAAGGCAAGAACTCAGTTCGCTTCGCAGCAAACTCAGTTCGCAGCCCAGCTCAGTTCGCAGCCCAGCTCAGTTCGCAAGGTTCAGTTCGCAGCACAACATCTCAGTTCGCAGGTCAACTTAGTTCGCTTCGCAGTCAAGCACTGCGAACTGAGTTCATCTTCTGCAAACTCGCGAACCGAACTTGCTGTAACCGAAAAACCGAGCTTTTCTCATCCAAAACTCACGAATTCGATTTCCTATCATTCAAATAAGCTTCCTAACAGTTTATATGCATTAAATAACATCATATAACATCGTTTAAGCTTAATTTTCATATCAATTCGTGAATTAACCGAATTTCATAAAAAATACAATTATAAACTTTAAACACTTACAGGAACAAAGTAACGATGAGGGTGTTACTAGAAATTCGTTGTAACACAAAAGATGATAATACGAAATGATTCACGAATTCACAGAAGATTTCTTCAAAGTTTTGGTTTTTCCCTCACTTTTGTTTTCGGTTCGCAGGAAGTATGGAAACTTTGAGAATTGCACAGAAGGTTTGAGAATATATGCGAATATATAAATTAATCTAACCCAATACCATTACAATTTTAGTTCCCTTCTTAACCTATTGTCTGGAACCTAAAACCATTTTGCGAAAACCAAATATTTTATTTTACCGATAACTAGTTCGGTTTAAATCAATGAATTATTCATTAGTCATAATAATTCATTTATCCTTTTGACAATGTTATCAAATAACATAATAATACTAAAATATTCCTAACACATTAAATAATAATTTAAAGTTTAAGAAATTACCGGAATACCACTAGGCCCTTAAAGTGGGTGTTACATAATTAGAGTCGAAGATTGTGGCGGGATATTCTAGCGACTGAAAATTATTTTAAGAGCTAGTTTAAGTGGTTTCTTATATAGGAGATTCTAGATAATATTTTTTCAAGAATCTCCACCTTCATTTTATTACCAGACAAGACTTTTTTTATTTATAAAGAATGAAGATTATCAAAATTATAATCTCAATTATCTATAATCTTCATGTAACGCCCAATTTTTTATTTATTTATTTATTTATTTTTATACCATACGCGATCACGTACTGTACACAGACTGAGAGTACGCAATCCTACCAAAGGCACGCGATCGCGTACTCAATACATGAAAAGTTTCTGTTCAAGTTTTAGTACAAGGTACGCGATCCCGGCAAGGGTACGCGATCGCGTATCTAAAACGAAATAGTTTATGTTTCATTTTCTTCACTGGGTACGCGATCGCGTGACCCTTACGCGATCGCGTACTGGGTCCTGGAAATGAGAATCTGCACAACTTAAGTTTTTGACCCAAATTCGAACGCGTATAACTTTTGACTCGTAAATATTCAAATACTGAAATTTTGCAGACACGTTTCATATGACACAATAGAAGTTTTCCAATTGGCACTTTTCTAAAATTCACACTCATGACGGTTTTGGACTTAAAACCGAAAAGTGACCATTTGGACACTTTTAAGAACCACACTTGCAAACATTTTGACTCGATTACTCCAATTACCTTCCAGCAAGTCCACTTGCATATTTTAACATATATTAAGGTTGTCCAAACCATCATTTTAACTAATTTTAACAAAACGACCCATTGGGAGACCCATTTTGACTCGTTTGGAAAATCAATAACAAATTGGACTATTAGGCTTCTAAACCAACAACATATCCACTATTCCATCTCCAAAATTATAACCAAACCACAGTTTCAACCCCTTCACCAAAATGGCCCATTTTGACCATTTAACCAAAAATGACCCATTTGGACACTTTAACCAAAATGCAACTTGGGCAAATTATGGCAAGCTAATAGCAACTCGGCAATTTAAAAGTACACTTGTCAAACCTTTTTGTAAGTGAAATCCACGTTCATTCTCCATATTCCATAAGCCACCCCTATAATCATGTTTAGCAATTCGACCAATTGGCGCCTACAACATTAAACAACTGAACGGGTAAACTTTACGCTTAGTAAGCATACGGGCAATTAAATGAGTAATACATAACAACAAGTAGCAAGCAACATCTGAACCACAGTAACTACTGAATCACAACCACGGAGCAAATAGCACTAAGCAAATAACCACTTGGGCAATTGTAGAGATTATTCTTTCACTATGCGGATCCGCGGCCAAAACTCACTTAGCACCATACCACGACGATATGCATGCTAAAACAACATAATGTGCAACAACTGTAACAACTAGCACAAGTGCAACAACAAGCACAATGTGCAACCAATGAAGCTAACATAAGTTAGTTAATCTCTACGATGTCAAATCATCAACACATAGCAACATAACATATAATAACAATCCAATCGATCATGTGAATCTCTTACACGTATGCAATCCGGAAAACACAACCATTACCTAATTAACCCTCATATCACTCACCTTTGCCTTGCCACCCAAAAGCATGAGATACACAAAAGCACCACTTCCTTTAGCACCTAAACAATCATATAAACATTCACATATATGGAAATACTCATGTTCTCGATTAATTACAATTTTGACTTCAATTTGGACATTTTATCGTAGCTCCAACTAGCTGTTTTGAACATCATTTTTGGAGCTTCTAAACCTTTCCAAAATGAACATATAACATCATTTATAACTTTTCTCATTTTGTTTACCACTTTTAACTTCATAATGATCGATTTGACCTTTAAAGTCAAACCGAACACTATTACCAATTTTAGGCATAATTCAATTTATGGCTTACCTACTCTTTCTACTACTTTAAACATCATTAGTGACCTCAATTCAACTCAATTAAACTAACCATAGGGTGAATTACCCTCAATTAACAAGAATCAACCTAAACCCTCTTTAGTTATAAATAATCAATTTACCAATTCATTATTTAATTCAACTTTTGATCATATAACTATGATTTATATACTTCATTAACATTATTTAAGCATAACCCACCCATCAATTCGTTCAATTCATACCCAAACCCTCAATTCATCAAATCCCTTAAAATTTAGGTTAAAATAATCAAGAATACTTACTTACTTTAGGTTAGGGATGAGAATTACTACTTGAATTCGACTCTCTCAAGCTTAATTTGATGTTTCCCCGTGAGTTCTCTTCTTCTCCTGTTCTCTCCCGTGCTCTCTAGAAGTTCCCGTGTTCTAATTTTCAATATTATGAACGTACATGTATGTATATGGTTATTTATTTAGGTTAGTTTATATTTTAAACGGGTATTTACATTCTTAACTCCTCTAGTTCCGTTTATTTAAAAATACATTACTTAAACGGTTATTCCCGACTTATTATTTATGTAATTTAAATACTTCACGACTACGTATAGTATACGTAATTTATGTAACAACTTATAAAATAAAACATTTACGTACATTATAATATTACTTCAGCTTTTGGGTGTTACACTTTAAAAATACCTTGTGCCAAATACAACCTGAATTGATGCAATAGTTGATGCTTTAAGTCATTGGTTTAGTCATTGCCAAACGCAAACACATGTAAAAATGATGCCAATAACCTGTAATTAACTTGCAAACGTGCTAGAAATATAGACCTTCCGTTTTAAGTATACTACTCGCATTTGTATCGCTTACTCCAAATTAAGTGTTCATCGAAGGGCATTGTAATTTATCAAATTTCAAGTTATAACCTTAGGTGCACATATTCACGAAACTTCGTTAAGTAGTTGTATATATTTGGTAACTTTTATATTTAACCAGTGCCGTCTTTAAGGGTGTGCAAGTGGTGCGGTCGCACAGAGCTTCCAAATATTTAGGGTCTCCAAATTAGGTTCGGTACTAGTAGTAGTTGTTAATATTTGACAAAAAAATTCAAATTTATGGGGTGCCCAGATATTTGAGACTTCAAAATTAAGTAAAAAAAAAACAAGTTCTATTGTATTAATTTTTAAATCGAACTATTAGTTGTAACATTAATTAGAAAAAGTATATGATTGAAATTTGGATGCATAACACTGATAAGTTTATAATCGCGACTTTATATTATAAGGTCTCATTTATAACGACTTGCACAGGGCCTCAAAAATTTTAGAGACGGCCTGAAACAAACGTCAAAATTACATGTTTATAAAATTGTATGCATTTATATAGTCCTCGTATATATTTATCTTGAAAATATGGAGTATAATAATTACAATAACCCGT
This sequence comes from Gnaphalium uliginosum, assembly GCA_963930675.1. Classification (NCBI taxonomy): domain Eukaryota; kingdom Viridiplantae; phylum Streptophyta; class Magnoliopsida; order Asterales; family Asteraceae; genus Gnaphalium; species Gnaphalium uliginosum. The sequence goes on along the minus strand of OZ005682.1, from coordinate 5,226,473 downwards.
GATTATATCAAAAAAGTAATATATACTTGTAGAAATAAGTCTTCATGAATGTCACCAAGTAACAATGAAATAGTTTACGGTTTTATACTTTTATGGTTTGCATCATAGTTTGGAACTTTGGATAAAAAGGAGTATGATATTACTCCGTATGATGTTTAATTTGTGGGTTGCCTTTTAAGAGGGTGCACCTACTACCATGTTTAAACACATTGAGGGTGTCTTTAACAATAATAGGTCGGAAGTAAGAGGGTGTTTGGAGGGCCTATTTTACAAGCTTATTTGCATACAATAAGTTCATGTTTTAATATTTGGGGAGCTTGTTTTTTGAGCTTATTTGCTTATTTGTGAGGTAAAATTAGAAGTTTAATTAAGCTATAAAATATGAGCTTATTTGCTTATAAGCAATAAGCAACAAGCAATGAAAATAAGCTCCCCCAAACACCCCTTAAGTCTGTAGCTGAAGCTGAGACTTCTATTCAAAAGTTTATTATCTAAGAGCATTTGGAGCTTATTTTTGCAAGTCTCGTCTTAATTGTGTTGCCAAATAAAATTTATGAGATGTAGCTCATTTAAAATAGAATTTCAAGTCCCTAAAATGTCTCAAAGGCCTTGTGTTAAACACGTATTAACTTTAGTCAAACTTCTTTTAAAAATAAAATAAACAAGTTAAAAAACTATTGTTTCCTCATGAAAAAATACATCATCTCATTACCTTTAATAATTACTTCAATATTCAAATCATTTCAACAATTATTCACACTGGAAAAGAAATGTCTCTTACTATCATCAAGATACTTACAAATAAATTGTCAACTAAATATTACTTACGAAATTAACTAACTTCGAACGGATATCTAAATGTTTAATTTAAATAAAACATATATTAATAATTAATTGTAATAGTAATAACAACAATACTATGTGGAAATAATTAGTTTACAAAATTGTAAATCAATACAAACTAAATGTTCTTCAATTTTATATTCATCCTTATCAATATCGTAATCAAACGCTAACTGAATTAAATTTTCAACGCAAACCGAATATTAAAAATTGAATAATCCTTTGTGTTTCAACATCAACACACGAAATCTTCACTCACAAATCACAACCAGATTACTTACGAAATCTTCACAGGAAAAGTACGTGAATAGCAAAAGATCGTAATCACTTACGAATAATATTATTAGATCACTCGATTTAATTGCATCAATATCACAACTTTACTTTTATAATCCTGCAAATTTGCGGTTCGGATCAAGTGATCAGTCTCATCACATGAAGATTAATGTGGCTGTAGAATTCCCAAATTGGTTTCATGATCTATTGCCATTTGCCAACTATATATAAGAAATTAACACTAAATAAACTTGTAATTCGATCTTCATTATCCAAAATGCACATGCATATAAAAATACAAATATATATAACTATATAAGTCATTTAAGTTGTAAAAAATAATTACTATAAAAATCATATTATAACGTTACATGCACTCTTATATATAAATGTGTTAAACATCAATGAATAAAGACAGATGTAAAATACAAAATATTAGGTAAGACTTTTAATATTATTTCATGTTACAAATTATTATGTTTTTTCCAACGTCCACAAATACTCTCTTTGTAAGTCATCGTACTTGTTTACTGCATTTATTTATATTCTCACAAAATTAAGAATCTCAAACAAACATTAGTTGTACAAGTAAAACAATGTACAAAATTTTAAAAGATTTATAAGTTTAGATTAGTTATCAAGTATTGATTTTTTCTAAATAATGTTTCTAATTCTATTTTTTTATCAAGTGTCGGGTAGCTTATAAAAGTATTAGATCTTAACTTTATTAAGTTAATGACTTTTTTTTTTCAACCTATAAACAAATCGTAATCAATTGTGTTTGATAGCTAATTAAGGTTTTTACATGGGCCTTCCTTTAAGTCATTTTACATTTTCTCTCCTCTCAATGTTCAACTATTTCATTTCATCAACCACAGTGTTATCCTCAAAATGATAAAAGAAGATTTACAATAACATCTATCATATAAAACAACGTATCTATGCATTTATATGACTAGAGTGACAGTTCGAGTTGGATCGGGTTCGGGAGTTCGGGTTGACGGGTCAAAGATGGTCAACCCGAGCCCAACATAATTTTATAATCGGGTTGATAAGTTTAACCCAATTCAAAACCCGATAACCCGAATCAAATTCGATTTTAAATCGAGTCATAAGCTTTTTGGGTGATTTTCGAGTTTTCAGGTTGGTCTCGAAAGTCGGGTCATTCGGATTAAATGGGTCATACAGGTAAATCTTTTCAAAAACAATAGCTAATCATTCATTAGCATAAAAATGCTTATAAAATTTCAAAAGTAACCATTCATGACACATATTAAAAGATTTCAAATATCACGAGTTTTGAATTTTAAGTGTGGGCCATAGATCATCAAATGAAAATGTCCAAATTTTATGTCATACTCAAATTAAAATAATTTATAATGATATAATTTTTTTTCGAGTTGTCACGTCAACCCGAAAATTCATTTGCTGACCTGGACCCGATCTAAAAAAATATCACGTTGACGAATTTCGTCCCAACTCTTATTATATTCGAGCATAGTTGTTAAACTCTTACGATTCACGAGTCGACTGTTACGAGTCGAGTCAAAAATCCAAAAAGCGAGGCGACTCGGACCCTGACTCTTACGAGTCATTTATTGACTCTTCCGACTCATGTGTGACTCTTCCGAGTCTTGTGCGACTCTTGCGAGTCAGAAAATATGAAAACTTTTAGTGTAATGCAATACAACAAATAAAAAGACAAAACAGGAAAGAAAATAATAAGTGTTTGTGTTGATTGACGGTCAAAGACTTAATTATCGAATTTTAGCATGTTTTATTTTACTTAAGAATAAAAATCTTAAACAATTATATTAATATACATATAAAGATATATACTTATTGTAAAATAGTGACTCTTACAAGTCGAATCGAATCATAAGTCACGAATTAAAAATCGAAATTCCGAATCACGAGTCGAGTTACGAGTTAACAACCGTGTATTCGAGTCATGTTTATATCGATTTACAAGTCGAATCGAAAATTGCAAGCCTCGGACAATACTTTATTCTAATCAACAACACTATTTGGAGACGTACAAGCCCTGACATTGTCAGACTAATCAACCTTTTTTCATAATCTCCATATGCTTCCACAAAAGGCGCCATCTACCTCTTTCCATTTTTCCCTCAAAAAATAAATAAAAATTAAAATAAATATCCTCAACTCCATTGCTACCTTTTTAACCATGTGCTTTACTTTCCCATATACCTAAATAAATAAAACCCAAATTCCATAATCCATTTCCATTCTCATTCCCAATTTTTTCTTTCTTCTTCCAACTCCATAAATTTCTGTCTCTATCGTCCGATCTAAGTTTCGAATATGTTTTAACAATCACAATAATAAAACTAAAACCCCCCAACATTTTTTCATTTTCACCCCCTACCAAAAATTTCTCTCTAAATGGGAAATTGTAATAAAACCCCCAAAAATACTAATTCTGACAATTTTAGCCCTAGTATATCTTCCTCCGATCACCTTTACCGGAAACCAGATCACTCCGATCAAACTCACCAGAAAACTAACACCTCCGATCAACTTCACCGGAAATCAGATCAATCCGACGGAAACAAATTTCCGTCGCCGGCACCGGCGGCGTTGCCGGTGGTGAGACTGTACGGATCACCGGCATCACCAGCAACATCCTACATTCGATTCGCGATACTTTACAAACCAGTAACTCTACTTTTTGTTCCATCAGAAACGCCAGATTTCGGATTTGAAACGCCGGTGATACAGTACGGATCTGACGTCATCTCCGGATCTTCGGTGACGATTCTCCGGTATTTAGATGCTAAGTTTCCGAAACCGTTGTTGTTGAGTAACTGGAACACGTGTAATGAGAAGATGCCGGTGGTGGTGACGGCGACGGTATTGCAGCATAAAAGTTTGACGTGGCATTTGGAGAGAATGGTGACGTGGGGAGAGGATTTGGCGACACGTGGAGGTAAGTCGAGAGGTGATCCAGTGATGGGGAGTGCACGGATGGAAGTTAAAAAGTACGGAAGAAGTTATTCACAGTTGTTGGAGTTGTTGCTTGAACATGCTCAGATGGAAGAAAGGATTGTGTTTCCAGTTTTGGAAAGGGAAGATAGAGGTAATTGTTACAGATCTGGTTTTTATTTTGACTTTTTTTAGTCAAATTGAGTGGTTTTTAGATGATGAAATTGGTGTGAATAATTAATGTTTTGAGAAAAATGTGACATTTTTGTTATGGTTGTAACGTAGTTAATAATCTTAGCGTATTAATTTTAAGTTGAACCGGAAAAACATGTAAATTTGTGAATTCGAAAGTTACAGCTTTGACTTTGAAAGTCAAGTTGAGAAATGGTTGACTAGGCTAGCATTGCTATTATAGAGAGACTGTTTCTGGGATTTTAAGTTCAAATGAAGGGGTTTTGACACAGATAATTGGTTACTGAATCTTCACGCCCTTTTTTATTTTATTTTACATCTGCAGAGCTCAATATTATGATTCTTTGATACATTTTTTTCTTTTTGGTCTTAAAAGTACAATGATCACTATCTTCTATTTTGCTCTTAATTCTATTTAGTAATTGTATAAAACTGAATATGTTTTGTTTGTATGAAATTAGTAAAGAACCAATTTTACACTCAAAAGTTGAACGTGGACCCTTTTTTTAATCATATTTCATCATTTTTGAAGGAACATTCTTTTGATTGTTTAATCTTAACTTTACTGTCAGCTTGCTTTGCTACAATTATTGTTTTATACATTTCTATGAATGCACTTGATTTATAGCCATTAAGGATGGGTTTTCATGATGAAACATAAGATATTATGTAAAAGCTGCTTGGTGCTTCTCTTGTACTTTTCTTATCTGATCACCATACAATCCACTCATAGTTGCCTTCCTTACAATCAACTTCCGAACTCTTTTTATCAAAAAGAACATAATTACATCTGTCCCAAAATGATTGTCAAGTTTGTTACTCCCTTCTTTTCAATATAATGCCGTGTTTGACTTTACTGTAAGATTGTTTCACTGTTAGTTAAATATTTAAATGCCATCCAATAATGACAAAGTAGATGAATATAAAAAACAAGTTTAATGATACAATAGTTTGTACTGATCACAAATGAATAAATAAGAATGTTTCTGCCGATGCAGGCTTATCTAAACATGTTACCGAGGAGCATGCTAGAGACCTACCCCTCATGAATGGCATCAAAGAAGACATCAAAACCATAATAGTGCTTGACTCAGGAAGCACTTCATCCCAAGACGCTCTCTATAGTCTATCCACTCGCATTAAATTGCTACTGGTATGTCCTTTATCCAATTTGAAAAATTATATCAGTGTACCGCCATGAGATATGATTTGTTCAACATTGAGCAAACTAAGTTTCAACTTCAGAATAAATACGAGTGTTGATTAATTCAACATAATTATACATACATGTCCAAGTATGTATGTACTGAGGATGAATTTAAGGAATATATTGGAGTCTTGTAGACTAGATGTTGCACCACTTGTAGGAACCATAACAATTGTGTTATTGAGGAATGAGGAATTAGTTAATCTTCTTAGAGTCACAAATTGTGACGTACGCTACATCAGTTCTTCTTGATGTTACGTAAATGTATTCTCCAATAAAAAAATGGACTGTATTAGTAATGCCTTAGAAGATGTAAGTAATGGTAACCACCCCTATATATAGTTAATAAAAACTGTCTTCTTTGCAAAATGCTGGAGAAAGACTGCCCAAACCCTCTCAAATCCAAGGAGTCCATATTGATTGTTTGTTTTAAATGAAATTTTGCATGGGCAGGATAATTGCAAGCAGCACTTTGAAGAGGAAGAGAGAGGGATCTTGCCATTAATGGAGGCAGCAGAGTTGACTCAAGGACAACAAGAGAAACTATTAGAACAATCTTTAGATGTGATGCCCAGCACACACTCTAACCTGCTCAAGTTTTTCATGGAAGGCCTTCTACCACAGGAAGCCGTGCTTTATCTTGACTTGATCACCAAATGTACTGATAAAGGTCGAGCCGACTCCATATACAGCCACTTAGTCGAGTAAGTTGATTATGTGTTTATTTATTTTATCAATTTCATTCATTCTTTATTGTGGGACTTATTTAATTGATATACTAGTTATATAATCACATTTAATCAATGCGTGTCTGTAAATACTGTGAAAGAATGAGCATCTATCTCCATTTGTAGGTCCCAATTGTGTTCAAAGAAACGGGACCTGCAATATAATAAAAGAACAGACTAATATTTCAGTGTTGAACAATATGTAAATGTGCATTTTTGTTTTGATTCAGAGAACACGGTGGAAAACGCAACGATGGTCGCCCGACTATGGCATTGTTGTTAAAGGCAAAAACATAAGCTCCGTTCTGAATTCAATGGTCCCAACGGCGACCAAAAGTAGAATATGCGTGTGTAGGTAGTTAGAAACTATCAGCTATAGGGGTTGTTTCATGGTTGGGTTTGGTTATAGTGGTTGGTTTGGTTATATTGTATGTATGTTCTTTGTTAGGGTGTGGTGTGTAACAACCCAACCTAATTCCATATTAACATCAAGAACCATAGAAAATGTAAAAAGGGATGAAAACCCTGACTTTGATGTACTGATTTGTAGGCATTGCTTTTAAAAGTTGTATATTTTTTTTTCTTTCAGATTTGCTTGATCCAAGTTTACGGGCAGTTTCTTCTCTTTGCAAGTGTCCTGGTCCTTGTGGATAGCAATCACAATAAAAAAAACATAGTTGGTAACAGAGTTTGAATTACAAAATTAAACATAAACAAGCGACTTGAGAAACGCCATTCCGTTATCTTGTTTATAGATAGATTTATACTCCGTATGTTTTTTTTTCTTTTTGTCAAAAAGGCGTAAATAGAGAATAAAAACCAAAAAAGTATATATGTTCCTTAGGCAACTATGAAGGAGTTGTCTCATAACATTTATTTAATCTGCTAACAAAACAAGGTTGTGTAATAATATTGATCTTGATACTGTAACATTTAATCAGGCAGTATGTTTTTTTTTTTTTTTTTGGAAATGCAAATCAAGGCAGTATGCTTTAGCAATAATTTTATTACGTAAAATAACTAAATAATCCAAATTTTGTCTATTTATATTTTTTTGTTAAATTTAACTTTTGTATTGTGCTACAATGTCACAAAGATATCATTAACAAGAAGGCTATGTCACAACTCACAACAAAAATAAACTAGCTAACTCACTTAAAATTTGAATAAAAAATACAGTACAACAATATGTTGTCTGAAACGAAATATATATATATATATATATATATATATATATATATATATATATATATATTATATTTATTATAAAATAATTTTTACATTTAATTAAGTGTGTAGTTAAACTTTAAAACTAGGGTAATCCAAAAATGAAAATAAAAAATAAAAAAATTACGGAATAATAAATAAATAATGGCAGGGTGGCTGGGTGAGCCGGTGAGGCACGCTAACCATGGTTGATATGTAACCCGGGAAATAACACTCGGAAACGAAACATTTATTCGTTTTTGGCGGGAACTGAAATAAGAACAGAGAGAGTTAAATTAAATTACAGGACAACAGTTACTCTCTTGTGCCTCGCTTAGACGCAATTGAAATGGGATCGGAAGTTCAGATTCCGGAATGGGCTTCAACACCTTGCATTATGGGAATCGATGAAGCTGGTCGCGGCCCTGTTTTAGGTTTTCCTTTTTTCCCTTCTTTGTCATTTCATCAAACACTTTCTGTGCACTCCATTTGTACATCATTTAAAAAAAACTAATTTCGTGTTTACTGTGTTAATTACATATTTCAGGACCGATGGTTTATGGTTGCTTGTATTGTCCGCTTTCTTACAAGAAAACTCTATCCACGTTAGAATTTGCAGGTTGGCCTTTCAGTTATCTTTTATGGTTGATGTTATATTCATTTGTGACATAAGATCTGATCTTATCTGCTTGTGGAGGGGCTCTAGGGTTTTTACGAGTTAATTAAGTAAATTAGATACAAACAAGTTGCAAGTCTACATTTAATTTGCAAAATAAAGTTGAATTTAAGAATAGTATTCATTCAGCAGTGCAGTAGGGTATGTTTGTAGGGAAGCATATGGTAAGTATTCTTTTTGATGGGTGGATGCGTAAGCTTTATGATAAAGTCTTTTTTTATTATTATTATTATTTTAATCTTATGTGAATCAAGCGTACATACTTTCTGATAACTAATGCGAAGCATATTCTTTTTAAGTTTTCAGATCTTCATAACCTTGTAAGTATCATGTTTTAGCGACATACCACAACGTTAAACATGTCCCACATAAGTTCGCTATTTTCCCAATTTATGATTCGTGTTGGTTTTATGCTGCGGTAGCTGAGTCATCGCTTCTGCAGCTTAGCTTGGTTTTTGTCATGCATAAATTATACGAGTATTTGTTAGGAGAATTCACCATTTTGTTACATGCTTGTATTCTCCGTATATCTTAGACACTCTTTTTTCCTTTCATTTTTTCTCTTTAGATGATTACTTCAAAAGCGTTTCTTCTCCTTTTTATGTAGATTCCAAAACGTTGAAAGAAGAGAAAAGAGAGGAGTTGTTTGAAAGTTTAAAGGCTGATGGAACAATTGGTTGGGCTGTTGATGTCATAGATCCTAGGGAGCTGTCAGCTAAAATGTTGCAAAAGTTAGTATGCAGCTTCTTTAATAAATGATCTCGTTGTAACATCTAAATATTGATTCAATGAATGATCTGTTTCATCTTTCTTATCAGAAATAAGATTAACCTTAACAAGATTTCACATGAATCTGCCATGGGCCTTGTCAAGAAGGTGCTGGGCATGGGATATCTCCTGACTGAGGTATACAATACTAGAAATCACTAAGGTTGATTGAGATTGTTATTGCTATTAATTGTGGTCCACAGTTTTGACCTTTTAAAGGACATCTTAGGTATTTTGTCATTAGTCATAGACTTTGTTAACTATGTCTCAACTTAAATGTTTTTTTTTCGGTGGGGGTTGGCCGGAATTGAACTAAGTATGATGTTTACCACTTCTGTCTGTCTTGATAATTTTGTCATGAAAGCGCACGTTGTTGAGAATTTTAAAATGTCAGATTTTTGGAAATAATGAACACAAAAAATCCCCTCCGAGTTTAAGATGCTACTGTTGGAAAAAGATTTAGTCTCATACTCTCATGGATATCATTTTGTAGAGTATTGATTGTTCTATGGACTTTATGAATCTATGTGGGCTCTTTACTGGATGACATTACTCATTTGCATTTGCAGGTTTATATTGATACAGTAGGAGATCCTGATAAATACAGAGTTATGATCTCTGAGAGATTTCCCTCTATTAAATTTGTGGTTGCAAAGAAAGCTGATAGTCTCTATCCAGTTGTAAGTGGAGCAAGTATAGTCGCCAAGGTAAATTTCTGCCTCAGAAGAGACTCACACTCATAACTATAGGTGGCAATATTAACCCATTTATTGGTAAATTGGTTGATATGGGTTATAATCTTTCTGAATGTCACATGTGTGAACTTGGAAGAGTTGATGAAATTGAAAATGGGTTGAAAACTACCAAAAGTGTATTCAAAATGTCTGGAATCTCAAATCGTTTTCGTTAAGTAATTTCAATTATTGTTGTAATGTAGTGGAATATTTTATCCAACACTTTTAAGTATTTATAAAATTCAATGAATAGAAGAGCACAAAGTGTTTGTAGATCGCCTCAACCTGACCTGAATCTTTCAGCTCATACGAAATTTTGTCCGTGTATCCCGAATCCTTAGGGCCAAAAGTTTCATGGTTATCATCGTATATCTCCATAGGAATCTCTTAGTGTTTTTACTACTTGATCATTTAGGTGACAAGGGACCGAGCATTGCAGAACTGGAAGTTTGATGAAACTGCCGAAAACATGCATAGAGACTTCGGATCTGGTTATCCTGGAGGTGAGAGAATTTAGTGTGTTTTTTTACTTCGAATGATATTAAAAGTTAACAAGCTTGCTTCTTTTGCTACCTGGTTTCATTGACATAACTTGTTGAGTGTATTACTTACAATGCATGTCTATGCAGACCCCAGCACTAAAGATTGGTTAGAACATCACAAACACTCGGTATTTGGCTTTCCATCATTGGTTCGCTTCAGTTGGGGCACATGTAACGCCTACGTCAAAGGTGGTGTTGAAGTGTTATGGTGAGTTCTCTTTTAAAGTTCTTTTCTAAAGCTTTGTTTGGAAACGGTTATGTCTACGTGCCTAATAAAGTTTGATCTGAATAGATTGTTACTTTATTAAGTCGTTTACATGGTTTACGAAATGAACTCACATTGACTATTTGATTATGTGGAGACAGAGAGTTCCAACCCAGTTAACAAAATTTGGCATCTTTCTTAGTCCTTATCTTCCTTTTTGACGAAAACTAATAATACTAGTATTCAGTTACACGTTCTGATATATTATTGTCAATCAAACAATGTATATACTTGATGTGTAAGTGTCACCAAACAAGGCCTTTGTTTGATCAAGAATGATTTCTATCCTTTTCTATTAAGAAAACAAGAATGCATCATTGAACTTTTTCTATATCCGTTTACCAGCTACATTCTTGTTTTTTAAATAGGGAAGCGGATAATGAAGATGATGAATCCTCAAGTACGACGGGCAAAAAGCAATCGAAACTGAGTAATCTTGGTTTCACTGGGGTAAAAAGGAGAAGTGAAGATATTGAATCAAGTGGAAAAGGTCGATGCAAGTTTTTCCAATCGCGTAAACTTGAGCAGCTCTCTCATTTCTAATTACAAGGTTACATTGTTGTGCCAAAAGTATAGTCTATCGTGTATTTGTGTCAACTCGTCTACCATTAGTCCACAACTTTGCATTTCTCATGTTGGTTTTGAGTGAATACATGTTGGCTGACCTTATATTAGAGCTCTCTTTTATTTCAAATGTTGTATGTTGTATTGTATGAACCAAGATTGATAAACACATAATAGAATTAAGAACAATGGCTTTTATGGTTTATTGATACTTTAACTTGTTTTGGACTCTTAAAAACAGTTGATATGAAAGTCTATTAATGTATCTTGTGAATAGTAGATGAATGAACAAAATCAAATTTATTTCTAAAAAATATTTTTTCCTTATTTTTTTTACTCTTAAAAATAAGCATGATAGCATCTACTATTTTTTCAAGTAGATTAGTTATCATAAATAAACAATTCCAAGCCCTTGCTTGAGCTTCATTTTTCATCTTTCATTGTGTATGAACTTAAGTTATTTTGGTTATATTAGAAAAAATGGTTTATTTAAGTTTTGGAGACGTATATGTGTATGTTTTTTGCTATATAATAGACATTTAACTTATGTACATGCATTAATAAATTAAATGATACTTGTACAATAACTGGTTTTAATAGTTTAAAAACACAATAAAAATCTAAGAGTGTGTTTAGTTGAAGAAAAAATAGCACTTTTCTAGAAAAATTTTCTAAGAAAAGTGTAAATGTTAGAAAACGCGTTTAAAATGGATATTTTCCAGAAAAGTTTTTTATAACTATGAGATGGAAAACAAATATTTTCACTTCTCCACTTTTTTCCTTTATAACACTCCCTCCACTTTTCTAAAAATTTTTAAAACCTTTTAAAGCTTAACTATTTTTTCAAAATAAAAAATGCAATAACATTTGAACACATTTTCTAAAAAATGAAAATTCTTTTCATTTCTTAAAAAACTAGAGATGGAAAATTGTGAAAAATTTTCCACAACTAAACACACCATAAACTTAATACGGAACAATAATATAACGAAGAATACTATAAAAGTGAATAATGAAATAACCAATATGATTACTCCATTTCCTTTAAAACCTAATTTACACTCGTATCTTTAAAATCAAATATCTTACAAACGCCATGACTAATAATTATAAAAATTACATATTCGAAATCAGCATTTGTTTCTCTTCGTTTATAGATCCAACAAGCTATACTTTCGACAATCTTTTTTCCATTTTTGTTGGATCGTAGAAAATGTGACTTATATAATCACATGCGATTTTATTTATAATCACATGTGATTTATGAGTGAATATAACATTGGTACACGATTATTTATCAATGGTGGATGTTAACACACACACATGATACAACTTATTATTCATTCACATAAAAAAATATAAATAAGATTTTACGACTTGCATTCGTTTACGGTCAAAATCACATGTAATTATTGATTTGAGGTTTAATAACATTTGTTTTATAAATGAAATATGTGAGAATAACTAATAATTCACATGTGATTTCACCTTTATATTTAGTTACTTGTATATCTATATTATTGAAATCCGTATTTATTTACACATTAATCACATGTGATTACTAATTTAATGATTAATCACATGTGATCATAACTAATTTTTTCTCTGTAGGTTTTTCAAATTATCAAATAAATTATTATTATGTGATTTTTTTAACATATAATTTGTTTGATTATTCAAATGGAATTATAGCTAGTGATTTAAATCGTATAATTTTATTGTAAATATAATCATATGTGAGTAACATAAAAATTTCAAATATCCATTACAAAATGGAGAAAAAAAGTATATCGGAAGTATGTCATGTGAGATTTCTAATTAAAGATTAAAAAATGCTGAATTCAACGGTGTAAATTTTATAATTTATAGATATACGGTTTGTGCGATATTTAAATTAAAAAAAATAAATAATTAAAATGAAGCATTCTATTAGTTCCTCAATTCTTTATTCTTTTGTCATTCTCTACTGAACTTTTCTCCAATAATATAAACTATAAACCTTCAAAAAAATTGATCATATTATTTATAAAGTTTTTCCTTTTTAAAAAAAGGTGGAGAAAATAAAAATAAATAAATTGGACCCGTTAAGTATACAACACGACCCGATTGACACAACCCGATAACTTGGTCAGAATCGTCAAAACCCTAGCTATATATATAAACACAAAAACCACAAAATTTACTCGCGCAGCTTCTTTTCTTCACCACTTCCAAACCCTACAGAGTTGCATATCATCAGATTTCATGGTAAGTTAGGTTTTTTCTCTGTGATTTCATCATCTAAAGTTTCATTATATCAATTTTAATCGTTTAAAACATGTTAACAATTTCATTATTTATTGAATTTTAGGCTCCGAAGAAGGAAAAGGCTCCGCCACCGTCGTCTAAACCAGCCAAGTCCGGCGGTGGAAAGCAGAAAAAGAAGGTCAAACTTTGATCTAGTTTCTTCAATTTCTAATTTAAGTTAATGCTTTCCGTATCTGCTGCGTTAGATACTTAGATTGATTAGACATTTTGTTTCTTTTGTTCTATTATACGTTGATCTTGTTAATCTGGTTATTAAGTAGTAAATTAGGTTTTTATATTGATGTTGTATCTGATGATTATTAATCATCTGCTTCAAATCAATCTTTTACCAACTCTGTATTTAAATACAGGAACAGTTTATATGTATATATCCTGCAATTGGACTCTACCTATCATTATGCTTTTTGTACTGCATTTTACTAGGTTTTATGTTACCTAAGTTTCTTTATAAATATTTCATACATGTAGAAGTTGTTTTATGCAGCAGTTCATTTCAGAATTGGGTTACTTGTTTTTTTTCTCAGTAGCATATATCAGTTCTCATCCTTTATCCTGTTATCTTGACAAAAAAATTATAACTTAATGTAGGTATTACCTGTTCATCAGATAACTTTCTGTTTAGATATGTATTTATGATATCTATATTATTTAGTAGTAATTTGATTCTGGCTATTTATATATTAGGTGTAAGGCTTTGGTTGCTATGAAAAGGTGGGGACTTAATATCCGAGCTAATGAGCTAGATAGTCATGAGATATGCCAACTTTTGTACTTGTTAAAATGTTCGAAATGATGACTAGTATTAAGAAGACTTTTTTGGGTTAAATAGAACCTTAATGATGATGCAATCTCGAATTAAGGACAGTTGTGATATTTAGCCGTCTTCAAAGATAATTAAAGCTTACAATTGTTTTTGAATTGGTTGTTCAGAAGTGGAGCAAAGGAAAGCAAAAGGAAAAGGTGAACAACATGGTTCTATTTGACAAGGCGACATACGACAAGCTTCTTTCTGAAGCTCCAAAGTTCAAGCTCATCACTCCTTCCATCTTATCAGACAGATTAAGGGTACTTATTAAATTCTGTTTTCATTTTATTTGCAACATTTGATGTCAAAAGAATCAAAGTTCATCAAACAGTTCAAAAGATTGTTCTATGTTCTTATACTTTGTTTTGTTTTAGATCAATGGATCTTTGGCACGAAAGGCAATCAAGGATTTGATGGCAAGGGGTGCAATCAGGATGGTATCTGCTCATGCTAGTCAACAAATCTACACCAGGGCCACTAATACTTGAGAGAGATAATAGGAGTTCTTGTTTTTGTGAGACTATGTGAGGGCATGATTTCTTGTTTTCTGCCTAGTTTTTGTTTATTGTAAGATTTAGAACCTTTATCTTTGCCATACTTTTGCCATCTTAGAAGGCCTCAATGCTATATTTTTGGAATTTAATTGTTTGCTTGTGTGCCTCTCTACTGATTGATTTTCTTTTTATAGGGCAACCGATATTTTTGTCCTTCATTGTTTTTATATTGGTCATGAACATTGACCATTTCTTATAGTTTTCCTGTTGATATGGTGGGTATTTTTAGCAATGAAAACTCTAGAGTTGTTTATCTGTTGATGGAGGTTTACTGGCTCTGGCTGAACCAAGTAATTTCTCTACATTTGCAGAACAACGTTGATATCAAAACCCATGGAAATGCCCTGTTTTTGTCAGGTAAATAGTTGTATGATAAGTGCAGGTGGGCGTAGGTTTTTTATGAAAATAATTTAGCTATGGAAACGCTAAAGATTTGCAACGAATATGATTCGATGACAATTTATAACCTGCTTTGAATTTACAATCTAATGACCATAAAAACCCGAGTCGGAAACTTACCTGAAGAGTGTACTCTCCACTTTTCATTTAGAAATGTCATTTATTGTTTATATCGCATATACTTACTAAATAAATAAAGTTAATTTCACTTTAACTAAATAATCGATACAATAAACTTCAAATATCTGATTTATTATCAGACTGGGGAAGGTTAAAACGTATATTTTTAGTTTTAATTTTAAGATTACCTATTTTTTTTGTTAAAAAAAGTTGTATCAAAATTATTAGAATTTTATGTTGTTTAAGATAAGATGAGATAATCTTTTTTTTTTAAATGTGATACACATTATAAAAAATTTAATGTGTATTAAAGTATCATACTAAAAATTTGTGATACTGTCATATATATATTTTTTATATATAAATCAATTTCATATTTAAAAAAATAAAATTCTAATAATATTGGTATTATTTATTTTGCAAAAGTGTACATATAATGAAGTTAGAAATGAAAAAAGATCGTTCCTATCAAATGATTCCACAATAACCCTCAACTTATCAGATCGTCACTGATAGAGTTGAAACTGTTGTATATACAAACAGAATAAATCAAGTTAACTTGCATTATTTAAAAAAATAAAAAAAAAGTTAATGATATACGACTGTTTTTGGCAATTTACAAATTGACTTTTTTCTAATAGTTTATAAATCACCTCTAGTAGAAAGAAAGTTATAGTAATTGGATATAAAAGGGTTTTTTTTGAGAAATGAATCAATAGTTTTTGTTTTTGTATTTTCAAGTATCAACTAATTTCGTTTTGTAAAAATGAGCCACTAATTTAAAACCGAACATTTTCGGGTATAAGTAAACGTTTAAAACGGTAGCCATTTTCGGGATCCGTTGATAATGATTTTATAAAGGGTTTTTTGTCGAAAAATGAATCAATAGTTCCCTTTTTGCATTTTCGGGTATCAACTAATTTTGTTGAGACCGGCTACCGTTTTAAACGGTTACTTATACCTGAAAATGTTCGATTTTAAATGAGTAATTCATTTTTAAAAAACAAAAATAGTTGATATCCGAAAATGCGAAAAAGAGAACTATCGATTCATTTTTCAACAAAAAACCTGATAGAAAACGAATATTCCAAGACTCGAGCACTTCACCTTAGGTTTTAAATAAATAAATAAACCTAAATGCAATAATGTTATTATTGGAAGAATATGCACGTCTCTAACAGACTAACACACAAATTTGGATACCATATCATGCTAAAGTTCCAAATAGCCCCACATCTACTACGTAGTCTTACGGACAACGTAATTACTGCTAGAAGCTAAACAATGACTTCATTATGCAGTTCATTCTCATCAACGCTACTAACCACCACAATCACGCGCCAATCCAGACTCTTCAGCGACAACAAACAGCAACCGTGGGTGCGACTCACATGCAGAGGAGCTATTAGAGCCAACGGTGGAACGGTAGTTTCAGCGACAGATGACCAACTGTTGAAGAAAGGAATAGCAGAATTCTACGATGAATCATCAGGAATATGGGAGAATATATGGGGAGAACACATGCATCATGGTTTCTATGATCCTGATGCTCTCGTACAAATCTCCAACCATCGCTCTGCTCAGATTCGTATGATTGAACAAACACTTCTTTTTGCTTCTGTTCCTGGTATATATATACTCATCCAAATTAATTGTACGTGTAGAGCATAAAAACACTTAAAAATAGACATACAGCCTCTGGAAAACAGTCTTGAACATTCTAAGCTTCACATTCAACTTAATATTTCTAAAAGCTTGAAACACCGACCACCCAACCAGCCCACTAAGAGGTTAATCAATCTCACCTATTGACCCACTCAGATGATTGTTCAACCAACTTATACCAAATAATTTTAAGCTCCTGTTGGACTCGATTGAACTTGAAGAGTTTTCAAGTGGTCCCATCCAGAGAAGTAACTAGGCCACGTGGGTAGCACGTTTAACTTCATATTCAACAACTGACAACAAAAAATTATATGATCATATGTTTTCCTTGCTTGCAGAGGACTCCGTCAAGAAACCTAGGAGCATAGTTGATGTAGGGTGTGGCATCGGGGGTAGCTCAAGGTACCTATCAAGAAAATATGGTGCGGAATGTTATGGCATCACTCTCAGCCCAGTACAAGCCGAGAGGGCTCAGACGCTTGCTGCTGCCCAAGGATTAGCCAACAAGGTACAAACATTTATGTTTTCCTTACAGTATTGAGGACAAAGTTCACAAACCTTTTAAATCAGACGCAATTTACCCAACTTCTTGATCTTTTAGTAGACGAAAATAAGTGGTTATCAGAGGGGAAAATGAATGTTTTTCCCCCTTGCTTTCTATTTAAGTATTTAAAGGATATACGGGCAAACTAACCATGATGAAGAATAAGCAGGTCTCATTTCAAGTAGCAGATGCATTGAACCAGCCATTTCCTGATGGGAAGTTTGATCTGGTTTGGTCCATGGAGAGTGGAGAGCACATGCCTGACAAACTAAAGGTTCAATTTACCAAATGTTTGGATAAATTCTTTTGTCTTGACTTGTGATTTCCATGTTACTTTCTCGGTTTCCAAATCAACAGTTTCTTAGCGAGTTGGCTCGAGTGGCTGCCCCTGGTGCCACAATAATTATTGTCACATGGTGTCACAGGGACCTTTCCCCTGCCGAAGAATCCCTGCGCCCAGAGGAAAAAAGGCTTTTGGACAAGATTTGTGATGCGTTTTATATTCCTGCTTGGTGTTCTACTGCTGATTATATTAAGTTACTGGAATCCCTTTCTCTCAAGGTACATTACAATCATGTTTGACGCCATAAAATCCAACACCGTCACTAATACATTTTATAAGTTGGCTGAAGTATCCACTGAAGTCTCTTATGTGGCTGAACCTAGAGCAGTAAATATTCAGCTATTTTTCTCAGGATATCAAGGCAGCAGATTGGTCAGACAATGTTGCCCCATTTTGGCCAGCTGTGATAAAATCTGCATTGACATGGGATGGTCTAACTTCATTGCTACAGAGTGGTAGTTTGCTCTTACTTCTGTTTTCACTAAAAATATGTTGTTAGAGTAGTGAACCTAGAGGTGGTAAATTGGGTGGGGCGGGTAACGGGTCAAAATGGGGCGGGACAACCAAACCCACAAGTACTTATTTCCTTATCATTTCATCTGTTATGCATGTAATTGATATGAAAAAGATGATTACCAAAACTATATAAACAATAATTTGATAATAAGATTTATTTTTTTCTCATTTTGTTCTGGATTTAATTTGATACTAGGGTGGAAGGCTATTAGAGGAGCATTAGTAATGCCACTGATGATTGAAGGATTCAACAAAGGGGTGATCAAATTCTCGATCATTACATGTAGAAAGCCTGAATAAGTAGTGCCACACTGTCAATATGACAATATGTATGACATTGTATGTACCCCCTGATTAGTACTGTATACACTACCGTTTCTGCCACATTTGTAACTGTGGTAGTGTGGTACACACAAAATACAAAAGATATTGTGAAAGGAGTAAAGTCATGGTAACGCAGTGTGCGTCCTTTGCTTACATGTATACTTTCCTACTTTTTTTTCTACATTTGAGTTTAAGTTTGTTATGTTATTGGTCCCAAGCAGAAAACAATAACTACGTTAACTATATAAGAAGTAGCATTACAAAAACTCTGAGGTAGAAGGTTACAGAGATCATATCATATTTGGATTTCCAAAACAAGGTCATCTTTTATGGGTCGAACATGATTTAATACTATCAAGATTAAGATAATAATCAAATAACAACAGTCCACGATGTATTAAAACTCCCAGTATGCCCATGAGAACAAAAGGCATACCTCAAAAATTTATTCAAAATCAATAGTTATTAGAAACACAGCATAAACATTAAGAAAATCTGGTTAATGGATTTTCATCCATAATCATCTCTTCACCACCACTGTTTATCAACAAATTAAAAGAATCAAAACATCTGGCATGTCAAGTGCATTTGCACCCTGATGCAGATACAATTTTACACAAGGTGCTGATACTACACTTTGAATCGAGCATCTATACTCACCTTAGAACGCGAGTCCACCCTGAGGAAACTTTCTATCAATTTTTCCTGCTCTTTGAGGAGGCCAAATAATATGTGTAACCCTTCCACGGATTAAACCCAGAGGAATCTATAAATATAAATCAATGAATTATTATGTTGAGAGCCCCACTAACAACTTGTTTTCATCATCATAGGCATGTCCAACATAAGAGATAAAATGAAGCCAACATACCGGGCCAAAGGATCGTGAGTCCCTGCTGTCTGTCGGATTGTCTCCTTCAACCCAACAATGTCCTTCCGGAATCTTCACAGCATCATATGACAAAGGAACACTTATCCAATCACCTGGCATGGCAGTTATACGTTTTATGTGTCTCTCCTTGTAATTACTTGGGGAGCTGCAAAAAGATATAAACTGATAACTGTTCATGTACTTCACTAACTACGTAAACAGAGCAACATCGTTAGGACTTGTGCAGTCTACCTAAAAGTGCCAGCTTTGACTTTTTAAGTCAAAGTTGTGTTCTAATATAAATAAATCCATATTATGAATATTGTTACAAACTTAATACCAGCCTTTTATAGCCCTGTAGCATTTTTATGAAGTTAATTCTAGTTCTCCAAAATTTTGTGAATGTTTAAAATCAGCTCCTTCACCCAACGGTCAACCCGTACATTAAACTACATCAACTCACGACTCAAAGAAGCTCATCTTGAATGAAACAATGTTAAATAAATTTATACACTAAATCATATACATTGAATGGAATATACAAGACTCAACAATGAAAATGGCGATAAGCTAGATTATACCAGAAAACTACAACATCACCATGTGAGAACTTGTAATCCGTCAGGCAGCGTTTCTCCACCAAGACACGATCATCTGCAAATGAACCATTGACTCGGTAAACAAAGTCAAACTAGCATACACCAACCAGTTTAAGTTTTCATTAAAATAAAAATGTACCAGTTAACAATCCTGAACTAGTACTATAATGAGGATTGAATGTGGGGTACATAGAGGTCCCACGCACGGGAGCAATACCAGCAACACGATCAGATATTGTGAGACCAATTAACCCAAATGTGAAAGATGATTTACATACATTCCAGAGTAAGTTTGTAGCTCTCATATTTGTATTCAACTAACAAATCAAGGCCCCACTGAAACGAAATCCATTTATCTGCGATAACAAAAACAATGCTCTAAGACACTAGCAAAAACGACAGGGTTGGTAAAATCACACACCACTTAATTCTCTGGAACACAGCGAATAATTATGTAAAACCAAACGCACTATCAACTAGAAGCATTTCATGAACACAGTAATACACCTACAAAATAGTAAATATAATAAATCACATGATGAGAATCTCAACTTAAATCACAGCTGAATATTTATTTAAAGAAACTGAACTGATAAATATAATGATGAACATCTCAATTTAATTCCCAGCATTATCAGAATCGAAGACAAAACAGTTATGTTTTTCACTGTATGTGTTCACGATTGAAATTATTAAAAATAGATAAAAAAATCTAAAGTTCAATCCAAATTCCAGAATACTAATATAAAATCAGCATCTACATATTGTTATTCAGTAAGCAAATTATGCTCTAACTTCTTAAAAGTCCACCTCAACTATGAAGCTAAACATATCATTTTGACATCTTAAATAATTCAAATTCATGTTTATTCACATCCACAAAGTTCTGCTAAAAATTCATCTCGTTATTTGATAAAAATAAAACAAATACACACATAATGTGTGTGTGTGTGTGTGTGTGTGGGAATAACTTAGATGAGATTTTTTCAACACAGACAGGATTACATCACATTTTAATGAAATCGGAGCTCGTGAGTAGACGCTGCGTGCAAATATGAACTATAATTGATTAAAGGACAAATAAACTAGAGATGAATGTAGAAAATTGAGGGACAATACTTACTTTTGGTTCGCAGTCGAGCAACTGGCCGGGAAACAGTGAATTTTCCCAAATTGATTTGTGGAAAATTGGAAAAGTAAAGTTACATTTAACCCCCACAAACTTTAGTTTTGTCCCCCCCCCCCCCCCTCAGGCCCTATTAATTGCAACCATATGCCCCTGACCTTTCTTTCTTTTTAAGAACCAGATATATGATCAAGTCACAACATAAACACAATCTACGTGTATATATATAGAAAGGATCATGTGAGAATCACTTTTATAGCGAGAACCGTAAGAACTTAAGTGACTCGCTAAAAATCCTTATCGTTTACATCAGAATACATGTGTCCCTCTTTTTTGAAAATTGAAGCCCTAAAAACTGTAATTTACTTCCGATCAATTTCATTCGCTCTTTCCATTTTATTTCTCACCGCCATGATGATGACGGAATTACCATCGTATACGATTAAGTGGATTTATTCTTGGTAGCTTGAAAATTAAAGGATATATATATTCAAAGGGGTGCTTGTGAAATAAAGCAAATCCAGGGCACTAATGGAATCTAGAAGTAGTGAAGACGTCACCATGTTATCTTGATTTCTTTACTTGAATATTCAATTGAATTCACTTAACTACATAAGGTTGTGGTTAAAATTGCATATGTTAGTTTTCATCATTTATTACAATTTATACGTTATAGTTTCAAATCGTCTGTTTCTTAGTGATTGTAATCTTTGCGAATTACAGTTATTCCAAGATGCATTTGATTTTCAATTAATTGCGTTTGCACTTAATTACGTTTTGCACCTTGCACCTAATTATGTTTTGCACCCAACTGCGTTTTGCACCTCTAACTGTTTTTGCACCTACATGCGTTTTGTACCTCTAACTGCGTTTTGCACCTATGTATATTTTGCACCTACTTGCATTCTGCATCTAACTACGATTCTTTACCTAACTAGCTTCTAAAACAACGGATGCAGCTGATATCAAATTAAAGTAAAAGAAAAAATCTGAACTAAATGATATAATTTGTTTGGTTAAATTCTTCTTCGTATAAAAAGAAATAAAATTCGAGGATTTGGGGTAATTTTTGATATGGCGGTCTCACTGGTACGCGATCTCCACACTATATATACATACATATATATATATACATATATATATATATATACTAAAGGAGTATAAAAGAAAGTTTCAGAATTTGACACGTAAGCACAAATATCACGTGTCAACATCTTAATTTTAGTTAACAAATTATTTAATTAATATTATATTATTTTTTAATATTTAATAATTAATAAATATAAATACTAATATGCAAAGAAGGAGTCCCGTATGAAAACAAACTCCTGCAAATTATTTAATTAATAATATTATTTTATTATTAATAATAATTAATTAAAAATTAAAATACCATCAAACAATTTGACATATATTTAGTTACGATCCTATATTTAGTGTAATGACATGGACTTTGTATATAATATTTATCATGTTACAATGAACATCTCACAAAGTAATAATAGTATGTACTAAAAACAATTATATTTAACAAATCACTTAATAATTAATTTATTTGATTAAATTAATAAGAATAAAATTGTATGTTTATTGACGTGCATCTCACGGGCTTAAAACTAGTATATATATCTATCTATCTATATAACTAATTGAGGATAATTTACTTCCTATGTGTCACCCTATTTTGTTGACAAATAAGCGAAAATCCTATGTGTCATTATCTTAACTTTCCAAAATTTTTTACATGTCATTGATATTGAAAATGCTTTTGAATCCATCTAATTCTTAGCTAAAAATTCTCACATTTAAAATTATCTCTTAAAAATTCTACAAATCATAATAAAAAAAACTCAAAAAGTGCAGCATATTACATATCCAAAATGAAAAATTACAGAGATCCAGACTTTTAAATTCAATTTTTCACATGATACTTTATTATAATTAATTAATTAATGTATCTTTCAAAAAGTTTTGTACTATATTTTATTATTGTACCCATTTAATTAAAGTTCTAATAGGATTATTCATTATTATTATTATTATTATTATTATTATTAGTAATAATACAATTGCAATATATTAATGTAAAAATTGAGTATATTTTTATGCTTTGATTCGTATTTATTAGCATTATCAGGAAAAAATATGCAAGTCAAATCATTTAAGATTAGTCTCAATGTTGCTAATCAGAAATATGTTGATTTAAAGTTTTTTTTAATTAATTTTATTTGTTTATTTCCTTTGTAGACGTATATATGTTAATTTCGAAAAGAATAAATTACAAAAAATATCCATGTGGTGACACTTTTTTAGAAATCATCTCCGAATTTCAATAATATCAACAGTCATCCTCATGAATGACAATTTTTTACAAATTACATCATTCAGTCATTTAAAAATATAAAATTATTTCAATTGTTACTCAAGTACATATACTACAACATTTTACACAATAATATTCTGTATGTGACATATGTATAGTCAACACCACATTAATTATATGAAGTTGATCAATCATGATTAACTTACTATGCATTTTAAAACTGTAATATTTACATGTATACAAGTTAACCCGTATTTTACACTAACAACATATAAGTTATGTGTTGTTAACAAAAAATAACATTTTCGGACTATATATTGTTAAATCGTTATTTTTTACATTTATCTTTTTTCAGTGTATTTATATTTACACTAGCCGTGCATCGCACGAGCATAAAACCTACAATATATATATATATATATATATATATATATATATATATATATGATTCAGTAAACAAAGCAAGTCATAGTCTGCAACAGTGGTCATCTTTGTGGTGTATGTGAATGGAGATGGAAAAAGGAGTGGCGAGATGGATAGTAAACATATCAGAGTGGCACCCATCCCCAAATGATTTCTCAATCGCCATCTCACTTTTACCTCAACAACAACACTCTTCCATTACCAGGTAACTAACTAACACCCCTCAATTTAACAAGAATTAATTAGTATTGATTTAGCTCCAATTGGCGAATTTTGGTGGTGTGATGGAAATCATGAATGAATTAGGTTTGTGAAAATTGAAGATCGAAAAAGGGCACTTGTGAGCCGGCTGTTGCAGTATGCACTTGTACATCAACTTATTGGAATTCCATTTCATGAAATTGTCATTAATCGTACCTCTGAAGGAAAACCTTATCTGGTATTTATTTCAAATTAAAATGTGGTTTTATTATATTTTGATTTTGTTGTAAGTGAATTTATTTATATTTATTCAAATAATTGGGACATAATACAAATAATTTTCACATTGTCAATGTTCAGATAATATTCAGGAAATTTGGTATATTACTGTTAGTAATTATCACACAAAGTTGGTAGCTTTGATTATAGTTTAGAACTAGGATCGTTAAATAATTTATTACTGTGTGTTAATAATCAGTAGTTACTCGTATATAACTATATATAAGAGTTATATGATGATCCAACTCCAAGAACATATATATCATGTTTGCTATCAAGTTAACTGCATACCGAGCTATCACTAAATCAATTGTTGGTTACAGTTTATATGTTTAGAATGGACTAATTCAAGCAATCATACATGAAAGTATATCGTTCAAAATATTACTTTTTATAGTCTGAATATTGGTTCTTATAGTGGTGTGATTGTTCTATATTGTAGGAAAGCCATGATAAGAACGTAAAATTTCCAAATTTCAATTTTAATGTATCGCATCATGGTGACTATGTGGCAATAGCTTCTGAGCCAATATGCCTTGTGGGTTTGGACATTGTATGTTGCTACATTCCAGGAAAAGAAACGGTTTCAAAGTTTATTCATAATTTCTCATCATACTTTTCAAGTTCAGAGTGGGAAATGATTGTCAATGCTGGTTCCGATGGTGACGTCTTGGACGTATTTTTCAGGTGAAGTTCATTTTGATTTCGCTTGCAGTAGTAAAATCACTTGTTACCTAGATTTTTGTATCACATTTTACGTACTAGTTTTTAGTGGCAAAAAGTATTTCCAGTCAATTCAACCTGTTTCGACCAATACAGAAGTTATCCGTTCTGACCCATTACACAACCCGTCCATTTTGTCACCTCTAAATCTTGTAAAAAGCTATACGATCATTGGTAATTGGACTTGATGAGCATATTATACATGTTTGAAAATCTCATGATGTGCAACGGGTTGATGATGGTACAGGTATTGGTGCTTGAAGGAAGCATTTGTGAAGGCGTTGGGCACAGGAGTGGGGTATAAATTAGATTATGTTGAGTTTCATCACAAAGACTGGACTGACATATATGTCAAAGTAGATGGAGATGTCTTGAAGGATTGGAAATTTTGGCTTTTTGAACTTCACGGAAGACATCGGGTTAGTGCCTTTAAATTCAAATCCATTAATTACTTTGATTAGAAGTAGGGAACTATCTTAAAGATTTGACTATGAAATAACTACTTGTGTCTGTTATATCATTAGTTTCAGTCAATTTCAGTCAAATGTGTGGATGGTCTTAAGAGGGTCTTTTTTAGATAATTGCAAAAACGCCTATTTTGGTATTTTTCATTTCGGGATTTTTAGCTTCGAAAACAAAATTTATTATATCGAATTCAAAGTAAGGATAATTTCTAAAAAAGGAAATGGTTCATAGAGGGGAGGTCGAACTAGTATTTTACTTCAGCTATGTGTGAATTAAAACATTGTGCAACTTGACTTTTTACTGTGGGAATATGCAGGTTGCGGTTGCTAGGGGTCACCCTAGGATTGCCACAAAAGATTACAAGGACACGCTCAAACAGACTGACTTTGACAATGAGCTTTACAAGATAGGTTTTAATTTACCAAATCCAATGTTTGTTACAAGAACAGTTAAGGAACTATGTAACGTTTTCCACACGAAAGAGTTAAACAGTTAAATAGGCATATTGATCCATGATGGCATACTTGTAAATGAAAAGAACAAATTGTGCCATGGTACTTTTTCAACTGTTGTTTCAGTCTGTTACCAGTTTCCATACAAATTAAGCCAATATGTTTTGGTTTTCATTCAAACCACACAAAGCTTTGAATGTCTTATTTTTGGTTTTGAATACTGGCATGACTATCTGTTATTTACAATTTCATTAAACCAGCAAACCAGAAAATCCATGACAATATAATTAGATATTCACATTACAAGAGGCAAACCAACAAAGTTGGAGACACATATGATGTACAACTTACAAAAATTAAAACTTCTGTACAAATAGTTATAAAGTTGAAAGGTACCAGCCAACACTTCTACAACTAAAAAACTAGTAGCTAACAAAACTGTTTCAGTTATAAAAAAAGTTGACAGCATCAAGACAATGCTTACTTTTGCCCCTTAATTCTCTTCAATTCTTCCAATTCATAAAAACCAATATCAGGGGTGACAATCCTTGTTTCTACAAGGGAAACACAAAAACTAAACGAAGGAAAACGACAGATTATAATTACAAATGATGATTACTTGACATGTTACCTTTCCTATATAGTCAAAATAATCCACAATACTATACATTTGCACAGTTTAAATTAAAAATCAACCCATCAAGTTTTATCAGAACATATTCAATTCCGTAAGATCATCCATTGGAATCTCAAGTCCGGCTGAATAATGGTCTTGTAATTCTTCTACGTCAAAATTCAGCAAAGAGCTAAGGTCCTGAGGACCACCAAGCTCAGTGCCTACATCCAATTCATCAATCGGGTCTAAAATATAAAGCGGGTCAATAGTTTCTTGACTCTCCTTGGACATTTCTTGAGGCCCATTACTGTGGGACACCATCCGAATGTCCCTTCTGGTGTCACCACCGTTATGATTAGGTCCATATGGTGAAGGCTGTACAGGGTGTAATGTTCTTGTAGATTGGTTAACAAATCCGTTCCCTGGTATTGGTGGTTGAACTGCCTTGTGTTTGGATTTTAGTTTTGTTTTCCTCTCACCCTGGTATGCACGCTTTCCCATTGGGCCACCCATAGTACCAACGTCATCGAGTAAAAGTTCTTTCTTCTTTCCTCTGTTTGATATTGGTCCATTTCTGGCAAAAGCCTCATCTGGTCATTATAAAAAGATTCAAACATGTTAGCTGAACCACAATCAAAAGGCCCCGTGAAGATGTTTTTTGCTGATTAACCAGATATTAAATTCCCAAATAGATGTACATTCTTTAAACAAAGACTACCCTACCTGATGACATCCTTGAATCTCGGTGGGGGTTTTGGAATCCAATATATTTGGTAGCGGTGTTAGCAACAGGCCCATCAACAGAAACTGTAGGCTCCAACTCAATGTCCCCTGGAGCAAAAAGGACATCTCGAAGTGAAGGCACATTGAAGCAACTTATACCTGTTTTTCCAAATTTACGACATCTGGCAAGAGTCCTCTTTCCAAATGCCAACGCAACATGCTTTGGAATCTTTGAAATCGCACCTCTAGAACCTCCTCTAGTTGCCTGTCACAAATTACTCGAGGTTTAGATATGGTTTCACACAGTGCCCAGAGGCTCAAATAATGACGTTTTTTATTATCGATTGCATAAAAAGCCAGTGAGCCTCAACAATATGTATAGATGTATGTTCTAATATAGCCATAGAAGATATTTTATCCCAAAATAACCCCGAACACAAACCAATGAACACCCTTAATTAAGTAATAAATGACCAACTACATTCAGCAAAGTTAACTAACTAGGTAATAAATCAACAGGGTCCCTTTTCTATTAGAAACAAATATGTTGTCATGAATGCTCATATTTACTTGCTTATAGCATGGTGCCTAATCTCCCAACTATCGTCCAAACCTAAAATAATAGTTAATACTAATTATGACCCGTCTGACCACATAAATACAAAATCCTTAATCTTAAAAAAGAAAACATATTTAAGCCGAATGTTAATACAGTGGAAATAAGAGACTTGCCAGAAGTTTTCTGTAAGCCAGCTCCACCAATCTATCTAATGCAAGCTGCTCAAGATCTCTGCATGATAACGACATGATGTTTAATTTAGAAATACCAACAATGCAACTTGGCTCAAGTTGAAAATAAGAGATACACATAGTTCTTACCGCCTAACAGAGCTGCTTCCAACACCTTTACATATTTTCTCCAAGCACGCCTTCTTTTTATAGTTCTATATAATATAAAGATTAAAAGATAATATAACAAATTAAAAAATGTGCTCAATAAAGCTTCCGTTGTAAGAAAAGCTTACAACTACCGAACAAACAGATGCAAAAATGAAAAGTAGGGCTCTGGACAGATAACCTGTTGTCGAAGTCTTATCTTAAGCTGGTTGATTTCTTGCTTAATCGATTCATCCTTGTCATCCATATTAGGCTGCCAGTATGAAGATTTAGTATGAAGAAGTCAAGAAGCAGAAATTAGACCCATTCTAAAGAAGTGCCAAAAGTTCAATATAGAGGTGTCAAACTAGGCGGGTCAGGTGGGTTCAATAATGGGAAGAATCAGGTTCAAGTGAAAACAGATAAATTTTGCTACAGGTAGAAACTAGTTGGGTTGGATTAGGTTGACCCACAGGCATCTTTCATTGGATGATATATATATATATATATATATATATATATATATATATATATATATATATATCTAATCTATTAAATATGATCACTAAATATATATTATTGAACTTCTAAGCTAATCATTTTTTCTAATAAGGCAATTTATAAACTTGAAGAATTTAGATACACTTCTGCCACTTCAACCTCTATTTCAAGACAATTGCACTTGAATAGTAGTCATTCCAGCTAATCAAACAGTTCAAATTAGATAATATTATTGCTAAAGATTGCGAGTAATCAGTTTCCTAGCTTAATAATAGATTGAACAAAACACATTCAATGAAGAATTATATATCAAGGACAGT
Organism: Gnaphalium uliginosum; assembly: GCA_963930675.1. Classification (NCBI taxonomy): domain Eukaryota; kingdom Viridiplantae; phylum Streptophyta; class Magnoliopsida; order Asterales; family Asteraceae; genus Gnaphalium; species Gnaphalium uliginosum. Next base: position 5,197,451 of record OZ005682.1, on the reverse strand, counting down.
GGGCCTACCACTATTTCCGGGTATACATCTATGCTGTGGAGCTCTAAAAGAATTTTGTCATCCATGCGCATATGTTCGTACTGACTACCAAATGAAGAAATGCCAAAACCATCCATCTGTATCACTTGTGGCCTGTTGAGTGAATTCTTTGAGATCCCAGCCAACATCACTTCGTCACACGGAGAATCATTAAAACTTGGGTTTCTAACCGCGTTGGCACATCCACTGGTAGAAAAAGACACCTTCACAGAATGAACACTTTGAAACACAGTATCATGTTCAACTTCCCTCCTAGCCTTCTTTCTAGGCTCATAATCAACGAGACGATTTGGATCATAAGCTGAATCACAAAAAACATCCTGGAGTGGTGTATTTCCAAAGTCTTCTTCTTCTTCATCATCATCTTCTTGTTCAAGTTCGTCAATGGTGTCTTCTGTAATGAGTGCTGATAATACTCTCTGGAACAATGGGATGAGTTCTTTGGATGTTTTATCTGAATCGAGTCTCCCAGAAAAGGACTCACTTCCCTGATGTTTCACATGCCCGTTTCTTTCTCCAGAAGCATTTGTATCATACACAGTCACAGAAGCCTCACGTGCAAGGTTCATCTGGGATGGCAAACAAAGCTTATTATAGTAGGTAACAGTATATGATCCTTCCTCTATAGGAAAACACTAATAATTGTATAATAAATCAAAGGTCTAGTGAAAACATAATGTGGGTTAACCGATAAACTAGGTGAAAGTAGGTAAAGTATGATTCGAAGTTAAAGAGTCTTCAACCAAGTAAATACTTAAATGCCCCTTAACAATCAGAAAGTTGAGAGAATCGTTACTTAATGTCAGGTATACATTGTAGCATCTACTAATGGTGAAACGGATGTAAACTTGGATCAGAATCTTACTGAAAAAGATGTTGCATTTATTTTGAGACAAAGGGAGTAAAATTATCAAAACTTCAGGTTAAAGAAAGTACCACAACATTATTTTCACGACCAGGTAACTGAGGAAAACTTTCATGAACATCCTGCTCCTTTAGCTGCTTCGAAAGAGGCAGAGCAAGTGATTGAAAAGTTAAAAATCACAAAATATATCGATTATGTAAAATGTGACCATTCATATATAACTAATAGTTCCTACCTGTGAGGATAGGAAGAATTGATCTTTTGAACTAACGGGAGCGAATATAGGTTCCATTTTTTTCCAGAAAGTGCTTGAACATGCTAGATCTACAGAAGCGGTCAAATAATTATGTACCAGAGACTAAAATACATTATATCTCTGCACCTAAAAAATATTGAAAACTATTAATGTCTTACAGCTAGCATTACGAGCATAATTTGCAGCTGCTAACAGTTCTTCACGGTCATCATTGCCTGGAATATCATATACAAAAACTTACAGTATATTCAGTTATATATATTCTCAAATTTGATAGAAGTATAGAACGATACCTGTAGTTGTAGACTCAGAACCGCTGTTGTGCAAATGACCAAGACGTGAAAAGCCCTTGCGGTCGGAGAGCTTTTTCAAAGGTCGGCCTGACTTACTGGCAACCAAAGAAACCATTGCATGAGCAAAATGAAAATCATCAAAAGAAAAAGTATATGTTGAATTAAAATAAATAAAGCCAATACCTTCCATTCTTCTCACAACCAGGTCTATTAGTTCGAATTGGATTAACCATGGTTACATTATCCAAATTCTCCCCAGTTAGTGTAGAGCTAGCCCTCGCGATTGAAGGGCCTCTACCACTGCGCCCCTGTTTCCTCACACCCTCGCAATTTTCTTCTTTAACTACAGATTTGACCTTCATTCCAATTGCTAAAGAAGGTCCAATATTTTGACAATCATTTTGACCCCCAACAGATTCTTCACTTTCAGACAACCGATGTGGAGATTGAACTGGCTCCAGTTTAGGTTTAAATTGTTTGGTTATAATAGGACCATTGGTTCCATCAGATGCCATTCTAACACCAACATCAGAGTGCGAACAGCTGTCGGATGACAACGGTTTTTCTTCTTGATTTGAGACAGGAGACACCAGATTTGCTCTCCTAGTTCGCGACATTTTTTGTGGTCTTTGACCAACCCACTGAGCCATAGAGGGAGAAGTTGAGCCTGAAGGCATAGCCCGTTTCCGATTGTTAGCTCCACTTGTCGCATTCTCACAGGTTTCTGGTGTTCCAGATTGACGAGGGGTACTTGGGGATGAGCTGGCTGCCACCATGGCACCGATGCGTGGGGTCCTCGAAGCCTTTCCCTTTGTCACTAAACTACCACCAGCAATATGATTCCCGTCATGAGTATTTAACCTGCAAATCGAATATGGTTTAGACAACAAAAGAAATGCATACTTATGTGATGCATCCCATTACAAGTACACACATACATGTTTCCTTTTGTAAGAACCCTTTCCTTATTTGATCCAGCAGCAAGATCTCTGGTGGGACCCTCCAGTTCATTTCTAGGAGAGAAGCGAGGGCGAGAACTATTAGGCAAAGATGGACCTTCCAACTTGTTATCTGACTTGTGAGTGCTACCAGTACCATTAGAAGCTCCTAATCTGCAATTCAACATAAGTCTCTCTTATATATTAAAAGAAAATCATAATTAAGTAAACTTCTTAAAATTAGACTCTTTTAAATAAATCTTGACCCTTTAATGTTTAAGCCTTTTACATTTAAGCCATTGATCTTCATTTGTAATTGTGATTAGCTAAATAGCAAAGTCTGATCAGCACAAAGACAAAACTGCCCATGGATGGTTTTATTAATTACCCGAAAACTAATTTCCTCCCATTTTGACTCCACTAATTTCGTGAATACAGACTAACCCAGCTCATTAGAGATGCTTTCAATTTCATTCGATTAATTCCAAAATTCAAGTTTAATCTCGTTCTTATCTAAATGCGTTTTAACTGGGTGACTCTGATTTTGAAGATTTTTGATTTGTTGCTACCGTCAATTTCTATTTTCATCGTGGTAGTCATGAACACCAGGTATTGTGATTTTGATTTAATAAGAAACTAGGGTTCATATGATCAATCCTGATAATGATTTTGATTATGAATACGATTTTATTGGTTTGAATCCTTGATTTCTTCTAATACATTGATCTATATTTCCATTCATTATCTTCCTCACTTCCTTCTGTTTTTATAGAAATGAGTCCCTCCAAAGAAGCCTTGATGACTTTATAATAATGTCTAATGGAGGAAAATATGCAAAAAGAAATTTGAAGAAAAGGAAAAAAGACAGGAAGGACAGTATGATCAAAAAGGAGTTGTTAAAAAAGGAGTTGCTGATGTTGTCGCTAACGAAGATCTTGAGATCGGTAGAAGCCTTGGGTGATAACCCATTTCATAAACCATATAGCTTAACTTTTGAAGTCAGCCTTGGGTAGAAAAAACAATGTTCTTTTGAATTTAAATTTTAAAATGTCTTCTTATATTGTTCGTTAGAGAAAGGAAATGACACACAATTTTCTATCTTTGATAAGTTGGGCTAAATGTGCACTCTAATTAAAAGTAAATTATGATAAAACTAACTTTAAAGTATCTTCTTACTTCAAAATTATTTATAATTTAAGTTGATATTATCTTTTCAATTCATTTGGTGTTAAACTTGTGTATATTCATACACATAAAACACACATACTATTAGAAGTTATTGATCAATCGACTAAAATTAAAGAAATAAAAGCTGTAAAATAAATAGAGAAAAATGCAAGAAATAGAATTTACTTGAAAACTTAAAATTTTAAAAGAAAAAAGAAAGTTAAATCAATAACTAAACATAAGTAGTTTAGAATATATTTCACTCTTATTCCAGTCTTTTACCAGTTTGGGTTTTTAATTACTCTTGAATGATTTCAGTCCGATTTTTAACCAAATCCTTAAAATTAGACTGAATTAAGACTGTTAGACAGTTCTAAATCCAATCCAGTCTTTTGGCAGTGCAGTTTTTTCTAAGAACATTTCCAGTCAAGTTCAGAATCAATTTCACTTTTATAGTGTTCTTCTCATCTTTAATCTACAATATTTAGGGTAACATTATTAACTAAAAAGACATGTTTCGATTACTCTGAATTTAACATACTTGATAAACTTAAAACATTCAAATCGATAGATACTAATATATATTATAATCATATCGTAGCCCGCGAATTTGCGGGTTATAATCTAGTAGTTATTATAAGAAATTGATGCAATTTCTTTATATCTGAGTATGCTGGCATCATTGCATAATGTAACCCATCTGTGATCAGTACTAGATACATTACCTGTAAGGAAGGGCATCATTTGGTTGTAACCCAGGTTCGCTGACAACCTTATTTTGAAAAGTTCTTTTTGGCTCTCCATTGCTATCCATAGGTCTTGTAAACACTGTGCCTACTGAACGTTTTCTTTTCATTTTTTTATCCCAACCTTCCCCTCCTGCAGGCAACCTTTGAATCTTCTCTTCTAGCATCTCAGATTCTCCAACACTGTCCTTAAGTAAATCTCTATCTTTAGCCATTGTCACGGGCTGCCTTTTTATACCATTACCCCGTAGTTCCCCCTGCTGTTAGATTCAAAAGATAAAAAGAAATAAGCATTTGATGAGCTTTGCTATATATCAAATTCTTAAGTATGAATAAGATATTAATGGAGAATTTCCACACTTTAAGCAACAAAACAATCGATATGAATATACGTTGTTGTGTCACCAAAAGCAACCGCCTAGTACATAAAGTGCTTTCATAACTCTATCATAAATAAACAATGAAGATAGTTGCATAAATCATATTAGAAGCAAACCCTTGTTTCCGCAACTGAAGTGCGAACACGCTTGTTCAAAAGAACATTCTTAGGACGATCTTCTACTCTTTGATTTACAAGTTCTGTAGGGTTTCTGTAAATTTGAGTTCCAATCTTCGAGTTTAAAGCACCTGCTTGATCATTATTCGTTAATTCATTCCTCTGCATTTTCTTTGAAACTACACCATCACAAAATTTATCCAGTTTATGCAAGTGTTCATCCAATTTGCTAGCCCTTCCTCTGTTAAAAAGTAATATCATGGAATATTAACCAATCATCACGAAATCCTACTGACTATTTTGTACCTAGTATAATACTAATCTAAATTTCTCATATCAAAAGGTCATTTGTAGTCAACTGAGCAAATTTGTAGCACAGATAGAAGTTCACCTCAACTGATATTTACATAGAATGCACAAAAGTAGCAAAGGAAATACCTAGCAGTTGTACACGTATCCACAACGCTCGATCTCAAACGCTTTAAATCTTCTGCTACCGCCACGGGTGTTGAAGGCTTCGAGTGACCAGAAACAGCAGCTCCAGTCGAATTCTCTTCACTAGCACTTCCAACAAACAGCCCCATAACCCTTTTCAACTCAACCGACCTATCGATTTTCCGATCACCAATCGAAATTGGATCCAAAGACAAACACTGAGACAACGGTAAATTCCCCGAAGATGCTACTGTCACATTACTTCCACTTCGTGACACAGCAAACCCTGAACTAAAAACACGACTCTCCACACCTTCTCGGAAACTTCCAGACCTATCCAAATTAGACGCCCTCTTTCCATTCAAATAAGGTCCTGTAAAACCTGGCTCCGATGAACTAGCTGATAGCGATTCCAATCTCGCATTACCAGCCATAACTCAACACAATCCCCGTGCCGCACACATCGAGCTTAAATAGTAACAATCTATATATAATCATCATTAATTCGAACAAAAAAAGTCAGCGCTTTAGTTAAACGTGATGATAAAACGTTTAATTTGTCCGTACACACTACGATAGCATATAATTATAGAGCTACAAGTATAAAACCCTAGAGAAATGAACTACATTCAGCAATTAATGAATTAGAGGATAATTTTGTATTTGTGTACCCTAGTTTTGACTGGGGCAAATTTGAGTTAAATTAAGGATAAGAAATGTGAAATTGGATAGGGGAAATGATATACCTGTGAGTGTTGAATTAGCGTTGACGGTCAATTGTGAAAATCCGGTGGGTGATGGTGGTTATCGTCGTTTTCCGTATTTTTCGCGGTATTGCTTTTTTAGCAACAGTTGTTTTTCTTTACGCGTTGTTCAGAAGTCGGCTGATCGTGGGCTTCTGTTTTTCGGGTTCTAAAATGGGGCGGAACGGGTCTCCGATTGGGCTCATATAGATATAAAAATTATACGGAGTATTTTCGGATCTTATGTTAGTAGTTTTTATTTTTCATATTATATTTTTCCAAAGAGTTTAAGGATCGTAATGATTTAACGCTGAATGATTCAGTAATCTGAATAGTTCAAAGATTCTGAATCGGTAAAATAGTGAATGAAAAAATATGTTTGATACATATTCTGAATGAAAGATCTTGATTGTAAAAAATTACTAATTTAACTTTATATACAATTTGAAATTAGTACACTCGTTTTGTTAAGTTCGAGATGATTAAATTTACATACAAATTTACATAACAAGAAAAAATTAACAAAAACATAAGAATACAAATTGAATAATATTTTAACATATTGATTGTTAGGGTGAGGTTCAAATGATAATGAAAATTTTTGTGAGAATGAAGGAACTAATAGGAATGCGCCACGTGTCACAAAACTCACTTCTCCTCACGTTTTTATAAATTAAATATCTCGAGAATGACTCATTGAAAAATTATAAAAATTGCACCATGAGAATCGACATTTTTTTCTCTTCGATTAGACATCTCATATGATATACTTTTGACGACTTTTTTCATGGTTGTACAATATTAGTAACACATGTGGTATTCGTTTGTAACACATGTGTTACCTGCTGGTATTAAATGTGTTACCTGTTGGTAACACATGTGTTACTCGTTTAACAAACCCAACGAAAATGAAAAAAAAAAGTTGGCGAAAGTATATCTAGTGAGATCTCTTATCGAAGAGATTAAAATGCTGATTTTTATGGTGCAATTTTTATGATTTTTCGAATTACCGTTGGGAGATATTTAATTTTTAAAAACATGGGGGAAAGTGAGTTTTGTGACACGTGGCGCATTCCTATTGGTTCCTCCATTATCACATTGAAATGTCCAAAAATATATATATATATATATTTTTATAAAATAAATACATTCACATTATCATATTCACATATTTAAACATCAAACTTTGTGATACAAAATACTTAATGTACATAAACTTTTACTCTTTCTCAAAGGTCTTCATTTCCGGAGCATGATTTATGAGATATATTAATTTACTATATGAATATAGTAAGTTCCACCACTAGCAGCCTTCGAGTCGCTTGCCCGTACTTTCACCCTTAATTTCGCTTGATGTACCTATCAATATGGCACACATTTTACATAAGCTCAACGCTTAGTAAGTAATGGAAATGTCAAGCAATATTAAGTCATTTTCAGACGTCACATCTCAATTAATTTCACATGGCTCTTCTAGCCTAACTCTTCAAATTTAGTAAATTTACTCGATGGCTACTCAAGCCTGGCATCTCAAGCCTCGATATATAAGTGCTCAATCGTTCACTCAGTCAATTGGCACATTCAACAAATCAACATACACTCAGTGGCTCAATTGTTCACTCAGTCAATTGGCACATTCAACAAATTAACATACACGCAGTGGCTCAATTGTTCACTCAGTCAATTGACACATTCAACATATCAACATACACTCAGAATAACAATTACTTAACCACACACGTGATCTAAGTAAATGTCGTTTCAATGGAACCTCTTCATACAAATTATTAATCAAATCAAATTAAATAATTAAGCTCTTATTTCTTATTCCTATTACTTACCTCGAGTACGACGTCTAGTTATTTCTGACCTGCTATGAGAAATACCTGTCAAGGTATATGTATGAAGTTAACTCTACTTATAAATAAAAATATTGCATTTTTGATTTAATCCATGCGACACTCCCCATTAGTGTCGCTACACATAAAGGCGACACTCATATAAGTGTCGCACAATATCCACTGCGACACTCCTTGCAACACTTACTCCTAGTGTCGCTAAAACAGCAGTTGTAATTAGCGGTAGAAACAAAGCGACACTAGCTCTTAGTGTCGCAATAACAATCAACAGTATTAACATGCGACACCTACTGCGACACTAGATCTTAGTGTCGCAATAACAACAAACAGTAGTAACACGAACAGTAGAATCACATCGCTGCGACACTGAAATCTTAGTGTCGCAATGACGAACAGAACAGCAGTAACCTTTCAAAATTGATAGGTTTCTAGGTAAATCTCTAGTTCTCTAACTCATGTATGTTTTTGTCCATAATTATAACATCGATTTTTACTTGAAACTTAACCAAAACTCACTCCAATACATACAAACCTTTTTTCCCCAAATTCCTCCACAATTAAAAACTTAATTAGGATTTCATCTGTCATTAATTAACATGTATATTAATCTCAATTTAACTAGAGGTTTAATTCCTTACCTTGAGTACAAGAAATCACTTTCAAGAATTCGAATTTTAAGCTTACTCCTTGATTTCTCCTTGATTTACTCTTCTTTCTCTCACTAAAACACTCACAATACACACACAATGTTCTCAATGTTTCTGGTTGTTCTGGAAGTATTTAGAATACTAATTGGGGTTTTAATACCTCAATTTACACTTTTAACCCCTGCAAATCGCCATCTCAGCCGTTAGTGCGACACTACCACTAGTGTCACACCAGGCGTAGTGTCGCTACCTGCGACACTACCGCTAGTGTCGCAATTCAGAAAATCAAGTTTTCAATTTTAAAGTTTTGGAGATTTTGGGGTGTTACACACATAAAGTTGATGTACTCATTTGAACCTCACTCTTGATTGTTAACTCACAATAGACTATTATATAGTGTTGTAAAAGTCGACCGACTAGGGCGATTAGTTAGCGACTAGTCGGTTTCAGGGAAGGTCACGACTCAACCTAGGCCAAGTCGCTCAAAAAAGTCAGGTCAACGGCGGTCAACAGTGGTTAACATGTCAGAATCGTTCGGTCTATGGCTTGGATGTGTTTCGCCATTGTTTTTTGTTGCTAAATATGAGAGAAAATAGAGGAAAAAGTGATAGAATGGGGTAAAAGATGATGAATGAATTGAGAAGATGATAAATGAATGAATGGAGAAGATGAATATGAGATCTGATTTCAAATTTGGAAAAAGGAAAAAAAGATAGAGAAATTTGTGTTGTTCAATAAAAAGTTAAAAGAAATTTACCTTTTAATCATTTATCTTTTAAATATATAAGATTCTCATATATATTTACACATAATTTTGAAATTATTTAAATGTATAACAAGTCAACAAAAGTCAAAACCCGACTTGGCCGACTAGTCCTTCTGAGGTCACGACCGACTAGACTCCGACTTTCGATTTTTGCAACCTTCTTATTATTATTTATCAAAAACTATATACGTATTAAGTAAACAAAGTGATTAATGTTAAATTATTAATTAATTAATTAATTATGCTAGATGGCATCCCATGATTCCAAATAATCCATGTGGTTGGTAATTGCATCATCTTCTTGCCAGTCTTCTTTTCAAAGATAAATAAAAGTTTAAATATGTTATCAATCTAAAAACTTACTTGACAGGCCCCAGTGAAGAACAAACAGAAAGTAAGAGGGGATCAATAATTATTTCAGCAACAACAACCAACTTGAAAGGAGCAACATCAACGAAAATCGGATAACCAGAGAGACGATTAGCAACCACAACCAGTGATTTTTTGCAATGAAAGAATAAAAGTTTAAGGCGATGATAATGATGAAGATGGTTGTTCTTGTTTTTATGCAGCTGCTATTACTGGTACTCAACGAAAAAACAAGATGTAAGAAAAAAGAACAAGAAATATTAAGGGCAAAATTGGAATGATCGCTGCTGAACGAAGTGCAATGTCATTTAGAATGTCAAGTGGTGCATAGCGATTCAAAGGATCCGATTCAATTCAGAGGACATTTTAATTTTGAAACAAACATGCTAAATGCTGACTGATTTAGCATTCAGCTCTGAATGGGCCCATTCAGTGGCAACAAACACACCCTAAGTGTGTTGTGACTGAAAAATAGAAAGATCATTTCCATGATTACCAATCAATTATTCTGCGAATTTTAGAGACAATTTTTTTATTTTATAAGATACTTTATCCCGTAAATCAATTTTTCAAAATCATCTAATCGTACAAATAAATATAGATCCAATTTTCTTAGTATCAAACAAAAATAGTTCAGTCAAATAGATATTGAAATAGGAATAAAAATTCATAGATGTTTATTAATTGTTTTATAGAAATCAAACAAGGTATGAGCTTTTGTTTTTATTTCTACCTATAACCAAATTGAACAACGAAGAAAAAAGGAAGTAAATATATGAGGGTTAATTATTTTAGTTCTTTTAACAAAACGGTGAAAAAAAAATCAAATTACAAGATTAATGTGATAAAAAAAAATTTTCCAAAAGAAAATTATATTAAAAATAAACCGCAGCCCAGCTCCAAGCATGAGCCTAGAGCTGATAGAAAGAGTACGACAGCCATAACAAATCAAAAAGAAATATCCAAGAGAAAACCTCAAGGACAAACACTCAACATAAGCATGAAACATATTACTAGGATTAAAATAACCGGATAAACCTTAGTAGTTTATGAGTTTCATAACCATTAAATTAGTGAAGAATGTTTTTACCTCATACTTTCTGCGATATTATCATTATTTACCCTTTAAAACCTCCAACTAAACACCCGTACATGTATGTCTCTTTGAGATACAAACGTGTAAACATAACAATATATTTACGAATTTTTTTCAATTAGATACAAATACAAATACTAGTTTTATTTAAGAATATTTATTTTCAATGTATCATTTATCTAGAAGTTAACACACAATTACAAAAAGCTACATACGAGTAGTAACTTAACCGTCTTTAAATTATATTAAGAATTTTCTAATGACAGTGCTAACGGCTATGTTTAAGACATTTGGATACACATTATTTGATTGTACAATGATGATAACTATATCACAAGCATTTTAATAACCACCTCATTCACCTTAAATACCTTTATTTATGCACATAATCTTTCTTAAATATAACCCTTAGGGCTGTTTTTAGAAAAATGATTAAATATAAAATGGTAAAAGAAAAAAAGGTTACTCCCGATTACACGGTCTTGACAACCAATGATTCAGTTTCTACTCCATCAGACCGGTGCCAACGGACGTCGGTTCGTGGCGTCGATTTTAGCCGACAGAACCGACGCCGTTGGCACGGCCCCGTCGGTCGGACACTTCGGTTTTTCACTTTAGTTTTTTGACGGGAACGGATGGGAGCGAGTGGGTCCAGATGATGGGTTTTTCTATTCCTTTTCTAGATTAACATACAATGCGGAAATAACAATTAATCTAGAGTATTAAGGAAACTAAACCCTGAATGATTTTAACTTAATAATAATGAGCAACAAAACAAAATAAATAGATAAATAAGAAAACACCAACCTTCGAGAAAATCGGATTTCTCACACGCAGACCACCTTAGCAGACTTTCTTGTCTTGGAGGCGAGTACTCAAACCAGATGTAACACCCAAAATTTGTTTTTCGCAAAATGGTTTTTAGTTCCGGACAATAGAGTAAGAAGGGAACCAAAATCGTAATGGTATTGGGTTAGATTAAGATATAAAATACTTATATATATACGTGAAATCAGGGGAGATTTCTAAAACATTCCACACACTCTCAAAGCTTCCTGCGAACCGAATTTGTTGTGCAAATTGAAAGCAGTCGTTGGTGAAGTGATAATCATAACTCATCCGTATCATCATCATCAGTTTCATATTCTATTCCTAACTGTAAGTAATTTAGTGTTTATAATGGTTTTTATAGAATTAATCAATTTGCGAATTGATATGAGTTTAAGCTTGAACAGATGTTATATGAACTTATTTGATGTATATAAGTTGCTAGGAAGCTTAATTGAATGTTAGGAAGTCGAATTCGTGAGTTTTGAAAGATTCCGTTCGAGTTTCTGGGTTCAGCAGCGAACTTCGCAGCATGAAGATGAACTCAGTTCGCTGAGCTTGATTGCGAAGCGAACTGAGTTGTCTTGCGAAGTGAGATGTCTTGCGAAGTGAGATGTCTTGCGAAGTGAGATTGCCCTGCGAACCGAGTTATTGTCTTGCGAAGTGAACCTAGCGAACTGAACTCTGCGAACCGAGTTATTGTCTTGCGAAGTGAACCTAGCGAACTGAACTCTGCGAACTGAGTGGCTCTGCGAACCGAGTGGTTATGCGAACCGAGTGGTTCTGCGAACCGAGTGGTTCTGCGAACCGAGTTGTATTGCGAACTGAGATGTTCTGTGATATGATTAAATTAATAGTTGTAAATTGATAGTTAATCAGAGTTAATTGAATACGGTCGCCTTGACAGGTATTTCGGATAGCAAGTTGTGAATATCTGAACGTCGCCTTCGAGGTAAGTAGTAGGAGAGTAAAGAGTTTAATTGATTGATTATGAGTTGAACGGCCAATTGCCGAGTGATCAATTGTGCCTAGCTGTATGAGTTGAACGGCCAATTGCTGAGTGATCAACTGTGCCTAGCTGTATGAGTTGAACGGCCAATTGCTGAGTGATCAACTGTGCCTAGCTGTATGAGTTGAACGGCCAATTGCTGAGTGATCAACTGTGCCTAGCTGTATGAGTTGAACGGCCAATTGCTGAGTGATCAACTGTGCCTAGCTGTATGAGTTGAACGGCCAATTGCTGAGTGATCAACTGTGCCTAGCTGTATGAGTTGAACGGCCAATTGCTGAGTGATCAACTGTGCCTAGCTGTATGAGTTGAACGGCCAATTGCTGAGTGATCAACTGTGCCTAGCTGTATGAGTTGAACGGCCAATTGCTGAGTGATCAACTGTGCCTAGCTGTATGAGTTGAACGGCCAATTGCTGAGTGATCAACTGTGCCTAGCTGTATGAGTTGAACGGCCAATTGCTGAGTGATCAACTGTGCCTAGCTGTATGAGTTGAACGGCCAATTGCTGAGTGATCAACTGTGCCTAGCTGTATGAGTTGAACGGCCAATTGCTGAGTGATCAACTGTGCCTAGCTGTATGAGTTGAACGGCCAATTGCTGAGTGATCAACTGTGCCTAGCTGTATGAGTTGAACGGCCAATTGCTGAGTGATCAATTGTGCCTAGCTGTATGAGTTGAACGGCCAATTGCTGAGTGATCAATTGTGCCTAGCTGTATGAGTTGAACGACCAATTGCTGAGTGATCAATTGTGCCTAGCTGTATGAGTTGAACGGCCAATTGCTGAGTGATCAATTGTGCTAAATTATTTGTATATGATTGTACCTTTCCTGTGCTTACTAAGCGAAATGCTTACAAGTTGATTGTTGTGTGTGATAGATACATCAAGAGGTATGAAGGGTGGGGACTCGGGAAAGCGACCCGAGGGCTGCTAGTGATGGACTTACTATGACAATATAGTAAGAGGAGAGACTCGGAGAATCATGCTCTATATTAACATGTAACATTTTGTAAAGACAAAATGTATGTTTTGTGATAACAATGTGAATATTACTTTATATTAATAAATAAAGTGTTTTGAGAATTTAAATGAGAAAAAAAAAATTAAAAAATTTGGGACGTTTCACCAGAGTACCTCTAATTGCTCACACCCACAAACCAAAGAGAAAATTCCAACTCCTAAGGTCCCGAATCTAATCGAGTAAACTCTTACAAGGAGTAGGAATGAGAAGGAGAGAATTATATTCTTTGAAGTCATGGCATGCCCTCTATTTATATAGGGAGAGGAAAGCTAAGGTTTCTTCCCTAGGCCGATGTGGGACTAGCTGATTCGTCCTTCAACCGCCGGTTGGATTATCCAGCCGGCGGTTGGGCCTGCTTTCTGCCCAAGTACCCGAGCCACGACCCGCGTGCTCCACCGCCTAACATCCTTGGACTCCAGCCGCCGGTTGAACCTTTCAACCGGCGGTTGAATTTGGCTTCCAGAATGTTCTATTCATTTATTTTAGTTTCTAATTAATTCATCAACTATGATGATTAATAAACCAAATAATTAACCATAATATTAATTTCAATTAATATTATCTCTCATTTATTTCTCATAATTGTTCGTTGAGAGCGACCCAAAAAGGACTTTACTTTTAATGATATACTTACCAATTAGTTATGAACTTGGACACTATATCCAACACCAGATTCATTATTTATTTATTTAATTTTTTTCACTTCTTTCCGTTAATTTTTTAAAACGGTCATATTACTGTTTGAAAAAAAAATTATTTTTTAAAAATTATTTTCTAACCCAAACAAACTATAAATACACATACACATTCACTAAAATAAACACGCAACTTTCTTTTTATTTCTACAACTTTCATATTTTCAACAATTATACTACTACAATCACTACATTTAAATGTTGTCCGATTATTCCGATAAGGAAGATTTTTATGCCGTCACTCAAATTTTCGATCCGATCTCTAGGCTCAATAAGCTAGACGCGTAAGACACAGATTCAGACGATGATGCCGAATCATCAATCTGTATACCTCGTGCACCAAGAAGATATTTACCACAAATGCGTATGGACAAGGAATTATGCGACCATGAGGTGCATCATCAACTTCGCGAAGCTCTTATCCAACACATTGCGACCCTCCCACCAAATTCCGTTAAAGATTTAATTAGTCGTATTTTATTTTCAATAAATGTACTTTTATTTTTAGTTATTGTAATGCTTTATTTTGAATTAATGTAATATTTTTAATTTTAATGAAAATGTTTTGTTTAATTTTGTTATTTAAATAATTAAAGTAAATAATGTGTGAGATTCAGAAATAACTGAAGTGACGTTACTTTTAGCAGTGTAATTTCAGTTTTGTGTCAGTTTTTAAAAGTACTGACGTAACTTTGATTTAGCACAAACTCACGTGTTATTTTGTGTTTACTTTTTGGAGTTAGTCTCACACGAAACATGGTTTACACGAGGGAATCGAAACCCAACAACAAAAAAGGTGTAAACTATTTCAGTTTTGAGGGCATTTTATTTCGAATCTCTCTTTATACTCACTTTTAACATTTATCTAGGGCGGGAGATATTTCCTTTCCTGACACATAACCGAATAATAATTCATTCATCGTCATCTTGCCCCAATCTTTGATCGTCTCGGTACTCTCAATCTCCGATCTACTCTCATATTTTTTTAATTATTTATTTCTTGTAAATCACTAATCTTTTTCCCTTCCCCTTTCTTCCAATTTTGATCATAAAGCATTACACTCACAGATAGTGTTTGTGCACATGTAACATCATTGTTCATAACCTGGGTTCCATCCATAAACCCTGTTTCATACATAAATTTTTCATATATCTCTTTCCTGTATGTAATCTCTATTCTTAATCTGTGTAATATCACTGTTATTGTTTTTAATGATGGTTATGTGTTTTAGGGATATTTGGATTACCTTATTTGATAGGCTTATGGCTAAAGTTTAATATTTATATGTTTTTCTGGAGTGTTTGGGCAAGCTTTCTATGGAAGTTATCTGGAGTGTTTGGGCAAGCTTTCTATGGAAGTTATTGTGTTTTTGTGCACAAATAAGCACATAAGCTTAAGCTAAGATTTTTTTAAGTTTTTTTGAAAATAAGCTTAAAAATCACATTATTGATTGTTACAAATAATACTATGTTTTTTTAATTCTGTTGAAATTTGTAATATGTGAATTAATTGTGTTTTGTATTACTGGCAGGTTGTAAAAGCTAAAAAGAGTTGTGCACCACAATGGGTTATATAGGTGGTCATGGAATTAATGCATTGCATAAATACAAGTACAGTGGGGTTGATCACTCTTATGTTGCAAAATATGTCCTACAACCTTTTTGGACTCGTTTCGTTACTTTTTTCCCTCTCTGGATGCCGTAAGTAGCAATCCTGATTTATTTATTGAAATGTTACATTTTTTCCGTATCATACAGTAATGTTGTTGATGATTCTATCTGTAGATTAGTAGTTTATATGTGTTCACTAACCACTTTTTATATATTTCTTGCATATCATGGATGTCTCAGGCCTAATATGGTAAGCATGCCTTTTAAACCATCTTATATTGTCTTGATACATAATTGAAGTATTTACTCTATATTTATGTTCTTCGGTAAAAACCTGTTTTTATTTTATTTTTTCAGATTACACTCATGGGATTCATGTTCTTGTTAGTCTCTGCAGTGCTTGGCTACGTGAGTCTGCAAAAAAAGCAACATTTTTATGCTTTTTTTAGATAATTTTTCATGACATTGCCTTCTTATAGACCATATGGAAACGAAAAATTGACTCTTACCGTTATTAGGAACATATGCCGGTTATTCATCTATAGGTTAAATAAGATTGTAAAATATACTCTATGGACGATAATGTTTGAATTTGCTGTCACACTAAGTTCACTTTTATAAATGGATACTTTTTATCAGATATATTCACCTCATCTGGATTCTGCACCACCAAGATGGGTTCATTTTGCTCATGGACTACTTCTCTTCTTGTACCAGGTTTGTTTTTGCATTTGAAAATTTTCAGGGTTCCCATCATCACATATTATGTTTTTGTTTGAATAAACATCGATATACGTCTAACTTCCTTGATGTTTTCTACTAGACCTTTGATGCGGTTGATGGTAAACAAGCTAGGAGGACAAGTTCGTCTAGTCCATTAGGAGAACTTTTCGATCATGGTGAATAATGATTATTTTTTTCTCTAAAGATAATAATGAACTTTCCTGATGCTTGTGTCCGTTGATCTTTCTGATCCCCTTTTAATTATGTAAATTGATGGTTTTTACTGATGTTGCAGGATGTGATGCACTTGCATGTGCGGTATGTCTTCTTTAATCCATAATACAGTTAGTATTTGCTGCTCCCACTGGCATTGATTTCTTGATGTATAATTTAGTTGGAGGCCTTGGCGTTTGGGAGCACTGCTATGTGTGGAAGAAATACATTTTGGTTTTGGGTGATTTCGGCTGTTCCATTTTATGGTGCAACTTGGGAACAGTATGTAGTGCTAATAATTCCCCTTTTTTTCTTAGGTTTTTAGCAATTGTATTCATTTCTAATAATCCTTGACAAATTTCTTGCATGTTGCAGCTATTTCACAAACACCCTAATTCTTCCCGCAGTAAATGGACCTACAGAAGGTCTCATGCTGATATATATGGCACATTTCTTTACTTCTATAGTTGGTATGTCATTCGAATCTATGCCATTTTCCCATTAGAGTGGAGTATTGGGTTGTATAATCATCAGTGCATCTATCATAAGTGGTTACATATACTTGCAGGGGCAGAATGGTGGGCTCAGGATTTTGGGAAGTCTATGCCCCTCCTGAGTTGGGTTCCAGTTATAAATGGTAACTTCTCTAATGCATTTTTTTAATATATCATGGATAGAGGTCACAAGTTTGGCCTAGTTACGTATGAATGGGCCGATTTGGGTTGTTTTGCACTTTTACGTAAAAAAAGGGGAACAGTTTAGTTTGAAAGTTGTCCAAAGTCTATTTACAATGCAATGATGCATACAACCTTCTAATATGTTCCATTCGCAAAATTATATTTTAACTTTGATAAATTTAAATGTTGTAATCATAGTTGATGCATAAATGATTTATAGATTATTTTATCTTTAAGGCAGACAAGAATTGGTAGCGGGTCCACCCAACCAGGCCGGGTTTGTTTTAACCCGCCAACAACCTGCCCATCTTGTCACTTCTAATTATTGTATGGTTAATATATCGGCATTGCTGCCATATGGTCTGATCGTCATATTGTATTCAGGAATTCCTACTTCTGGAGTCGTTCTATTGTTTATGATAATTTTTGCTGTTATACCCACTGTTTCATTCAAGTAAGTAAAAATCTCCCTTTCATGAAAGAAGCTTCTCGTCGTACCTTATTGCATATTTATGATATTTATGGTCAATAAAAAGTTACAAAGAATATCTTCTTTTAAATATTATCTGTTATTATCAGCTGCTAAATATTTCTCTATTAACTTGCTTTATATTTCTTACTCATAGTGTACAAAATGTTTATAAGGTTGTACAGTCTAGAAAAGGAAGCATGCTGAATGCCTTGGCTATGGTAAGAATATTCACCTGTGCAATCTATAGTTTTGTTATTTTGAAGAGGCTTATTGGTTGTTCTTTTGTTATCTTTTTATGCTAGCTTGTCCCATTCTGCGTGCTGTTGGGAGTAATTATTTTCTGGTATTCACCTTTTACATCTTTCCATTAGAATTGTAACAACTTTCATTTTTAGATGTCTTATGGAACTGTAACTTGTATAACTAAAGTTTATTAATTTTTCTTTGTATCATCATGACCAATTTTTAATGGAACTAATATACGTCAATTTTAGATGTCTCGAGTGATTTTTATTTATTATTTTTTGTTTCTCAGGGATTGGATGTCTCCATCTGATTTAACTGGAAACTACCCACATATGGTTGTGATGGGAACTGGACTAGCATTCGGGTTCCTGGTGGTAAGATTATACAAGTTTATTCATTGTAATTCAAATTACTGCATATGCTCATTCAGCTCTTGAACTACATCTGAATAAAATTCTGTGAATTTTGGCTACTTCATAATTTGGCAGGGAAGGATGATATTAGCTCACTTGTGTGATGAACCTAAGGGATTGAAAACCAGTATGTCCATGGTAAGTTCCATAAGCGTGAATTTCGTCTCATTTACTTATTGATTTGGTAGGTAAGGGTTAAGTTTTATTATTAACGGGCTAAAAGGGTAAACTAAAGTTTAGTTAAAACTGAAACAGGTCGAAAGTCGCCCAAACCTCATGTTTTACGCAAACAACCTTACTAAAACGTGCCATTTAAACTATCTGATGATAACTTTTGAAATGATACATTTTATTGAATCGTATTTAACATGAATTATATATAGGAAGGTTCAAAAAATTGGACAAAAAATGTTTGTGGTCAACTACAATGCGCCATTTAGGCTCGTTTTTGTCACTTCCGTTCTATTCTAGCTTCTAGCTCCTATTTTCTAACACCCAATCTTGAGAGTCATAGCATCTATGGCTGTAATCGCTGTTTTTTTTATTATTCTTTTTTTATCAATTTTTATATCAGCTGTCGGCAATCTGTTATTATTATTTTCTAATAATCAGAGAAATTTTCATTTCAGTATTATCTAATTTATCTTCTGTCAATACTTGGTTGAACTTTAATATAGTAGCAAGCCTTTGTAATTGTTCATTTGTGGATTATGTTTTTGGTTGTTACCTGCAGTCGTTGTTGTATCTTCCGCTTGCTATTGCAAATACGCTCACTGCTCGGTTGAATGACGGGTATGTAGTCATCAGTTTTAAAGTTAAATGCACAATATGCGTTTTAGAAAATGAAATCGGCATAGTTAATTCATTACTTTGTTGCTCTTTGTTTGTATCTAAGGTTGTAATCTTTACATTTGTGACAGAGTTCCCTTGGTTGATGAGAAATGGGTTCTTCTTGGTTTCTGTATCTACACGGGTATGGTGTTCTTTACAATTCTTTGAAGTTCTCATGATTTGAATTACGCCTTCCATTTCATCATATACTTGTTTTTATCTACGACTTTTTTGCAGCTGCACTGTATCTTCAATTTGCGACATCTGTCATTAATGAAATTACAACAGCTCTTGGAATCTACTGTTTTAGGTAACAAAACCTTGAATATTTTACGTCTTGTATCCGTTTACATGTTGACTTTTTGACTGCTAATCCTGTGGTAAAATTCTCAGAATCGCAAAGAAGAAGGCTTGAGACCCGTGCGTATCATATTCCATATGAAGGTCTGGTGTTTTCTGGATCTTGATTTTCCATATATCAGTTATACTTTATAACTAAACAAGTAAAGGTTTACAATTGCGTTGTCAGGTTCATATTGGTCAATCAACCTCATAAATAGGAATTTGACTCGACTCTTGTAGATCATTATGTTATTTATTATTTGTATTTATACTATGTCGTATCTTACAAAGTTGGTGTATTTAGATGAAAGGTTTTACCCTGTTCTAAATATTTTCTCCTCCTTATATCATTTACTATTAAATCTTTTATTTTCGCTGGCTTCTTTTCTTTAGAATACCTCAAATGTTAAGACTTTAAGAATAAGTGATTTCTAGTTAAAACTTAAAAAGTATGGGTTATGGAACCAGACACGAATGAAATTATTATGTTAAACTTTAATAATGTAACCTTTTATGTAAAGGTCATGACTAAAAATTACATTTTCACATTTATTTGGATTTTTTACTAAGACGTGTATTTTCTGTTAAGTTGTAAACAAACACCACTTTAACGACTTAACTTTTTAAGATATGTAAAGATAAAAACAAAGGGGGCCTAACTGTATTTATTTTAGAGTTTTGTTTAGGTGGTGGTTATGGGGTACCAATATTTACGAAAAAAGAATCGGATAACTTGAAGAAAAAAAGAGAAAATTGTCGAAAAAGGGTATCACTAGTTCACCTTTTTCCAATTTGAGGTATCAACTGATTTTTATTTTGTAATTGAAACCACTAATTTAAAATTGTAAATTTGGAGATATTATGACTGACAAAATTTTCGAAATGAGTCCGCAGATAATTTTCTACGTGGTACTCTACTTAGATATCCATGTCATCACCTATACTTACATATCAACCACGTTAGCGTAATATTCAACAATTTTTTAGAAATTAACTTTTTTTTATAAAATTTATTTTTTAACAAAATAAACAAAAAAATATCTACTAAATGTATATACTTTATTTTGAAAAAAATGTCAATTTTTGATGATTACTTTTAAACAATTTTATGTACAGATTATTTAGTTCTTTAATTTATCGTGTTAACTTTTTAATTCATCATTTCCGTTGGACGATAAATAATTGGTGAAAGTCTTAAACAACAAACACAATTCATGAAAATGATTGCTTTGAGAGATAATAAGTGGATTACACTTGTCATAAAATTAATATATTAGGCATATTATTAGGTTTATTTATCAATGTTTATTAAAAAAGCTATTTAAAGACATAAAAAAAAATCATATAAATTTTCAATTGAGAATGTTCTTACTTACATTATTACTTTAAATCAAAATCAATTAATAGTTGAGTATCTCAAGTCAAAATTGAAGAACTATTGTACCTCAAATAAACGTCGTAATTTGAGTAATTTTTTTCATTCACCCAATTTTGACGAGAAATTCATAAATCATTCGATGTCATTATGGTGGATGCATATATACCATCTTATACCCTGTCACTTTCAGACTGTTTAAATCCACCATAATGATTGTTTATGTCCACTCCATAATGACGTCGAGACTGCCGCATCCAACACCGGCGCAAAAAGCTCGTTGACGAATTTCTCGTATTTCATTTAAATGCCCTGAAATGACAGAAAGTAGACCAACCATATCCTGCCACGTTGGATTCACCAACCGCCTAGTGTCAATGGAAACTCCATTGATGAACAACTAGTGGAGGGCCTGACTCCACTAAGGACAACTCCTAAGCCTTAAACGTCGGATCATGAAATCCTTCCCTTCTGGAAGAACTTCATCCACGACAAACTCTCAAAGACTCCTCCCCTTACCTGCTATTTTATGATTTTGAATCTTAACATCATCTTTATCTTTAAAGAATGTTACTTCAGAAACCCCATAAAGCCGATGCAGAAGGAGAGGGGTTAATAATGGACCAAGAAATTTTCAAATCTAGATTCTCTTCACGAACGTAGTTGCGAGGACGGGTAGAGAACTAAGATCATTTCATATCATTATCAACCGAGAAAGGTTATGAAACGATGTTAACACATAGCGGTTGCCTGCTTCCGTTGAAAATTGCTTTCTCATCCAAACGGGACAATTACCGCACAACTGCCGCTTTTGGTGGTTCGATGAACCACGGTTCGTGAATCGATCAACGCAATTGATGCGGGCCCAAGTGTGGAAGAACGGGCCCTTGTGTTTATGGAGGCCCGTAATCGTGTAACAAAAGGGGTTGCACGAAAAAGGTCATAACTTGAGCTATAGGGCTCCGTTTCAGGCCCATGAGCTGTGAATCGAAGCCTGGAACGAGGCCCACCAAGTCGTAAATAGCCGTGGGCGGTTTAGCCCACCCTCGAGGCCCAAAAACGGCTCCTAGAAGAACATATGGCCCATTTTGTGTGTTTTTTCGGTTGTATTTGGACTTTTATTTTGGGCTTTCTGACCGGCCCGTTATGTTTTTTGGGCCCATTCGAAATTCTGGTTGTTATTTAGGGTTCAATTGAGATTGAACAGAACTGAGTTTTAGTTTTTAAGAAATTTGATTTTTTTCTCTCAATTTTGCTTGGCAATTGAGTTGAAATTTTTCCTAACATCGGTATTCGTTTGAATCAACGATTGTTGGAAGGGGTTAATTTCTGGGTATTCGTAGAATCAACAGGATTAATTCGTGTTACGAATTTGACATTATATCAGCAATACACATAAAATGGTGTATTAAGTTCCGCAAGCGGATTTAGTTGTATGCTTGCAAACCGGATTCAGTTTTCAAAACGACTTAATGTGCATTACATAACGTATCCTCTTGGATATTTTGATTTCAAGGAGCCACAACAAGGAGATTAAGAAACTTAAAGATCAAACCTACTTTGTTTATGTTGAATTGCTTTGCTAGTTTTATTATTGTATCAAGATCTTGGTCATAAGGGTTTATTTGATATGATCATTTTTTTATTGTTTGCTTCCGCTCTAATTGTTTCTCGTTAGTTGTTAACTAGGCGATAATTAACCAATGTGAAACGCAATAAAACCCTTTAGATAGAAGATGTAATCAGGTGCAATAACATTGATAATCAAAGCACTATTCTTAACAACATACGATTTCAAAAATTGGATTGAACCACCGCAACCACCACCGACGCTGATTGCTCTTGGATAAACTTCTTGTTGAACACAATCTATCAAATACGATGAAATCACTGACATCGATCCAACTTACGTAATGGGAGAGCTTGATTCACTTGAGGGCAACTCTTTAGGCGTGATCACCTCACCATAATTCCATTCCATCGAGAAGTACATCGATCTTTCATATGAATTATCCTAGACTTGTCCATTTACCAACTACTACATGTGTTAGACACTTTGCTTGTGCTTCAAAATGATGAATCTCACAAATATAAGCAATGTTATAGTAACAATGTACATTGTTCAAGAATTCTTCAATACTAATATTCCTTTAAGTCTCTTTCATAAAAATCTTTTTTGTCAAAAAAGATGATATGAGTCATAAAAATCCTTTTTGTCAAAAAAGATGAGATGAGTGTGATTAAAAACTTCGTAACTTCGTACATACATAAAAATAATGTTTAAATATGCATATTTTGGATTTTTTCCCTATAAAATTGTTTTTAAATAAGGATAATCCGGCTGATCCATTCACAAAGGCACTGACAAGGTCCAAACACGATGAACATGCTAGGAGCATATGTTTAAAAGATTATATAAAGTTTTAGTTGTTAGTATGAATTTGAAACATTATAGCAATGATTTAAATGTAATAGATTTGGTGATTAAATAATGGAGATTTATTTATTTGAAAGAGTTCTACAATTTACTATTGTTTGTCATTGTGTTTTGTTTTGCATGTATAGAATTCACTTCCCGAGTAATTAGTTTTACTCAAACCTCCTCAGTCGTTCATGCTACAGGAAGTTAGTGTTGATTTAAGACTGTCATGGAGTGTTAGTAGATTGTCTATGGAGATTAGACATAGCATGTAGAATGCTGCAACATTCATGAGTACTTGATGGGGATTTAAGTATAGGAGAGACCCGTACTTAAATAGATCACTTCATGGATTAAAATCACGAGTGATTTTAAGATGATAATATCCTCTATTCTTAAAACGGAGATACATTAAGTTTCTAGTTTTCAAATCTGTTATACTTTAGTTTATTCAAACGCTGCGCGTAAATGCCAGTTATAAAGGGTATGCTAGGTGTAACATGATGAGTTGACTAGTACTATGTAGTCGAAATTTATTTGTTCCTTTTGCCAAAATGGAAAAGCGATATCATGGGCCCTCTGATGATTAAAAGTTGACTCTAAAGTACTAGGCCTAGCCAAGACTAAGTTGATGTGCACAATTCAATAGTCTCATATAGTCAAACTAATCGGAAATCAGAAAAACATAATTTTGAATCTTGAGATTGATTATAATCCATGTCTCAGTTTCATACGATATCAGTAGAACAAAGGAATATTTGATCAATTATCTAAGGGCTGTCTCTTGATATGATTCAGAGTTCGGCAGTTGCGTTGGATGACACTCTCTGCTTAGTTAATGGGATAGACTTTGACCAATAATAGTTGATGACTTGTCCAAGTGGGAGACTGTTGGATATAGTGTCCAAGTTTATAACTAATTGGTAAGTATATCATTAAAAGTAGAGTCCTTTTTGGGTCGCCCTCAACGAACAGTTAAAGAGAAATTATTGAGAGATAATATTAATTGGAATTAATATTATAGTTAATTATTTGGTTTATTATTTATCATAGTTGATGAATTAATTAGAAACTAAAAGGAAAATTTTGGAAGTCAAATCCAACCGGCGGTTGGAATGTTCAACCGACGGCTGGAGTATGGCGGTTGGAGACATGGGTCGTGGCTCGGATACTTGGGCATTAAGTAAACCCAACCGGCAGGATGATCCAACCGGCGGTTGGATCGCCGAATCAGGTTATCCCACATCGGCCATGGGAAAAACCCTAAGCCTCCATCTCCCTATATAAATATGGGGTATGCTTTGGTTTCAAAGGATATCATTCTCTCTTTCTCATTCCGACTTCTTGTAAGAGTTTACTCGATTTAATCAGGACCTTAGGAGTTGGAATATTCTCTTTGGTTCGTGGGTGTGAACTATTAGAGGTGCTCTGGTTTGAGTACTCGCCTCCAAGTATAAGGAAGGTCTGCGTGTGAGAAATTCGATTTTCTCAAAGGTTAATATTTTTCTTATCTATTTATTTTGTTTTGTTGCTTATTATTATTAAGGTCCTTTAAGGTTTAGTTTCCTTCATGTCATATATTAATTGTTATTTCCGCATTGTATATTAATCTAGTAAGGGAATAGAAAACCCATCAAATGTTCAGATTAGCCTTGACCAGTAGGGTGTCTCCCAATCACAATCAGTCTAGAAAGGTTATCGTAGTAGGATAACAGATAACGATGGCCTGCCTCTGTATTGAAGGTCCAGTTGGTTTCCCTGCCGTCGGGAATGATGACGGTGCCAACGCAGGGGTGCGATTGGGATGCACCACCGTTGGAGAATCCATCACCGCCACTCTTAGAGTGTTTGTAGTAAGTTCGACACAGTAATTGGACAATCCACCTTAAACTCAACAAATCGTCACGGAACTAGAGTCTGAAAAATCGATGGATCAAAATTCATTTCTTCCGTTTAAACATCAATCAAGATTTACTATTGAATTATTACGAACAGATTTTGAATGCACTAAAGAAACCGGGAAATTAGTTTTTTTTCTTTTTTTTTTTTTTCTTTTATTGTATTTTTGTGATGATGAAGAATGAAGAAAATGGAAGAAAAACCTAAATAAAATGTGCGGTTATACACCAAGTTCTTAATTTTTGGCGAACTTAGTCCCTGTACTTTCTTTTAGTTTCCACATTAATTCAATTAACAGATCCGATATAATATAATACACTATTCTGTGGTAGTTTTATTTGATTTTTTGCTATTTTATCGAAAGATCACATGTCTTTTATTTATTATATTATATTTTATCTAAATTCGTAGCCAACCGTCACATATCTTCATTTCATATTTTTCAAATTGAATTTTTTTCTTACTTTTAAAAAAATATTGAAACGCGATAAAACCCTTTAGATAGAAAATGTAATCAGGTGCAACGACATTGATAATCAAAGCACCAGTCTTAACAACATATGATTTTAAAAATTGAATTGAACTGTCGTAATCACCACCGACGCTGATTGCTCTTGGATAAACTTCTTGTTGAACACAATCTATCAAATACGGTGAAATCACAGCCATCGATCCAACTTACGTAATGGGAGAGCTTGATTCACTTGAGGGCAACTCTTGAGGCGTAATCACGCACCATAATTCCATTCCATCGAGAAGTACATCGATCTTTCACTATGAAATATCCAAGACTTGTCCATTTACCAACTACTATATGTGTTAGACGCTTCGCTTGTGCTTCAAAAAGATGAACCTCACAAATAAACAATATTATAGTAACAATGTACATTGTTCAAGAATTTTTCAATACTAATATCTCTTTAAGTCTCTTTCACAAAAATCCTTTTTGTAAAAAAAATGATATGAGGGTGATTAAAAACTTCGTAATTTCGTACATACATGTAAATAATGTTTAAATATGCATATTTTGGGTTTTTGCCCTATAAAATTGTTTTAAATAATTTTCTCTAAAAAGATGCAAGGAAACAAAAAAAAGTGTCCTGCATTTGTTTTGAAAAAAAGTAAAATAAAAGAGAAATATATTATGGATAATTTCGACATATCGGTTTATTTATGTTTATTTATAGAGGAGAAACAATTCCTTCAATATATATGTTTATTTATGTTTATACTTAAGTCAAATGCTTAGGTTCAAACTGTTAAAACTATTTATACTTGAAGTCTCTCTTTAGATGAATCTATTAAAATCTCTATTACTGGTTATTGTGCTCTAGAATTTTCTACTCAATTTTTGTGTTTTCTGAAAAAATTCCTACTTAGCTTTTGTGAATCATATACGTTTCAAACATATGATGTTTTCCACATATTACCAATCGAAAATGGGTGTCAAGTTTTTCGGGTTGTTTGTCACTCTACTTCATTAGACTTGGCCTTGGAGATCCTTATGTTCATTGTTTGTAATTTAGTATTTTCAAATGTAATGTATCACATAAATGTAAACTTTTTTATCTGATAAATAATATGGTTTATTCAGAATGTGAATATATGTACTTGACACCTAAAGTAGGTCTTTTGTATGTCATTGTACAAAAACGCAAAGAACATATATTATTTATAAGTTGTAACTCTTTATTAAAATAACCACGTCGACTCATTTATTTGAATTTTTTTTTGTTATGTATATATTTATCTTTAAGAAAATGCCAAATTCTACCGGTCGTGATGAGAAAAATAAATGTCACTATTCTCGACACCACCATCTTTCTCACTACTCGCTACTTGACATACTTAAAGAATGACCCAAATATGATTCTCTACCTTATTGTTGTTCAACATGCTTCCTTGTATGCTATAAGTAAATAAAACTCGGCAACTGCGTTAAAGTTAATAAATTGTACCAATACCAATTTATAGTTTTCATGATCAATTTCTGAAGCCAACTTATCATCATTTCTTAAATGGTTTTTTTCCGAAAAATGAACCAATAGTTCTTTTTTTCGTATTTTCGGGTATCAACTAATTTTGTTTTTTAAAAATGAACCACTCATTTTTAAATTAGTGGTTCATTTTTAATAAACGAAATTAGTTGATATCCGAAAATACAAAAACGGGAACTATTGATTCATTTTTCGGAAAAAAACTCTTTCTTAAATATAATTTTTCTTCTTAAATTCCAGTAGAATTCAACGTCTTTATGAACAAATTACATTCAGTACTTGTTTGCATTCTAAATGTTCAATAAAATGCCTCAAATGAGTTTTCAGGCAACCTTCACATTACAAGAAAATTACGTACATAAAAATAAAAATGCCTCAACAAACATCATTAATCATAAACTCAAGATGATACATCTATCATAAAAACCTCATTGAAACTGTGGGTGTGTCTCGATTGTGGGTGTTTTGGAGTAAGGGTGTGAAAATGAGTATGAAAGAGAATGATACATGGTGCTTGTGTGAGTTTTTAAATTTGGAAATGAAACCTTTAAAATGAAGGTATTTTCAAACCCAAATACGGAGATGGGTTTGAGATGATATATTGATTCTTATTTCACCTTACATTCAAATGGATCATTTTAGAAAACGCAACTACAGTTTTACCAAAAGACGAGAACATGCATGCACAATTCCATAATCCAAAGCGCGCACTAGATTACAAATTTACAATCACGAACCTTTTATTTTATATCCAAATCTTAATCTTATTAAATAAGAATCATAATAAAACATGATACATCATATATCTGATGGTGAAAGGAAACTCTGTGTACTCCATTGACCGTATTCCCCAGAAATCGTTAAGCATGCCTCTTTTCTTAAAATCATCCGGACATGCTAAGTCGTTCAACGTTTCATCATGTGAGTGTTTTGATGTGTCATAGATAACAAATCGTTTTGAGCCATTCGTCAACAGAATTTCTCCATTACCCAAAATACACATAGGGTGGAACTCATTGAAAACATTACCTTCCAAACCGAAGGTAAATGAATATACATTCGACCATGAGTCCTCGACACCTCGTTCTTTCATCACCCACAAATCGAATTTGATGGTATGAATCCTGGTGATCATGCAAAGGCATCCATTTAGGGAACCCAAAAGAGTCCCAAAGTAATTACATCGCAGGGGAATATTTATTTACGAAAATGTCATCTCCTTAACATTGAGAGCCAAGATCTTTATATGCCATAATGAAATAACCCAATACAAATGGCTATTTAAAAACGTACCCACATTACCCCAAAAGTAAAAATCTCGTTCAAGGTGCTGAGGTGGCTCTATCCACATACTAGCTTTAAGGTCGAAGACATCCCATGCATATATAAAAGTGTCAACAAATTCAAATCTAACAATCTTTAGGTCATTTGTGGTTGCACCATACCCGAATCCAAATACATAGGGTTCATGAAGTGAAGGTGGTCGATCTATAACCAAGACTACCTTAGATGCACAGTGAACGGATTGTATAGGAAAAAACAGCTATGTGATAACGTGTCATTCAAAACCAAAAGCACTATGCCATTGAGTGTTCCCACGATGAAGGCTTCTGTACATTCTTCCTGATGACATTCTAACGGAGACCTAATCCTGACCATAGAATGAGTCCTATCTTCAACCAGTACATTGTCATCTATAACTGTAAGAGGCCGTGAGAATGGGAGAAAGATCATTTGACGTGATCTCGATTTCATAAAAGAAGGATCTGAAATGAGTCGATTCCAATGCATCGACACACATTTGAACCTTAGTAAAGCTTTCCGGGGAATCGAACAAGTATATTATGTAGAATGTCATCAGGCATATGGACGGCCATCAGATGAATGTATATCGAACACGCAAATTAAGCACAAACGAGACGTATTAATATATATGTATATGTATTTTTTGATATCGGCTTATGAAGTACATTTAGGAGCTTTATCTTTTTTTTTTTTTTGAACGTCAATATTTTATAAAAAACATGTTAATAAGAAACTAACAGTCAAAAAACAAAATTACACAAGATTACATATAGTTTTCAGATTGCAACACCAATCAACCCAAGACGTGTCAAATTTTTTATCTCTACATTTTAACCACGTAAACGAGTTGGCAATTATATCATCTAGAATCTTTGCCGAGCTTGTCATCGTCCCTTGGAATATTTTATTATTTCTCGCTTTTCAAATTCAACCAATCGAACAAAGAATCACCGCATCAAACTTTTTAGCCAAATCAACACCCAAAGTTATAATAAAGTCATCGGCAAAGTTAACAAATAGTCGAGAGAGTAACTAATTGTTATCTCTTATCTCTTATTTCTTATCTCTCATCTCTTCTCTTATCTATATATGATATGATGATGATGATGTAAAAATAGATATACTATTATTCGATCCGTAATTTAGTTACGACTTTATCTTTAGTTTGAAATTTGACTAGTTCTTAACGTTGGGTGTTAATGTGTTGTGCAAATTAATGTTCCTTAATATTGCGTTAATGAATGACCAAAATCTGATCTCTACCTTATTGTACGTACAGCATTAATTATGACCACTTTATAGTTTTCATCAGTTTCTTTGGCCAATTTATGACCAGTTTATCCTCCATAAAATGTTTTATATTAATTAATTTAATATTAATATTAATATTAATATTAACATTAATTATGGAGTATTAATAACGTTTAAATAAATGACTTGAGCTACAAATCCTTGTGATGATGCATGTGGGAAGCATGATCTTCACTTCACTTCTAATACAAGTCTCTACATCTTTCTCTTTTTACACCATACTCCACATAATAAAAGCCATAACAACCACTTGATCATCATTCATATTCATATATTTTCCCAATTTTACTTTCTCTACAACACTAAATTCCCAAAATAACACTCTACACACACACACACACATACATACATACATATACATACATACATATATATATATATATATATATATATATATATATATATATATATATATATATATATATATAGTTTACAACAAAATACTTATAAGAAACACAAACACCTCATCCCTAAAATGCATTTATAAAAACACTTTATATTCTTCTTTAAAGTCACCTAATTACCTTTGAAAGAAAGGACTCATAGTGCATCATTGAACTTCACTTTCATATCATTTCACAGTTTTAGTGTCAATTACACTCAAAATTACCTATAAATTTACATTCTTCTATCCCCACCATACCCCATTTCACTATAACCATGTTCCCCAAAATGTTAGTTTTGTTAGTTATTTTCATGCTCTACTCTACCATCAACCAACCTACATCGGTGTCCGGATCTGACCCAGATCCACTTCAAGACTACTGCTTACCCTCACCTCATTCCCATCAATGCAAAAACTCCTCATCTATAACCGTTGACGACTTCATATTTTCGGGCATAAAACATCCCGGAAAATTCACCAACAAATTCTCTGGAGTACCCGTTTCCGCCGCAGTCTTCCCAGCCCTCAACACACTTGGGATGTCGTTAGTTAGAGCCGACTTTGAGGTTGGTGGGATCAACGTCCCACATTATCATCCTCGAGCTACAGAGATCACGTACGTGCTTGAAGGGAAAGTTTATTCTGGTTTTGTTGATACAACGAATAAAGTTTTTGCAAAAGTGGTTGAAAAGGGAGAGGTGATGGTTTTTCCTAGGGGAGTGTTGCATTTTCAAATGAACGTTGGGAACTCACGAGCCACCGTTCTTGGGAGCTTTGATAGCCAGAATCCAGGGTCGGTGAAACTTCCTGCAGCCCTGTTTGGATCTGGGATCGATGATGAGGTGTTGGAGAAGGCTTTTGGATTAAAAAGTAAAGATATTTCAAAGTTGAAAAAGAGATTTAGGAGTCAATCGGAAAAATAGGTATGAGTTTGACTGTTTGAGTATTCTATTCTTTACATTTTTTTTTCTTCATAAATTTGAATAAATAGAATGAAGAATCATTAACTGGTGTACTTTCTATTAATAAGTTTTGGTAAGAATTTTTACGTTAATCTGTTTCATACTTTTTAGATTTATCATGTGTGTTTTCTAAATTTTATATTTCTGGAAATCTTGTGGAATTTCTCATGGGTTCATATAGTACATGTATATCGTTACTGATTTTTAGTCTTTAGATGATTCGTTGATCACATTCGTCTTAATACAAAGTTATTTGCCATTGATCAACCCGATAATTTGAGCTTTTTTAACACAGGGTCCAAATAGGTGTAACATATTCTAATCTCTTTTTTGCCCATATGAGTAATTTAATTGCTGTCCATAAATTTTAATTTTTGACCCTTTCATGAATTCCTATCAGTTTCAAGATGCAATTGATGTTTCAAAAGATTGCTGTTTCACCCAAAGTTCAAGACTTTTAAATATAGAAAAATATTTTGATTAACCTAGTCATACATTAGCTACCAACAGTCCAACATTATAGATGTTACAATCCAAACACACCATCAGAAAACACAAATTTTCATTAGCCTAATGATATAACCAAGTTTTCAAAGCATAGCATTTAGCACTTCATTCCAGATATCAGGAACCCCAGGCAAGCACCAGTGGCTACAATCAGCCGAACCATGTTTCGTTTGGTGCTGCTTCTCGGCTCCACTACCAGCAGCTTGTGTGTAAATTGATGGATGCCCGTCTCTTCGTAGAGCTGACATCGCGGTTATATCTTCTAGATAAACTGGAAATCTCATTCTTTTGATCACACCTTTAAGCACCATCATCTCTTCGGGTATATGAGGGTGACTAGCATACCCCAATGGTTCACTTTGCTTGTAGCATTTCCATCCATTGTCCCTGTACAGGTTTCTATGCGTAAGGTACAAGGGAGTCGAAGTACAACTAACAATTACACTAAAATTGCAAAAAAGCCGATTGAGTGGGTTCAACTGACTCTAGTTAGATACACATTGGCTCTGTTCTTAATCACATGGTTTCAGTTGTAAGGGGTACCTGTTATGTCGAGGTGACATGCTACGAAATATGACCCGTGATTGAAGTGGGTCCAGGTTCAAATCGATCCATTTTGCCCATGTTCTAAGCCCTCTTTGGTATGCAACCATCCGGTTCATATCTTGGGCTACATGGTTTCCATCCATTAACAAGTCCCACCTAAAACATGCATAAAAATACAGTAAGTTGTATTGTAAATTTGTACAAGGCATATAAATGTATTGGATCACTTTTTTCTTACGAGGTCCACTTGTCAGAGTGGGTCCACCACTGTGCCGAATCAAAAACCAACACATCAGCAGCCCTCCAATACTTGGCATTCTCTTCTATCAAATCCAAATGTAAAATCCTCTTATTTCCACGCCCTTTCTTCAGTTCAACCAGAAGAGGAGCCCAACAAAATTCAATTGATGTCTCAAAATCCTGAACAACAAGACAAAGAACAAGGTACAACCCTTCTTCCAGTCAAAAACCTGGTCAAGCTTGTACATTTTACAAATCCTAAGTCCCATACACGCATAAAAAGTTATACAGTATCTCACTGATACATACTACTCCAACATATATGCATCAACCAGTTGTATGGTACAGCTGGCTGATGCACAATTATCGTAGTTTCATGTACAATCGTCTCACCAGGGCATGGAAGGACATCGTTGGGCCTGCGTAAGTGACGGTTTTGCGATAAGTGGGCAAGACAGATTCGACCAAGCAAACAAGAGACTCCCATTGATTTCTCATTATGGAATCACCTACTAACATTATTCTTTTCCTTCTCATTCTTCCAAGAAACTCCAATGCATCAAACCTACAATCATTTGATCAATGAAATCATCAGATATATACAACTATTATCGCATAGAATACTCTCTAAAGTTCTAGTTCTAGTATCAATAAACCAGTTGTCCCTAGGCTAGACACTTCTGCTGAGTTAGAATAGTTAAATCCAAAATTAAGGTACAACTATTCCTGTAGTAAATACAACTAGGACATTCCGTTGACGTTTGGTGTCAATCCAACACGTCTCAAATTTATTACATGGTATGACCCGCTCATTTTGCTACCTCTGCTATTATAATTTTTCCGTCACAAAAAATACCAATCATATAGTAATGTATGATAAAACAAGTGAATGTAGAATATGTACCTAGGAATGTTGCAACCATGTGGTTTCCATCTCCATTTCTCATAATCAGAGTCTGGCCTCCCATTTTTTTGACAAGTTACCCTGCTACTAAGATATGGGCAAGTGGCCGCATCATAAAGAGGATAAGTTTGATCATATACCCATTTCCCCGACCCAAAATCACATTTTCTTAGCGAATCATGACGGCTCTGAACCATGTTGATCTCCTCATCCTGGTCGTCATCGAGCCATGACAACTCCTCAACATCAAGTTTTGATGACTTAGTCGGTTTAAGGTGAGTAACCAACAATGAGAAGGCAAGGAAGCACAACAAGAAAGAGGTGGAAGCCATTACAAAGGGTGAAAGAAAGCAAGTAATGGTGGTATCATATAGGGTGAGGTCAAGCAAATATGAGCATGTAGGGACACTTTTTAAAAAAGTTATAGAAAATTATGCTCAATTTAGGCATGATATGCGGTGAAATTGAGTTATATGATTGTACCATCAATCATGAAATGTTGGAGTGGAGTTATATAGTATGATAAGTAATTTGTATACCATAAAAAAACACAGTGCATATAATAAAAATCATTTTATGAATACACATAGTCTAACATGTTGTATGCTACAATCACTTTTTATTGTGTACAAATCACTCTCATAACTAGAAATAACGTGCACATATATGTACGTACCTGATAAGTATGATTTCGAATACACATAGCTAGAAATAACATTGAAAAAAAAACATGTATTATCTTTTAATTTTCATAATAAAATAATTCATACCAAAACCATGGAATGAAAAAAATGGAGTAACTTTTGAAATTGGTCCATGTGTTGGACCATGGAAATGATATTGTCTAATGTGTGCAAGGATGAAAGTTAATTATGAAAGGCACGTCAATTCACAAGTCCAAAGGACCAACTCCATCATCACTATACCAACTGCCAACTTTCAAACGTTGTTTTCATATCGCAAATAAAAAGAGTAAATTACATTTCCAGTTGTACAATATGTTATTTATTTCACTCTCGGTCCCTAGGTCGGGTATTTTGTGCGTTCAGTTCCTAAATCCGAATTTTATTTTTACTCTCAGTCCTTCATCCCTCACAAAATGACGAAAATACCTTTAAGGTTTTAAGACCTTATTACCCTTTGAGGGACTGTAAATGAAATGAAAATCCAGATCAAAAGATTGAACATACAAAAAAATCCGACTCAGAAACCGAGAGTGAAACGAATAATATAGAAAATGTAATTTACTTGAATAAAAGATAGAATACAATTATATTAAAAATAGTATTTGATAAGTCACATTTTATATCCCTTGTTTCTTTTAACCATTTATAACCAAAATTAATGTTTTACTCGGTATATACTAGCATAAAACCCTAATTATACATAAGTTAATTGATGGCCAATTTGATGTGACGTGATGAATAGTAATTTTTTGTTTTTAGTGAAAACTAATAACATATATAATATACTTTTACGGGAAAATAGCACATGGGTTTAATGGGTTTACTTAGCCATATGGTATTGTGCTTTTATTCTAACTCAAAGGTTGCAAGTTCGATTCGTGGTGCATTTTTTGTTTGCTTTTTTTATCTTTCTTTTTTGAGACACCAACTTTCATCATATTGTAACATTATCTAATTATTATTTTCATTTATTCAACAAATAAATTGCCATGTAACCATAAAAAAATATTTGAACTATCGTTTTGTTTAACACACTTATCTAAGTATTTTATATGTATCTAATAATAATTGAATTAGCAACTAACTTTTTTTGAGTGAATTTAACTCTCTAACACATTAGTACTAATGCTATTATGAAATATTTGTTTATATATTAATTTTGATATAATAATTGATTAAATATTTAATGTTGTTTTAAGATAGTAAAATGTTTGGTTTGATATTGTTGAAAAATATTATCCTTAAAACAAAATCACATAAATAACTTTATACTTGCATAAATTAACATAATAAGCTTTTCGCATTTGCGCAGCAAAGCCCGGTTCTAATCCTTGTTCTGTTAAGTATTGGAGTATTGTAAAAATCTAATGAGCGCTAACATAAATAAATATAAATTATGTGTCGTAGAATTCACATTTATTATGTTCGACCGATGAGAATTTTTATATTTACATATTTATCCTTATCTTTTGAAAATATGCGTATTTAGTTCTCCTTTTTAGTGTCGATAACAATTTTGCAAAGTAAATATTCTGAACATAAATAAAATTTAATGGATGGTCTAAGCTGTAATACCAGGTTTATCGAGGGGTCTAACTGTAAAATTCACTCTCCAATTCTCCATTTCAATTTTGTTAAACCCTAATCCCCTGTTTCTCCCTTCTTCCCCTAAACCTCAGAAACTCACAGACCTGTGCTGGTCTCCCACAACAATGGCGGCATTTGACTACGTTCAGAACCTAAACGACGTCGCTTTAAAACCTAGACTCCTTCGTTCACTTATCAAAGAGCACATTCCAGACGAAAATCAGCAATTACGGAATTCATTAGTGCTTTCACATGTTGTTTCTGCAATTAAAACTCATGAGTTGCTATCTGAACGTGTTTCTCAATCTGATGAGAATAAAAAGTTGATTGCCAAATGGAAGGCATCCGTTGATTTGTGGATTGATCGTGTGCTCATGCTGATCTCGAGTAAAATGGTAAATCTCAGCTCAATTTGCGATATAAGTTGTTTTATCAATTATAGGAATAATAATCATGATGTTAGTTACAATAATAATCATGATGTTAGCTCAATATTAAAGGAGGTTTGCTTGTAAAATAAGTAGGTGCCAACATGCTTATTTTTAAGCGAGTATTCCTTATAAAATAAGCTGATAATCAGTTTTTAGAAGGGTGTATGAATTTGCTTATCTTTCATAAAAATAAGTAATAAGCACATACCCCTTCCCTCTAAATATGTATATGTATATATTATATATGTACATAATTAAAACTAGATATAATAAATAAAATAAGAACAGTATGCTTGTTTTTATGTACTTTATAGTATAGTTCGGAAGAATTATCTGAATTTAACTAAAATGTGTGGTGTAGCCAGATAAACGCTGGGCTGGAATATGTTTATTAGGGGTTACATGTGAAGGATGCAGTTCCGAACGGTTTCTCGCGTCACATGGTGCTTGGTTTCAGAAGTTGCTACCGTATCTTCAGGTGATTTTATTCTGTTTTGATAGTGTAGTTATTATTTGTGTTTATTGGTGCTTGTTAACAAATAGATGGAAAATTAAAGACTATCATTTCGTGCGATGATTCTTAAGTTAAGTGATACTGGTTTTCGACCACATAGTTATGTTTGCTGAAACAATGATAAATGAATGGAGTTATCCAATCTGATTATGTGTATAGGAGTGGCCGAAACCTTTCGTTTCTTTATTATTTAATCATTTCATAAGCCCTCGTAACTGTCTGGCATGGTCACAATTGAAAATTTGGAAAACCACTACTTGGACAAATCTTTGTATCAAAACGGGTGCACCTGTTAGCTTATATCGTAGCAGCTAACCCTGTTAATTCATTTGATAAACGAGTGCACATGTTTGGCATGACTGCAAATGGAACACATTACACATGTCCGACTCATGTTGTAAGCTTTCTGTATGCCTATTTTGCATTGTAAGATGAAACTATCAGTCCCTAACAACCCTTTCAACTTACTAATTATGTCACATGTTATGAAAACTTCCGTTTAAATGTTTGCAATATCCCCGTTTCATTAATTATTTATCTGATGCCAACTTTGGTCATAAGTATTAAAATGATTCCGGTACGAGTTACGACCTTGTTACTGTTAGTCAATTTAATAATTTGATAACATGCATCCTCCTGGAAGCAAATAACAACAAACAATATCACCTTATTAGAAGTATGGCACTCTTTCAATATTTCCCGTTTGTCTATGTCAATATCCAAGCTTTTTCCGTTTACTTGGTTATGTGAACTTCAACCATTAGATTGTAAGCTAAAGCAAATATTACAAGCAGTTTTATTTTAAGAATTTATCTATTTTGTTCTAACACAAATGTAAATCTTGCATTCAAATCAGCCTGCAGAGTCCCACTTTGTGAAGGTTGCTTGTTGTGTCTCACTATCAGATCTTGTGACAAGGTATATCAGATATCTTTCTACCCAACCCTCAAGCATATTGCAAAAGCTTTACATGTTTTTTTGACAAAATTGTCACTAATTTATAGTTATTCCGTTTGAGGATAAGGAGTTTTGCTTGTCATTAACTTGAAATGCATGCTTTCTAACATGTATAGAAAAAAGAAGTAAACAAAATTCTACATGGTGAATGCGTGAAAATGGACACAAAACTTAATGAACATTAATGTAAATTATATAATCTGCCGAGCATTAATGTAAATGATATAGATTGCCTAATTGGCATAGATTCGTGCAAAATAAACCTTCATACTTTTCGAAATGTCTATAGACACCATGTAATAGAATTAAGAAACTAGTGCCTCTCCTCTATTAGAAAAGCATCAATTTGTACCGTCTCGAGATATAATGAGCATTTAATTTTCATCTTTACGTATGACAACTTAGCATCTCTTTGTGCAATTATTCTTACTTTAGACGATTTATCTAGATGCTAAGTTTGGTCTCGTCAACATGTACAACCAGGCTTCAGTGGGAGTGTAAACGGGTTCTTCTTTGGGTACTAACTACACTAACTTAAGATTAGGTTGAAATATATTTTGTTAATGTTTAGGATACTTTAAGCCGCCCTTGGTTTTGTGGGGCCATGACTTCATTTTTATTGGGCTGTTACTTTTTATATTACGGGGCCATTACTTCATTTTTGTTGGGCCGTTACTTCTTATTTTACGGGGTTGTTACTTCTTATTATACGGGGCCATTATCTTATTTTACGGAACCGTTACTTCTTGTTTTCTTGGGCCGCCAGTGCTCATCTTATCTTTATCAAGAGAACAATATTAGAGTTATTCGAATATACACAAGCTATTCAAATCTTTCTCAGATCTGATATATTTCTATTTGAACTAGGTTGGGTGGGTTTCCAAATATGAAGAAAGATGGAACTTCACTTGCTGCAAAACTTCTTCAACCAGTGTTAAAGCTGATAAATGAGGATAACTCAGATGTGGTATGCATTGGTATTCCCTTGTTTAGATGACTTAACTTTTTATTTGTATGCTTTAGCAGCTAATACTGATTGCATGCTTTCAAAAGTTGATGGCGATTCTTTTCATTTTGAATATATATTTAAGGGGCGTTTTTTTCGTAGAATTCTCTGGAATTCTTGGGAATTTGAATCTGACATCCATTCCTCCTTGTTTGGTTGGCATAATGGAATCCAAATGCCATTCCATAGTGTGTTTGTTTGGCAACATGTAAAGAATTGGAATACCTCGAATTCCATCACATGAAGGAATTCAGATTTCTTGGCGTTTTGGATGAAATGTTCACAATTCCATTGGAATTCAAATTTTGATAAAAAGAATTTTTTTATAATTTTTCATTATTACTATTTAATATCGATGAAAATTAATATAGGAATATTATACAATATATATTTTTTATTTTTAGAAATAGAATATATTATATTATTATGGATAGTTTTAGTATTATATTATATTTTATTGTAAAAATTCTTATTTTACATGGTATTTTCTTATCTTATATTATCTAGGATTATTATATACGGAGTAATAAAAATTATATCTTTTTTTAAAATTATTTATTATAATATTATTATTATACTTATTATATTATTATATTAAATTGGTAATTATTTATAATAATGAAAACAATTAATTATATTTTTATAATAACTACAATTTTATAGTAATTAGTGTATTATTATTATTATTATTATTTTGTTGTGACTATTAATTATTAATGTTTCACATCGAACACTATATTTAAATTCTTTATCAATAATGTCTCTGTTATTACTATTAGTGTGAGTTCCATCTCATTTTCGAACACTATATTGCTTGTTAAATCTTTATCAGTTCTATAAGACATTTTTCATCTTCAAGAGGTGATGTCTATATTGGCTTGTAATTACGAATTTTGTTTCTTTCTGCAGGAAGGAGCAGTTAGCTTGTTACGCATCATAATGTATGTGTATCCATCATCCTTCCAGAAGGTCTACGATTCTGTAAGTTATCTGGTCGTTTCTTGAAGTGGGTTCAATGATCTTGTTTATTTTAGCATATGAACACTCTTCTATATTGAAACATCTCAAGGAGAACATGGTATTGGGACTTATGAAGTTATCTAGTCTTATCAGTTCAATAGTTTTTCTATTTCTGCCTATCAACTTATTCAACTTGGAAAGTTACCATTAGAAGAAGAGATATTTTCCATTTCTGCTGCAATCTCTCGTTTAGTCATTTACTTGAACATGAACATGATCTAACATGTGTCGTTTCGGTCTAAAAGGAGGTTGTAAAGATGGTAACAATAGCTACGTAAAGTTTTAGGATAATGTATTCTAGAAGTGTTAAACTAAATGTCATAACAGATACAATGAATACAGTGATTTGTCAGTTGACATTATTGCTTACTTGCTATGTTTATTATTGTGCTGTTTTTGCTTTAATGGCCTTTCTCTGGAATTGTTAACTTTTTAACTTTCATTATTTTATTTTTTTGCTGACTGAACATAGTGTTTGTAGTAAATGTTCCTTTTCTTCTAAAAGAATTAAAATAATAGATATATATTATTTAGTAAACAATGGTCTTTGGTTAATTTTGGAAAACTGTGGCAGACTGAAGCTGCCATTGTTACAAAGATTATGTCTGGGAACTGCGGTACTAGCATGTTGAAGGTGAGACTATTTTCTATGGTATGACAGTCGATAGATTACTGGTGATGAAATTCTCTAAAGTATTTTGTGCTGTGACCAGAAACTTGCTCATTGTTTATCGTCACTTCCCAAATCAAGTGGGGATAAAGAAAGCTGGTCTTTGATGGTTCAGAAGGTCTTAATAGCTATTAATGTTCTTCTGAATGATTCGTTCCAAGGTTTGGAAGAAGGTAAGGTGATGGAGAATTATTTTGGTGTTGTATTAGATGTCAACTGTACTTACAAGTTTATGTATACACCGCAGAAACTAAAACCAGTGAAGCCATGCGGGCATTAGTCCCTCCAGGAACAGACCCACCTACCCCTCTTGGAGGCCTAACAGTATTTAACATTTCTAACAAGGCAACAAGGCCTGAGCGAGTCTCTATGCCTAGTATCTCGGCACTTATGCTTTGTTGTTCTACGATGCTTACAACTTCTTATCCTGCCCAGGTAGCTTTAACTTTTTTATGTTATGATAACCTTTAGAGGTGACAAAATGGCCGGAGCGGGTGTGTTGGGTAACAGTTTGAAAGGGGTTGAGTCAAAAAGGGTAAATTTTGGTGTGGATCGAAACAGGTTGGGGATGACCTGAAACACTTTTTGTCCATAACTAATAAAGATTTCAAATTAATCACTATGTCAGATACAGTTACAAAAACTGTATTGTATCAATAACAATCGAGAGGGTTTACGCACTACAAATACACTTTTGGAAATTCGACGCATTTGACCTCCCATTAAAGCTAATTCTTTTGATTCTACCCATTTGACCCATCAGAGACAAGACATAACCCGAATTAACCCATTCATAAGTAAATGGGTTGAAATTGCCAACTCTAATATCCACCTATATTTAAGCTAACTGGGTAAAATTACTTGACATCTTATTTGTTATGATCACAGGTTAAAGTTACTGTTCGGCCATTATTAATGCTCGTTGAAAGAGTGCTGTTGGTGGATGGTTCCTTACCACAAACGTTGTTCCCTACTATCACTGCAATGCAACAGGAAGATGTATGCTTAGAACTTCCAGTTCTGCATTCTTATGGTTTGGATATCCTATGTGGTATGATCAATGGAGCACACAGGTGACATATATTTTTTATCTTTTATTTGTATGTATGTGGCGAAGCCTATGATTAAAGTATTTTTCAAAGAGAAATAAGACAAGATACAGGAGTCAAATAGTTTAATGGATGACCTTGAATAATAAAGAAATTGGCTCATATGTTTTCTCCAAAAAAAGGTGGTATCTTGTCTGAGCTATATAAAAGAATACTTCTCAGGTGGTTACACTTGTAAGTTAGCGTAATCATTTTCATCGAACCAAAATTTAATATTATCATGTTCTCGCAAATGGGGTGATAAACACTAAACCATTGATTAGCTTCTTGAAGGATAATTTAACTTGTAAGGAATACCAACTGTGTATTATTAAACTGAGCCGTAGGATGTTAATCGCCTCCATATTATATTATTGAGGATCTTTACCCGTTAGTCCATTGTTGAGCTCTGATTGATATTATAGACATTCATCTTCTGTTTATATGTTTCATGTTTGTACTTTCGCCAACTTTTTTAATTTTTTAAAATGCTCTGGCTGTTTGTGTAGTATGCTTAACATCATCTCTTTTGGATGTGTGCTGGTTCACATTATGTCAATGGTTTATCTCTTTGCAGTCAAATGTTGCCACATGCTGCGCATATTATACGAATTGTGACAGAGTATTTCAGGAACTGCGAATATCCGGAACTTAGGATAAAACTATACAGCCTCATTAAGTTGATGATGCTGTCTATGGGAGTTGGTATACTTTACATTTCTAATTTCTTTTCTAATCTTACTAAATAACTGCATTATTTGAGTGACTATTGCCTTCATTGGTTATACCCACATTTTGTTTGACATTCATACAACCAAAATATCTTTGTGTCCTTATTACTAACACGTATTCTTTAGATTAGTGTTTTAACTGTAATTAACTCGGACTTGAGGCAATCATTGCTATATTGGTTGTGCAATTGAGCAGGGCTGACTATGTACCTTGCTGAAGATGTGGTAAAGAATGCTTCCATGGATCTGGATTCAGTAGGGGATTGTGGTGGCGAAGCAAATTCTGATTCAGAAGCTATTCAAAAGAAAAGGAAGCATGGGATATCAATTACATCTCTTGAAAATCAGCCTCAAACAGAGTTCTTGCGCAAA
Organism: Gnaphalium uliginosum; assembly: GCA_963930675.1. Lineage (NCBI taxonomy): Eukaryota > Viridiplantae > Streptophyta > Magnoliopsida > Asterales > Asteraceae > Gnaphalium > Gnaphalium uliginosum. The sequence goes on along the minus strand of OZ005682.1, from coordinate 5,154,742 downwards.
AACCTTACGCCAATTCCTGTGAAGATTGCTGCACTGGAAGTCTTAGAAACACTTTTAACAGTGGTAGGGTTTTCTTTTTACTGACGACCACAACGCCTCATATAATCTCCTGGTAGTTATCTTAGCATTCATAAATCTTCTGCTGGGAATTATGGGATACGTCATGCTACTGTGTGCAAAATTATAAGTATCCATCTCTCCATGCATACAAATTCATATTTCCTGCCGGATATGCTAGTCAAATTCAAGTGTAAACGGTAAATGTGGCGAAATGGGCGGTTGGGTAACACATTAAAACAGACAATTTTACGTATGGGTCAAAATGGGCTAGGTCAGGTCGGATTGATCTGGAAAAATTTCTGTCCTGTTATTTAACATTTTCTGTAAATTTTTGTATTCTTGAATATGATTAGAAAACTATATATTATTAAGATATTAACTTAATTATTTGATAAAAAGATTCAGATAGTAGTGTGCAATTGTGCATTGATGATACGTGATGGGAAACTTCGGGCGTGCTTGACGTATTTCTCTTTGTTATTAAAATTGTTGAGTTCATCCATTTGACCTGTTAGGTATAAATATAACCCAAATCAACACGTTTGTAAGTGAATGGATTGAAAATGCTACCTCTAGTTTTCAGCGTAGTTTTGATTCCTTAGAAATTGTTGTCACTATGCCTTAAGACAAGTGCCCTTTTAAGTTCTATTAAAGCGATTGATATTGTTTCAGAAATGTTTACATGTACATGTGTATGTTGTATGTATTCATATAGTGTTCGGCTATACGTGCTTAAGTTTCTCACTTATATGTTTTGCTAGATTGCATTTGTATTTTGTATTTGCTTTCTTCCCAAGTTTGGATCAGTGACCGTGCTCATTTTGACAGGGTGGTACGTTGGGATCTGATTCATGGCGATCAAATGTAGACTTAAAAATTATAACTGTAGCTACAGATGCTCGTAAGGGCGGATGGACAAAACCAACAAAGGATTTCACCAATTCTCACAACATAGGCTTGAGTTGGGCTGATTTTCAGCTTGCTTCTTTACGTGCTCTTTTGGCATCCCTTCTTTCCCCTGGTCGTATTCGTCCTCCATTTCTGGCCCATGCTCTTGAGCTTTTCAATAAAGGTATTATTGTATTTCGTGATTTTCGGCATGTTGCTATTTTTAGCATGTCATGTAAGCTAACCCAATTGTATTCACTATGGTAAAAATAATAGTGATTAGCCATTTCAAACTATCGTATTTGGCTAGAGATGAGAAAATGGGTGGGTCTGGATGGTTGGGCTACTGTTTACAACAGAGAGTTTTTTGTGCAGATCAAAACAGTTAGGGCTAGGTTGGGTTGACCCGGAATTTCTGAATTTTTATAAACAATTATCATATCAAATATGATTACATAAATTAGTTGTCTTCTAAAAGTAGTGTAGTTTTTTGGATAAAATGCTTTTGGGGTCTTGTGCCTTAAAGGTACACCCCCGTTTTGGTCCATTTGTCCACTTCCCTTTTCGCCACTTAATTTTAACTTAACCTGTTAGAGATAAAACATAGCCCCGATCGACCCATTTTAAGTACATGGGTTGAAGATGCCACCTTTGTTCAACAATTTGTCTTTAGACAATTAGCATACTTCTGTAGATGCAGATATAAAATATTGCTTCTTTATTTCTCTGCAATTCAAGTATTATTGTTCTTCTCCTTTCAGACGTAAGTTGGTTGGTTACAAACATAATGCCTCTGAAAAAGATGCAATTTCAGCAGTGTTTGCCTTTCTTACAGACTCGCATATCTGATATCAACATCAGCCTTGTTCACCATATTAACTTTACTTTTTGATGATTTATGTACTATTTGATTATATAATTTATCTCTATACTACGTATGCAGGTAGGCAAGAAACTGGAACAAAAGTTGCTGAGTTTTGTGCACATGCTTTATTATGTTTGGAAATTCTAATTCATCCCCGGGCCATTCCATTGATAGATTTTGGGTCTTCCATTGAGTACCCTGTAAATGGTGTAAAAAACAGGTTTATGGATAACAGTACTTACAAAGGTGCACCACAACACAGCTTATTTCCAGGTAATACATCCGAAAACGGACCAAGTAACCCTGAATCTGTACAAGATGAGCTGTATGAAAAATGGGTAGAAGAAAATGATGGAAAGGAACAGCCTGTATCTGAGCAAGAAAAGAATACAACTGCTATGGACATAACACCGCTATCATCAGAAAAGGTCGTTAGCATTGAAGGCATGTCTGGGGCAAAAGCAGCTCATGTAGATAAAGGGAAGGGAATTATGGCGGAAACGCAACCAGCTGAAGAAATCAACAAGCATTATGAAGTTCTGAGTCAGAAAGTTGACTTCCATGCACCTGACAACATGGAAACCGGTGATCCAGATACAAAAGGTAAAACACCCTTTCCGGTTTCAAGTAGTTTTGAGGATTCAAAGTTTGTTTTAAGTGATAATGATGATCCAATGGACGAGATCCCCGATATTGTCGATGTGGAACCGGATTCTGATGAGGAATAGGATTAGGGTTTGGAAATTTTGATATGAATCAACATATGTAATCAAATGATAGTAACTTTATTGGAGAAATCAGACTAAATTATGCTATGATAAAAATGAAAGAATTTTTATGTACTGTTTTAAGCTGGGTTATGTTACTTCTTCAAAACAGTTAATATAGTGTTCGATTAAATCTCAATAATCGGTTGGCTATGTCACTTATATTTCACCCGCACATTTATTATGTGCGGATAACCAATGAGAACCTTGTCATTTTACACTTTTTATCCCTAAACTTTTCTAAATTAATATTGATGAACATAAACAACATTGTGTTATTTTGTTAAGTAATAAGCGTTTTCTTAGTTCTATGTGTTGTCTCGTGTTGTTGGGATTATTCAAGGATTGTTTATATTAAATAACATTATGTTGATTTTTTTAGTACATAAGTACTACATTGTAATTAAAAATACTTTGGCTGTATTTGAAATGTCAAATATGAACAGCAATGTGCCAATATTTTAAATCATACAAGTTACCTATAAAGTCCAAGTAATGGGTCATTATTTTAAACATCCTTTTTAATTTTTAATTATAATTAAAACAACAATTAGATAAAGACAAACATCTTTTCTCTCGATTTTAAAATATAGCATCTCCTACTCCAATTCAGATGCATAAATTTTTAAAATTATCTCAATAAGTTTACAAGGTTTTCTTTTTTCAAAATTTTCAATGTGGTCTTTTGAGTTTTGACTCTTTTTAAGCATATTTAATTACCATTTACTTTTTTTTTCATGATTTGATCACAATAGTTATGTCTAGTTTATATTGCAAATGACATGTATTGCGATATTGATATGTGACATCATCTTTACATCAATACATACACATCAAAAATGGATTACGTTTATTTTATGTAAAATGTCTCCCGTTAAATTCTTGAAACATTTATATGTATAGTAGTATAGTACTGTCCCTTAAAGCATAATACATACTCCATAGTATATACTTCAATTTTTTTTCGTGTAAATAGTATCGCCACAAATGTTCATGCACTTTTCTTATACGGTTAACTATAAAAATAAAATAGATCACATGCATTTTTTGTAAAGTGTCTCGTGTTAAATGTTCAAAAAACAAAACTATTGTGACCATAAATTGAAAACCTTGAACTACAGTGTCTAAATTACAAAAAACCAAAGTCAAAAACTGACCAATAACTGGTCGTCAATGTCTATGTAAACTAAAGTGTAAACACTTGATGAAGCTCAAACTCTTTTGCTGCTGATCAACTAACTATAATCAACTAGTCAACAAATTAAGGCTACTTTCTTCCAAATCGGCGTATAAATAATCTATACATTCACACTCCTTCATATATCACCACACCCTAAAATCCCCGCCCATTCACGGATCTTAGATTCGTGAAATCAAATCGATTACAAAAAAAATGGGAGGTCAATCGGAGAAATGGTTGTTGATGGTGACGGCGAGAACACCGACAAACATTGCGGTGATCAAGTATTGGGGAAAACGGGATGAAACGTTGATTTTACCGATTAATGATAGTATTAGTGTTACTCTTGATCCTAATCATTTATGTACTACTACTACTGTTTCTGTTAGTCCTAGTTTTGATCAAGATCGCATGTGGCTAAACGGAAAGGTATTAAACGACTCTATATCTATCTATATATACATCATATATTTTGTGAATGTGAATTAATCTGATTTATAATTGGAGATACTTGTTGATTTCTATATGCTGATATTATTATACTGAAGTATGAATGTAGTTAGGTAGGGTTTTGATTTGTGGCATTGTTGTTATTTACTGGTTAATGTAGGAGATATCTTTACAAGGAGGTAGATTTCAAAGTTGTTTGAGGGAAATTCGTGCTAGTGCTCAAGATGTTGAGGACGAGAAGAAAGGAATCAGAATTAAGAAAGAAGATTGGAAGAAGCTTCATTTGCATATTGCTTCGTATAACAATTTTCCAACGGCTGCGGGTCTGGCTTCATCAGCTGCTGGTCTTGCTTGTCTAGGTATAAATTCTGTACGTTACTTTGTGGACTTATTTAATGGTTTGATAAGTATATTTGTGATGTGGATTGTCAGTGTTAGTTGTAAATAGTTGGAAATCGAGAATCATGTTTCCGTGATGTAGATCTCAAAGTCTATAACATAATTGCTGTTTCGTAGATCAGAAATGGTTTTTGTTACTTTCTAGAGTTTGTGATCTTTGGCTGAGAGTTATTGTTGATGCAGTTTTTTCCCTTGCCAAATTGATGAATCTGAAAGAAGATAACAGCCAGCTTTCTGCTATTGCTAGGTACCTTTTTTCTTTTTTCCAGTTCTTATAAGGTGGTTTCCAAGGGGCTGGATGATTATTATCATGTTCGTTTGTACTTTTCTAGGTGTTGTTTGATAAAATTCTAATCTGGCTAGCATCCATGTATTGCATCAACACATAGAAGACTCGAACACATACATAGTGGCCCTTTAAGTTCCTAGTTGGATTTTTAGGTCATTTCTTTCATGGAAGCATAGTAATGTAGTTTAGAGAATTCACTTGATATCAATTATATATTTTTGTGCCTATTTGGGCTTCAGTTATATGTGCATGTATGAGGAATTTATAAATTCATGTATAAATTATGACAACCTCGCTAATCCATCAAGTATCCACAGGCAAGGTTCAGGCAGTGCTTGTCGCAGTTTATATGGTGGATTTGTTAAGTGGATCATGGGAAAAGTATGTTTTTGATTTTTTGATATATGTAATTTGTTAAGTTTCTTATAAGTAGTGTGACATAATTGGACCAAATATTCTTACTAAGCTATCTGTATCGATTGTAGGAGGAGAATGGCAGTGACAGCATTGCGGTTCAACTTGCAGATGAGAAACATTGGGATGAACTTGTAATTATCATTGCTGTGGTATGCTCTTGCTGCTCTTTTTTTCAGTAGTAAATGTTTCTGTGGTTGGCAAGTAATTTCTTGTATTAGGTGTGCAGTGTGCTAGAAACAGTATGTTGTTGTACTAGTTAAGATAGTTGATTTTTCATAATAGCAATTTGATGTTAATTTGCTCTGCTGGATCTCTTAAGATTGTTCTAATGTTGCCTGTTGCTTACAGGTAAGTGCCCGTCAGAAGGAAACCAGTAGCACTTCAGGAATGCGTGATACTGTTGAAACTAGTGCACTTATTCAACACAGAGCCAAGGTACAAAACTGTCCTCGATAAACTCTCATGTACTGGAAGATATAAATTATGGTCACTTAAAATCCTTTTTAGAAGGACAGACTAAACAAATCTCATTACCTAATCAACTTATCATGATTATATTGTTTACTCATGTCTTTGTGGTCGATATACTGTGTTGCTATTCTTATTGTTTATTCTTTTGTTTGACTTTATAACACTGTTTGATATCTCCGTTTATGTTTAGTCACATTAAGTTTCCCCTTTCTGATTGTGATAGGAAGTTGTGCCAAAGCGTGTTGTCCAAATGGAAGACGCCATACAAAACCGCGATTTCCCTTCTTTTGCACGTTTAGCTTGTACAGACAGCAATCAGTTCCATGCCGTTTGCCTTGACACGTACCCCCCTATATTCTACATGAATGATACATCTCATAGGCAAGTTTCTAGCTCTATATAATAGTTTTACTTATGCAATTTCACTTTAAGAATAGTAAATCAACCTTATACTGCGATGTTATTACAGGATAATCAGCTGTGTCGAGAAATGGAATCGTGCAGAAGGAACACCTCAGGTCTGTATTCTATTCCAATTCCAAACTAATTAAAGGAAGGAAAACACCCATCTAAATTATATTATATGTACTTATGCGTATGATTCTACTGTATATACAAATACACCTACATGTATGTATATTTATATTTTTATGTGTGAGTGTATATGTATACATTTATTGTTATGTTTCAAACATGTGGAGTGACGACTGACTTTGAGACCCTGTGCAGGTGGCCTATACCTTTGATGCTGGACCAAATGCGGTTATGATTGCCCGTAACAGGAAAACTGCCGCCCTTCTGCTCCAGAGGCTGCTTTATAACTTCCCTCCACAGTCTGATACTGATTTAGACAGGTATGCTAGTGAAAAATATTTGACTGTTGGTATGATATTTGGAAATCCCCTCAATTATGAAAAACTGGGATCATCTTGTGAACCAAAATCGATGTTGTCAAACGCGTTATAATGAGTTCATGTGGGAAAACTATAATTTTGGATCCAAACTTCACAAAAATGGAGATCTATGGCAAAATGTTGATGCTTTGTGTAATCTGTATAGTAACTAGCGTCATTTTTTGTTTTTGACTCAATAGCTATGTAATTGGGGATAAGTCAATACTACAAGATGCTGGAATTAAGGATATGAAGGACGTGGAAGCTTTGGCCCCTCCCCAAGAAATCAAAGACAACATTTCAACTCAGAAATCGAAGGGAGATGTTAGTTACTTCATCTGCACAAGACCTGGTGGTGGTCCTGTTGTGCTGTCTGATGAAACTCAGGCTCTCCTCGACCCACTCACGGGCTTGCCTAAGTAAGAAAGAATACCTGCTTAGTCCCTTGTATTTCATCCATTTTCTTATGTTTTCCTGAGAGATTGAGCATTGTCGATTGAAATTTGTCAAGCACGGGATACCTAAATGGAGCTGTGTAAGAATACATTGTAACCTGTTTTTAGGATTTTGTACCACAACATGTTACAGCTTAATAAAGTTTTCCTTTTCGAATTTTTCATTCAGCATGTTAACTGACGGTCAATTGTGAGAAGCCAACTGTGAGCTGCTTGAGCTAGCATTAGGCTTTATGTGAGAGCATATATGCTCAACTCTCGGTTCAAACTTTTGTTTAACATATGTCCAAATTGTTTTGAGGTCCTATATTATTTTCTAACTTGACACCAATATAAAGTCATTAACTGTTGGATTATCTGCTTCCACATCGCTTAATGAATATACTTCAAAGATTTGCATAAATGATTCATCTGTTTCAACTTATGTTCAGTTTTTCAGCGAGTTCCAATACCGTGTGGAGAATTAGAAATGCATTTCAACTTGTCCAATCAGACAGATCAAATGATTAATCCAAGTTGAGGATGTTCAGAGTCACTTTAAAGACAAAAAAACTTGATATTTGTAGTTCTTTGCTTCTAGTTTAACACATAACTTTTATCTGGATGCAAGTCAAACTAGAATTCAACATAAAATTGAGTTGGATGTAGCTGTGGGGTAAGAACAGAAATGCGATAAAATTTTCAATGTCACCTTGTTGAGACTAGTTGACTATAAGTGAACGTAAATCTTCATCTTTTATTGCGAACGTAATTCTTCATCATTCATCTTGATCCTTACTGGCATTTGCACAATCAAATGTCCACATTTTTGACAAGACAGATGAAAGTTTTAGCAAAATAGATGATGAGTACAAAGAATCCAAAAGGCTTATAAGAGGTAGAACTTTAAGAAAAAAGTTAGCCAAAAAAATTTCATTTCGAACTTTGTTTATTTTCCTCACTTTTGCAGGGTTGATCACAATACAAAGTAATGCTGGCTAACACGCTGTTAACGCTAATTATTGTTCTTTGTGATCTTCCCTAGTATACAATTTGAACATTTGAAACAACTATTTATTGATAATTTTTTGCTATGATAATATACATATAAAGTTACACGAAGGCATATGGTTTTGGTTCTCAAAAAGCCATGAAAAATATGTAATGACACTTGAGCTCCAATGATGATCACCTGTGACAGGAATATGAAGAACATACCAACTGTATTGGCACTTTTCACCATTATCGTTGATCAGAAAAATCTGCAAATTCTGCCTGCCTTTTCTGTGTCTCATGCCACCTTGGTATTGCTAAGGGATTGTTCCTTTTTGTTCCAAAAGCTTATGAGAAAAGAGTCTGTGATGATCTAAACAAAAACATTTGGTTTTTACTAGGTTCATTATTAAAGAAATCACCAATTAAAAACCTTTACATAAATGCTGCATGTGTGTTAAACCTGGATTAAATGTGCTGCAACACAGGGAATGATCAGTAAACCCGATTGACCAAACGTATCACCAAGTTGATCCACCACTGCAACCAGCACTGGCAAAGCTTTCTGCAAAAACCTCAAAAGATAAAATTTTGTGAGATGACATTGTAACCACTTCCAAATAGAGTTCATTACACTGTTTGGCATAATAAGAACACCAGTCAGAAAATGTTTACCTGACTTGCAACAATTAAGAGAGCAGTTGAATTTTCCTTCTTTGCAAATATGGATTCGTGACCACCAGATACAGCACAAAGACACTGTATTGATATGGCATTAAAACCCAAGAGTATGAGGTGAAGAAGCCTGCAGTTTATAATTTCTTCATGTTAGTTGATGATACAGTTAGAATCGTTAATAGTTAAGATGCGTGACAAAATAAATAAATATATGTTCAGTTATATTAATATTTTCAGAAATGGATCAAAGCACGCACCCACGTTGAGTAAAAGAGAAAATATACGAAAGTGTAGGGAATTCACAGAAACATACATTCCCATCATGGCAACTACAAGAAAAGCTGTAGGCTTAACCATTAGAAGCAGAGATCTTGATCTGCTCACTTGTATCCAAGGGACCTGAAAGAATATAATTGTGAAACAAAAGATTAGCTTTAAATTTACAAAAAAACATAGCAGCAATGTGACAAATATAATTAATTAAAATTTAATAAACAAAGGTTAGGCTTACCCAACTGAGTAATACAACACTCAGAACCGATAAGAGCTTACGGTTATTATCAGCAAAATCTGCCAAGCCTGCAATACACAGGAATTTGGAGAATTAAGAAGGCATTTGTAACCCATATGTAATTTTAAAATCTTAGTTAAATCAGTTGTAAAAAATGATGAATATGAATGAATACAAGATGAATTTGACATATTACAACTTCCACACTTTTTTACAGCTACAAAGATCCCTTACAGGGCAAAATCTGACACATGACATAATGATTTCAGTTATGCCGAAGAACTTAAAATTTATGTAGTGAAAGAAAAATCACCTTTAAAGGATTCCCGAAAAGCCTGTCAAATGAAACTAACAATTACTTTTATAATATGAGTAACTTATGAATCACCATATAACTGATGTAATCCCCACTCTACTATGTACAGGCTAAAGCATGATATATGGGCTTCCTGTACAAGGTGTGATATCCCACAGAATGATTAAAAAACTCTGATATTTGATGGGGTTCGACAAAATAACAACAAAAGGAGTTACCTTCCCCAAAATCAAAGGTATGAGAAGTGTGAAAATTAGCCTTTTGAACAGTTTCCCAGTTGGAACAGATGCCCCCAGTCCAGAAGCTATTAGCGTAGATATAGTAAATGGCACCTACAAAATGCAGTCACCGCAATTATGCTGTCACAAATGTGGATAATATACAAATGTATGAGTACATGAAAAATGTATTGAGCAAAAAAGGAAGTTCATAGATTTGGAACTTACAATCATAATTGCTAACAAACTAGATGTTACAGTCATTGCAAGAGCCAGGGCTGAATTTCCTCCAGCAAGCTGCATTACAGCAATTCGTTACTCGGTTCACAAAATCACAATCAACTTTAATCAGCACCATAATGATGCAAAACAAAGTTGTAGTTGGATAAAACCTTATAAAATAATGAACTAACCCTGGTTAGAGCAACTCCACTTGATAATGTTGTAGGCATACAACTAAAAAGAGCTAGTCCTTTAAGAATAAAAAAATTCAAATAAACCTTGAGTTATGCCTGAAAGAAAAAAGTGTACTATAATGCCTAAAGACCAACCTGTAACAAATTCTTGAGGTTGGAGTTGAAGTTGCAGGGTAATTCTCGAAAGGTTAGGAGTAAACAATAAAATTGAGGCCTGCAGTTACAATAGTGTAAGAGTACCATAAAAAACAAATTCTTTATCAATTCTTATTTATAGCAAAATGAATGTCACACTTGCTAGCCATTAAAACTCACATACGAAACCTATAAAAATCAAAATGACAATTAAATAAATTGAGTTCATACTAGCCCGAAGAGTCCTACTGGCCAAGCTTCAACAGCTGCACCAATATCTTCACTACGAAGAGTCAATCCTGTGTAACGAAAGCAGAGAAAATAAGCTGATTAAAAGTAAATATCGCATTAGCTAATACTCATTAACTTCTTGCCTGATATGATAAATATCCCAAAAGTGCTAACTTTAGATAACTGATATTTATGTGCAAGACAACCAGGACCAGGATTCGCAAGGCCCAACGCTACTCCTCCAATAAGCGCTGCACATATAGCATCAAACATAATACGTCTTACCATTATTATGTCGGCTGAATTAAAACAAAAAAATAGAAAAAAAATAACGTAACGTATTGCATTACCTAATGGAAGAAAATTGCTAGCAGCAAAAGATAAGATACCACCAGATTTTGAAGGAGGTTGATCTCGACCGTCATTTCCTTGAATCTGAAACAACGATTTATATTTGTATATGATAAACCTAATTCGGTCAGTTAAGCTGTTATAGTGAGATTAAAGAGTATGATAGAAACAAAATAACCTGATCAGAATTGATTTGGTTTCTGATGCTAACTGAAGGAAGTTTTCGAGATATTAACAAGTTATCGATAGCATTGAAGGAACGATAGCTAGATTTTGAGTTGCGAAATCGGAGATGAATGTTTCCGGTGACCGGAGAAATGAGATTGGTTAAGGTGTGAAGTGTTCCCGCCATCTGTTACTGTTGGGAAGGCAAGCTCACAGCCTTACATTTGCTCTTTGGTGGAACTGGCAGTTACTCTGATTTCGGATATATTTACATATTAACCCCTTTATATCTTGTACTAACAAATTGACCCCCTTGACTATGACACGGTGTCATTTTTTTCCACAACTTATGAGATAACGATGTTGATATGCTGCAAATTCCCAAAATTGACATCCTTCAGCAATGGCAGCAGCAGCAGCAGGTCGATTCCATATTATTCAAAATCCGTATCTTAAGTCCTCAGTAATCTCTTCATCGAAATACAACCGTAATATTTCTTCTATTTCCCCTTTCTTTTGTAACCCTAATTGTGATAATAATTTGTTACTGAGCAATATTCGTTTGCGCAATCTTCATCTTACTCCATCACTCTGCTCCAACAACTCAAGCCCTAATCCTGAGGTAGATTTCATCATCATAATATCTATAGCTTAACTTATTAACTTCACATTTCTTTATTTATTTGTTTTTGTGGTGTAGAACTCTAGAGCTAGTGGTTCAATAGTTGGTGATCTTTTGGACTATCTTAACGAGTCCTGGACTCACTTTCACGCCACAGGTACATAGTTATAAAAATGTCAATTTTGTTGCCGATTTATATGATTTAAATTGTAAGCTTTGAGCCTTCTTTATTGTTCATACTTTTAAAAGTGTTCTCATATGATACTTACCTTACACATATTTTTATATAATGCTGTTGTTAATAGAAGTTTTAGACTGATGTGTTTAGAGTGGATGTTATACTAAATACAGTATGACAAAACAGTAACCTAAGGAGATAAATGGATGTTGATGAAATACTAATACGTGTATAAAGTTTGGTGATGCACTATTTATCTTACCATGGATATGTGAATCTATAGCTGAAGCAAAGCGGCAATTAATTGCTGCTGGATTCCATCTGCTAAGTGAGAATGATGAATGGGAGCTTAAACCTGGTGGACGTTACTTTTTCACTCGGAACATGTCCTGTTTGGTTGCATTTGCCATTGGAGAAAAGTGAGTTACCATTGTTTCCGTTAACTGTTTAGTAAAGTATGCTATATATTGTTGTGTTAATGTTTTGATTATTTAATGGTTCAGTTTTTCAGGTATTCTGTTGGTAACGGGTTCCATGTAATTGCTGCGCATACTGATAGCCCTTGCTTGAAATTGAAGCCAAAGTCTGCGTTGTCAAAATCCAACTATCTTATGGTGAATGTACAAACGTATGGTGGTGGATTATGGCATACATGGTTTGATAGAGATTTAAGTGTAGCTGGAAGGGCTATAGTAAGGGGTGGTGATGGCTCTTTTTTACACAAACTAGTCAAAGTAAAAAGGCCTCTTTTACGAGTGCCTACACTTGCTATTCATCTTGACCGGTTTGTTTGCTATTTTCTCTTCTTGCTCTATGATTTGTTCGTTTTAAGTAACGCAATAGCATATACATTAGCTTATTCTCATTGTAGTTGATGTATATGTTGTTTTGATTTATAGTAATGTGAACAAGGATGGTTTTAAGCCAAATTTGGAGACTCATCTCAACCCACTGTTAGCAACAAAATACGACGATGCATCTACGGATTTGAAAGATAAAAATAAAGATTATCATCATCCTCTACTCATCCAGGTAATGCAAATCTTTGTATATTTTATTTCTTTTTTGAACAGAGTGAGGGGTGGTGGGAATAAGTTTTCTCTTTGTCACAAAGTTGTTGACGATAAAAAACTATAATAACAGCAATGAAATGCTATTAGTATGTTCAAACCAACTTTGGTTGATGACATTCTTTGGTTTACAATTCAGATTTTGTCAGATGAGTTGGATTGTGAAGCTGATGACATAGCGAGCATTGAACTGAACATATGTGATACTCAACCTAGCTGTCTTGGAGGTGCGAACAACGAGTTCATATTTTCTGGAAGATTAGATAATCTTGCTTCGAGTTTTTGTGCACTTAGAGCCCTTGTTGACTCTTCTGGGCCTAAAGATCTATCAGATGAGAATGCAATTAGAATGGTCGCACTTTTTGATAATGAAGAGGTACTTCTGCTTCTGAATTGTAACTTTCTGTATCGTGAATATGACTAATTTCATATACCTACTATATCGCACTTCTGAATGTGTTCAAGGTGAACCTGACCCGTACCAACATCAACTTTTTCAGTTTTTCAACCTGTAACCATCCCACTTATATTGCCACCTCTAGCCACTAATGTGTTGCATCGACATTTCCTTTGATACTCCTATAATCAGAAACTTTTTTATGGCTATAAATTGCTTACGAGTCATGAGGGGTTAGGGCTACCTTCCCGTTGCTTCTGCACTTCCTGTTTTTTTGTTGAACCAACTGTACTCAATTTAAATGCAAAACTCTTACGCCAATCATTTGTATCGTTTAGTTGACATCTTCATTTTTGAATGCATATTATTGTATAGGTAGGTTCTGATTCAATGCAAGGCGCTGGTGCACCGACAATGTTTCAAGCTATGAGACGAATAATTGATTGCTTGACTAATCACTATGTCCGTGAGGGCATCTTTGAGCGTGCAATTCGTCAATCATTTCTTGGTATGCATAAAGCCTTTAAGGAGTTTTATTTCTTTATTTAATATTTGCAAATTAATGTTCGAAATTCTTTAGCAGTTTTAGTTTAAGCTTTCCTTGGAAGATTTCCATTCATGTAAATTAACAGGCTACTTGAACACTGGAATAAAAGCAAAAACAATTGAAAAATGACATGATTACTTTTCATGGCATATATTTTTATTAAGTTTTATTTACTTGTGTATTTTCTTGCAGTTTCTGCGGATATGGCTCATGGAGTTCATCCTAATTTTATGGACAAACATGAAGAACACCACCGCCCAGAATTGCACAAGGGTCTGGTGATAAAGCACAATGCAAACCAACGTTATGCCACCAGTGGAATCACTGCTTTTCTTTTTAAAGAGGTTGCTAAAATTCATAACCTTCCAACTCAGGTAAGGGTATATTACAGCGATTGCTGTTATCTTTTATTTCGTAATAGTTAAATCATTTTTAAAGAGTCAACTTAATTTGTTTGACCATATATGCAGGACTTTGTGGTAAGAAACGATATGGGATGTGGATCCACTATAGGTCCTATACTTGCTTCTGGAATTGGTATCCGTACTGTTGATTGTGGCATTCCTCAGCTTTCCATGCACAGGTAATAACTTTGACACATTTTGAAAATTTACTTGTTTCAACTTTCAACCCGAATCTGTTTTGACCCGTTACCCCATCCACATGACCCAGTCATCTAAGTAAATGTTGTGCAATTTAAACATCAGTATGTTAAAAAGCACTTCCTAAATCATAATATCATTTTTCTTTATCCTATTGTTTTGCTGTTTCTACATCGAGTTTTCCATGCCATCATCATTTCTCCCTTTCGTTTCTTAATTTTTTTGGGTTTTCCCAATAACTGCAGTGTAAGAGAGATTTGTGGAAAAGAAGATGTAGATATCGCCTACAACCATTTCAAGGCTTTTTACCAGACATTCTCAAGTGTGGACCAAAAACTGAACGTCGACTAGTTAGTTTGTTCCCGCCTAGATTTTAGGAACGAAACAAATGTACACCAAGCCGACTGTAAGACACTTGCACGATATTTTTATTAGTCCAAGAAAGTGTATTCTTTTATTAATTGGATAAGGATATCATATAAAAAGAGAGCAGTTGCTAACCCTTCTGATGCCTCTAAATTGACCATAAATTCCTGTTGGTATATGTTATACATTGAAAGTTTTGACTTGCTAATTCTGCCCTTTGGTTTTGCTGGATTTTTTCTCTTCCTGTGAACTGGAACCGAGTTGGAGGTTGAATCCCGGTTTTTGCACACAATTAGGACCACCAAGTTTCTGCCTCAGCTCCTTAAGCAGAGCCTGGTTCTCCTGGTTCAACTGTTGAGCTTTCCTCCTTAGCCTCTCGTTCTCTTGAATGATTTGGCAATTTTGCAAGTACAACTCTGTGTTGAATTTTTCCATCTCCGTACCTTTGTTCTTGCCCCTGAGACCAAATTCAATGATGTGAATTTGAAGTTAGTAGAAACAATATGTTTTGTGAGACAAATGTCCAAAACACTATTTAATACTTATTATTATTGAAATGTATTTTTTTCTTTTTAATGATAAGCCGACGACCATGGGCAAATGGGTCATTCAGCTCTGGTGTATTCTTATTAACGAAAATTTGAAATCAAAAAGTGACATCTCAATATGAGAAGTTTTAACGGTTTAAATAAGGGCAATTTAGTGAAAGTTTGTAATAACCTCAAGATAACTCTTATGTAATCTTTCTTTCTTAGAATCGGTTAAACCCTTGTAGGCTTTTAGGTGTATAATAAGACAGGATGGACAAAATATGAAAATCTGCTTATATTACCTGATTATGTATGTGAACCTTGTACCAGCAGTGACAGCTCATGTATGTGAGCCGTGAATAGGTGTTTATGGTAGGTACGGTAACAGGAGGGGCTGTTCATGGAAGAGATGTAACAGGCAGGTGGTATATATATAGCCGAAAGTGTTAGTTAGGGGGTTAAGAGATAACATGAGAAAAAGAAAAGCATGAAGGGTCACACAAAACAGACAGCATGCCTTTATGTGGAAAGCTAATTCTTAGTCCTTTCTTATAAAACCATCATTCTTTGCATGGGACTTTAACCGTTCATGAAGACTGAAAACATCCTTTTTTCCATTTTTGATAGACCCGGAAATCATATCAGAATGGTTTGCTTTATGTTTGATGAATTAATGTGAAATTCATGAAAGATCCTTGAGATTCATACATTGAACTTTATGTTACACAAATCTTGTGAAAGCACCATCAATAAAAGGCAAGGCGATTACGATATTCACCAGATCAGCAAGCTCAATGTGACAGTTTTTGCAGGAGAAAGCAAGAAATAATCACGATAAACTGCAAGACGAAGATGTGTCTTGTGATAGAATCTGTGTTCCCACCACCTTAAAATGGGAAGTTATAAATGTTTGATTAAATTTGGTATCAAATTAAATGTTGTAACAAAAAAGAATAAAGGGTTCACATGAAGGCAAGAGTTGGGTTCGCGTGTAAATGTTACGATTGGGATGCAAGAGAGAGCGGATTTAGAGAAATGGTGTTTTATGTGGGTAACAAAAGGAACAAATTCAGTTGGAGTGTTAATTATATCCAACATGAACATGCGTTCCTAAGATATCACATACTTCCTTGTGAAAAACTCATTAAACATATATTATGTGACTTTCGGTGTTACGGTATTTGTGACTCAACGTGAAATCGATAACATTGTACCAGGTAGTAACGCATCTCATGCAGACACGGGGTAAGGGGTTAACTAGTTTTGATGCTTTTATGCAACTACATAGAGCATGGTGCTCTGTGACTAACAATACAATGAAATTGAGAGGCTCTATCTTTTTCTATATTCTGCAAAAGAATGTAAAATTACTATTTAGACTAGTTTATTTATCCAAAATTACCTTTTTGGATTTAAAAACACTTAGCTGTGACTAATCAACAGAGTGTATCAGGTTTTCTTACAAAAGCAAACAACGCACAGCTCAGTTCAAATAGAAAGCATAACCAGTGAAATGCATCGAATATAAGTTTCAAACATAATATTTTTACATGTTAATCCACTATTGTTATTGTGTGCCATTTTCTTCTTCCATTCACTCAACAAGAGAGTGATGTTCGGAGCCGCCTCTACACTTGTTAATCTGTCGGCCAAAAGCAAACAAACCTGGGATCCCCCTTTGTTTGTATTGTTCCTTTTGTGCTTCTCGCGCTGTAACAACAATACAAAACTGAGGAACGTTACTACGCCATCTGAAGTAGAAGTATCAACCACCATTTAGTGATATAGTTAATTGCAACAATGTTTCAGGTAACCAGTTATAACTAAAAATCAAAAAGAAAGCCAACTAAGCAAGCATCTATTTATGAAGCTGCCTTGAACCTACTTGAGCATCCTTTACCATGATTGGGACATTATGTTGATCGAGATGTACTTGCTGTAAATGTGTGTGTGTGGGGTTGGGGGGGGGGGGGGGTTGAAAGTCAACCAAAACGCAATTTTAATGCATAAACCTCATAGATCATTATTATTTAAAAAATTGATTCATTATTGAAGTAATGTGCATTTTGTTATCATACCAGACATACCAACATACTACACAAAAGGTTGACGACAAATATTTTCCAAACCTACGGCGGGGGGGGGGGGGGGGGGGGGGGGGGGGGGGGGTTGAAAGTCAACCAAAACGCAATTTTAATGCATAAACCTCATAGATCATTATTATTTAAAAAATTGATTCATTATTGAAGTAATGTGCATTTTGTTATCATACCAGACATACCAACATACTACACAAAAGGTTGACGACAAATATTTTCCAAACCTACGGCGAACAGTTTTATCTTACCTTTTTAGAAAATAAAGATGTACAGTAATAATGAAATTAAGAGATTTACCTTCGCTTGAAAGAGAGGTGTACATTTGCAGCTCCGATAGTCATTCTTTCTTCAATCATTTTTTCTTCTATCATTCTTCGTCGTCATCGATGGCAAAGTAGAGCTCTCATGGAGCTACTTAACAAAGTGGAATAATTGGGACCAATAAGCTTCAGCAAATAATAATGAAGCTCTCAAGACTGAGATTGGTGAAACGGACCAAAAACATGTCTATGATACTGATACGTCCATCACAGCCAACCTCAGAGGTTATGCCTGCACCTCTGCCAGCTCAGATACGGTGTAGTGGTAGAAACCACAACCCAAAATAAGTACTTTCGATAGCTCTGGCAGGGTGCAGGCATTGCCCACGCCCCTCAGCGGGGCCGGGCTAATCCAAAACTTGCATCAGATTGCTGCTGCTGAGACTGCAATAACATGATCAGCAGATATTATTTAGATGGCAATCAACTTATTATAGATGCATGTACTAAAACACAAATAAGTATGTTGCACCTTATAAAGATACTATACGGGCCTACTGGATTGTTATATGTGGCGGTTTTACCTGTGTGTAGTGTTGATGAATTTGGTCACGAGAATGGATAAATGTCATCCCAGGGCGCTGACATGGATACTGCATATATAGTGTGGTCGCAGAATGTGGGCTAGCATGGCCGGGACTGTATGGAGTCATCATAGCTTCTGGAGGCCTATAGCCTATTCCTGCAGGAGAAGATGGGGGTACCCATGGGCCAGGTAAATGTTGAGGGAGTCCATGAGGTTGGTGTTCAGTAGAGATAGGAGACCTGTGGCCAACACCAAGCTGAGGAAATTCAGTATTGTAGTTTACGACTGGTGTGTACAGTGGCTGTATGGCATATGAACCTCCATTAAATCCAAAGCCTGGATCAAATCTTTGTGCATATCTGAAAAGACGCACAGTATTATTGCCCAGACCAAAGATAAATCTACTTCTAGAGAGATATAAGTCTCCATTAAATGGGGTTGATGAATAACACCATGACACCAATTATAGCTATTTACACTCCAAATAGTATGTTCTATACAAGCAACGGAAACTACATGCTGTGGCCAAGCTACATCACACTTTGTTAAGTAATCCATCAAGTACAGTTTTATCCACCGAAAAGAAGATTCGCATGCAAAGAAAAATCCAAATACTAATGATAATACATGCAAGAATCATATACTTTGAATTTATGACAAAAGCAAAATAAACATTATACTACTTGAAAGTTGAAACTAACAAAATATAACTGATTTTTTCTAATGAATAAACAAAGAGGAGAGCATTATTCTTATAGCATACAAGAATGCAAAAACATTTATCAAGAAGCAAAAATACATGTAAGAAGTGATGATGCTGACCTGTCATAGTTCCTGTCATAATCAGGATCCTTTCTCTCAACTTCACGGTCACGAAAGATGGCCACTCTACTATTACTCCTTGACCTAACAACTGGTTCCTTCTCTGTCCTACTTCTACCTGATCTACTACTTCCTGCGGAGGAATCAACTGAAGCCCTTCCAATACTCATATCAGGAGCAGAAATTTCTTCTATCTTTGAAGTCCCTAATGGACTGTGCTGCTGATAAACTTCCTGCATCCTTGGCTCGTTCTCTTGTTTCCCGCCACTAGAGCCGGAGGTAGAGCTGAATATTCTTGCACGTGCTCGATTATATTCTTCTTTTCTCTCCTCCACACTCTTTAAACTATTGTTCTTTAGGGAATTTGAGTTTGCTCCACCACCCATCTGTGATCGTTTATTGGGCCTCTGTTTGATTGCAACCTTAACAGCACTGCTGGTAAGGTCCTCGGTTGGTATATTAACCGGGATGTCTGCTAAGCGAATCAAAGGAAGCCGGCATTCAGAAGTCTTACGGACGATGATTCTTGAGCCAGAACCATCAGGGGGGGTATTGTCCAATAAAACCATGGACTGCAGTGAATAATGCTGAGCCACACGATGTGCTGCTAACCGCAGATAGGACGTGGGCAGTTGTTGGAACTCCATCTGTTGTTGTGAAGGATCTCTAATGAATTTCTCCACATCCTGCTCCATCCGTAGTACTGAAAACAAAAAGAATACGGACCTCTTTTAAAAATTTTAGACAAAGAAAACGAAATATATTCAAAACGAGACAGTGCTTTACAATAATAAAACCATTAAAATAACAGAAACTTGTTCCTTGGTTCAAAATACAAATCCCTCTAGAAGACGCCACCGAGACCAAAATACTTGACCCAAAAAGATAGATAAACCATAGCACATCAATAATTGCATCAATTTAACATAGATGGTGGGATCTTACAGCAGTTCAGACTGAGCAGCATTATTATCTGGTTAGTAAATTAAATTTTGCCAAATTGGAAAATGAGATTACATTATGTAGAAAGAGCAACTGGTTTTACGATGTTGAAAGTCTTATATACAGCAAAAATGACAATCGAGACATCTGTCTTGATTCATGAGATGCATAACAATGACAATTGCTGTTATTTTCAGTTGCGACTATCCATCTCATATAGCTCAAAATTACTAACCCCCACTAGTGGCTACCACAGAAGGCCTGAAGGATTTAAACAATCCTATCCTATAGTTAACTCAAAGCAAGGTGCTTTTAACCCTAGCAAACTGAACTAGCATCATATTTACTTTTTACAGATTCTTTTAACCCATCACCATGGCACAAGTGGTCTCCTGATTAATGTAGTCCGTAAGGCGTAAACTAATATGGCCTCATCCCACCATGCCTCTCACTCTTTCCAGGCTCACAATGACAACAAAAAACACACATCAATGTGGTACAGCCTTATTATATCGCCCTGAATCACCAGCCAACTAATAGATTCTCACTCAGGGCAGTACACACATAGCCATTCTCTTCCAGCACTGCTGAAGTGCGGATTCATTATACTGAACTAGTTAGTGTACCAGAATCATGTCCTATACAGAGAGCCTACATCTGACAAAGAAGCCAATCTGGCTTCGAGTTGCAATCTCCCACTAATAAGTTATTTGTAGTCAGCTGAATATGTGAAACAGATTAAACACGGCTCCTGATAGAACCATCTATACCAGATATGTTGCAAATAAAACCAATCAAAGCAGATAACTGTTGAAACCGCACACAAACCATTGAAACAGTTTTCACGGTAACATATGAATACCAGGAATTTTACTCACAGATGGGTTTGAATATCAACAGATAATAAGGATTATTTAAGAATCTAGAGCCACACTAACTGGGATCTAGAGCCTTAGCTTCATGGGTTTTAAATCTAGCCTACTAGTTCAGCAAAGAGAAATTCCTTCTAGTAAAAAGAACGATAAAAAAAACCTCATACATACACACATGCACATATACATATTTTGTCTGTTAGCAGCCATTAACTTCAAAAAACTAAAATGAAAACAGGGGCAACATGAGGTCATCCCAACCAATTAACATTACTTCCCAAATATTGATTATTATGATGAATATCAGATATTATAAGTTTAAAACATTATAAGACTTCAAACCTGATCGGTTGTAAAAGTTCCTTCATTCTAACATAGTAAACATTGCAATGGTATGAACATAAGCAAAAAAAGAAATCAAGATAAAAGTTGTAGCTCGCATCCATCATAAAAGTTTGATCAAGGAGTTCATACTAGGTGCATTTTAGAAGAAAGAAAACCAAGAAGAAATTCTAGACTAACTTCATATATGGCTCTTGGTTTAAAAAAGCGATAGGCGATGTGAGGCGCTAAGGGCCCGAAGGCCGAGGCGCTAGGCACCAGGCGCTAAGGCGAGAGCCTCACGTAAATGGGGTCTCAACATTTACAGCCCTCCATTGAAGGTTTGTGACCAAAGCCGCAAATGGGGTTTCAACATTAACAGCCATTACATAAATTTTGTTATGTTAGAAAGTTAGATAGTGTTAGTACTATGCATTAATGGACCTGAAACGAAATCTTGAGCCTAAAAAACTTAACCCAACAAACTCTAGTTACAGATTTTTGAAACAAAACCAAGGCACCAAGGCGCCTCGCCTGGAGCCTAGACACCTCCTACAGGGCGCCTACAATTGTACTATCGCCTCGATTGGGTTTAAACCAAGATATGGCTCACACTCGACATTTCATCTATTACAACAATCACATAGACAAAGTAGTTACCTGGAATTCTTTGTTTTGAAAATTCAACAAAGCAAGTGCATTACTCAACATATTAGTGAAGCATCATGCTTACATGATTTGAGTCATCTAAATCAATCTCCAACAGTCAAAAACATCACAGACCCGCATGACTTCACCCAAGGGCCATTGGCCTATCGGTATCGAGGTGACTTTCCAACCATGATGTTGTGGGTTCAAGCCCTATGGTTGGGAAATGTACATATTCGTGATGAATGTCGATTTTCGTGGTAGGTGTGCATGGGTATTTTCCTTTCAAAAAAACAATTGGTTTGGCTTCAACTAATATTAAACTTAGCAAACATTTAGTTAGGTCTAGCCATATTGCATTATAATGTGACATGCATGAAAGCAAACTGTTCAAAAACACATCAACTGCCAATAGCTATATTATACCATAATTAACGAGCATAGCTATAACTCTTTCTAAATGCATATTCCTTTCTCACGAAATTTAACCACTATGCGAGTCAATTGAAACTAACCAAATGCTCCATACCTTCCCGCTGAAGGTTAAACAATTATGAAACACTCATTAGCAGTTATCCTGATTATCAAGCTAAGTTAAAATTCAAGCTCAAACCCAATATTGTGTCATAATTTCGCTTATACTAGGTACTAGTTACAATCTATCTCTATTTAAACATATAAACTTCAATAAAGCCACATATAAACAATAAACCTAAAAAAACAGATACACACACCTGAAAGGCGCTCCCTAGGGTTTTGCAAAGCTTCACGAAGAAACTGATCAACAGAATCAACCAAATTATCCAACACACCGCCTGATGAAGACGTAACCAGAGCTAATGAATCAGTATTAGCATAACTCGAGTCGGAGTTAGTTTTATTGTTGTTGTTGTTGTTGTCTCGCTTAGAAGAAAGCATCAACCTACTCATAGTGACGTCTAGGTCAGCAACCTCCCATGAATCAGGCGGAGCAGTTCCGAGATCGTCAACTGAGCCCGCCATGACGGCGGTGCCGGTGGCGGCGACGGTAGTGGTTGTAGCGGAGCGATTGGTGGTTGTAGGATTGACAGTAGAAGAAGTAATCATCAAAAATATGATGAAGATGATGATTGTAGTGATCTCAGGCCGTGGTTCGAGATCAGAGATGAAACCCTAGTTTTGATTGATTTCATGGAAAGATGAATCGGAAGGCAGAGAGGAGGAAGAAGAAGAATAATGATATCATGTGATGAAAGATAGGGTTTGACGAGGGGAAGCGTGACTCCATCGGTCGCACGTGGCGTCTACTTGTTTTTATTACATCGTAATTCTTCTTAAATCTATATCCATATTTAATTTAGGGTTTTCCTGAGAATATAAATAAAAATACTTATAAAATATCTCAAATTTGATGATAGAATATAAATAAAAATATTATGGGTTGTTTGTAAAAAATTCAGAACTTTTTTTAACCTATTTGTGTGTTAAAGATTTTTATACTAAACAAACTATAACTAAAATACACAATAACTTTTATTGCTTTTATAGATTGTATCTCTTTCATCCACATGTGTATTTTATCAAAATTTCAATTAGCCAACCAAATTGTTAATTAATTATTTTTAGTACATGATGAATCATGAATAATTTGTTAATAATTTAATAAAAATTTAAATAAGTCTAACGAATTTGAGTTTTTATCTCCATTTATATCTCAAAATTTTATTATTCTTTTTTATTTTTTTGGTTTTCCTTTTCTTTCATAATTATTTATTATTTTCGGTGCATTTTCTAACTAATTTTTAGTTTGAATACAATTTTAGATTATACAAACAAACTTCACAAATTTAAAACTTATTTCATCAAAAAGTAATCGCATGATTAAATGACTTTGACATAAGATTGCATAAATTGATATTACTATATCATGTTATGTGATCCTAACATGCTATAATTAACTTGCACTTAAGATAAAAGATAATATGAAATATTTTTTTATTTTATTCTTATAAAATTATTGAACTATCGTAATAAATGAAATATAAATTATTGCATTTAATAATTTTTCCGTGTTAAAATCAATGTCCACATTACTCTTTATATTTATCCCAAAATAATTCTCCAATTGCAACAAATAACTATTAAAAATCAGTAAACTTCTAATTTTACCCCCATTTATTATTTCTCAATCATTTATTACTTAAAAAAAATTATGTCAAACTTGTCTCCAATACAAGGGTAAAATTGACATTTACTCGAGCTATATTAATTACAACAAAAAGTTGTGGGACAATTTTTGTGGGACGAAGGGTGTAGTTACTATAAAAGTCAATCATTTTTTTGCGAATTAAACTTGCAATCATGTAGCTTTGTTTATAACCGTTTTACGTATGATTTTTATTAACCAATTAAAAAATCTTATTTTTTATTATTATCTATATCTTTTACAATTAGTTTGCAACACCAAGTATATTATTTTTTTCGATCACTAACTTACGGTTAAGATCTTTTAACTATATTTTATGACATACTTCATGCACGGTATAAAATTAATGACATGTTAGGCAAACAAAAATATTAATCTCTTACTTTTTTATCAAAATAAAAAACCAGATGAATCACTAAATTGTTAGCTTCATAAATATCAAAAATCATCATATTCATATCCATAAAGGTATACATTATCGACAAAGTCTTAACTAATTAAAAAGAAGTCTTATAGCTTTTAATTAACCAATTGAAAATCTTATTTTACTTCAAAATTATATTTTCAATCTATTAGTAAATAAATAATAGGAGACTTCATCTTTGAAGGTTAAACAAACCACTCATATATCATGTAGGGGTTAGAATTCTTATACAAGTGACAAAATCGTTAATTTAATTTTAAACTAATGTTAAATATACAAACTACCTTAATTTAAATTTACAAACTACCTTAATTTAATTTTAAACTTCATTGCATAATTTTTAACACGTATGAAATGTTAAAACTTTATTATATACCCAGTTTATTAGAACTAAATACAAATTCAATGACCCGTATATACACGGGTTTAATATATAGTTTTTATAGTACAACATATAATGCATATCTCAAAGTTTTAACAAAAGTTCTTAGAGCTTCCTTTAGAAAAATCATTTAATTTAATTTAATAATTTAATTTAATAATTTAATTTAATAATTTAATTTAGTTTAATTTAATTTAATTAATTCTTTTCACTTTAAGTATTTTAAAATTATCCGTAGGTCTTATATAAACATGTTAGGACTTCGAATATATAATTTGATAGTACTTAAATTCATCGCTGATTAACAAAATAAAATAGATATGATTATGCCAAAGCATGACGTCACAATAAAATTAAATTTAATAATCTTTTAAATTCATTATTTGTAAACATAGTAGTATGTACTATACATTATTCTTTTAATATACGGCCTGATTAATAACTTGTGTGAACAATATTTTTTTGACTTTTAATTATTAAATATTATGAATTTTTGGAAAAAAAAAAAGAAATGCATAAGCTAAGTTTATTTATTGACTTTGTTTTTGTAAGAATCTAACTTGAAGAATAACTAAACATAAATTACAAATACCATTTGTAATATAACATTAACGACTACTTTCATATTTTTAAGTTATCGAAACTTGTTCATACAATGTGAAATTTTAGATATGCTACTAAACTTGACACGTAGTAGATCTTCCTAACTCATATTTTTTTGTCAATATTTCATCAAGTATTTTATTTTTATTCATCATTTAAATAGATTAGTTATAAATACTTGTGTTCGTTTTCGTCGATTCGTTTAACATCCTCTTTTCATATAGTAATACATACTACGATAAAAATGTTACTTCAACAACTCATATTAATGTCCTATAGTTCTATAATCTAATTTGTAAACTTTAAAAATGTTACTTTAACAACTCATATAATATAATGTATAGTTTTATAATCTAATGTGTAAAATTGTAAAAAGTAAAAGGGTGCAGTTTGTGAAGCCAAGAAAATGAAAACATCGAGGGGCAAAATGGTAATAACAAGGATTCCGTTGAAAGAGTTGCAATACGCCACCGCCATCACACCTTTCTCAAAGAACAACTGCCGCATAAACAAAATCATATCCCTAAAAAAATAAAATCATACGAGTATTTCCTTTTAGTTTCTTCTAATTGAAACAGAAATATAAATAATTTCGGTGACGGTGATGAGGGCTTTAAGAAGGTTGATATCAGGGCATCGAGCCTATGTATTGGAACCCTACATATATATCGGTGCCACACGGCATACATCTCGCCGTCTATTATACGTCTCTTCTTCAAATAATGTTTTATCTCGGTTCACTTCCCCGTCTATAGTACGTTCATCGTATGCATCATCTGGATTAGCCAATTTTGTAGGTTAGTTAATGCCGATTCATAAATAATGATATTAGTGTTTAAACTGACTTTTATGATCTTATGATTTCTGCTATGCCAATTTTTTTTTTTTATATATATTTTTTCTGATTTTGTCCATATGATATGATATATTGGGTTAAACTTGAGATGTACTTGAAAAATGATGCTCAATGGAGTTAGTCTATACCAAAATGATTAAGTTTAATCTAAGTATTGTATGGTGTGAAATGACTTATGGAGTACTAGTATTAAATATCGTAGGATGCGAACATATGCAACTTTTAATGCTGATCTTTCTCTTTATACTAAGTTGTTGAACATTGCCAGTTACAATTCATACTGTCATTGTAACGACTCTTAAGGACTGGCGGAAACAATAAAAATTAGTACAAGGATGACAAACGTTATAAGAGGGTAATGAGGGTTTGGCAGAGTGAGGTATGAAATTAAACCTCCTAGTGATTAAAGTCATAAACTTTTAAACCCAAATGTAATAAATAACGTTAAGAAGGGGTGAGCAAGTATTTCATCTAAGCGTGTGAGTTGTGACAACTTAAAGTCCTATTGATAAACGGTTTTGTAAGGGCATTCGTAAGTAAGGTTATATCGTGAGGAATTTATAGATTAAAAGCTTAGGAGTTCACATTAGGTGACTGAACAATAAGTTTGTTAGGTGAAAACTGTGGTTAAGTCAAGAAAAAGCGAAAATGGGGATTTTAAAGGCATTACGTCATGTATTGGTTGATCCAAATCTAGTCGACCACTTGCAGAGATGAAATAAATACAAAAAGAATGAAGGTCTATTACCGACCGTGGAACGACCTTATAAAATAGTAGAAGAAAGATATTAAGAGACATGTTGGGCGAGTCACTAAGGACAGAGAAACATGGAAGGAGTCGTTAACTCATTATCATTCTATTACATTGGTATTTGGGAAATTTGCTTAATCCTCCTTCCTTTTAGGTTGAAAAGAAAGAATATATTTAGAGATTTGCATGGAACTATTAGTCCCTTTGATGGAGAGGAATCAAGGTTGATGGAAAGGCATTAAGGTGGAAACAGAAACTTTTTTTTTATGTGGTTTGATGAGTTTTTTTTTTACCCTAATTGTTAAGATCTTATTTTCTTCTATGTTTAGTTCGTATTGTGGTAAGGATATGCTCCTTCTGTGAGCAAACCATTTTGATCTGAAATATATGTATCATGTAGTTACATAGTTTTATGCTGTGGATTAATAACGTGATTTTCCAGTCCCGAATATGGGTGTATTCTGACATTATTTTGGACAGGGCAGAGGAGGACCATGTTTATACAAACACAATCCACTCCTAATCCTCTATCATTGATGTTCTATCCCGGGAAGCCAGTTATGGAAGTTGGGAGTGCAGATTTCCCAAATGCCCGTACAGCCATGAATTCACCACTAGCAAAGGCCCTCTATGGAATCGACGGTGATTTTATCTTGTGTTATATTTTTGCTTACCTTAATGGCTATATTTTTTTTAATGTTATTTCATTATTAAATGACCATAACTTCACTCGATGATGATTATTTAACCAACTGATGGAATTAATGTGCTCTGTTATTGGTGTAGGAGTTACTCGTGTGTTCTTTGGTTCAGATTTTGTAACTGTGACAAAGTCAGACGATACTACCTGGGATTTCCTAAAACCGGAAATATTTGCAGCAATTATGGACTTTTACTCATCTGGGAAGCCACTGTTTCTGGACTCGAGTACTGCAGCTGCTATGGATACTGCTATTCATGAAGTAATTCAAACTTAGTGATTATATTGAGTGAACTGTAACCTTTACAGTTTCCAATCCTATGCCATGATGTTTCCTTATGCATGCCATGTGTTTCAGGATGACTCGGAAATTGTTGCTATGATTAAAGAACTGTTGGAAACTCGTATTCGACCTGCTGTGCAGGATGACGGTGGGGATATAGAGTACATTGGATTTGATCCGTATGCTTCTTTGACCACTTGATTATTTAGATGCATAGATAGATTGGAATCCATTTGCACACATCTAAAATTTGCCATATCTTCATTGTCAGAGAATCTGGAATTGTGAAGCTTAAAATGCAAGGAGCATGTAGTGGCTGCCCCAGCTCATCTGTCACTTTGAAATCAGGCATCGAAAATATGCTGATGCATTATGTTCCAGAGGTAACACTCATTCAACTCTGCTGGTTATAGCTATTGACTTTGGGTGACTTTGACCTATTCGACCCATTTCACTTGTTTCATTTTTGGCAAAAAGTTTTGGTTTACTCATTTGACCCTTGGGAAGAAATGTAACCAAAATTGGCCAAGTCATAAGTAAAAATAAGTTGAAACTGTTGCACTAGTTATTCAACTCACTTGTTTTGCAGGTTAAAGCTGTGGAACAGGAACTTGATGATGAAGATGAAAATGGAGATTTAACGAGCCAGCTGGAATGAGGTCATCGTATTCCTTTCTTCTATACAGAGACGAGGAATCACTGAAAATTTGGCATCAAGTTGTTCACAACCAGTTTTGTCTTCATTGTATGTATCATTGGTGATCAATAGACACATTCTAATAAGTAGTAGCATGGTGGGTAGTCCAACGGCCTTCTAATCTTATAGTTAGACATTATCTCTCAAAAATGTTGGGCTATAGAGTTGTACTCCTTTGCGTAAACATAAAGTACATCAAGGTCTATTGTATCTTATCCATGTTTGGGACCTAGATTGTTTCTACAATTCATAACTAATTCGGTAATTCCAAGGTAAAAACAACATGCTTGGGAAACAAGTACGGATAAAAGGTTTTGGTCGGATAAAAGGTTTTGGTCGGTTCATAAGCTTGTATCTTTTACCATCTCTACTGACAATAGTTCTGTACGATCAACACTATATGTTTAGCTTCACAAGTGTCCTAGTTATTATTTTTGGTTGTTTCAAATAAGTGTTTAATTTATGCAACAACCTGTCAAACGAAATTTTTGTGAGTAAATATGTTATTTCATTGGTGAAAATAGTAGTCGGTGGAGATTTCTAAAACTCTGTGCATAATTAAATATTACACTATGACCGGGATGAATTGAGTACTATGCGTAATACTTTTTTCTGCAAACTACAGAGTATATATTAATCAATTTATAGCTTAATATTCATCAAATTTGGGTAGTAGCTAATCTTATATTATTCATTCATAAGAACCAACTTTTATGTTTATAAAATAATATATTCTCTATTATCTTTTTCAATCAAATATCAAAGAAAGCAAGACATACTTTTACTCTATATATTACAAATGATTGACTAATATAAACAAGCAAACAGATAATTGACTTATCACAAAAGTCAAAAAAGACCCCAAAATTTGAGACATTCATATCATAACCCTACGTTGCAAGCAAATTTCTTAGAATCTTCCTATAACCACGTATCCCAATCCATCTTCCACCATTTATTCCTTGTTTTCTCCCCTTCTTACAAATTTCCATGAACACCTTACGTAACATTCGCCCATTAGTATATCTCATTTCTTATTTACATATTCTCCCCCTTCCCACAATTCAATCATCCCAGTTCTCTAATTTCCTCCACATTTCAATTTCTCATACACCTTTTTTTATTTTCATTAACCACGAGCGATTGATTTAAAAGATTTAAATCGATCGCTCACAAATATGGCCGAGGAACAAAACTGGGAGGAAACAAACAATCACACGCCTTGCTCGAACAATTGTGGGTTCTTTGGTAGCCCAACAACGCTTAACCTATGTTCTAAATGTTACAATGACCATTCATTAAAACAACAACATTTATCAACCGCCAAAACCGCTGTCGAGAAAAGCCTATCTCATTCACCACACCAAGCGGAAACATGTTCCTCTTCATCCACAACAAATGATACCGCAGTGGTCGATACAATGCATGATCAGGTTGTTGTAAAGTCGCAGCCGCGAAATAGGTGTGGGTCATGCAAAAAGCGTGTGGGACTCACGGGGTTCACGTGCAGGTGTGGAACGACTTTCTGTGGGACCCATAGGTACCCCGAAAAACATGGGTGTACTTTTGATTTCAAGACTATGGGTAAAGAGGCTATCGCTAAAGCGAATCCTGTGATCAAGGCTGCGAAATTGGAGAAGATTTGAAATCAACCGTTGATATTTGTTACGATTGATCGTACGGTTTGGGTGATGAGGTGTGAGATTGGGGGAGCTGGTCCGTTTGATTGAAACTTCATATGTTGTGTAGTTTTCTTTTCATTTTTTTCAAATTAAGAAAAAAAAAAAAAGAAATCATGAAAATGAAATGATGTAATTGTCCGATATATATAATTTAACAACGTAATATTTATAGATTGTACACATATTAACAAAAATATGTTCATGAGAGGGACTTGTATTTATACGTATCGTGAGGTAACGTGACAATTTAATCATTGATGTTTATCCTAAACTGATAAAACTTTTTGAGAAAAATATTCTAAAGAAGTTACATAAATTTAAATTATATTTAATAAAACAAACACAAACGATGATAAAATGGAGGATTTTGAGAACTAAAGTTGGTTTCAGTCTCATACTCTCATGGAGGTCGTCCATATACACGATGACATTCTTAACAACATACTTGCTCGTCTTCCCGGTAAGTCTTTACTCCGGTTCAGATGTGTATCGGTAAATTGGAATCGTCTAATTTCAGATCCTTATTTTATGAAGTCGAGATCACGTAGAATGATTCTTCTCAAACACCCAATGCCTCTCGTAGTTATAGACGCCAAGGATCATTCCATAATCAAGATTCCTCCTCCTTTACAAGTAAAGGAGTGTGAAAAAGTCTCTATTGTTGGAACACTCAATGGCATAGTCATTTTGGTCATTACGGATTCGTCATTACGCAGTCATATGTACCTATACAATCCGTTAACCCGTGCATCCAAGATACTTGATGTTATGGATCGACACTCTTTAAAACGTAGTGAATTATATCATTTTGGATTTGGGTATGGTGCAACCACAGATGACTTGAAGATTGTTAGATTTGGAGTTTTTGACCATCCAAGTAATCCCTTCCGATTTACTTGTCATGTCTTCGATATTAAAAGTAGTTCATGGGGCACATCACCAATATATCTTGAAAGAGATTTTTTCTTTTGGAATGCGGGTATATATATTGGTTTATTTCTTCAATCGGTGTGGGGATCTTAGCTCTCAATGTTAAGGAGATGGTATTTTCGAACATAAATCTACCAAGTGGCCAGGATGCTAGGTTAATCTATCGGCATTTAGAGGGGTACGTTGGGACTGTTTTGGGTTCATTAAATGGATGCCTTTGCATTATAGACGAAAGATACTGGATTTGAATTGTGGATGATGAAAGAACAAGGAGTCAAGAAGAATCCATGGTCGAAAGCCCATTCACTTGCATTCGGTTTGGAAGGTAATTATTTCAAAAAGTTCCACGCTGTGTGTATTTTGGTAAAATTCTTTTGAGTGATGGCTATCACCAATTTGTTATATATGATACATCAAAAGATTCATATATAACAATATCAAATAATTTGATAAATAGTGATTTTTCCGTAAGATTGAACACGCTTTCAGATTTCACGAGATTTCGCTCAATTGAGTATGTGGAAAGCTTGGTTTCACCATCTGATCTTTGTGTGGTTTAACATCCATACATATGCTCTTTGAGAGTAGTTGCAGGTTTATTTTTGAATTTAACAGGATTTCATTTTCTCTATTCTTCTAAAGATTTAAATATGAAATCTTATTTGGGCTGATAAGTTACATTTTCATTTTTATTTTAGTTTTATGATATTAAATGATTGGATTCTAAAGATGATATCTTGTTGCTTTGTGTTGCTCCACTGCATATTTCACTCTACTACCGCATCTATAACAACTAATTTTGTCTTTGTTTTCTATTTTTCTCAGCTTTTGGAGTCATTAATTATTAATCAATAAACATAATTTTGAACTTTTGATCAACTACTTATCATTCTCAATCACAGGTGTGCATCTTTTTTCTTGTTTTTTGACCAATAATCGGCTTAATCTTGGTGACCTTGTATAAACATATGCAGTTTTAATAGCAAAGATAATGAATACAATGTGTTATGAAAGATGATTCCGTTTAAGCGTGAAATTGTGTTAGTTGATTTTTTCGTTTAATAGTTAGACTTTAACACAATACGCAAAAATATTATTCTGTATAATCACGATCACAACAAATTATCTGATATTTTCATCGAGAATCAGGGGAACACTTGAAGATAACAAATGAGAATAATTTGGTTCCTGTTTGATGGTTGAAACTAGTTCTAAACAAAATTCCACATTTTACCAATTTGAATGGTCCATCATGCACCAAATTAAAAGGCTTTATCATCTTTTGTGTATGCATCTTAAATTAGATATCAGCCAATGAACCCCAAGATTATAATTAAGATAGTTGTTTACTTGTTTTATATAATGAAATACAGATTTTTATGATTCTTAATTTAAAAGGATGGTTTATTCGTAAGAGTAATTATCTTAATCCGCTTAAAGAGATAGGTTTGAACCCATTACAAGTCGGGTACCGGATTCTTATACCAAACTTTTCGACAAATATATATATATATATTATTTCCAAATAAATGAAGAGAAACTTTCAAGAACACGAATTTGGAATAGCTTCAGCAATTTGTTGATAAGAACCCAAGTGGGCATGTTGTATTCCTTATAAATTGTGCTTATCAGGTGTTGGTTGAATTGCAAGACAAAATTCTTATATACTATATCACTCAAAAGTAAGAAATTAAAGCAATGTCTAGGCAGGCTAGCAATGGGGGTAGTCGGCAAATGATCGAGTCTGCACCGTCTAGACTAATTCGGCTAGATCTGAGGTCAACCATGGAGTAGAATTTACCTACGATTAAGGAAGATGAGTGTACAGGTGTCGAGTGGTGATCACGGCAGCTAGCTTCAAAACTTTGATGGAAATCGTGCTGCAACATTTTCATCGTCGAATGTTTGTAGTATGAAACATTTTGTTGTAATTAGTCAAGTTGTTAACTATCAATAAGGATGGCTATCTGTTTTCTTACTGTGCAGTTTCTAGTAGTTCAACTTATTATAGTCTTATATTATATCATCGTCTTTTACTTTCTCGATTAAACCTGACATTTTCATATAAAGAATAAAAATTATTGGATATTTGAATATAGCAACATGTATATTATACTTAAATTTTAGGATAATGCATGAAATTATTATTATAAGTATAAGCTAATATGGTAATTGAGTGTTTAAGCAAATTATAAGATAGAAAAATGTTGTCTGTTGATAAATAAATAAGTTTTCGATAGTTTTGGAAAAATCAATTTGAAGTAATCAAAGGTATCATCTAGTCAGAGTGTGATTAATGTCCACGATTCACGCAATTGACACTGAAAAGTGAAAAAATAAAACTTGTAATACATACCCCAAATTCAAAAGCAAGGTTTTTGGGCCAAACAATTGCGGTTGGAAAGCGTAGCATTCGTATGTTGAAAAGTGTTGTATTAGCTTGATTGAAACAAATGAAAAAATGTTGAACATGGGCAACACTTGTAAATAGTGTTGCAAATTCGAACAAAAATGTTGCTTTTAGACCTAAGGCGACATTGCCTGAGGCATCATTTGGTAAGGTGTTGCATTAGGTATAATTGCTATACAATTTGGCTTGATCTTATGCTCTTACATCTCATCTGGACTGATGGTGCTGAGTCTTAACCATTTTTCAAGAACTTAGAAGAATCGTACATTTGGGCCTTGGGGAACTTAATGTTAAAATGACAGATATTTCATGCACTTTGAAATATCTATTTTGTATTTAATGTGATAGTGTAAACTGATTTGTGGCTCAGAATCTATTTTGGTTCATTCAACCCCAAGAGAAAGGACCTTATGCTTTTGCCATCAATTTTCTTACACGTGTTAAAAATAGTCAGAGGTTTTTTGTATTTATGTCTAACGAGTTTATTATATGTACTATAAATATAAATACATAATACATATTGGAAGCCTACTAACTAAACAATGGTTGAATTCAACCATCCTAACTTACTATTGTCTATAGCTTACTAAAAATAGTAAGAAAAAAGAAATTGCTAAATATTTTAACCCCTATGTTTTCTTGATGGGTAGTACAGAAAAGCTCATCTCATATTCAAACATTAAATGTTAATCATATTGAAAAAGGAAGTAATTATACACAATAAGATGGTTTCGATACACACTAGCTAAAACCGAAAATGGTTATAATTATATAAGTTGGTCCCATCGCATTCAATAATTCAGGACCATTGACTTTTTCTGGCACAAGCATAGAAGTCATGGGTTCGCATTTGAGACCATAGCTTATGGGTCGCATTTCTTAATTGCGTAGGATCTATTTCTACGACACCAACAAAAAACACACCATTACTACAACTATTATTAAAATATACACTAGTCTTGAAAAAATTTCCGAAATATGGGTTCACTCCTCCACTCAAACGGTGTTTTGATTATAAACGTTATAAATGATTATCTATTTTATGACGATATAATCAAACATGCAAAAGAGGTATTTAGCAAAATTCATATGTTGACTTTGGAGAATGAAAAAAGTTTTATTTCATGGCAACAAAATCGTCACTTGAGACTAACTCTGGCTCATCGTCATCATCAAACTGGAACAACCAAACAACTACAGTTATATCTCCACAATTCGAGATTTTATTGAATCCGGAACAACCTTGCTTAACTTTTCCATAAACTCATTCCGGTTTGATGATTATGAGCCAGAGTCAGTCTCAAGTGACGATTTTTTTACCATGAGAATAAAACTTTTTTCATTCTCCAAAGGCAACATGTGAACTTTGCAAAATACCTCTTTTGCATACTTGATTATATCGTCATAAAATAGATAATCACTTGGAATAACGTTTATAATCAAAACACCGTTTGAGTGGAGGAGTGAACCCATATCTTGAAAAAAAATTAAGACTAGTGTGTATTTTAATAATAGTTGTAGAAATGGTGTGTTTTTGGTTGGTGTTGTAGAAATGGGTCTTACGCAATTAAAAAATGCGACCCATAAGCTATGGTCTCAAATGCGAACTCATGACTTTTGTGCTTGTGCCAGGAAAAAGTGTCATTGTGCCAGAGAAAGTCAATAGTCTCAAATTGTTGAATGCCAACCATGTATAGTCCTAATTTCTAAAATGCGAAACATGTATGGTCTCAAAAATTTAATTGCAGACCCATAAATGGTTTTCATTTGACACTTTGAAACCATACATGGTTAGCATTCAACAATTTGGAATGAGAGTCTCCGACCATCGGTTGGGATGTATGTTGTCGTAGTCGGTGTTATGGGGGTTTGACATGACTTGTTGATTTCCAAACGTTGTTGGAAAAGATGGTGTTAGAAAAGTGTATTGTAGAATGCAAGATGTAATCTTTGTTTAAATAGAAGTGGATGTGATGAGTAAATTACAAGAAACGTCCTTTGGTTTACTCTAAATCATGGTTTGTATCCTATAAAGTTCTAAAATTACACAAACGTCCTTTAGTTTTTAAAATATAGTAAGATATAGACAAACTAAGTGAATGAGGAGCACATAAAAAGAGAAATGAATTCAGTGGGCTTCATCCAAATGACAATGAAAGAGCATTAAACGACCAAATTGGTATCACAAATAAATAAATAATTAATACTTGTATAGATCAATACGTAGATCATTAGCCCATTTTCCCATAATACATCCATTTTTCTTTTTCTTGAATAACTTCAAAATTCAAACAAATGCAAATCATCTCGATTTGAGTTTTAAAAAAATAAAAATAATAGAGAACACAATCATAGACAAAAATAATCACATTCACTCTATTTTATTTTAGTTCTTCTAAACCATAGACAAAACCTTTAAATCGTAATAGAGAACACAATCATCTCGATTTGAGTTTAAAAAAAAAACTCTTGTTGTATTATTATGTTTATATTTGAGCATCTTTTCTCTCTTTTTCATGTTTAGTTTCTTTGAGGTTTTAGTTGACAATTACATTTGAGTTCAAAAAAAGAAAATGGAGAGATACTTTATATTATAATTAATTATTACTCCGTATCATTTTTTTTTGTCTTGATGTGACTGGTGAGTAGTGTTTCACTGTTTTGGTCCCATCTGTTGTCCTTTGATTTGTACACATGGTACTCTTTTAATACTCCTACGTACGTCTATTTCATCAAAGGAAAGAAAAGATACTCTCATATACAGGTATTTAATTATCTTACTTTCCTTCTTTATGCAAAGAAATAAAAAGGAGAAAGAAAAATTGTTTTTATTTTCATAAATATAAATACATACATAAAAATAACATAAGGATACTCTGATTGTCAGTTACCCAAGAAATATAATTTACGAAAAAGGAGAAATAAAAAAGATATGTTTTTGTCTTACTTTGGTTGTACAGCTTGCTTTGCATGCGTATACGTACTACTCATACTAATTAAAACATTATTTTCCTAAAAAAGAGTTTAAAAATGCTGTCATTAATTAAAGCATTATTTTGTTTGTAACAAAAATGTTGTCATTTGGGTGCATGGCAACTAAGATTGTGTTATGGTATAAGATCAATAAAGTAATAATTTACTTGTTTCTGAAAACAACCAAAAAAGAAAAATGGGAGGGAATGAAAAATGCTTTTGTCTTCAAGTGCACAGTGTCTCGATCTCTTCAGTAATGTGTTTCATCTGCACCATATTTTACATCGAATGGTTAACTTATCAATAGAACTTTAAAGGTCTCAACTAGCTTGTTTTAATGAAATACATTTTATGAACTACTTTATCCTTTTATTTTAGTTATTATATAATAATTGTACTATGAAATTTAGTGTGAGCAATAGTATTATATCAAATTTGATGTAAAAATTTTTTGAATAGTGTTACAACAATTTTTTTACACCCCTTTAGTGTCTTGATGGGAAGAGATTTACACCAAAAATTAATATTATTTTAATGTAATCAATATGTTGTGTATGCATTGGAGATGACCTAATACGTGAATTGTTAGAAGTACTTTTCATCGAAAAGAGAAATAAAATGTATTTATATTCAACTTATTTTAATTATAAAGTGCATTCCGTTTTGTTTTAATTAGAAAATTACTCCCCTATAACAATGGTATTAATTAAATAATTAGTAGTTCATGTATCTAACTATTTATATGAAAGGCTTTAAAAATAAGTTGTTAATGATGTGTTATGGTTGTTTATCTTAGAGCACTTTCATTCATTTATGGCTATCAATATATCTTGCATGAATAACTACGACGACCACTTACGATAAGTAGCTTTCATCGAAAAGAGATACGTAGTATAAAAACTAGCTATATGCAACTTATTTTGTTCTGGTAAATTGGAATCGTCTAATTTCAGATCCTTATTTTATGAAGTCGAGATCACGTAGAATGATTCTTCTCAAACACCCAATGCCTCTCGTAGTTATAGACGCCAAGGATCATTCCATAATCAAGATTCCTCCTCCTTTACAAGTAAAGGAGTGTGAAAAAGTCTCTATTGTTGGAACACTCAATGGCATAGTCATTTTGGTCATTACGGATTCGTCATTACGTAGTCATATGTACCTATACAATCCGTTAACCCGTGCATCCAAGATACTTGATGTTATGGATCGACACTCTTTAAAACGTAGTGAATTATATCATTTTGGATTTGGGTATGGTGCAACCACAGATGACTTGAAGATTGTTAGATTTGGAGTTTTTGACCATCCAAGTAATCCCTTCCGATTTACTTGTCATGTCTTCGATATTAAAAGTAGTTCATGGGGCACATCACCAATATATCTTGAAAGAGATTTTTTCTTTTGGAATGCGGGTATATATATTGGTTTATTTCTTCAATCGGTGTGGGGATCTTAGCTCTCAATGTTAAGGAGATGGTATTTTCGAACATAAATCTACCAAGTGGCCAGGATGCTAGGTTAATCTATCGGCATTTAGAGGGGTACGTTGGGACTGTTTTGGGTTCATTAAATGGATGCCTTTGCATTATAGACAAGAAAGATACCGGATTTGAATTGTGGATGATGAAAGAACAAGGAGTCAAGAAGAATCCATGGTCGAAAGCCCATTCACTTGCATTCGGTTTGGAAGGTAATTATTTCAAAAAGTTCCACGCTGTGTGTATTTTGGTAAAATTCTTTTGAGTGATGGCTATTACCAATTTGTTATATATGATACATCAAAAGATTCATATATAACAATATCAAATAATTTGATAAATAGTGATTTTTCCATAAGATTGAACACGCTTTCAGATTTCACGAGATTTCGCTCAATTGAGTATGTGGAAAGCTTGGTTTCACCATCAGATCTTTGTGCTGTTTAACATCCCTACTTGCAGTTATTTTTTGAATTATATAGGATATCATTTTTTCTGTTCTTCTAGAGATCGATTTAAATACGAATCCTTATTCGACTGATAAGTTACATTTTGTGTTGCTTCCCTGCACATTTCGCTCTGCTACTGCATCGATAACAACTAATTCTGTCTTTTGTTTTCTATTTTTGCTCCGCTTTTGTGGTCATTATTAATCAATAAACATAGTTTTGAACTTTTGATCTTGGCAGGTGTGCATCTTTTTCTTGTTTGTTTTTTAACCAATAATCGGCTTAATCTTTATGACCTTGTATAAACATATGTTAGTTTTAATACTAGCAAAGACCACGAATACAATGTCCTATTGAAGATGATTGGGTTTAAGCATGAAATTCTGAAGTTGATTTTTTCATTCAAAGTTAGACTATAACACAGTACTCAACATTGTTCTGTATATTGTGAAACCATAAGTTATAATCGCAATCACAAATTCAACGATATTTTTCATTGAGAATCAGGGAACATTTGAAGGTGAAAGATTTGAATAATTTGGTTCGTGTTTGATGGTTGAAACGAGTTCAAAACAATATTCCACATTTTACCAATTTGAATGGTCCATTGTGCACTAAATTAAAATCTTTATCTTTTATATCATAAAACACATATTTTTGTGACAATTTTTTTACGATTCGTAATTTGAAAAGATGGTTTATTCGTAAGTGTAAGTTATGATAATTCGCTTAATCGCTTATACAGAGGTTTGATCGAACCCATTACAAGTCGGGTATAGTACCGGATTCTTAGACAAAGCTTTTTAACAAATATATATATTCTTTCCAAATAAATTAAGATCAATTTTCAAGAACATGACCTTGGAATCAATTCTTCAATTTGTTGATAAGCACCCAAGTGGGCATGTTGTATCCCTTATAAATTGTGCTTATCAGGTGTTGGTTAAACTGCAAGACAAAATTCTTATATACTATCTCACCCAAAAGTAAGAAACTAAAGCAATGTCTAGGCAGGCTAGCAATGGTGGTAGTCGGCAAATGATTGAGACTGCACCATCTAGACTAATTCGGCTAGATCGGCAGCCAACTATGGATAAGAAGTTACCTACGATTAAAGAAGATGAGTGTACGAGTGGTGATCAAGGCAGCCAGCTTCAGAACTTTCATGGAAATCGTGCTGCAACATTTTCATCGTCGAACGTTTATAGTATGAAACATTATGCTTGTAATTAGTCAAGTTGTGAACTATCAATAAGGATGACTATGTTACTTACTTTGTAGTTTCTAGTAGTTCAACTTATATTATATCGTCGTCGTTTACTTTCTCGATTAAACCTAACATTTTTATAAGAAGATAAAAAAATATAAGAGGTGATTCCATTTAGCTAAAATATTTAGTTGGGTTTATTCTCGTTTTATGTTTTGTTAGTGCAAAACCTTATTGGATATTTGAAACTATAACATGTAAAAAAATACTTACATTTTAAAGTAATGCATGAAATTATAAGCTAATATGTTATTCGAGTGTTTAAGCAAATTATCAGGGGCGAAGCCATGTAGAAGGTAGGGGTAGCAGTCGCTACGAGTCCTTTCGCTATACGCAGTGTAATTTCTTATAAAAAAAATGCATTTTTTGCTGCATTTGTTGTTTGTGCTACGGGTTAACAAAAATTAAGATACCCCAGCTATGGGTCACCTTAGATCCTGGATCCGCAACTGCAAATTATAAAATAAAAAAAATGTTATCATTTCTAGTATCCCTTTCAAAGAGGATCCTCTGTTAATAAATTTTGGAAAAAAATAAAAAAATCAATTTGAAGTAATCAAAGGTATCTAGTCAGAGTGTGATTAATGTAAAAGATTATTGTGATTTACACTGAAAACGAGAGAATTTAACGGGTGTTTAGGATTGTTTATTTAAGCGTTTATCTGCTTATTTACTTATTTTAACAGTAGATAAGCACATACAACATCTTTTTAAAAACTGTTTATCTGTTTATTTCTTAAGATATAAAACTTAATAATAACTATGTTGACACATGGTTATTTTTTAAGCACATAAACATTTTAAATATAATATTCATCTTGATGACGTCATTATTTAAAATTAAAATTCAATTGATCAATTACGCCATTTTATTTTACGTAATTTAAAAATAGAACATCCTATTTTAAACTATTAAAACATATTTTTTACAATAATTATATTTAATCAACAGGTTTTAATGTTGAAATTTAAAAAAAAATCTTCTTTTACTATATCCTATATAATACCGCTTTATAACATATAAATCTCTATTAAACGATTATAAATATAACATATTTTAATATAATAATAATAATTTATTTTTCAAAATAACATTCAGATAAATAAAATAACTTCAACTACTTTCACATGCATCTAATCCACAAGTAAAATCCAACATTTAAATTAAGAAATTATCATTTAAATGTTTTATCTATTTTTTAAATAATAGTATAGTGTATTATAATATTCCGTATAAGATAACATTACAAAATACTGTGTATACACTAATTTATAAATAACTAATGTCAAACACCCTCTAAATAAAGATGGTCAAAAAAACCGGGTTCGAAACCCAACCTGAAAAAAACTCGAAAACCCGACCCGGTCAAACCCGGGTTTGACCCAACTCGGTTCGGGTTTTCTGGAACCCGCCGGGTACAAACCGATTTGGGGTTTATCCGTTACAAATCGGTTCCGAACCGGTTTTTTCCAACCCGGTTTCAAAAACCGGTTTCCAACCCGGTTTTCAACCCGGTTTTTTTTCTAGCCGTTATATGACCGTTTTTGACCTTTTTTTTTTGTTTTTTTTACCATTTTGCTATTCCAAGTTTACTATATATACAAACCTTGAGTTTAGGTTCAATCACAACATTCAAACACTCATACAAACTCAAAACGCTCTCAAAACGCATACAAAATTCTCATTTCTCAAATGGTAAATCAATTTTCTTCCTCTTCCTTCGGTGTTGGTTCTTCAAGTTCACCAACGATTGTTCGAAAATTGGTTAACAAAAGAAATCCGGAGGTGTGGGATTTATACGACAAAGTGTTGTTGTCGGATGGTACGACTAAGGCACATTGTAAACGATGTGGGAAATTTTTCAAAGTCGACTCCAACACAACGTTGAAACATCATAAAGAAAAGTATTGTGTGGGACTCAAAACCAATCCGGAAGCAAGTGGTCAAGCTTCTATGTCACGAGATGGAGCTATATTTTCATACGAAGCGGAACGGTGTCGAGAAGCTTTTGCGGGTTTTGTGATTCAAGAAGCTTTGTTGTTCAACCACTTCGACAACCCTCGACTTACTAGGGTGATTCAAAATACCCTTCAACCGCGATATAATCATGTAAGTCGTATTACTCTTAAACGTGATGCCCTTAAATTGTGGAAAGAAGCTAAAAAACGACTAATAATCGGTTTTGAAAACTTAAATACAAGTGTATCATTAACAACCGACGTTTGGTCGGCTCCTCATGGTTTGCCCGGTTCGTACCTTTGTGTTACCGCACACTGGGTTGATCCCGTAACTTGGCAAATGATGAAACGTACCATTGCTTTTGAAGACTTTGAGTATCCTCACACGGGTCAAAACTTATTTTACATGTTACGATATGTAATTAAAACGTTTAAATTACAAGAAAAGGTTTTTTCAATATCCTTTGATAACGCGAGTAATAATACACTCGCCGTTTCAAAATTAATACTAAAATACGGACCACCTTTGAAGGGCATCTTTTATCATAGTCGATGTGTTGCACACATCATTAACTTGATTGTGCAAGCGGGACTAGCGGTTGAAGAAATAGACGCCGTAAAATTGGCGTATAAAACTATGTTACAAGACATATTTCAAAAGGGTAAAATTAGATACAAAGCTTTTATGAGATTGTGTAAGGAAACGGATTCCATTTTTTTAACCCCTAATTGGGACATGCCCATTAGATGGAATTCGACCTACTATATGTTTGTATGTGGTTTACGCCAACGTGATACATTACAAGTTTTTCATGATAACCTTGTTCAAAAAGGTCTCGCAACACCATTTCCCATAGAATTTTGGGAGGTTATTAAAAAGTAAACCGAATTGCTCAAAGTTTTCAAAACCGCGACTACTTTATTATCGGGTGTTTATTATCCCACTAGTCATTTGGTACTTAATCAAATTTGGTTGTTGACTTCAAAATTAAACGAATACGAATATGAAGGTGCTTTATTTGAAAAGATGGTGGCTCCCATGAAAGAAAAAGTAAAAAAATATTTTCGAGAAATGCCACCGGTAATTACTTGTTCCGCCGCAATGAACCCGTGTTTGAACACCACCGGGGTGGAAATGCTTATCGATAATATTTGTCACAATTTGGATTTGAATGAAGAGAACCCAATGTTTTCCGATAATACAAAAACGTTTTTTAAGAGTTCTTTACAAGATTTATTTGGCGTATATTTTCAAAAATATAGTTCAACAATAAAGGCCTATTAGAGATGTGTATTCTCTTAGTGGCAGGGTATTATCTATACGAAGAACAAGACTCACACCGGCCTCCTTAGAGATGTGTATTTGCTTGAAGGATCACTTAGACGCCGTTGAACGTATACAAAATGTTTCAAGTCTTGAAGGTGAAATGGAATACGAAGGAGATATACATAATATCGAGGTGGAAGAGGGCATGGTAATATCACTTTCCGACGAAGAAATTGCTCTCGATCAAGCTTCGCGCGAGGCTACCTCTGAAGAAGATTTCGACTTTTGAAGAATTGAAGATTAATATAAGTTGAAGATTATGAAGACTTATGAAGACTTATAAAGAATATGAAGAATTATGAAGAGTTTTTGGATTCGATAATATTTTTAAAAAGACTTAGAAGACCTTTTGGTTAAGTTATTGATCAATTATGTTTCCATTACTAATGTTTTATGAATTCAATGAAATTTTTTTGGCTCAAACGTTGTTTTTCCCTAAAACGCTTAACGCTCGAAAAAATTGAATTATATAGAGTTTTTGGATTCAATAATATTTTTAAGAAGATTTAGAAGCCTTTTGGTTAAGTTATTGATCAATTATGTTTCCATTACTAATGTTTTACGAATTCAATGAAAAAAATTTGGCCCAAACGTTGTTTTTCCCTAAAACACTTAACGCTCGAAAAAAATTGAATTATATAGAGTTTTTGGATTCAATAATATTTTTAAGAAGATTTAGAAGCCTTTTGGTTAAGTTATTGATCAATTATGTTTTCATTACTAATGTTTTATGAATTCAATGAAAAAAAATCAAAAAATACATTGTTTTTCCCTAAAACGCTCAACGATCGAAAAAATATACATTTTTATAAAAAAACCGGGTTGGAACCGGGTTTTCAACCCGAACCGGTTTCAAACCGGTTTCAAACTGGGTTGGATCGGGTAGGGTTTTTAGGTTTAAAATCGGGT
The DNA here is from genome assembly GCA_963930675.1 of Gnaphalium uliginosum. Taxonomy (NCBI): domain Eukaryota; kingdom Viridiplantae; phylum Streptophyta; class Magnoliopsida; order Asterales; family Asteraceae; genus Gnaphalium; species Gnaphalium uliginosum. Next base: position 5,110,485 of record OZ005682.1, on the reverse strand, counting down.
CGGGTTCGGGTCGGGTTTGGTCAAACCCGGTTTCTCTTTGTTGACTAGAACCCGGTTCGAGTTTCCGGGTCGGGTAGGGTTGGGGCCAACCCGGTTTTTGTTCATCTCTACCTCTAAGATCGACGGCCTTAAAAGATCATAAAGCTTGTAACAAAGCCCAAAAGCATGGATTTTTGGCCAAGCAATTGGGTCATATATCGGGCTTGTCACACGTTTTATCTGAGCGGTTTGCAAGCTCCATAGTTACGAAAGAAATAAATAAGATAAGTAAGTTTTTTATTACAGAAAATTCATTCACTTTTAGAAAATTTTTCTTTAAGAAACTTTAAAAACGTGTTCAAATTCAAATTTTTTAAAAAACTTTTCTATGCAACGGAAAATTTTCTATTTTCCTTTTCATAATTAAAAGTTGAAAACTACTTTTTATAGTTCTCTAATTTTTCATCTCTACGTTTTATTAGAAAATGAAAACTCATTCCTTCACATTTGAATACATTTTCTAAATTTTCATTTTTTTCTGTAGAAGTAAAACATTCCTCGTTCTATTGAAAAGTTGAAAACAAAAAAAATGAGAAATTTTTCAGTAACTAAACACGCCTAAACATCCCATCATCCACATATGTCGTCCCATTTTTCCATTAAGTAGTGTATGAATCAACCGATTGAATTAATTTTACCTTGTCAAATAATGCAATTCAATTTTAGTGATCCTACGATACATCCAACTATAATATGGATCCGACACGAAATAGATGGCGCATAACCAATAATTACATTATTACGTGTTACGGTTAAAGAGAAACGCATTAGCTATGTACGTGCACCGTAAAGTGATATGTGATAACCAATTCATAAGCTTGCGATTCATTGTGTTGTCTTTCCGTAAGAGAAAAGCAATAGCAAAAGTTGAAGAACAAAAGTATGTCACACTTCCTTGTCTTACCGAAAAAGCGAAAGGAAGTGATAAAAAAAAAAGGTTGATAAAAATACGTACTTTGTTCAAACATTAATTAAACGTTTATCGGTTAGTTTAATCTTGACACGATGCGTCCTCAAAGTTACTCATTTGTAATTGGTAATAAATACGACCTTCTTATTATTTGTCACCACAATAGTTATTAAAAAAAAGTAGTTTGTAAGGTATCTTTGACCTCTGTACCATATTTCAATGGTATGCGTTCGCTCCACCCGCAAAGAGTATCAACGCCGGACAAATCATCTGTCCACAAATCACCCACATGATGAGCAACTATATATATAAAAATTTTGTGAAGTTCGAACGTTTACGGTGACGGTACAACTTAAGCAATGCCCAATTGGTTACGATACTTAGGGAGGATAACTACTTGTGTATCTTATCGTCGACACACGAAGCACTAATTTAATCTAGATTGTAGTGGGAGGTGGCCCGGTCCAATTGTCCAAACAACCACCTAAATCTCGCGTACATTGTACTACAAGTAATTTAACCGATATTTGGTACTTGGTATTTCGGTAGCCATTGAACATTTGCACTAATTCCAACTTAGCTTACTTTATATTTTTAATCGTAAAGTTATTTTATAAGTTTAACTCAATTACCTCAATAACTAATAACGTCTGATCAAGCTTTTTAACGGCCACTACTCACTATAATGGAATGTAATGTCTGACCCGAAGTTGGTGGGATCTGATTCTACCCAACAATTAAATTATAAACGTTATAAGCTGATTCAGACTCCATCTTTAGACCTACATAAAATCGAATCTCCCTTTATTAACCAGGCCTCTTTTTCTCTATTTTAATAGACGAGTTTGCCCCAGTTTTCCTGAACTCACCATTTCAAATTCTTTCAACGTATCAGAAAATATGTCTCAGGTACATAAATTTCTTCCTATCAGGTGCTATCATGTGCGTGGTAGATATAATGTAAAAGTTCTCACAGTTCTTGATCTTTTTGTGGTTCTCGTTTGATCTTTTCACGAAGGAGTTAGTTTTGTTAAAATGTCTGTATGTTAGTTTACGACTAAATGTTTTTTTTCTCCTTTTCATTTTTGTGGTGTTTAAAAGATTATATATTATTAATTGTTGTTTATGACTAGCTAAATATTTTTGTATCAATGAACTAATTACAAATTGATGATTGGGGTGGCAATTAGACGGTTGTTCTGAAGGTTGGCATGTCATGTGGAGGCTGTTCTGGTGCAGTGAAGAGGGTTCTTACTAACATGGAAGGTCTGTTGTTCATCTTAAATAATTTATGTCCTTAATTATGAATCCTTAAGTATTTGATCATACAGTTTTTAACCTTTATTCAAGTGTGTGTGTGTGTGTGTGTGTGTGTGTATATATACATGTAATCTAATGATCTAATATGATTCTTTCATAAAACCTTAACTGGTTGAGCTGGTTGGCAAAAGTTCTTATATAATTAGTAGTATCAAAATTTCATAGATTTAAGATAATCAAAGAAATACTACGTTTCTTATGTCAAAATATCGCTTTCTTAGAATCGGTTACTAGTACATGTACTCATCTTCTATAGCTTATATTGGTATTTGTCAACCTTTGCATCTAGTTCTACAGGGTAGGACTTTGGAATAACTTTTTTTTTTCTTTGGAAAAATGAATTTGCATATGAATATGATACCATTTAGTAAGCACCGAATCATGTACGTTATCTCTTCGAATAAAATAATTCTGAGTCGGGTGAACCACAAAAGTTCAACTTTTTTTCTTCTTATCAGAATCACTTTTCAAGAATCTACTTTTTCACAAGCAATGATAAACTAGCCTTTTGGGTCATAAGAGCTGTCAACTGATTATGTTAAATTGATGATTAGGAGTGGAAAGTTTTGACATTGATCTCGAACAAAAGAAGGTAACAGTGAAAGGGAACGTAGAGCCAGACGCAGTTTTGCAGACCGTTTCCAAGACTGGGAAAAAAACTGAATTTTGGCCAAAAGAAACATCATCATGTTGTGGTGGTCACAAAAAGGCAGAGGAACCTGTTGCTGCACCATCTAGTGAAGCTGGGAAAACGGTTCAGCTTGTGGCTGCACCATCTTGTGGAGCCGCGAAACCAGAGGAACCTGTGGCTGCACCGTCTTGTGGAGCTGCAAAATCCGTGGAACCTGTGGCTGCACCATCTTCTGAGGCTGAAAAGCCGGTGGAACCTGTGGCTGCACCATCTTCTGAAGCCGAAAAGCCAGTTGAACCTGTTGTTGTTGCTTGATCTTTTAGTAAGGGTTTTGGATGTTGGTCTTAATATGTCAGTAGTTGTGGGGTTTGCTTGTGTAAGGTTGGGTTTTCTTTGATTGTAAAATTTAGCCATTGGAATAAATCTTGGCACTACAATAAATACAGAACATATATTTGCAACAAAATTAACTATAAGCTAATTTTCTATGAAAAATCACTCAATTAATCTACTTTGATTTTAGCTAAAATGAAGTCCATCAATAAAACAATCCAACTTGCTTTAAACTGGTACTCTTTAAAAAGATATATTTTATGCAAGTAAAACAACCATAAAAACGAAATCAAATTAAATATAATAAATTAAAACATATTTTTGTAGTGTTTTTGACTAATAATAGTCTACATGATCATCACAATGCTCATTTTTGGCAACAAAATCTCGGAAAGAGACTGGTCGAGGAACGTAAGGGGGTGAAGCCCCACGAAGAAGTGCCCAATTTACTCCATCAAAGAACGGATGATGCTTGATTGACGGTGCACCCTTCATGGACCCAATTCGCTTAGCAGGGTCCTTGATCAAAAGCTTCGTAATCATATCTTTCATAGCCGAAGATGCCACAGGCTCTTTAGGGAACTGAAGTCCTCTAGCCAAAATACTTGTAAGTGTAAAGTCATTATCACCTCCCCTAAACGGCGTAACTCCATAAAATAATTCGTACACAAATATCCCTAAAGTCCACCAATCAACCGCATTGCCATGCCCTTCACCAGAAACAACCTCGGGTGCCAAGTACTCGTGGGTGCCAACAAATGACATTGACCGAGCCTCAACTGGCTCGGCTATTATGTCAAAGGTTTGACGGTTAGTGGGTCGTGGTCTTCGTTTTCTCTTGGGGTGGAAACAAGCGAGTTTAGGCACCATACATCTAGGAAGCATGCATGAGGACAATGAACCTTTGGTACACATTAATGGACTACTTATGGCTAGTTCTTGGCCTTTAACAAGTTTTGGGCTCGAAGAATCGTTGCATTTTAGGCATAAGTCGAAGTCGGTGAGCATTATGTGACCGTCTGATCGGACTAGAACGTTTTCGGGCTTTAGATCTCGGTAGATTATTCCCAACATGTGAAGGTATTCCAGGGCAACCACAATTTCTGATGCATAAAATCTGCATACATTTTAACGTATGTTTCCAGTTACAATTTTAAACTATCAATACCTATATATGATACTGTCACAAAATAAGCAAGAATTTTCATGTTACAAAATTTTAAGTATAAAATTTGTAATAAGAGAAATATGTGACATGCCTAGTTGATGTGTCTAATTAAATTTAATATTGAGAGACTCACCTAACGGCAGCTTCATCAAACCTCCGATCGGGTTGTCGTTGACGAAGAATATGAAGATCACCACCAGGACAAAACTCGGTTAACAAACACGACCATCGATCAACTTCTAAACTAGCATATAATGAAGGCAAAAATGGATGATCTAACATTTCTAGTATTTCTAATTCTATCTTTGCCCTACTTTCTTTATCCCTATTAATCAACTCTTCTTTATCCATCACCTTCGCAGCGAACATGCACCCTTCGGCGCATTTTAGCTCTACCAAGTACACACTTCCAATATCACCACTTCCTAGCCTTTGTACAAATCTTAATTCATCAAGACTTAGTGTCGCACCGTTGGCTTTCACTAGTCGACGAATGTCATCCTTGGTAGTGGTTGTTGGTGATGGTGCATTATGGGAGGACGAGAAACGACGGCTTAAAGTGGCGGTTGGAGATTCGCTTCTTGAGCTTGTGCTAAGCTTTAAACGATCGGTGGTGGTCGTGGTGGTTGAGGAGCCACGACTACGAGCACTTGGACTGTTGTCGTTTATGTCCATTTGCATATGTTTGAAAAGTTAATCAGGAAAACAGATTTAGCTCTAATACCATATAAAAGAAATATGAAGCTGTGTGAAAGGGAAAAGTTGGATTTATGAAGGGTGGTGATGAGGTGGATGCAGGCCGGCAAAATGAGGGCTATGTCATCGGGCCGGCTTTTTACAAGGACCCACTGATGGCCCAAAAAGCTGGATTTTTGTTGTATATGCTATTTTTTAATTGTTTGTTCTCAATTTTATGGCTTGTCCGTTATGCATAAATCTTGATTTTATGTTTTATTTTTTGTGAATAGCCGTTTAACTAGCATCTTTCTTACTTATATTTACGTATTTAACCATAATTATTTGGATTGGTCAAAGATTTGTTGAAATTATTTGTCTAGTGTTAATCCTCTTCATCATTATGGTACTACTATACGATCCAATATTATTAGTGTGAAATCATGTATATAAATTCGATCATTGATATCAAGATATTTTGTGAAAATTTTATATTTCTGTTGTAGTGACTCCCAACTTCGTATGTATCTTAGGTTGATATCAATTGAATGAGGACAAAGGACTATAGTATACCTACCTAAATAATATCACTCATTTTCAAGACTTTTAAAACATCATTGATGTAACATGTTTTTTCTTCAATTTGAAACCAAATATCTGATGGTGAAATCAAACTTTCCACGTACTCCATTAGCATTTTATATAAATCGATCCTTCGCGGTGTTGTAGATAACAAGTTGGTTTGAGTCATTTGTCAAAAGAATTTTCTGTCACTCGAAATACACAGTGAGATTTAAACATGGGAAGTCATGATTTAAACGTCAGAAAGCCTTATCATTAGGCCTCATAAATAGTTTCTCCTCCACCTAAAATGATTAAAGTACCAAATATCTTGTCATTTTTTAATAGTTAAGATCTAAACCTCCAAATGTTACTTTAGTCATTTTAGATGAAGGAGGGACCATTTTTAGGCAAGAGGTAACTTATTGGACTGAAAAGGTGAAAAAATAAATATAGAGATGATTTTTGTAAATCTGTGTGAATCGCATGGACCATTTATGGAATTTACTCTAATATAAATTTTAAGTTTACAATTTTATCAAGTAATTATAGTTAATGGTCAAACAATTAGTATTAATGGGTTTTTATAATTAGTACTATAAGGATAATTTAGACTTTAAATATTATTGAGTATAAGTTTTAAAATAGTGGTAGAGATACTTAATATATAGTTAAGATAAGATGATTATAGTTAATGGTCAAACAATTAGTATTAATGGGCTTCTATTATTAATACTATAATGGTAATTTAGACTTTAAACATTATTGAGTACAAGTTTTAAGACAATGGTAGAGCTGCTTAATATATAGTTAAGATTAAGATAATATGACACCTGTGATTTATTCCAACAAAACGACAATTTTATTCATATATCAAGTTTTATATTACAAGTGGAAGCAATACAAGGTTTAAAAACTAGTCTAAAAGATGACTATAGTAAGTAATAACGTCTCTGGGTATTATCTGGTCCTACGAGTTTCCTTCTTGCGAACCAACTATCTGTGTCCTGAGATATACACGTACATGCATAAGCCTAAAGGCTAAGTGATTTCGTGTGTTTGTGTACAAAATATCACACACAATATGCAATGATTATGTGTAACGTGAAAACGTAAAATATATAAAATATAGCGAGATCTCTATGTCTGTCGGGGTTAATCAAATTTCAAGTCGTTATCCGATATCGATAAGTTTGCGCGCTATCAATGTCACGACTATCTATACCGACACTTTCGATAGTGACAAGTATCTGCTGGTATCGATTTAGTACAAACGAGTAGCCGCTTGTGTACTAATTGTACCAATATATATGTGAGCAAACAACCATCATGTTTCAGCCATTAAAATTACATATATATTAATGAGCCAACGACTGTTACGTTTCAACTAATGGTTACCCGACGACTAACATGACATAATATATCTAAAAATCAATGTTCGTGCTTAAATGCAATTTAAACATATAATCAAGTAATCAGGTAATCACGTGGTATATAACGCATATATCTCAGTTTTGAAAATAACATAAAACTCGCCTCGATAACTTAAGTTACGATAATTATGTTTCGTCGATTCAACGTGTAACATCTGCAAATAACCCATAAGGCATTACATAAAGGAAAGTTAAATTAGTATTTAATTAAGCTACCAGACTGAAAGTTAAATTAAAATATTTGCTTAATATATTTATACATTAAGGCATTACATGTTGATAGTATTAATAGTAGTGTCATTACTAAATTTGTGAGAAATTAAAATGTATCCTATTAGTACACGTTTTTTTGTACAAAAATTTAGATACTTGAATATTAAAATAATAACCAAAATTCATATATATCTAGGAATGTTATTGTTCATGTGCTGACTGTTTCTAATCAAGTGGATGTTGTCTAAATTTTGCTGAGTATTAAATCTTATTAGCTAAGGATTAAGTGTTAACATGTCACATATATACCCTATGGTATAGACCACATGACAAGCTGCTCAAAGTTGTAGTATAAATAGGACCTTACTTGGAATCAAAATTCACTCTCATACACTCATACATATACACCAACATACGTATATACACACATGATCCGATCAAAGTAAGCCTACTTTTCTTATTTATTTCTCATTAATTATTATTATTATTATTATTTAAGTTTTAAATAATAATGTCAATATGGAGTTAGAATGTTGATCATGTCTACATTTACTTTATATATAATACATAGAACTAAAACTCGAGGAATATAGTATAATTATGTCCTCATCGTACATTGTAATAATTCAGTTATGTACGTGTATATTGTAACGCCCCTCTCTTAGTATATTATAAAATACTCTTTAATTCGGAAGCGTAGGTCAAAATATATTATATTAACAATATTTACAAAAAGGTAAATACATATAATGTTCAAAACATTGTACAAAGACGGGGGTTACAAAATTCAACTTTCATTATTTATCAAAATATATCAGAGTTGCCAGCCGATCAAACATTCCTTGAACAAAATCTGCCTGCCCGCCCATTCAATCATGACCTGCAGGGATTAAGGTGGGGGATTAGCACGAAGCTAAGTGAGTGAACACGAAACTAACAGTTCAACTTAGCATAACAATCTGTTTACATCAAATAATCGTAAACACATATCATCAATATCAATATCAAAGAGGATCGGTGGTTTTTGAGGAACCCTACTGCCGCGGTGGCCCTCAAGAAACGCTTATCACAATCTGTAGTGGCCACTACAGAATATACCGATAACTTGATATTACCACTACACAATATGGGTTTAATACAACACATGTACGACACCCCATATCTGTAATCTTGTAAATCATCGAGTCCAACAATCTGTTGACCTCTTTACTAGCAATCAATGCCCAGAGGCCACATTGCACGTAGATTCATAATCAGCATATCAGCATATCAGACTAAACAGTCTATCAATTATATCTACGTTTACTCGTTGCAACCAAATCGTTACAACTGAATCAAACATGTGAGTTCCAGATCCACTCACCTGCCAGTCTCAGCCCAACAACTCAGAAGTCTAATGTTACTGAGTCTTCTACTGATCTGAGAATACAACAAATAATGAGTTAGTAACTCATTCCATAATCATATAACATATTTAAACAAGCAGGTAAATTCCTGAAGTCTAAGAAAACAAGCGTTCAATCCGAAGCGAAACCAGAAAGTCCCGAAACGATGCTTAAAACTGAAAAATGCCATTTTCGACCCCAAGATGACCCCGAAAGGCCTAAAACTGCCTAGGCTTTTAGAATAGAGCCTTGATTATTGGGTCGTTTTCGAGTGACCATGCGAATTTCAACCCAATCCGAGTAAGTGAAATTGTCACTCAGTCGCGACCCTGAAATTACTTACGTAATTTCAAAATTTGCAAAACAAAATTTTAAAATCTCAGTTCGCAGGATCTCGGTTCGCTTCGCAATAAGTCTCAGTTCGCAAGAACTCAGTTCGCGAATCTCAGTTCGCTTCGCAGCAAACTCAGTTCGCAGCCTAACTCGGTTCGCAGGAACTCAGTTCGCTTCGCAACTCGGTTCGCAGGGCAACAACTCAGTTCGCAGCAATCTCAGTTCGCAGGAATTCAGTTCGCAGAAAAACTCAGTTCGCAGGTCAACTCAGTTCGCTTCGCAGTCAAGCATTGCGAACTGAGTTTATCTTCTGCAAACTTGCGAACCGAACCTGCTGTAACCCCAAAACCCGAACTTTCATCTTTCAAAACTCACAAATTCGACTTCCTAACATCCTAACAAGCTTTCTAACACTTCATATGCATCAAATAACATCAAATAACGTCTTTCAAACTTCTTTTTCACAACCAATTCGCAAATTGATTAATTTTTATAAAAACAAGTTTGTAAACATTAAAATACTCACAGGAACAAGATGTTGATGATGATGAAATTCGATTTTCAAACAAGCTGATGATGCTTCTAAAGATTACAATTCTTCACAGAAAGTCTTTCTTCAATTTTGGTTCTCAGTTCGCAGGGTGTAGAAATTTTGAGAACGTATGTGTAGAAGTATTCAGAAGATTTGAGAATATGTGAGTATATATACATTAATCTAACCCAATACCATTACAATTTTAGTTCCCTTCTTAACCTATTATCGGGAACCTAAAACCATTTTGCGAAAACCAAATATTTTATTTTACCGTCAACTAGTTCGGTTTAAATCAATGAACTAAGTATTAGCCACAATAATTCATTTATTCATTTTACTAATATTATCAGATATAATAATAGTAAAATATTTCCTAACACATTAAATAATAATTTAAGTTTAAGAAATTACCGGAATACCACTAGGCCCTTAAAGTGGGTATTACATATATCAATAGGTTGAATTGACAAAACATAATTATCAAAACCTAAGCTATTGTGTTATTTTCAAAACTGAGATATATGCGATATATTACGTGATTACTTGATTATATGTTTAATTGCATTAATAGCACGGATGTTGATTTTTAGATATATTATGTTATGTTAGTCGTCGGTTAACCAGGAGCTGAAACATAACGGTCGTTGGCTCACTAATATATATGTAATTTTAATGGCTGAAACATGATGGTTGTTTGCTCACATATATATTGGTACGATTAGTACACAAGCGGCCACTTGTTTATACTAAATCGATACCAGAAGATACTTGTCACTATCGAAAGTGCTGGTATAGATAGTCGTGACATCAATAGCGCGCATGCTTATTCATGTCGGATAACGACTTGAAATCTGGTTAACCCCGACAGACAGAGATCTCGCTATATTTTCTATATTTTAGGTTTTCACGTTACACGTAATCATTGCATATTGTGTGTGATATTTTGTACACAAACACACGAAATCACTATGCTTTTAGGCTTATGCATGTACGTGTATATCTCAGGACACAACTAGTGGCTCGCAAGAAGGGAACTCGTAGGACCGGATGATACCCGGAGACGCTGTTACTTATTATAGTAATCTTTTTAGACTAGTTTTAAACTTTGTATCGCTTCGGCTTGTAATATAAAACTTGATATATGAATAATATTGTCGTTATGTTGGACTAAATCACGGGTGTCATACAACCTATTGATCATACACGTACATAATTTAGTTACAGTGTGTTCATAAAAATGCAAATATATTATTAATTCTTATGACTAGATGTAAGTTGTATAATTCTTTTTATTTACCAAAGCTTTACTACAAACGTTAGTTAATATTTTACAATTAAATTAAAAATATCATTTCTATAGAACTTTTTAATGAATTATTAACCAACTATAAATATCTTACATAATATTATAATAACTAGAACGATAGAAATAAAGCTTATAACTGTTACCTCTTGATGCTACGAATAAATGCTATGCTACTCTGATGACGACGACGTGTATGTATTTGATTGTATTTGGTAACTTTTGAAAGGGATGAATTAAAATGAAAGAACAAATGATCATATTTATAGTAGAGCTTAAGCTGGTGATTCGACAAAGCTACTAGACCAGGTAATAATAGTTTTGCAACTTGTTTCAGACGTGGCTTTGCATGGCAAAATCTTAGGAGCTAAGTTTATTATAAGGTGGTTAGTCACTACATTTAGATAATGCTTACATATTTACTTAGAAATTAATAATATTATATATTTTCTTGAGTAATTACTTTTGCAGTAATAAAGTCACATAAACATTTGTAATAATAAAGAATGTATCAGTATGATACATTTTGATTTCTTGCAAATTTACAAGTGAAACTATTATTGAATATAATGTATCAATTTGTACTTTAATGTATAAACGTATCAAAGTCAAGCTAGTAAAAATCTAACTTGTGACATCTAAGATTAATAACTTATTTAAATATTATAATTTGATCTTTATTATATTACATTATTTATTACTATTTTCTACGGATATTACAGATAAGATAAAACAATATAAGAGAGAGCAATTAAGCAGAATATGATCGTTTGTTTCACATTTATGTTGGTGGTAGATCTTGTTCGAGGTATGTTAGGTTGCTTTATTGCACATTTGGATCTCGTGCAATAGGTATGTTCATGCGAAAGCTTATCAGTGTTTAAAAATCTTTCATAAAAACATTTTCATAAAGACTCAGAATTCCTCTCATCTATGGGTTTCCAATCGATGCACCAAACTGTTTTTTTTCAAGACGGAATTGGCTATTCAATCATGAATCTTCTATGATGTGTGTGAGTGTTTTGAGTTGTTCGGTGTCTTCTTTTACAATTGTTTTTTTTTCTTCGAAAATGATAACGACATGTTGTCAATAAGAATTTAAAACACGCATTAATACTCGTACTCATATCATAATAAACTATTTGACCCTTGAATTTTAATCGAATCCCATAAATATCAATCAAAATACTATCACCTTATGCATGTTAATGAATTTTTATTTTTCTGTACTATTGTATGTCTTTTCATCCTCTTTTGAATACTTAAAAAAAATAAAAAAAAATTAAGAGATCCCTTATAATAATGTGAAACACAAATCTCTTTCCTTCATTTTTTTTTACAGAAACAAGATGTATCTTGATTTTTGAATTTGGAATCTTGAATCAATAATACTCTGACGGAGGACTTTGTGTCGTCAAAATTTATTATTTTACGCCGATAAAACAGCTTACTTTAGTGTGTCACACACAAATATTAAACTTACCTTACACCTCCAAGATCCAACGGCTAATATTTCATCTTCTTCTACAACTCTCTCCGATCCCACCGCCACAACACCTTTTCGTTTTCCCGCTCTTTGATCTTCCCCGCCCAATTACTTTTTTCAACACACACAAACACAAAAACACACAGTTCTTGAAACCTTAACAACAACCAGCAGATGCACCGTTAACGCACAAGAATCTTTAACAGAAACCCACATCAATTTCTCAGAAAAAATCGATTTTGAACAAAACCCAGGTTTCATCTTGTCCTCAAATTCAGTTTTTCCTCTATAATTTTCAATTTTGTGTGTGTATACTTAGATATATAATCATATATTTGAGTTGCACTTTTCAAGATTTAGTGGGGTTTTAGTTTTTAGATGAAGAGATGCACTAGGGCTTTTGGGGATAGGGTTTTAAGATCAAGAAAACGATTATTTGCTGGCGATGAATATGATAAAGAACCACAATTTAAGCACGTGAGATTAACATCTATTGATGTTTCTGTTACCCAAGAAAACAAGGTCAAGTTTCTTGATCAGTGTGTGGAAATTAACGGTAAAAAACACAGTGAAATTAAATTGGGGAAATTCAAGAAAGTGAATGGAAATGGAATTAATTTTAGAGAATTGAAAAAAATGAGGTTGGTTGAAAATAATCATGGTGAAATTGATAATGTGGGTCAGAATAAGGTTGCTGGAGCTGTTTATACTCGTAAACGAAAACGGAATGTAGGGGGTACTTCGAGTTTAAAAATCGAAACTTTTGATGAAAATCATGCGTTTGATAAGTGTGAAAAGAAGTACTTTAGGAAGAAGAAGAGGAAGGTTAGAACTTTGTTAGAGTTGGGTTATTTTGGAAAAGATATTTTATGTAAAGGGCCTATTGTATTTGGTAGCCGTGGTAGTAGTGACACTTTCCAGTTTTCTTGTTTCGTACGTTCGGTGTTAAGATACTTGAGGATGGCCAATTCATTCTCCTGGACACAGTTTATTTCATTCTTGTTATTGGATTCGAGTACGAGTATCTACACATCAATTGGCTTTCAGCTGTTACAGGTGTGTTATTCTAATTTTTTGATGATGCTTATAGCTTATCAGTTATGATATTAGATTCTAATTGATCACATTGAATTGTACTGTATGTCTGTTTTAGAGTTGCATAATAGAAAACTTGCCTATTTGTTACTGTAGTACTTTTTCCCAAGAGGCAAATATATGTAAGATGTTCACTAAATTAGATTGTATGTGCAAGGAAGCGATGGTGAAGGAGTTTAAAGTTTTAACTGCAAGACTTTATATATTGTCTGGGAAATGTAAGAGTATAGATCACTACTTTACCATCTTAGAGTGTTTGTACTACGTTTTTTTGTTGACAAATTTCAAAAAAACAATAAATTAGTATCAAAATTGTAGTTTATATCTCAATTTTAATCTTGTAGAACTTCTGATTAATGAATTTTTAAATGTTATTTTTCAAACACATAGTTAACACTACATTATTATCTTGTTTTTCTCTTTTTCAGGATTCTACTTGTACAATGAGCCATGGATTTTTCAAAGTATTCGGCTCTGTTCATTCTATACCATTCTTTACTGTAAACTTCAATGCAGTTCCAAGCTGCTTCCTGTATATTCACTCCAACTTACTTTTGAAATTTTCCTATATCTTCTATACATCTGTAACAAATGTCACAATTCATGAGGACAAAGTGCCATCGGCTGACCATTCTTTAGATAAACCTGTGAAGGCTAAAAAGGCTAAAAAGGCTAGATCCATAATAAGAAGGGTCCCAAGGGTCTCACTTTTCAATAAATATTCGCAAAAAGATGCTCTGGCTGATGTAGAAGTCTGTCTTGTCAGTAAATATCTACGTAAAAATGTGAAAGGTAATGTAGAAGGTGTAGTGCCGGTGCCTGTTGTGAGGGAAGTAACTGGGTACGCAGAACAGGAATCTGTACCTTTTATGTTACCAGAGTTGTATATTAGTTCCAGAAGTGATGAACTTACTAGAATTCTGGAAAAAAGTTACCCGGTATATGATATGGATTCTGATGATGACCAATGGTTAAAGGATTTTAATAATGAGCGTTTTGGGGATAATGGGCATGTCTCAGAAGATACGTTTGAGAAAGTAATTGATGCTTTTGAAAGAGGAATGTATGATAGTTCACATGATTATTCTGAGGCTGCATCAGCTGTTGATAAGTGTCAAGAGCTGGCATCGAAGGAAGTTTTAGAAGCTGTGTATAGTTATTGGATGGCAAAAAGGAAGAAAAAACGGTCTCCACTTATTGAAGTTTTTCAGGTAAAAATGTCTTTAGTTACATATATTTATATATATGTATACAGGAAAAGTGAGATTTTACTTGAAGAATTTGATGGCAGTGTTATAAGCGCAAAATCGTAAAGCAAAATAGTACAAATGCTGTTCAGAGCAAGAAACGATCTTCTAGAGGACGGGGAAGACCACGTTATGCAGAAAAGCAACTTGACTCTAAGAAAGGTGTGTAGTTTTTTACCCCCTGCTTTAAGATTTGAAGTTTAATCTATCCTCTATCATCCTTGTGAAACACCAACTTCCTATGCCTTTTCAGTTGATTATATATGATTGAAAAAAGTCAAAGTGTACTTCTTTATTACAATGGAAGACTGTGTTTGTGTCCTTGTATGCATGGCATTACTTATGGATACAATGTCTTGCGGATATGTTAGGTTGTAGTTTCGACACATTTACTTATGAATATGTCGATTTGAGTTATGTTTTATTTCTATCTAGTCAAACAAGGAATTTTTGTTGCCCAGATTTTAGTTTTATTGCGTAAAGCCTTTTAAATCATTCATTATTTTTTTTGTTGCCAATGGAATTTTTATTAAATATTTTTGGATTCCTAGGAAATATATCGGACCAAAGTGTTCTAATTCAACGTAGTCCCTTGGTTCTATGTATAGCATGCCGAAAAAGTTGTCTATAATATTGGGTATAACTATTTCTACTTTGGCAAGTAACTGTCTTGCAAGGATTTAAGTATTCACAGATTCCAATATACAAATGATTAATCCCATAAAATCATTATGTTCAACAGCAAATGATCAGAAAGTATTGGAAGATTCCTCAAAGGCCTATAACAATGTACATGAAGCAAAAGAAACTGCAAAGAGATCAGAAGAGGCAGCCATTCTTAAACGGCAACACGCTCAAGCTTTAATGGCGAAAGCTGACTTGGCAATGTATAAAGCCACTATGGCACTTACAATTGCAGAAGCTCTAGCAACGCCTGGCTCAGGTGCCGCTCTCGGTGTTGATGAGTGAGCTTGTATGGTCTAAATTTGTGGAACATAAATCATTTTTCTTCCTAGTTACTGAAGGGAGGTATGCAGCCCTGTGGTTGATATTAAAAATTTGGTACAGTGATTTTTGTAGAGTTCATTGATTTCGTATAATGTGTTGTATTGATGGTGGTATAGAATCTCACAACTGATTGTGTAGAATTGGGTCCAGAGTCTGTAAAATGTGACAATAAACTGCATGATTTTTGAGGTTACAAATTTTACAATATGCTGGATGTGGATCTGAAGTTGGAAATAAACTGATTTTTTTGACTATTTTCTACCCTTTTTTATTGTTTGGAGGAAGTTAAGGTTGATGTTTATAATAATATGTAGCATAACTAAGTTATTGTGTTTTTAACTATGGGCCTTTTGTATCCATGGTCCCTTATAATTTGTATATATTTTCTATCAGTGGTGTATGGTTAATTTTTAGTGGTTTACAAATTACTGTTCTTATATTTATCATTTACTGAGCAGTTGTTTATGGCTAGTTTTATCATTAAAGTGCTATTGATTTATTTTGTAATCTTATATTTTTTAAGTAGCTTCTTCATCTTCTTTTTTTTTTTTTACCGTAAAAGGTAAGCATATTTTTTCCCGAAATATTAATATTGCAACATAATCGGTTCTTTTTATTAAAGGCCACAAAACGTACAAGTACTAAATACTTGGTCTATATCCTATAGAGAATTAAGTAATAGCACAAATAGATTTAGATGTGAAAAAGTTTCGTTTTAGTTGATTTCATTAGTCTGGAAAAATAATAGTTAATATACTAACTATATTAGAAAATCTTACCATTTTAGTTGTCTTTTTAAACGGATAAGAAATTGACAATTTTTTCATTTTCTATTTAAATTAAACTTTGTTCGAGTTCAACCCATAAAAAGGAGATCACAAGAAACACGCAAAGAAATAAAAAAGTTTGACTAAATGAAACACCAAAGACACAAAATCTAACCCAAATAAAATACAAAAGATCACGTTAGCCCTTATAAAATACCATAATTGGAGTTGACCCCCAAAACACCCACCAACATGACAATTGAACCACTCATTTGGTCATTATATGAGTATATGGCACGATCATGTAGCCTGAGTAGGTCTAATCATCATCCGAGTTGATTCCGAATTCTCAATTCCCACGAGATCGGAGGATCAACCACTCAGGAAGCTCTCCGTCTTAATCCTTATCGTATATGTGTCAACGTTATTGATTTTCGTATTAATTGTATCATGTTTAGATTATATGTATGTATGTCATTTGTTAAAACTTGATACTATATATCTCTCACACTACAATAACCTAGTATACATATACATAAAAATAAATACAATCTAAATATAAAAATCAATATCAATATCAATGTTTGTCATGTTAATATCATTTGGGGTTTTTGTTTATGTATTGTACATTTGTACATTATAATACCCAAGAAATATATATATATATATATATATATATATATATATATATATATATATATATATATATATATATATATCAAGTGTAAAACTTCAGAAGGAAAAGGAGTTGATTTGTTCCTTTTATCAGTTTGTCCCAGTAAAAATGAATATTTTGAGGCCTTGCATATAGACGTTGGATTCGCATTTGACTAGCTGGCTTCAACTTAGAAGACAAATTCCAATTGGCCGAACGTCCTTAAAAACCGGTACAGTTAACAATACATACTTGATTGATTGATTATATTCTCATTCTTTATTCTACAATTGATTTTTTAAGTTTGCTTCCTAATCACTGTATATTTAATTTAATAACCGATATTTTATTCAGATATGGTTGGTGATTTGAAAAACAGTTAACAGGAATAATTTCAAAAAAAGGAAAATGATTATTTATTTATTATAGCAATATAAAAAATTAAAAAAAATGCTCGCTTACCAACCACCTGTTTTAAAATTCAGAAATTGGATATAGTATTGGATAAACAGTATACTTATAAAAAGTTTGTATAATAATATATGTGTAAGGTTATGAGAAGAAGATCTTAAATGAGAGGAATGAAAGGCAAATGAGAGGAATGAAAGGCAGGTCGAATTCACTTTATTTTAAGACAAAATTGTCTCTCAGATTCACTGTATTTTAATAACGAAATAATGCATCTTATACTTATAAAATTTAACTGCATTTTAACAATATTGTATTTTACACCTACAATGTAAAGCAACAAAAAGTAACTAGTTCACTTCTCGTACCAAACACGTGTTTTAGATACCAAATATGTATAGAAAGACTTATTAATCTTAGTTTTGTCATTAGACTTGTAACATCTTATGAACTTTTTATCTTCCTTTTAGATTAATCTTTTATTAGGCTCATATATTAGCTCCATGTATCATTTTTAGAATCTAAATATGATCGTAAAAATGTATAATATGTGTTTTAGAAGCGTACGCTTAGGTGAATTAAATAAACCCGAGTCAACGTTTTATACTTAGAAAAATTGTGGTATTTGACTAACGTAAAAAAATATCTCTAACTAGCTCCCATTGATTGTATTTCTTTAATAGGAAATGTCCAAAATGTATTCCATTTACGACAAACTAACTCATATTATTCGTAGTTTTTTTTTTCTTTAAAAAAAAACCTTTTTAATTTGAGAATTTTCAACATACTTTGATTGAAAGTGTTTGTTTAAAACTATTATTAGCAAAACTCAATAATAATAAAAATAATGCATTGTTACGCATTAGTGATTAAGCATAGATATTTATGAATCATAAAAGGTCCACAAGGTTGTACTAACAAATGCCGCCACAATTTAATATGGTGAAAAACGAATAAAATGCAAAGGGGATTGCAAGAATAAATCAAAGAAAAGTACGCACTGCTACGAAGACAATTTTTTTTTCAAAAAGTCAGAGAAATGTACACACTACAATGTAGACACCCATTTTAAAATGTCAACACCAACCATTTTCCTTCCCCGTGTTTTTCTTCCCATTTAAATTAAAAAATTGGTATTTGTTATTGGTACTATAATAGTCTTAAGCTACGTACACTTTTCATTAATTGGTTCAAAAAATAGCAAATCGGATCTTAGTTCGAGAATCGAGATTAACTCTCTAGAATGTCAGCTGCCCAGAGATTCAATAGAGTAATCATCTATTCAAAAAGCACCTATTTTTATATGTTTTTTATTCATTTTATGATCTGGGTATTGCATATATCATCATAATTCAGTTTCTTTGCATACAAATATGTCATGATTCATTTTATGACATGGGTATCATTCTTGTTTTCAGTTGGAGTAGTTTTTAGTTCAAGTATCATAACTAAAGATAAAAAGAGAAAGTTGAAAGAAGTTGAAAGATTCTTCTTTTAATATAAACTTGTCTTTTTTCATGTTGTTGAATCATTTCATGAAAATGGGTATGTCTAAAATAATGA
The DNA here is from genome assembly GCA_963930675.1 of Gnaphalium uliginosum. Classification (NCBI taxonomy): domain Eukaryota; kingdom Viridiplantae; phylum Streptophyta; class Magnoliopsida; order Asterales; family Asteraceae; genus Gnaphalium; species Gnaphalium uliginosum. The sequence continues at coordinate 5,091,417 of OZ005682.1, read as the reverse complement.
AAAGATCGGTTCTTTGAATAAAGAAATTCATGATCAAACCAATTTTAGTATCTTAATATTGACTATACTTGATTAGTTTACTTTCCTTTTCAATTGTGTTTTTCTGCAGTTATAGTTACAAGTTTTGGGGTGATTGAGTAGTTTTTAGTTTAAGAAAGTCATAATCAAAAGTTTTTGAAAGTTGAAAGATTTCATACAATTTGAGTGGTCGAGATCAAACGCCGGAGAAAATGGCGGCATCACTCGCCGGAGATGACCTTGCGAGGTCGATGAGCAGGCGAATGAGTACGTCATCCAGTAGAAGGAGTTGGGCTTCAGCTAGTATCAGAGAAGCTCTCTCGGGCGTACCTGCAGGTGATGTTTTTGCAAGAAGTCGTAGAGAGGATGATGATGAAGAAGAACTTAAATGGGCTGCAATTGAAAGGCTTCCAACATACGATAGATTACGAAAAGGAATCTTGAAGCAAGTTCTCGATGATGGAAAAACCGTTCATGAACAAATTGATATTACAAATCTTGGACCTCAGGATAAAAAGCAGCTTATGGAGAGCATACTCAAAGTTGTAGAAGAAGATAATGAGAAGTTTCTTGTAAGAGTTCGAGCTAGAACCGATAGGTGAATTTACTTATCATCATATAAACTCTGTTAACCTTTTGAATTACGTATGCATAATATTATTGGGGTTAAACAGGGTGGGGATTGATATTCCAAAGATCGAAGTACGCTACAAGAACTTGTCTGTTGAAGGAGATGTTCATGTTGGCTCCAGGGCTCTTCCTACTTTACTGAATTCTACCCTCAACACTTTAGAGGTTTGCTTTTTTCTAAGTCTAGAACATCACGAAATTTGTATATCTTATGGTTGATGAACTTTCTAACCTTTATGTACCGGTTAATGTTAATAGGGATTTCTTCGATTCCTAAGGCTTGTTCCATCCAAGAAAAGGGTTGTCAAAATCTTGCACGACGTGAGTGGAATTGTGAGGCCATCAAGGTATGTTTTGCGCCATTCATGAGAAAACAATATAAGTGCCAAAATGAGCATGTCGGGAAGGTTGGTAACGGGTTTAAATGGGCAATATTCAGGATAAGTCAACACAGGTGGGTTGACCGAAATCATCTTCTCCCAAAAAATTTACCCCAATCATCTTCTTCCAAAAAGATTTATCCTTTTTATATATAAGTAAATGTGTCGAATGTGTAGTTACAGTTATATTATTCCAATAAAGAACCAACTATCTTTAAAAATAAAATAGTATAGATGGTTTTATAAATTAAAATTACATTTTGGCAGTTTCGGCTCATTTGACCCGTTTTCTTTTTACAATAATGTTTTGGTTCTACCCCTGAAACGTAAAAACATAACCCCAATCGACCTTTTCAGGATGACACTTCTTCTAGGACCCCCTGGTTCAGGGAAGACTACATTTCTGAGGGCCCTTGGCGGAGTACTGGAACCTGATCTAAGAGCCACTGGAGACATTACTTACTGCGGTCATCAAATGTCAGAGTTCATTCCTCAAAGAACTTGTGCTTACATCAGCCAACATGATGTCCACCATGGCGAGATGACCGTTAGAGAGACTTTTGATTTTTCGGGGCGTTGCCTAGGTGTAGGGACCAGATACGATCTCCTGGCAGAACTTTCGCGACGTGAAAAACAGGGAGGCATCAAACCCGACCCAGAAATTGATGCTTTCATGAAAGCCACATCAGTTGCTGGTCAAGAATCAAGTTTGGTTACAGACTACGTTTTAAAGGTTTAGCTCAAAGCCTTATGTCTTACTTGAATTTCCATTAGTGCATAGAGTTGACTGGAAGTGAATGTGAACAGATTCTGGGATTAGATATATGTGCTGATATCATGGTGGGCGATGAAATGAGAAGAGGAATCTCCGGTGGACAGAAAAAGCGTGTTACTACTGGTATTGTTTGGCATTCGTGTTGTTCTTACTATAAATGACTTGATGATATTAAGATGATTATGTGTACATGTGGTTGATTTGGGCTATTTTATCCGTAACGGGTCAAATGAGTCGAATAATTTTTTTAGCTGGAAAGGAAACGGGTCAAACAGGTTGACAGCCACCTAAGATGTAGTTTTTAAAATTAAAAATTATTACAAATGGATAGCTTTTATAATCATGTTTATTGCATTAACTATTTATATAACATAAAAAATTTGAGGGCCAACATGCTTAATCCGTCCAATTTTGGCTCGCACTAAAAACAAGCCATTGAAACCAAATCTGTTTTAATGCGTTACTCAACACACCCAACCCACCCATTTTGCCGATTCTAATTACTTCTTTCTCTGTAACTATAGGAGAAATGTTGGTTGGGCCTGCAAAAGTGTTCTTCATGGATGAAATTTCAACTGGTTTGGATAGTTCTACCACTTTTCAGATGGTCAAATACATGAAACAAATGGTTCATATCATGGATGTAACCATGATCATTTCACTGCTTCAGCCCGCACCCGAAACTTTTGAATTATTTGATGACATTATACTGCTCTCGGAGGGTCAAATCGTTTACCAAGGCCCACGTGAAGACATTCTCGCTTTCTTCAAGAGTGCAGGGTTCAAATGCCCCGAAAGGAAAGGAGTTGCTGACTTTTTACAAGAAGTTACTTCAAAGAAAGACCAAGAACAGTACTGGTTCAACAAAAATGAACCTTACCAATACGTTTCAGTTCCAGAATTTGTTCAAATCTTCAGCACGTTTCATGTTGGCAACCGTCTTTATCATGATCTTTCAGTTCCTTATGACAAAACCAATGTGCATCCTGCTGCTTTAGTGACTGAAAAGTATGGTCTATCAAACATGGAGCTTCTTAAAGCAAACTTAGACCGAGAGTGGTTATTGATGAAACGGAACGCCTTTTTGTACATATTTAAGACCACTCAGATCTTAATAATGTCGGTTATTGCTTTCACAGTTTTCTTTAGAACTGAAATGAAAGTTGGTCGAATTGAAGATGGTGGGAAGTACTTTGGTGCATTGTTCTTTAGTCTCTTAACTGTCATGTTTAATGGGGCTGCAGAGCTTGGGCTCACGGTTATGAGACTGCCCGTGTTCTTTAAACAAAGGGATTCTCTCTTCTACCCTGCGTGGGCCTTTGCCATCCCCATATGGATTATGAAAATTCCTATATCGATCATGGAATCCGTAATATGGATTATTCTAACATATTACACTATCGGATTTGCTCCTTCAGCTAGTAGGCAAGTACTTACACTATCTTAAACCTAAGCAGAAACTCGAATGAATCTAAAATGTTTGTGGGTGCTCTTATTCAGGTTTTTCAAACAGCTTTTGGCTTATATTGGCTTACATCAAATGGCGTTATCTCTTTTTCGCTTCATTTCTGCACTTGGAAGAACGCAGGTCGTAGCAAACGCTCTTGGTACCTTTTCGTTGCTACTAGTTTTCGTACTCGGGGGTTTCATTGTTGCAAAAGGTCTGTATTCTGTAATCTTCTATGTAATCACTCTTTCTAACCCGTATACTGAAGACCATTCTGTTCCTTCCAGATGACATTGAGTCGTGGATGATATGGGGATATTATATCTCCCCAATGATGTATGGACAAAATGCCATTGTGATCAACGAATTTTTAGATGATAGATGGAGCACTGTAAGCTCGATTAATACTCTTTATACCGAAATCCATGTTTTTTGTTTTATGTCTCAAATTATTTATTACTGTTTTTTTGTGTGACAGCCCAACACGGATATACGAATCAATGAACCAACCGTAGGGAAGGCTCTACTGAAGTCCAGGGGGATGTTCACAACCGAGTATATGTTTTGGGTTTGTGTAGCTGCACTCTTTGGGTTTTCACTTCTGTTTAACCTCTTCTTTGTGTTGGCTCTGACATACTTAAATCGTAAGATTATGCGTTCTGTTATTTGTGTAATCTTTGTAATTTGCACAATGTCTAGCATCTTATATATATGCCGTTTTGATCCAAATCTAGCTCTTGGAGATTCAAAAAGCGTTGTTCCAACAGACGATGAGCAGAATCAGAAGCGGACAACAGGCACAGAAATGGAAGCAAGAAACAGCAATAAGAAAGGAATGGTGCTTCCATTTCAGCCATTATCACTTGCATTTGATCATGTCAATTACTATGTGGACATGCCAGCTGTAAGTCTTACATATGCCAACATTAAAGCTTGTTTTTCTCATAACAAGTGAACAACGATGAAATCTTATTATCATTTATCAGGAAATGAAAGCACAAGGAATCGAAGAGGCTCGTCTGCAACTTCTACAAGACGTCAGTGGTGCGTTCAGGCCAGGTGTACTGACAGCACTGGTTGGTGTAAGCGGGGCAGGAAAGACCACATTGATGGATGTTTTGGCTGGAAGAAAGACTGGCGGGTACATTGATGGAAGTATCAGTATCTCAGGTTACCCTAAAAAGCAAGAAACTTTTGCTCGTGTGAGCGGATACTGTGAGCAAAACGACATCCATTCTCCTAATGTCACAGTTTATGAGTCACTCGTGTACTCTGCCTGGTTACGTCTTTCTCCAGACATAACCAAACAAACTTGTGAGGTAAAGTTTCGCTACTCGACCCATTTACTTATGAATAAGTCAAATCGGACCGTGTTCATCTTAAATTGGTCAAATATAACAAATGAGCTAATAAGGAACGAGTCAAACAGGTTATAAACTCACCCGAAAATTAATGCACACAGCCTCCTAATACGCAAAAATGAGTTTGTAGGTCAACTTAACCTGACCTGACCCGTTTCTACTATACAAAAAAAGAACCATTTTGAAGTGTTACCCAACCCACCCATCTTGCCACCTTCTTAGAATGAGTCATGAATTTCGGAAAAATCGACCCATTTACTTATGAATTAGTCAATTGTGGTTGTGTTTTATCTTAAATGGGTCAAATAAAAACAAAGTAGGTAGACATGAATGGATCAAATAGGTTGAAAACTTGCCCAAAGTTTATTTCAATGTGCAAAGTCTCCAAAATAGACAAAAAGGAGTTTGCGAGCTAAACCTGACCTGACCATTTTGATTGTACTCAAATTGACACGTGACTCAACCCGGCCATATTGCCGCCTACTTAGTTTTGTAACATGCCAACGTCATATAAATTTTTGTGTGTGTGTGGCTCAGATGTTTGTGGAGGAAGTCATGGATTTGGTTGAACTTAACCCATTAAGGAATGCAATAGTTGGTCTTCCCGGAGTAGACGGTCTCTCGACCGAACAGAGAAAGAGACTTACCATAGCCGTAGAGTTGGTTGCCAATCCCTCAATCATATTCATGGACGAGCCCACATCAGGACTTGATGCAAGAGCTGCGGCTATTGTCATGCGTACTGTTAGAAACACGGTTGATACTGGTCGAACGGTTGTCTGCACCATTCACCAACCCAGTATCGATATTTTTGAAGCTTTTGACGAGGCAAGTAATCTTAAACTAACAGAGTTCATTCAAATCAATGCTCTTCAAAACTAACTCCTTACTCTCTTACAGTTACTGTTGATGAAAAGAGGTGGTAGGGTCACTTACACAGGACCTCTGGGGCACCATTCTCACCTTCTAATAGAATATTTCGAGGTGAGTAAAAGTCCTTACATTGTGCTCCGATTTCAACAACATGTAGAACTAACATGAACCATTTTCTCAGTCTATACCCGGGGTTAACAAAATAAAAGAAGGTCAAAATCCGGCTACATGGATGCTCGACGTTAGTTCTTCAGCAGTCGAGGCTCAACTTGGAGTTGATTTCGCAGATATCTATGCCAACTCTGATCTGTATAAGTAAGTATCCACAAATCCCTCCTAATTTTCTGCCCTTCACAACAATTATTTCCATATTAAGCTTCTTTATTATCAATTCCCGCTAATAGGAGAAACCAGGAGCTAATTAACGAGCTCAGTACACCCGCATCAGGGTCCCAAGATCTTTACTTCCCAACAAAGTACTCTAAATCCTTTTGGACACAATGCTTAGCTTGCTTATGGAAACTGCATTGGTCCTACTGGAGGCATCCACAGTACAACTCTGTTCGGTTCTTAATGACTACAATTATTGGCATCCTCTTTGGAGTGATTTTCTGGGATAAAGGCCAAAAAACGTAAGATTCTAACACGCCTTTTTCACCTTTGACAAATAATTCTGAAGGATATTGTGTTGTTTTGACAGAGACCAACAACAAGATGTAATGAATTTGATGGGAGCTATGTACGCTGCTGTCTTGTTTCTTGGTGGAACAAGCACGTCGTCTGTGCAGACTGTAGTGTCTGTAGAACGAACGGTTTTCTATCGTGAGAAAGCAGCAGGAATGTATTCGGCGATCCCCTACGCATTTGCGCAGGTATGATTAAAAAAAATGAATATAAATTAAAGTGTGTTTAGTTGTAGACAAATCGAAATGTTTTCCAATGAATTTTTCATAAGAAGTCTGAATATCTGAAAACTGTTATATGAGATGAAAAATTCAGAAAAAATTACTGCAACTAAGCGGCATCCTCAGTTTTTATTGGAATGACTTGAAAACTGAAACTAGATCACTGTTTACCAACAGGTGGCTATCGAGGTCGCTTATATTGGCATTCAAACGTTCGTTTACAGTCTTCTGATTTACTCAATGATTGGGTTCCATTGGTCTGCCGACAAGTTCTTCTGGTTCTACTTCTACATGTTCATGTCCTTCGTCTACTTCACATTATATGGAATGATGCTTGTAGCCCTCACTCCAAATTACGCTATAGCAGCCATTACTATGTCATTCTTCCTCAACTTCTGGAACTTATTTTCTGGTTTCATGATCACCAGAACGGTACAACAACTCCCTAATCACTACGAGCAATATGTAACGATTCCTGTATGCTATATGCATTATATTCAAAAAGTTTCTAACAAAAGTACTTAAACTTTGTTGCAGCAAATTCCAATATGGTGGAGATGGTATTACTGGGGATCACCTGTGGCATGGACTCTATACGGGCTGATCACATCTCAGCTTGGTCAAAACGAAAAACTCGTGGTGATACCTGGCCAGGATTCGGTTACAGTGAAGCAGTTTATTAAAGATTATCTAGGCTTTGAGTATGATTTTCTCGGGTACGTTGCTTTGGCTCATGTTGCTTGGGCTGTCCTCTTCTGTCTCGTCTTCGCGTATGGTATCAAGTTTCTAAACTTCCAACGAAGATAGATGGACTGTGAACAAACTGAACAGTGTAAATGATCATAGAGAACTATAGAAAATATGTCTTGGTTCATTAGTTTTGCATATATAGAATGATTATGATTATATATATTTTATTTCATCAATTTGAGACTCAAGCTTATACGTGTAATGGTTTTGCCTTTACAAATATATACGGAAGTTTAATATGTATTTATTTTATGTAAAATGTTTGAGTTATATAAAATGAGACTGGATTTAAAAATGTTAAAAGGGTTTTGTTTTGCTACCACTATTTATCTTCCAATTGTACTCTACATTTCACTAACATATTCGAAAATAGAAAAGTTCAATGGTTAACAATCATAACATTGTGTCGTAGGTGGTTTTGACTTTTTGTAATTGTTATGACTTTTTTGGTTTTAATAAAATTTCTACTATTTTCTTAATAAAATAATAAATAGAAGTCGAAATACTCCATATTAAAAAAAATTAATTTTGAGGGTACCCCTGATACCCGTACAATATTTCAATGGTATGTGTCCGCTCCACCCGTAAGGAGCATTAACGCCGGACAAATCACCTATCCACAAATTACCCACATATGCTGATGCACGAATTCGAATTCCTGACATGTCGATCACATATGTAGAGTTTGAGCATTTGCAATAGCGGTGAGCTATGCCCAATTGGTAAATTATTCTATATTAAATAAAATATAATTGATACTTTTTGCAGTCTAATTAATATTTTCTACTTTTTGTTTCTTAATATAAGTCAAATTGTTCTATATTAATTAAAAATAATAATATAATATAGTAATACCTTATGTTTACTAAAATGTATTTCTCAATATAAAATGAAAGTTCAACTTCATTTGATGTTCCTTGATAACAAATGAAATAAAGCGAATCATTAAAAAAAAATCATAGATACCTCTTAGTAGTGACCATGAAATTCATACTAAAATTATGAATACATTTAAACAGTTGACCTACTTTTATTAGAAAGTAAAGTATCTATATATAACTATGCTGAACATATAGATTTATTCACACATATGAATCCGTTGATCTCGAGATTTAAACTCACAACCTCATGATTAGAAGGTCATTCTGATATTGCTAGACCAATAATTCTTTAAACTTACACTTTAACATAGATATATATAGTGTTGTTAATAACCAAGTATGTGAAACTAAATTTAAAAAAGGCAAGAATTCCATATGTTTCATATTTATTTATGCCTTGTTCATGAAAATAATATTATTATAATTAAAGTAGAGAGCAACAATCAAAATACAATGTCCTGGACTCCTGGTATTGTTTAGCCCTAGCAGGTATTTTGATTAAATAATTAGCACTAATATTCAATTCTATTTTTGTAAAGAGTAAAAATCAAGATAAAGATTTTGGTGGCGGGGGCGGCACCGTCCTCCCCGGCCGCACCGGCGAAAAACAGTAATCTTTAACTTTGTCATTAGCCTCTTAATTACCCCGTTCTTATAAACTAATTCTCGCTCATCTCAATGACTCAATGTTATTTTATTTTATTATTTTATTATAACAATATTTAATGACCCCTATATTAAGGAGAACAACGAGCTTCTCTTCTTCAATACTAGTACGCCATATTTTATATATATAAATAAACTTTATTCCCTTAAATATTTTTTAAATATCATATAACCAATTGTATGAAATGTGGATTTTGATAAAAAGTGTCATGCCATTTATAGGTATAAAATTTTAATACGCTGATAATAAAAATGCTTTTTAGTTCTAGAAATGTATGCCTAGATTTGAACTTAAATATTTGATTGGTAGATATAATAAAATGATTGATAGAAAAACTTGACGAGAATAAATGAGATTCACGTGTCATATAGTGTATAGATTAGATCGACCTAAATTTAAACATATGTTTAGACACATTTATCATTAATTACTCTTTTTCATAATCAAAATTCAAATGGAAGGTGATGTTATTTATAATTATATAAATGATGATATTTATTTAATGTTTAATTTTATATACAATATTCTTATCCATTGCCCTTAAAACGCTTTTTATCAAAAAACACGTTAAAGATTTATAAAATAATTACCATCTCATACAAATTACCTACACGAAATATTTTGAATATGTTTTTTAATATAAATAATATTAATGATTTTGTTTAGAATGGAAAATACTCACACATACCACTACTACGAATATATACATTAATTCACGAATATTTACAATTGTCCAATCCTTAATATTCGAACCTCCAACCTCTTGGTTGAAAAGGCACATCGATAACGCTAAGCCAATAGCCCTTTTGGTAAATAATGATAATTATAGTAATGCATGGTCGCAGATAATAATGTTACTGATTATATCCACAGATCCGGTTTACTAGCAGAAAAACTATTTAATTCTTGGCTCTTAATGAGTTAATTCTACCAAAATTAATGCATTATCGAGCCACCCCTTTGATTATAATATAAAGGGCGGCAAATTAATAATAAAATATAATACGTTGACCCTACAAGTACTCTGGTTATATATAACGGCTTCTTCATAGCTCATAACTCATAAATCATCACCTACATATATATATACCTCGTATTATCAAAGCTTCAGAAACCAAAAATTAATTGAAACAATGATTTCTGTTATTTATGAAGGCTACGGATCCTCAATACTCACACTTATATTCATTACATGCATATGGCTTCCATTTCTTCATATCAAACATGCATTTCTTCACATTGTTTCCACCATCATGACATTCTTTTATGCACATGATCATCATCACAAATATCATCAAAATGTGGTTCCGAATATTTACCAACGTTCGGATCTTCGATTCAATGAGCTCTTAAATGAAAATGGAGATGACGGAGGATTTAACATGAGATCGGTTGACGAAAGTTGTTCCATTTGTCTAGCCGAGTTTAAAAATGAAGACGTTGTGAGTCAACTCAATAGGTGTCGCCATGTGTTTCATGGTAGTTGTATAAAGAGTTGGCTCGATCGAGATCAATTTAGTTGTCCTCTTTGTAGGTCAAATTTGCTATGTGTTTCAAAGAAACTGCAGATCGGGTTGAACCAAAACACTGAAGAACATTTCTTACCTTATTGGCAATGGTAGCTAATTTAATTCGATGAAATATAAAGTGTTATAAAACATTGTTTCATCAAATTATTGGACATACACAAAAGTTAGAACACTTAAAATAGTTTTCTTGTATGTTTTGTAGGTAACGAAATAGATTTTTTTAGTAACTTAATTATCAGAGTGATCGTGCATGGAATGTTTAATTTTAAATGGTAATTGAATTAAGATCGAATGCTTGAACCCAAAAATGGTGTTCGTATTAACTTTTATTATATTCGTATAAACATGTATCATATCGTATTTACTAATTAATAAAGTGCAACTCTCATAAATATGTTAATGAAAAAGAAAATCATCTAATTATTAACATTCTAACTACCTATAAAATATACTTAACAATGTGTTAAAATGGTGAAGATAATGAGAGGGAAAAAAACATAAATATATGTTAAACATATAATTTTTTATTTTCGATATTAAAAATTTGGAGATACAATATAGTTTAATACTATTTATTATGCCATAATTACTTGGTATCCTCTCCGTTCTAAAAAGAATGTCTCTCGTGAAAAATTATTGTATTTATGATATGTCAAATTTACCCTTATATTTATACTAAGTTTAACTGAAAATATTTAAGAAAATAAGTTATAAATACAAAAAAAATATAGTAAGGTACCTAGGTAAAATTGATGCGAGGAGTAATTTGTATTTTCTAAAAGAGTATTAATTACGGAAAGATTTTGGTGACGAAGTCAGCACCGGCCTCATTCCTGAAATAGCAATTAGTGTTTGTAATTAGGCTCTCAGTTGCCTCATTAATTTGACAATGTTTAATGAGTAACGACCCGTATATCTTGGAGACAATAATCAATTCACTAGTTCACTTCACTAAAGTTTCTACCTCTAGAATGAATTAATCTCTATCCTGATAATTATAAATGTTAGAATTTGGACATATTTGTACTTCGTTAAATAAAAAGGAGTTTTCACACTTTTCATTTATATTATACTGCTGCATTACTCACGCGATACAACGGAATAATAATTGAAAATCGGTAAACAGATTGTGTATTTGAGTTTTTTGATATGAGGTACTTTTTCTATATTTAGTTGTCTTGAATGTCTATGTTTTGGATGAAAATGATATAATTTTGAAAGACACAAAGGTCCTTTACTTTCTTCGGTTACTATTTCAATATTATATATATGTGGACTATATATCTCTTTTATACAATCAAATTATTTATCTCTTTTGGACCTAAACTTTCAAATGTAATGTAAATAAAATATATATTGTGAAAAATAGGTAGGCATGCATGCGAGGCCTAGATATAGCTAGCGCTATACATATGACTGGATGCAGTAGGAATGAAGGCAAAGATTTCGATTTTGCCACCGACCTTCACACCGCACCTTCCGCCAACAAACTGATTCTACTTTCTAATGTGATTTATTTAATTATTTTATCTAGCCAGCTACAATATTAAAGACTCATATTATATATATATATGGGAATGTTCAACGGGGAAGTAGACATCTAGGAGGAAAGGGAAAGTGAATCTTGACCCTTAGATCAAGTCATTTAGAAAAAAGATGGAGGGGCAATTAAGTAATTGTATAAATAAAAAATTAAATTAAATTAAGAAGATAAATACGATAGCTATTGAATTCATCCTAAATACATAATGAAAATCATGATTAGCGCCTGAATTGATTCATAACAATGACCGAAATTCAAATTCATCGTATTCAAAAAATCTGGGTTTTTTGATTTTGCAATTTTTGTACGTAACCTTTGATTTGCGATAGAAAACAGGAAATTAAACTAATTTCATCATACAAAACATACAAATAAGGAAGTATTTGAATTATATACTTGATTCATCACTGAATTTCAAAAACTCGATTTGTTACAGAACGTTAATATTCATACTGATGAATGTTAACCCAAAGTATTGATGAATATTGTTTAGTGATTGTTAATTGTTATTATTCAATTAATATTAAATTATTAGTATGCATCACCTATTGATTGTTGTGACAACCTTAAAATTTCGGTAATTTTCGTACATCGCATCACGTGCATATTAGGCTAATTCCCTCTGTAATTAACATGAATTCATTTTTATCGAAATAAAGTCTAGCACAAAGCCCATGTTTGCATTAGAGATGCACACTATTTTAATGCGGAATGCATTCGTAATCATCGAGAATTACACAAACAATCGGTAGAGACCGACACCCACGAACATTAGTGATCAATTTTCATAAATAACATAAATCTATTCAAATATATATAGTAGTTATTTAAAGTATGATAATTATGCTAACGTATAAGCATAACAACCTTGATAAACGATAAACGTTCACGAGAACTGAAAAGACGTACAACGACAAGTTAGATTATGCAAGTAATCGAACGAACTAACGATAAATATTCGAATATTATTAAAACTAATTAGTAATATTCTAACACCATTAATTTACCCTAATTATCAATAAATCATCTTGATTACATAATTAGCACTTAACTAATCAAGATTAGTGCCTAATGACCTAAATATCTACACTTAAACTAACTAGTAAAAATCAAAAAGGGGCCCTCTTTCTCCTCACCAAAAACCGGCCCCTAGGGCCCCCCCCCCTGATCATCTCCTCTTGGAACTCTCATACACACCATACCTCCATGCCATCACTCTTTTTGCTTGATTACTTGGAACACTTAGCATCATTCACACTTACATTTCATCACAAGCAAAAACACACACACTCCTCTTTTTCCTCTCTCTAGTGCACGGCCAAACACACCCTTTCTCTCCTCTCTCACTTTATTTTTCAAGAACACTACCACAAACCACCTTAAACCACCATAAACCACGACTTTTAAAACACAAAATAAAACCCTTTCAACATATAAACACCTACAAATTAAAACACCACTACATTCCCATGGGTAAACCAAGTTAAAGACAAAGATTGGAGCTAGAAAACATACACCAAGAAATCAAGTTCTCATCTTGCTCAAATCTCACCTTAAAAGCTTTGTAAGGAAACTTTTCTCTAACCTTTAAACTTTATATATATGTTTTATGCAAGAATTTTCACTCATACTAAAATATGCTTTTAAATTAGTTACTTTGTTCTTTAAAAACATTAACTAGTGAGTTTAACAAATAAAAAGTCTATAAACAAATTTAGAGACTTTAAAAATGCAAAACATATGTTTTACACTTTAAACTCTTCATTTATATGTAATAAACTCTTATTTATGTTAAAATAGTTATTTTAAACTAAATAACACAATAAACTTGTAATGACATAAACCTTATGGTTTAAAAGCTAACTAAACACATTTTGGGTGAAAATTATCAAAAAGAAGACTTAAGGGACTAAATATGCAAACTCCGAAATTTTGAGGACTATAATGCTAAAAATAGTTTTTTTAGTATTTATAATGTTAATCTATGGATTAAAGTGTTAAAGACCAAACCCCTGTGGTTAAAAACCAAGAAACTATGGGGTTAAAAGTGGAAAAATGAGAACTAGAGGGACCACACATGTAAAAACAGAAACTATTAGACCTGAGCTGTGAAAATAAGTAACCTATGTATATTAAAGTATAAACCATGATTTAAGACAATATCCATGTGGTTAAACACTAACAAACCAAAGTATTGTGCAAGAAATGGAATAAATGAAACTAGAGGGACTAAAAGTGTAAAAACAGAAATTTATGGGCTGAGTTGGTAAAATAAGTAAGAAAGAGGATATTAAAGTTTAATCTATAGTTTAGAGTGTTAAAATCAAGACTTGTGTGGTTAAAAGTCGACAAACCAAAAGTTTGAGCTAAAAATGAAATAATTGGAAACTTTAAGGACTAATAGTGTAAAATAAAAAATTTCAGGGACTTAAGACCTAAAAACAGTAACTTAAATGTCCACAAGTGAAAACCCTAAGAAAAGATGTCGAGAATCTAACTTATACGGTAGAAATCAAAGAAACCGAACGATTCAACATAAAATAACAAAATAGAAACTACAAGGACTAAAACCGTCACTTAGAAACTTTGAGGGCTGTTAAGGACACTATGTAAAGCAGGGGAATTCATTATAAAAATATACATTAAGTCATGATTAGCATATAGACCGAGAAATCGTGAAAACCGAATTATAACGAGTTAAAACGTACGTTAACGATAAAGGTTACAAAAATGAATTATAAAACTTATAACGTTACTAAAAATGTATATTATATCTAAGCGACATGTTTATATTATAATAACGTACGGTACACAATTACATGTCGATTAAACGGAATTGTGAACTTCGAATACAATACAGTCGAGACGATACATATAACGAATCAATAATCAACGCTATGAATATATTATGAATAATAATATATTAAAAGGATGACATAAACGATTGTAGTATTTTGAAAACTATAAATGATCACAATGTGTCGCACACGCCTATAAGGCACATAAAACCCTAGTTGAGTGAACGACTAGCATAGACGGACTATTAAGTCGTCTGCATTTATTAACTCGAACTCAAGCGTTTAGGGCGCTAAGAGGCTTATTTGGGCTCGTTTACTTAGACACATTTTGCTAACACGCTCGGACTCAGGTGAGTTCACAACCCCTATTTTACTGTTTTAATGCTTTCAAATATTGGGGTGAAAAACATATAACTGATTTATGCGATTTTTCAAACCTGACAACGAATCCTTATGGGAGCCTAAGTTCTCAAGTTGTAGTGCATAAAAGTCCTTTCGCTTACAATGACTATAAACATTAGCTAGATGGCGCTAGCAACTGAATATACGGATAGTACTATCAGGGTGACGTTCCCCCCCCCCCACTGTTTTGGTTAGTCGCGCTAACTAGCGACATTGTTTCGCATCGAGGATCGTATATTTACATTGTTCAAGGCAAACGATTCATTATAAGTCGTGGTTTGGTTATAGGCTTAGTTTCGGCATATTAACTCATAGGACTTGCAAACCTATTGGGGGATCACCGTCTTTGTTTCAAATTTTATATAATCGTACCTTAGGCCTTCGATGCCACTTTTTGATTTACTGATGAACTTTACTAAATAATGGTTTATGATTGAGTCTAAACCTGTGAATTCACTCAACAGTTATGTTGACGTTTTAAATATGTTTTTCAGGGAATTAGTCATGCCGCAAGACCGCATACATTTTGGAACCATACTTGCCATGATATTTAGGATGCCATCTTTTGAACAAATGGGATTTATGTATGATGCTAACCTAATGTTGTTTTATCCCGGAACGTATCTTTATTAAAAACAATGTATTCGATAACATTACCATTTTGACGGCTTGATAAGCTGTAACTTTGTAAAACTTTATTTGGCATCTTAATATATTAGATGTTCTGCGATAATCATATGCTCTCGATTTAATGTCGATTGATCGAGTCACGCCCCGAGCTTCCGCCTTAATTATGATTATTCTAAATTTTGGGGGTGTGACAATTGTGTTCAATACCATATTCATCACTGAATTTTTAAAACTCAATTTGTTACAGAACGTTAATATTCATACTGATGAATATTAACCAAAAGTATTGATGAACGGTGATGATCACACTTTCCTCTTCCCTCAAGATTAAGGTTTCCATCTGGATCATCCCACTATATATATATATATATATATATATATATATATATATGTTCAATGTAGAATGCTAAAAAAATGTAGAATGAAGGAACCAATAGGATTGCTCCATTCCAATTACTCATTTCTACATTTTTTTTTTCTAAATTTAAATATCTAACAAACCTTATACCCATAAATTATAAAAATTACACCGTTAAAATCAGCGTCTTTGTATCTTTAATTATAGAACTCTAATGACATACTTTCGACGAACTTTTTTTTTCTCGTTTTCTAATGGATATGTAAAATTCGTAATAATAAATCACATGTGATTTAACACTCACATTTGAATATAGTTACAATCAAATTATAAGTTTTAAATCACTATCTATAATCACATGTGAATAATCAAATTTACAAAATATAAGTTTAAAATCACATAAAAATAATTTATTTGATAATTTAAAAAACCTTCAGAAAAAAATTTAATTATAATCACATGTGATTAAACATTAAATTAGTAATTATATATGAATAAAGTGTAAACAAATATGAATTTTAAATATTTGTTTATACTTATACATGTAAAAAAATATAAATGTGAAATCACATGTGAGTTATCAGATATTATCACATAATTCATTTGAAAAACACATGTGATTAAACCTAAATCAATAATCACATGTGATTTTGATCGTAAACGAATACAATTTCTAAAATCTCATTTATATTTATTTTAATGAATTAATAATAAGCTGAAATCATGTGAGTTAACATCCACAATTGATGAATAGTCGTGTACCAGTTATATATACTCATAAATCACATGTGATTATATATAAAATCACATGTGATTATATTTAAAATCACATGTGATTGTATAAGTCACATTTTCTACGACTCAACAAAAATGGGAAAAAAAGTTTGTCGAAAGTATAGCTTGTGACATCTATAATCGAAGAGAAAAAGACGCTGATTTCGAATATGTAATTTTTATAATTTTTGGTCATGCCGTTTGTGAGTTTAAATGATTTTAAAGATACGAGTGAAAATTGGGTTTTAAAGAAAATGGAGCAATCCTATTGGCTCTTCCATTCTTCAATTTTTTAACATTCTACATTGAATTAACCTTATATATATATATATATATATACATATTGGCCGGTGTAACGCCCCTCTCTTAGTATATTATAAAATACTCTTTAATTCGGAAGCGTAGGTCAAAATATATTATATTAACAATATTTACTAAAAGGTAAATACATATAATGTTCAAAACATCGTACAAAGACGGGGGTTACAAAATTCAACTTTCATTATTTATCAAAATATATCAGAGTTGCCAGCCGATCAAACATTCCTTGAACAAAATCTGCCTGCCCGCCCATTCAATCATGACCTGCAGGGATTAAGTGGGGAATTAGCACGAAGCTAAGTGAGTGAACACGAAACTAACAGTTCAACTTAGCCTAACAATATGTTTACATCAAATAATCGTAAACACATATCGTCAATATCAAAGAGGATCGGTGGTTTTTGAGGAACCCCAATGCCGCGGCGGCCCTCAAGAAACGCTTATCACAATCTGTAGTGGCCACTACAGAATATACCGATAACTTGATATTACCACTACACAATATGGGTTTAATACAACACATGTACGACACCCCATATCTGTAATTTTGTAAATCATCAAGTCCAACAATCTGTTGACCTCTTTACTAGCAATCAATGCCCAGAGGCCACATTGCACGTAGATTCATAATCAACATATCAGCATATCAGACTAAACAGTCTATCAATTATATCTACGTTTACTTGTTGCAACCAAACCGTTACAACTGAGTCAAACTTGTGAGTTCCAGATCCACTCACCTGCCAGTCTCAACCCAACAACTCAGAAGTCTAATGTTACTGAGTCTTCTGCCGATCTGAGAATACAACAAATAATGAGTTAGTAACTCATTCCATAATCATATAACATATTTAAACAAGCAGGTAAATTTCTGAAGTCTAAGAAAACAAACGTTCAATCCGAAGCGAAACCAGAAAGTCCCGAAACGATGCTTAAAACTGAAAAATGCCATTTTCGACCCCAAGATGACCCCGAAAGGCCAAAAGTTGCCTAGGCTCTTACAATAGATGTTGATACATCTTAGTGTGTCTGTCAGTTGGTCGAGTCTGTAAAGTGTTAGTGAATGTAATAGACTTAGTAAATATTACATTTTCTGTGTTATGCGACACAAGGCTTGTGTCGCATTAGTTGTAGTTGCGACACAGTGATTGTGTCGCATTAGTGAAGTCTGCGACACAATGATTGTGTCGCATAAGTCGGCCAGATTTGTTTAAATACCCTAATTACTTTGTAATTAGGGTTAGACTTTTGATTTAATTTTTACTCTCTGCGTTTTGCTGTGTAAATCTGATCAGAGAATTTGTTTGAGGAAATATAAAGTGATTTTGTTTTGTTCGTGATTGTTTAATCTTTATATTTCGTGTGTTTAATGACCTACGAATTCCGCGCGTGGGTTAAGTGACGATTTGATTAAAAGATCTGAAATAAGGGATCTACAATTGGTATCAGAGCCATAATCATTGATTTTGGTGGTATCAAATCGTTAGGATACGTGTTTTAAATACATATGTTGATTATTTAACATCTTTTTGGTGTTTGATCTTCATTATAGGTGTTTTGGAGCTGAAGATTGGAGTTTGTAAACCTAAAAAACCTAAGTTTTTACGAAATTTTTTTGATAAAACACGTTTAGTTTTCGAAAATTTTCATTTTTGGGGTTTTTGGCATCTGACAGCGCCGTTTTGCGACACAAGCTGCGACATAACTTTTGTGTCGCTTTAGGGTTTCTGCGACCTTAATCTTGCGACATAAAGTTTTGCGACCTTATTCTTGCGACATTGTGTTGCGACATAATTTTGCGACATAAAGGTTGTTGCGACACAAAATTTAGTGTCGCTATCGGTGCTTCTGCGACACAACATTAGTGTCGCTTACTTCAATTTTCAGATTTTATTTGAAAAGTCTCTCGAGTAAGTTACAATGACATCTTCTACATCAACATCTCTTCAACAAGTTGGGGCCATGCTAAAACATAATAGTGAGGTGGGTTCAACAAATAAACCTCCTATGTATACAAATGGAATGAACTATTTGGACTGGCGTCAACGGTTTGAAGCTTTTGTATCTTTCAACGATCCTGAGATGATGATTTATTTGGAAGAAAGATATGAACGACCTGTCAAGACTGGAGTATTTAATGGAATTGCACCTGAAAAGACTATTAAATCAATGACTCCTGAGGAACGTAAGGCCTTTGATACTGAACGTAAAACTTATTCTGCAATTACAATGGCCTTACCTCAACAGCTGTTAAGACAACTTCGACATCACAAGACTGCATATGATCTATGGCTAGCTTTTGAAAAGAAATGTGGTGGCAGTGATCAATACAAACGTAATAAATTGGATCTTGTCAAGAAACAATTTGAGGTTTTTGACATGCTGCCTACTGAATCTCTTGAGGATATGTGCAGTAGATACTCACAACTTGTGAGTGAATTAGTCGAGGGGGGTGTACATCTTGACAAAACTGATGTCAATAAGAAGCTTGTGGGCTCTTTACCCAAAAAGTGGAATACACGGGTGCTGCTTATGGAGAAAGATGAAGATATCATGGATATGGAGCTTGATGACCTAGTTGGACAGATTGCTGTTGATCTCTTAGACATGCAGAAAAAGGAGACAAAGGCTACTGCACATATACAGAATCCCAAATTATATGGTGTGGATGTTCCTACTGCAGCGACTCAAGCTGCTGGAACTGCATTCTTTTCGGGGAGTTCTGGTGCTCCAAGCAATTCTAATGGTTTTGGATATACTACCTCCTCAGGTGGAGGTGGTATTCATTCAAATTTCCAAGGTGTATCTTTTGCAGTAGCTGAGGAACATGCAACTGTCTTTACTGCTTTCTTGTCTGCATATGATGATTTTCTGTCTAACAAAAACAGTACCGTGAATTTGACTGAAGAGGATTTCAGTCAAATAGATCAAGAAGAGTTGGAAAGAATGGACTTGAAGTGGAGCATGGCTATGCTCACTAGACGTGTCAAGAACTTCTTGAAGAAGACTGGGCGGAAGAATTTTACTGATCCGGAAGAGAAGGGTCTGGGTTTCAATAAAAGCAAAGTGAAATGCTACCAGTGTCAAAATTATGGACACTTTGCTCGTGAATGTGATCGTAAGAAGAACCCTCCCTCTGGATTGTCTAAACCTTCACAGTATCATTCATCTGATAAGGCTAAGAGTGATGAGAAAGCTATGGTTTCCGCTGCGCTGATGCTTTCTAACAATACTTGGGATTGGTCTGATCCAGATGAAGAAGCTACAGAAAGAGCTTTGATGGCTGACGTGCATGAGGTAGATTATGAACCCTTACAATGTGTGTCATGCATAAAACTAACAAATCAGTTAAACAGGTATAGAGAGGATACCAAACGCCTTAACACAATCATCGAAAACTTAAATGAAACTAATGAAATGTTAAGAAATAGTGATAAGGCGAGTGGTCAAAAGTTAAAAGCTGTTTTGGAAGAGAAAAAGGAACTAAAAGCTAAGATTTTTGAACAACAAGATGAAATTGGCAGCTATGTCGATATGCTATCTTTTGTTAAAAAGGAACTTGTTGAATCTCAAACTGAGGTTCTAAATCTTAAGAAAAAGCTTTCAAACTTTTCCACATCCTCTCTAGTTTTTGATGAAATCCTACAGGCACAGAGAACTGATACAAAAAGTAAGGCGGGACTTGGTTTTCATCAAGTTCCACCTCCTAAAGACTATCTTCCTATGCCTGTTAGGGAAAACGTGAATGAATTGACACCTATCTATTCTAAGGTAGATGTCAAACCTGTTAAACCTGCAGTTAGTATCAAAATAAGTAAGCCTGAGCTGTTTAAGGCTGAAAATGTCATCATTGCATCCAAACTACCTGAAACTAGTAAGCCCGAGCCAGTTAGGGCTATTACTAGTGAGTCTGAAACAAGTAAGACTCAAAAGGTTGAGAAAGTTAATGCTACCAAGGCTGTAACTCATCAGACTGAGCTAATTCAGTCTAATATTGTCATTCAGCCTAAGTTAGTCAAGTCTCTTTCTGTGCTTCCTCGTATCACTGAAGAGGAAATTGAAATTGAGGACATAACTGAACAAGAGTACAACCAAATGAAGAAAACGACTAAGTCTGAAAAACACATAAATACTATAGAAAACATAGAACAGGCTAAGTCTAAGGGAAAAGGTAAAGCTATGGCTGAACCTCAAAAGAAGATTAGTTCTAAACCAACTATTCAAATGAAATCTTCTAAACATTTTCCTAAAGCATCTTCTGTTGAAAATTCACATAAATGTAAATGTTCAACAAGTGCTTCTTTTGGTCATGCTCCTCGGTTTGTTCCCCAATCTCAATCCAGTGTTGAGCAACGATCTTGCTTTTACTGCAAGAAGCAAGGTCATTTAATAAATGTGTGTTCTGTGTTTGCTAAGAAACAGTTGGGGAAGAAAGTTTCTCGAGTCTCAGCATATAAAACTCTTTCAAAGAAATCAATAAATGGCTTGAAGACTCCTGTCCCAACTGTTAAAATAAATAATATTGAGCTAAATAAATTGCACAATTTAAAACTCAAAGTTATTGACTCGCAAGCACCCGAACCAAAGCAGGTTTGGAAGATTAAAGAATCTCAAAACGATTCTACATCAGACAATACTCCATCAGTCAAACATTCTAAAATGTTTGAAAATAAAATTTTGACTGATGTGGTTGTTGTTGATGATGTCACTGGAGTACCCAAGACTATCAAGGCTTGGGTCTCCATTACTAATTGATTTACTTTTGTTTGTGGTGCCACAGCAATCTGTAGCTGTAAAGAATAGTAAATGGTACATCGACAGCGGTTGCTCGAGGCACATGACCGGTGATATCTCTCTATTATCTGAAGTACATGACTACAATGGTGGTTATGTGGCTTTTGCGGGTGATAAGGGAGGTGTCATCTCGGGTCAGGGTACGCTTACCAATGGAAGTGTAAGCTTTGAGAAGGTAAATTTCGTGGAACAACTGCAACACAACCTACTCAGTGTCTCTCAAATGTGCGATAAGAAGTACACTACTGTTTTCACAGACACTGAGTGTTGTATTCTGAAGCCGGGATTTGTTATCCCTGAAGAATGGGTGCTACTGAGGGCACCTCGGGAGAGAGATACTTATATCCTTGACATGAGTACTGTTGAAACCAAACAGTTCACATGTCTCTTATCGAAAGCTCCCGAGAAGGAATCACTTCTATGGCACAGGCGTATGGGACACTTGCACTTTCGCAAAATAAACTACCTGATCAAGAATGATCTAGTGCGAGGTGTCCCTAAGCAATCTTTTGGGTTAAATGATCATTGTATTCCTTGTCAAAAGGGAAAGCAACATAAGAAGCCTCACAAACCAAAGCTGGTTAATTCAACTGAAAAACCATTGGAGCTTTTCCATATGGATCTTTTTGGACCGGTTAGTAAGAAGAGTTTGGGAGGAGCTTCATACTGTCTTGTGATCACAGATGACTATTCACGGTTTTCTTGGGTTTATTTCTTGAAGACTAAGGATGAAGTGCCTGAGATTCTCATCTATTTGTTCGACAAGTTGCAAAACTTGTGTGAGATGAAAATCAAACGAATAAGAAGTGATAATGGTACAGAGTTTAAAAATTCTATTATGGAACTGTACTGTCTAAGTAATGGCATTGAACATCAATTCAGTGCCGCTCGGACTCCACAACAAAATGGAGTTGCTGAGCGAAAGAATAGGACATTGATTGAAGCTGCTCGTACAATGTTATCTGATTCCAAGCTTCCAAACACCTTTTGGGCCGAAGCTGTGAACATGGCCTGCTATGTCCTTAATCGGGTTTTAACGGTTAAGAAACGGAACAAGACATCTTATGAGTTGTTCAACAACCGAAGGCCTAATCTACAGTTTCTTGAACCGTTTGGCTGCTTATGTACGATTCTACACACCAAGGAACGAATTACAAAGTTCGGTGAGAAATCATGTGAGGGAGTTTTCTTGGGATTCTCTACCAACTCACCTAACAAGCGTGTGTATAACCTCGTGACTAAGCGTGTGGAAGAACATTTTGAGGTTACTTTCTTCCACTACACTGACAATCCTCAGGGAAAAGGACCCGAACACTTGTTTGATTATCAAACATTGTTTGATTCCTTCAATCTCCCTGCGGAACTTGAAGAAGAGGAAATGGTAACGTTGCTTCATGGGTTGGATCTTGCATCCAATACTTCACCCATCTGTGTTCCTTCACCACCTACAGCCACACCCGATACTGCTCCTGCTGTATCTGTTGTTCCTTCATCTCCACCATTTACTGAAGATGTTCCCGAAATAGTCAATGATGAAGAACCTGACCTTTCTAATCCTGAACCGTTATCAGCATCTAATCAAGCTGAATTCCTTGAACCGGAGCTCGAGGTTGAAGCTGATTTCACAAACCTTGACTCTGTCATTGTTCCAGCTACAATTCCGAGCTCTCGGATCAATGTGTCACATCCTGTTGATGCTATACTTGGTGACTTAGCAAAAGGAGTATTAACAAGACGCCAACTTGCAGCCGCTGAAGTATCTGCTTCACCGTTTTCCTCTAATGAAGATGTTGCTCAAGTTTGTCTTGCGTCACTGATGGAAGAATGCTTTCTCTCACAAGTCGAACCTAAAAAGACCACTGATGCGTTGAAGGATCCCTATTGGGTTGAGGCCATGCAAGAAGAGCTTCAACAATTCAAAAAGTTGCAAGTTTGGACTCTAGTGCCTCTACCCAAGGGGGTTCATCCCATTGGTACTCGTTGGGTCTATCGCGTGAAGAAGGATGATCGGGGTGTTGTTATTCGCAACAAAGCACGATTAGTAGTCCAGGGTTTCACTCAAATTGAAGGCTTGGACTTTGACGAAGTGTTTGCCCCGGTTGCTCGTTTGGAATCCATTCGCATTTTTCTAGCATATGCCTCTTTCAAGGGTTTTCGGGTATACCAACTTGATGTGAAAAGTGCTTTCTTGTACGGTCAAGTGGTTGAAGAAGTCTACGTTAAACAACCACCGGGTTTTGAGGATTCCGTACATCCAAATTATGTTTGCAAGTTGGATAAGGCGTTGTACGGTCTTCATCAAGCTCCTAGAGCTTGGTATGAGAGACTTGCAACTCATCTACTGAAGCATGGTTTCGTACGGGGGACAATTGACAGTACACTCTTCATCAAGCATGTTGGCGAGGATCTTCTGTTGGTACAGGTGTATGTGGACGACATCATCTTTGGGTCTACCAAGGATGATCTGTGTCGCGACTTCGAGAGGATAATGAAGTCAGAATTTGAAATGAGCGCAATGGGGGAGTTTAAATTCTTTTTGGGAGTTCAAGTCGAACAATCTGCTAAGGGCATATACATACATCAGTCCAAGTATGTTAACGATATGTTGACTCGCTATCACTTGACTGATTGTAAACCCTATGGGACGCCTTTGGAGCTGAACCATCACCAGCAGAGGATGAAGAGGACTGTCTGGAGAAAGATTACCGATCTATGATTGGGTCTCTGATGTATCTCACTGCATCACGTCCGGACATTGTCTTTGCCGTCTCTCTCTGTTCCAGGTATCAGGCCAAACCAAAAGTGTCTCATATGAAAGCAGTTAAGCGGATTTTTGGTTATCTAAAATATAGACCAACTCTTGGTCTATGGTACTCTAATGAGAAAAACTTTGAGCTTACTGCTTTCTCGGATTCGGATTATGGTGGATGCAACATGGATAAGAAGTCTACTTCTGGTGGATGTCAGTTTCTTGGATCTCGGTTGGTTTCTTGGCAGTGCAAAAAGCAAACGACGGTTTCTACCTCAACCGCAGAGGCCGAGTATATTGCTGCTGCTAGTTGCTGCTCACAGGTTCTTTGGATACAACACCAGTTGCGCGATTACGGTTTACTCTTAACTATGACTCCTATTCATATAGATAATACTGCTGCTATCTGTATTACCCGTAATCCTGTCCAACATTCTAAGACCAAACACATAGAAATTAGGTTTCACTTCATTCGTGACTGTTATGAAAAACACCTAATTGATCTGGTTCAAATAGATACCCTTAAGCAGAATGCCGACCTGTTTACCAAAGCATTTTCCCGTGCTCGTTTCGATGAGCTTGTCAACATGATAGGGTTACGTTTCTTTCAACTCAATCAGTAAAATTTGTGACCTTATAATTCAAAAAAAAAAAAAAAAAAAAACCGCAACTGCCACTCTTTATACTTGTTAGTATTAAAGAAATGCAATAGTTGCAACATTATTAAACGAGACGTTGAATTGTGTCTGTAAACAATTGGGAAATGATAGTACATCAGGAAACATGCATAAAATGGAATTTTAAGGATTATGTTTGATGTGTCAGTAGATTTATCTAGCATACTTGAAATACCTTTTATAAATATTAGCTTCATCAAATGATGTATTGGTAGGCATTTGTTCTAAAGTTACTAAGAAGCTTAACTTTCAAATATGCATATTATTTTATATAAAGACATATTAATATGTATGACATTAAGTTAAAATAAGGGCAAAAAATGTCCGAAATATTTTAACACTTCGTCTTAATATTTGGATAATAAACATGTTATGATCTAAGATATAGGGTCTTTGTATGGTGTTATCTGGGGGAACATATTAGTTGTCTCCTCTGTTGTATGAAAATACAGACCTGGTTTCATCTAATATATTCTTGAAAAGAACTTAGGTACGTAGTCTATGTGAAGTTATAGACAACTATTGCGTACCCGTGACATATCTAAATTCTAAAATATAATGTACAAATGTACTAGAAAAGTTATAAAACAGATTGCCTCGTACTGGTTTGTGTTAAACTATGGTACTCTGTTGTACGAAAGTACAGACCTGTACCCTCTAGTTTAAAGTGTTCAGACTGGTGTTTGTTCAACCCGAACTATTGTTTATGTGACTCTGTTGTACGAATGTACAGACCTGTCACCGCTATCTTAGTTCTAAAGATACGTTCATACCCTCACCTTCTATAAAGAAATTACTAACATGTTTTGATTTCAAATGTATATTTTAATGTGAGCTATATAATATAATATGCATGCTAATAATAACACAACTGGTTCATCTCATTATGAGCTGAAATCATATACTTAAGTACAAATGTTTATATGGTTAAAATATCAATAGTCGTCTTGAACTAATCTTTATAACAGGTGATTTAACTATGCTAAGTAAATTTAAAGAGGACAAACATACTGATAATCGAAATAACACTTACTATTCCTGATAAGTGCATGTTATCCTGATATGATCCCTAAAACGACACATCTCAAAAGTTCTTTTCTGTTATTATTATATGTCTAATTTATTTGATTTTATTTTATAAGTGTCACAAATAAATAATTAAATTTTAACCCTTGATTGACTTCTGCGACACAAGTCTTGTGTCGCATATTTGTGTTGACCTTCAAGCGACACAACTCCTGTGTCGCACCCTTGTGTCGCTTAGTGTGTTGCGGGTATAAATACCCTCGTGTCGCTGTAATCAGTTTTAATTACCTGCGACACAACACTCAAATCCCTGCGACACAACTGGACCTCTGCGACACAACGAACCCGGCTAAATTTTCGAATTTTTCGCGATCTTCTGTGGCTTGTTCTTTCGATTCATTGCTTGTTTCTTGCTCTCCTTACCTATACGCATCTAAAGGTACTACTATT
Source organism: Gnaphalium uliginosum (assembly GCA_963930675.1). Lineage (NCBI taxonomy): Eukaryota > Viridiplantae > Streptophyta > Magnoliopsida > Asterales > Asteraceae > Gnaphalium > Gnaphalium uliginosum. The sequence continues at coordinate 5,064,679 of OZ005682.1, read as the reverse complement.
ACTCGCTTTCATCAACTAATCGATTGTTCATTTGAATTTAAAGTCGCGGTTTTTTTAGGTTTTCAATATTTTTCAAAATTGCATGTCTTAGAGTGTTAAATTGTGGATATACTATGTTAAATAATGCTTTTGACATGCTTGTGCACCCTTAGAAACAGTTTAAACACGAAAGCCCCAAAATTTTTAACCCTAAAAAATCTGGGTTTCATCGTGTTCATCTTTGCGACACAATCTTTCTTCATTGCGACATAGCCACTATGTCGCAGGACCATTTCAGTTTTATGTCGCTACTCTTATGCGACACAACTATTTATGTCGCTACTGTTCTGCGACACAACTTTCTTATGTCGCAGACTTCTGTCGCCTTCATGTTGCGACACAACGCTTATGTCGCATGACATTTTAACTTCACAAAAATGTCAACATTTAAACTTGTTTAAATCTAACGGCTTTCAAGTTTATTGTGTTATTTTAGCTATGGCAGATGTAAATGTGAATGCTCTGTTCTGGGAACCCCGTCACAATGTGACTGCTTTTCTGGACGATGAAAATGAATCGGCGGCGCCGTACCGTCCGATGATCGCGTTTTTGCGCAGATCCAGAATTCATAATGCAATCACTGCCGCCACAACTATCTATCGTGATCATATCACGGAGTTCTGGGTCAATGCGGTGGTCAACTCAGATCTTGAGTTTACCCGGCTTATTTCCCGGGTTCACGATCGAGAAATCATTCTTTCAGAGCAAGTTATTCGGGATTTCTTCCAGTTCCCTGATCACTCTGATATGCCGGTTGCTTTTGCCAACGATTTTCTTGCCGGTGGAATGATTCGTATGGGATATCCTGGTGTTCCCCGCGATCAATACCGCAAGGCCTTTCTCACCAAGGTCTGGCGGTATCTTATGCACATTATGATCGTCTGTCTTTCTGGACGCAAGGCTGGCTTCGATGGAATGAGCCACTCCACTGCCTCCGCTATGCTCGCCCTAGTTTATAACAAAGATTTCAACTTTTCGGGCTATATTTTTCGGGTCATGGTTGATCACGCCCAGGCTGGCGAAGGACAGTGGGCCTTATATCCACGTTTTATCCAACTCCTGATCAATCATCTGCTTCCAGGGTTACCGGTCGCTCCTCATCATCAATTTCGTCAAACGCCGATGAATACTCGGATTTTTGTGGTCTCGGGCCAATATGCGAAGGGCGCACCGGTTCCGCCTGATGTGCCGCTTTTTGGGCATATTATTGTTGAGGCCTATGTGCCTCCGGAGGGTGATGGGTTTTGTGACCCGGCTCCCGTTCCGAGGCCACTTTCCCCTCCAGCACCTGTTCAGGCACCTGCTCCAGCTCCAGCTACTCACCCGCCTCCGCCTACCGACCTCTCGTCAGATGATCTCTTCCGTGAGATTGACGATTATGTGGCTTCTCCTCCTCGATCTACGGGTAAAAGGCCCCGTGAGGACGTCACTTACATTGTCTCTGATGATGTTCAGACGTCCAGTCGTCCGCGTACTTCTTCAGCCGCTGGACCGTCAGAGATTCAGACACCCGTGCAACCTCATCCGGAGGTTATCAAGCAACTTTTAGAACGGATGGAGGCAATGCAGAAGACTGTGGAAGCTCAAGCTCAAATCATTCAGTCTCAAGCTGCGCTGATCGAAGCTCAAACCTCCCGGATTACAGGTCTCGAGGATAAGTTTAGGGAGTTTGAGACCCGGTCACTTGGCCCGGGGGAGTCTGTTCCCTCTGGTCCATCAATAGAACCAAGTGGACCGGAGTCTGAGTCTGTACAAACTGATAATGTAACTTTTGATACTGATAATGAAACAGCCCGTTTAGAGTATTTTCCTGTGCACCACACTCCAGGCCAGCCGAGACCTTTGGCTGTTGACTACTCGTGTGCTGATCTTTCATTTATTCAGCGAATGCTAAACGAAGAAAATTCTGAATCTGAGAATGAAGATTATGGAGAAAATGAGGATGTGGATTATGAAGAAGAAGTCTTGAGTGAAGATGAATTCTATGATGATGCTCCAATAATTGAAACTGATTCATCTGAAGATGAAGCTGAAAATGCATCTGAGGATCAGGATAAAGGACCTTCTGAAGCTCCAATTCAAGAAGACGAAATCATTGAAACAAAAGCTGAAAAGATTGCTAAATGGTGGCCGCACGGAAAAGATGGAAAACAAGTGCCGGTTACCTGCAAATCATATAAAGTCAGTGGAGCTTATACTGGACTAATCAAAAGTTGGAAGATATCAAATGGTGTTTTCATGATCAAGAGATTAGATGGCGTTCAATATTTCAAGAGATCATTCACCAAGCTGAGCACATTGCCGAAAGGAGAAGTTAATCGTCTCGCTCAGCTAAATTTGATAAATCCTTCAAGAGATGACTAGGCAAACTTTATTCAGACAACTCTGCAAAGAGAAATCCGTACTAAAAGATACAGCTTTATCAAACCGACGCTGGGAACGAGAATTATCTACAGAAAACGGTTAGATCCGGTCACCAATCAGCCATTGATCAGAATGCGTTATCCTCCGGCTGATTGCTTGAAGAAGATTCCTCTGGAAACAGTTCCCCTGGACTTTTTGAGAAGATTCCATTACTGGGAACTGGATGTTCATACTGGTGAGGCAGTGCTGATTTTTGTGCCTGAGACGGAACAACCAGAGAAGAAGTCATTATATGGTTTAAAGAAAGCTCAGTTCAGAGTGTTTGATCCAATGAGCTTGATAAACCTATCATCAAATGACTTAAGAAAGCTGTTCGACAATCCAATACGCTTTAATCAGAAAAATGCTGCGAATAAGAAGATAGCATTGCAATTTCAAAGGATTGTCAACGTTTGTGTAACACATGGAATACACGCTGGCGGTGTATTTCCAGCAGGCTGGGTTAATTGAAGAATTTTGAAGACCAAGCTGAAGACACGGGGGAGTTTGTTGATACATCTTAGTGTGTCTGTCAGTTGGTCGAGTCTGTAAAGTGTTAGTGAATGTAATAGACTTAGTAAATATTACATTTTCTGTGTTATGCGACACAAGGCTTGTGTCGCATTAGTTGTAGTTGCGACACAGTGATTGTGTCGCATTAGTGAAGTCTGCGACACAAGGATTGTGTCGCATAAGTCGGCCAGATTTGTTTAAATACCCTAATTACTTTGTAATTAGGGTTAGACTTTTGATTTAATTTTTACTCTCTGCATTTTGCTGTGTAAATCTGATCAGAGAATTTGTTTGAGGAAATATAAAGTGATTTTGTTTTGTTCGTGATTGTTTAATCTTTATATTTCGTGTGTTTAATGACCTACGAATTCCGCGCGTGGGTTAAGTGACGATTTGATTAAAAGATCTGAAATAAGGGATCTACAATAGAGCCTTGATTATTGGGTCGTTTTCGAGTGACCATGCGAACCTCAACCCAATCCGAGTTAGTGAAATTGTCACTCAGTCGCGACCCTGAAAACACTTACAAAATTTTAAAATCTCAGTTCGCAGGATCTCGGTTCGCTTCGCAATAAGTCTCAGGTCGCAAGAACTCAGTTCGCGAATCTCAGTTCGCTTCGCAGCAAACTCAGTTCGCAGCCTAACTCGGTTCGCAGGAACTTAGTTCGCTTCGCAGGGTTCAGTTCGCAGCGCAACTCGGTTCGCATAACAACTCAGATCGCAGGTCAACTCAGTTCGCTTCGCAGTCAAGCATTGCGAACTGAGTTCATCTTCTGTAAGCTGCGAACCGAGTCTGCTGTAACAGAAAAACCGAGTTTTTCTCTTCCAAAACTCACAAAATCGACTACCTATCATTCTAACAAGCTTTCTAACAACTCATATGCATCAAATATCATCAAATAATGTCTTTCAAACTTCTTTTTCACAACCAATTCGCAAATTGATTAATTTTCATAAAAACAAGTTTATAAACACAAATTACTCACAGGAACAAGATGATGATGATATTCGTTTCAACAAGCTGATGCTACTACTGAGAGATTATAATTCTTCACAAAAAGTTTCCTTTGGTTTTGGTTTCTCAGCTTTTGGTTTTCGGTTCGCAGTGATGTAGAAGTGAGTAGAAGTTTTGAGAATGTTACGGTAGAAGCATATATATATATATATATATATATATATATATATATAATCTACCCCAATACCAATACAATTTTAGTTTCCTTTTTAACCTATTGTCTGGAACCTAAAACCATGTTGCGAAACCAAATATTTTATTTTACCGTCAACTAGTTCGGTTTAAATCAATGAATTATGTATTAGTCACAATAATTCATTTATTCATTTTACTAATATTATCAGACATAATAATAGTAAAATATTTCTTAACACATTAAATAATAATTTAAAGTTTTAGGGAAATTACCGGAATACCACTAGGCCTTTAAAGTGAGTGTTACAGCCGGATCTAGAGGAAATCATAATTTTCTAGGGAAGAGGAAAGCTACACATTTATCAACGATGAATGTTAACGAATTCTCTTAATATTCATCATATTATATTATAAGTTATAAAAATAGTTTATTGATGAATATTAGTAGTGATAACATCGGTTTTGATTAATATTTATTGATAAAAATATAGTTTTATACGTTTTAATTGTCAATCATAGTTGACGAATGTTAACGAATAATTTTTCAAAGAAAATGATAATATCCACTTCGATTAACATTCATTAACGATGAATATTAGAAAATTCTCTTTATGTTCATCATATGATATTTTAAGTTATAAAAAGTAGTTTATATGTGAATATTAGTAGTTATAACATCGATTTTGATTAATACTTCTTGGTAGAGGTGGCAAAACGGGCGGGTAGGGCGGGTATGGGCTATGGGTCAAAACGGGCACGGGTCAAAACGGACACGGGTCTAATCGGGCGCGAGTCTAAACGGGCTCGGGTCACAACGGGCTATTTAAAAATTTCATATCAAATTGTTCTAATTCACCAAAATATATATATCTTCCATAACAAATTATACATTTTTAACTATGAATATAATAATATAATGCTATACAGTAGTAGTAGTAATAATAATAATATAATAATAATGATTTATACTATATTCTATTGAAGATGAAGATGAGATTGAAGATATATTTTGGAGTATATATATCGTGTTAAATTATGATACTTCTAGATATTTTTGTATTTAGTAAAAATATTAAATTTACTTAAATACTTTTATGAATGAAAACATTGATATTTGTGGCATACAATTTGTCTTTCTTAACTTCACGACCCTTTTTTCTCTCTCTCTCAAAATCAAACGATTGTCTTTTAAAATTCAAAACCACTGAATAATTTTAGTGACGTGAAACTCCAGTGATGGAAAACGTAACGACAAGAGGGGTTTAATTTCTTGTTTTAATTTCTAATGATTGGTGGTAGTCACCGGAAAATAGCGACGACGACAACAACCAGTAAATTTTGGTCGGAATTTTGTGGTGGTGGCAACAAGCAACGGCAGCGGTGGTGCAACAAGCAGCGGCAGCGGTGGTGGTCGTTGGGTGGATTTAATCCGTCATGGAACAAAAAACAAGTGGAGTAGTCGTCTCTTTCTTTTGCCCATTTGACCCGTTTATGAATGTGGTCATGCCCATATCTACCCGCTCGCAAGTTTTGTGCCGTCCAAATTCGCCCGGTAGATTAAAAATAGTGCCTAGTATAGCCCAGTTTTGAATGGATGTGCAAGTTTTGCCAGCTCTACTTCTCGGTAAAAATATGTTTTTTACGTTTAATCATAGTTCATTGCAGACAAATGATTAGCTTCTCTCATTCCCTTAAAAAATGACTTTCATGTTGCTCCCTGCCCTATATAGTGTAATTATAGTAGTAGTGTAAGAATAATGATCAAGTCAACTAGAGCGATGTAGTTTAGAATATTGGGAAGTCAAAAACCAATTTAATGTTGAGCCCTAGTCATAATCCCTAATTAATTAAGTAGGTTCATTTGAAAGGTAAGTTGTGCGTCTATATATAATTCTATATGGAATACTGCTAAAGTGCTAATCAAGTCAAACGGACCAATCCATTATGGGCTTTAGGGCGCCTATATAATTGGGCCTAACTGATTTTGGGCCTAACTGATTTTGGGCCAACAGTGAACTTTGTAAAACTGTAATGAAATTGGTGGATGTTTCAACATCTACCACAATAAAAAGATAAAAATGTTAACGAAAACATTTAGAGCCCTTGTTAAGCCTTTCACATATTCCCCCTAATAATTAAATAGCAAACACTTATGAACAGTGTCACTTTTGTCTTATTAAGCACAGATATAATATATATAATAGGTTTAATGAAATTTATAATAACTGTTTTAGTAGCCGGGTGGTTTTCGGTGTTGCTTCACATCATGCAGACCTGGGTTCAAATCTTGGGGCTGCAAATGTGATTTTTTACTCTTTTTTCTTTTCTTTATTGTTGTTGTTATTATTATTATTATTATTATTATTATTATGTTTTTTATTATTATTCACCCTATTATGCTTTTTATATAATTATGTATTTTTGTTTTCACACTTATTGCAAATGTTGTTTATTATATTTTGTTTTTGTTTTTGTTATTATATTCGTAAAACCAAACTATATTATTTTTTTTTATTTTATTTTTCATATTTTCGCTCTAATAAGTTGTTACGGATAAAACAATTTGTAATATTGATCTAAACAAATTTAACTTACATGATTTATCTAATTTTTAAGTTACGGAGTTTTGTTTTGTATTATAAATGGTTGGTATAAGTAAATAACTATTAAAACATGCTTTAGTATGTGATGAAATACAACAACAAAATTGGATACAACTTATATTTTAAAAAAGATAAAAAAAAAAAAAATTATCCCGCCGCAACGCGCTGGCATATAACCCTCATTTATATTCATTTTGATAATTGTATTAAAATAATAACAAACTATATGTCTCCCTCTAAATTTATGTTAACCCCTCTTATTAATGTACAACTTTATTAGTGAAACTAGAAAGACTTCCGTAAGCGAAACTTCTTTTTTTTTTCTTTTCAAAAACTATATTTGTCTTGATAAAAGTTTTTAAAAATTTAGTTACAGAAAATTTGGAACTTATTGTTAGTAAAGTTGTAAAAAATGTAAGAAGTTTGAATCAATACCCAACTTAAATTATTCCAATAATAGATTGATCAATTCATAAAAGTATACAAACTCGATTAATGAAGTTGTCCACAATCGTGTGCAACTCTAATACAAAAAACAATGAAAATTACACGACTCAATCTATACACAAACCGGATCTTAAAGATCGACTCAAACCCTAGTTGTGTATGAATACAATATGTATGTTGAGAGAAAAAGACTTGCATAATTTAGGGTAGAGAAAGATTAATCAAACAAGAAGAAGAAATCTCAAACTCTCAATGACTCAATCTCTGAATAAGAAAGAGCACAAATGTGATTCGCTGGGTTAACTCGTTCTCCACTTTGTTCCCTGGATATACGACGGCTATTGTGTTCCAAATTAACCGACTTTAGAAATATGCAATTTGGCCCTTGACCTTACATAAGCTTTCAATCTAGTCCCTCTTCTACAAAGACTTCGTTTTTTACCAAGAGTCCTCATAGTTTAACCTATACTAAATAAATGCAAATAGTGAATTTTATTCATCAACTAACTTAACAAATTATGAAGAAATCAAGATTGAACTACATTTATACACAATACTTATACACTGACTTGTACTATCTTTACGTCACATTTCTTTAGTTTGTGTAAATATTTTATTTTTGGATTGAGACATTTTCACTTTCAAATTTAACGTCATAGATTATGAGATTGTTGGAATAAAATGTAGGCTCATTATAGTACGTGCATATATTTTTATTAAAAGAAATAATATTAGTCTTACAATAATATAATATGAACATGACAATATTGAAAGTGAAGAATGTCAATCTTATAATCCTAGTGCGTGGTAGGTTCTGTGGTACTAGTCAAGTTTGTATTTTCAAAACTGTATCTTTACATTAAGGTTTATTATAATATAAAGTGCATGCATTATTATTAAAAATACACACTTTGATTATAAATATAAATATGCTTTTGGCCAAAATGTATTCGTTTTTTCACACAATAACACCCACGTTGGTTTCTGCAGAACCAACATTATTGTCCCCATATTCAAACTAAACCAAACGACTTACATGGTGATCGAAATCATCATTTGCTTGTGTGTGATCATCCTATTATTTCGAACGAAAAAAGAACTGCTCAATCTATTCAATCATTGCTGCTCGTACGTCTTCTGTTACGATTCTGTTTATATTAATAACCACGAATCGGACGTATGTCAAGTTGATCTTCCAACAATTCGGTTCCAGGATCTGCAGGAGCGAAGACGTAGAGACATTGAGGAAGTTTGTTACATATGTTCTGCGAATTACGAGGTAGATGATGTTGTATGTCAACTTAGCCGATGTGGGCACGTTTTTCATTCCAAATGTGTTGGGAGACTGATTTATCGGAAACAGTTTGACTGCCCGTTTTGTCGGTCTTTGTTTTTCGCCGGTGACTCATCTGGGGTGTGTAAAAGCCATTGATATAAACGTTAGAAGTTACACGCCTGAATTTTTGGGTGTGAGATTATTATATATATATATATATATATAAGTTATTATTATATTCGTGGATAAAAAAAGTATTATGAAAACCAACCTACTTGTCTCTAGTCAGGAAAAGAGATTGAGATTGCAAGTGGACGTTTACTGGGGAATGAAGACAATGGGATTCTTTTAGGGGGACAATTACAAGTGGTTTATCGAGTAGGTGAAATACCAGCCATCAATTTTATCATACCTTTTAACTATTAGCCTAATACCATCAACTTTACATTTTTTTAATTGGGCAGGGTCGTTTTTGAGGGTTAAGTAGATGATCGACCATTCAGAACGAACTATAAAAAATATGTATACATAAATGTAAATATACAATTTGATTGTAAATTAGTAATTATAAGAAAATATGCCGATTTGTTTAAAAATTGTTTGTGTCATAAGAAAAAAAAATTAAGTTAGTTTACAAACAATTAAAGATGTACCATAATATTTCTTTTAATTGGGACCTGACTTTTGTGATTAACTTTCTTTTTGCTTATGCCATTTGAAAACTTGGATACAACCCTAATCAAGGGTTGACAGTTATATGAATTATACCTTAAAATTTTGATAACATCCAACAGTTTAGTGATTACATTTCATTAACCCCATTTCATTATTTATTTATTAATAAATGGTTGAAAAGAAACAATTATAAATGGTAAACCACACTTTAATTAGGCCTCACATATAGCCTAATTAACTAATCTATCCACACTTGATATTCCATCTTAGCCAAATGGCTGATAATGACTAGCTAATCTACAACACTTGTTCTACAATTTATACCCATGGGCCCCAACCTCACCCACCATCTCTTTTTAAAAAAATAAAATAATAATAATAATAATATAACCACCTATATATTAACCTCACTACCTTACGAAAAAATTACGAACAACAAAAATGTTTATCAACATCATTTTCATTTTCTCCGTTCTCTTCCCAATCTTCCGAATTAAAACCGAACTACTCAATCTACTAAAAACCTCATTCATCTACATCTTTTGTCACGAAAAGATCGATGTCTATCACCGAGAATCAGACGTGTTTCTAGTTGATCTTCCGATAATTCGATTCGAGGATCTGCAGGAGCGACGGCATAGAGAAGTGGAAGAAATGTGTTTTATATGCTCAACGAATTACGACAGAGACGATGTTGTGTCTCAGCTCAGCCGTTGTGGTCACGTTTTTCATTCCGAATGTGTCGGGAAATCGATTCATAGGAAACAGACTGATTGTCCTTTCTGTCGGACGTCTTTTTTCGCAGGCTGTCCCTCTGTTCCGTGTAAAGATTTCTAATAGGTTTTTTTATTATTAGTATTATTATTATTCGGTTAGAAATTGTATCTAGTAAACAGTACTTAATATATTCGACATTCAGTAATTTGGTTTTGTTACCTAGTCCATTTTTTGTTAGCTTCAGTTATCAATAAACCATCACCAATGTGGTCTTGAGGTAAAGCGGTCTCAAATCCTCGTAAAAATCCTCGTAAAAAGTCTCATGTTCAAACCTCAATAATTGTATATGTTGGTGGTGGTTAGGAAGATGAGAATCGGTTAAACTTTGTACGTCTAACTCAAAGCCCTCCACAAATAGTATGAATAGGGAATACTTCGTCCGTTTAAACTGTAGTTATCGATAACCAAACAAGGGGATAAGAGCTTGATGTTAATATATATTATGAGTATTTACATTTACATTTCCATAACCTATTTATTTGCAACGAAAAACTTAACTTCAGAGTTAATTAATTTCGAATTGAATAGGTTGAATTCGGTTATAAGCAATCATAAAAATCCTACTAGTTTCATATAAAGCTCATAAGTGATCCAAAGTTGTTCAAGTTATACTCCGGCGACCAAGTTATAGGAAAAAGAAAAGTAAGGTAAAACGTAAAAATCAAAATTACACAGCAGTGATGTCTTGATGATGTCACGTTTAAAAATGTTTACTCAAGTCAATGGTTTACTCGTAGAGTTTTATAATGCAAACGTAATAATTTTTCTATCCCACCAAGTGATGTGTTGATGATGTCACGTTTAGGATAGTCCGCCGGTTTTGGTTGATAAGAAAGATGAATAATTGACTCAAGTCTGAACATATCTAGAAAGGCAAAATTCAAAAGTTGAAATCTAGAAATGATGACGTTTAAATAATGGATGATAAAGAATACTTCTAGAAAGTAAAAAGTATCTAGATTCTAGACCCGAAACCAAAATAGTGGTAACTTAGGTGCATTTGGTTTGTTGTTACAGGAACATCAATGGGTATGAGTATATTTATCAAGTGAAATGGGAATGAATATAAGTTTGGATATTATTTATTGCACTATTGTTTGGTTTGTCCTTAGAGTTTGAAATCAAAAAGATAGAAAGCTAGAGACAGAAGAAAAGAAACCCCTCTCTTTGGGTTTGGTTCGGATATACGGGTTTCAAATCTATATTTTCATTCCAATTATTATAAACCAAACAATGATATTTGAAAAACATTTCAATTTTCATTCAAACCCATAAAACAAACTATAGCCTTGATCAAACAATTCAACGTGTACCATTACAAAGTCAAGAATCAAGTTATTTACTATTCGAAAATAATTGTCTTTAATTTTCAGTTCCTTTCTTTTTCATAGCTTTTAATTTATTTATTGTTTCTTTTTTTTAATACCCAAGTGTGTTCTTTCGCAATTTGCATAGTCTTTCAAGGGATTCACGGTTGTTAAGATATATTATTTATGTATTATGTTAAGGTAGTAAGAGATAATTACTCATTTCGTCCTATTTTTATCGTTTCGGATGAAATTTTGTTGAATTTAAGATAGATTTGATGAATGTTAATATTGCCCTTATATTCAAGAAAAATTTTGACTAATTTTTTTTTAAAATAAATAATTGAGAGTGATAAATGAGGGTAAATTGTGAAGTTTAATATTTTTTTAATAGTTTTTTTTTGCAAGTAGACAATTTTTTTTAGATAGACAAAAGTAGTAAAATGAACAAGAAAAATGAAACGGATAGAGTATCCTCATTTACTTTTGTGATAAAAATGTCACGTATATTTTTTAATCATTGTTACAATGTTACCTATATTTTTACTACTAATCATTTTCGGTGAAATTAGCAAATACCGTATATATTTTCCGTACTTTTATTTTTATGATTAGAGGTTAGAGTCTTAGAGATATTAGAGATACAACTATACAAGGCTTTAGGCATATAAATTGGGCTCAATTGACTCAAGCCCAATAACCGATTAGAGTGAAACCAACCTGAATCCATAACCGAAACCCTCATTTTCTATTGATTTTTGAACAACAAATATCTAGATCTTTTGTGAACAGCATAATACAATGGTTTATATCGACACTAAAACTGATATATGTTGATACGGTTTTGGTGTTAGGCCAAAACGTAACCAATCGGCACCGTGTGCAGTCCTATCATTTTCCAAACGCGTATAATGCGAAGGCAATGGACATACGAGGACAAATATTTTAAGTTGAAATTCAAATATACATGTATATACATCAAATTATTACTCGTCAAAAGAACACGGCAAAAAAAGACAAAAATTATTTTTTCGGGAAGCAATAATTTTGTAAGATAGCACAAGTGGTTGACCTAGTGGGCAATGGTAACAAATCAATTGGGCCATTTGGGGAGTGTGATCAATCTCAATTATTAACTTTCGTTTTCATCTTGTTTTATTTAGATTATATTTTAATATTTTTTTGTTTAATGTCGTTATTATTGTTAATATCAATTAACAAACAACTATGAATAGTGATAATTTAGTGCTTTTATGATTTATATTTCTAAATAAATAATAATCATTTCAATATTTTATCATATGGAATGTAGATTGAGTAGTTATTATGGGTGCTAGGACTTTTTCAATGGTACTCCATTTCTTAAAATATGGAGATTTGGAGTACCAAAAATGAAGAAATCATACTTCAATGTTGACTTCTAATTTGGAGAAATTTTGTGAAGTAAAGTTGTTTTCCTTCATATTTGGAGTAAATCTATCCATTTTTCTATATTTGGAGTAAAACACATTTATTTTTTGGAGTTTGGAGTTTTGGAGAGATGATTGGAGATGAGAGTTTTTGGAGGAGTTATATTCTAAAAAGATATTATTTATTTCTCCTGCGTTAAGCCGTCATAAGTGGATACGTGAATGGACCAATAATAACTACTCGTAGTATAAAAAGTCAATCTGCTTTGTGTACGTAGTCAAATATGTTGGGTCAACCACCATACACCTACACGTTCATCCCACGCGTTAATTTATTAATTTCCCTATAAAACTAAACATGTCTCCTTAACAAAAACACAAAGTCCAAAATGTTGGTATTCATCAACCATTTATTCTTTTTCTCTCTTCTCTTTCTAGTCTTCCGAATGAAAAACGAACTCGTCGGGTTACTCAAAGATTCCTTCTCCTATGTTTTTCGATACGATTCTACGTATATTCATCACCACGAACCGGAAGTAAACGAGGTTGATCTTCCGATAATCCAATTCGAGGATTTACAAGAGAGGCGGCATAGAGATGTCGAAGAAACTTGTTTCATTTGTTTTAATAACTACGAAACTGATGACGTGGTGTGCCAGCTCAGCCGTTGCGGTCATGTGTTTCACTCCGAATGTGTCGGGAAATCGATTCACGAGAAACAAACTGACTGCCCGTTTTGTCGGACGTCTTATTTCTCTGGGCGTCCTTCTGTAATAATTCATAGTAAAAACTTTAGATAACACTCTTGTTGTATGTTAGGATTATGTTTATTTATTTATTTATTATTATTAATTATTATTAATTCGTTTTTTCTGTAGAACACTAGAACTGTAAAAGTATTGGGGCATGCATTTAAATCAGTAAATCCCCTTCGTAAATTTTGTTAGAAATTACTATATCTATTGATTGACAAATCAAGTCGTTTCACTGATTGGGGTTGTGTTGTTGACTGATACAGTTATTTAAACTTGTTTGAAATACAAATTAAGTTAAACAACGGTAGATTATATATATCTTGCAATTTAATTTTAGGATACAGACGCAAGTTGAAATGAAGAATATTGGTTGAATTTTTTAGCGTCACCCCTATTTGTAACTCATAGAAATAGTTGTAGAATAAATGATTTTAATTGATGTTATAAAAAAGAAGTAAAATCAAGTTTAGTGTGCATATACAAATTTTAAATGTTAATGTCGACCATAAATAGTTGCAACTATCGTGTTATATGTAGTTTCATTTTCGTTAATATAATATAAATAAAATAAAAACAAGAAAAGAGAGGTCATTATCAAATTCCATTTGCTATAAACGTAATTTAATTTAATTGAGCAAGTCTTTTTCTATTCTGAGTAAGACTTTACGATCATGGACGGCGTGCCGGCAGCTAAAGTTTTTGTTATTTATTAATTTATATTATTATTATTATTATTATATATATTAAAAAAATTATTATTATTATATATATAAAAAAGCATTATTAAATTTACCTACAAGAATATTTGTAGGACTAATTAGACCAAACGACTATATTCTGGTATGTAATACTGTTTAAAAAGGTATTTAGAACTTGTTTGAATTTGTATTGAGTACTACATAACGTTTTTAATTCACTTTGGTTAATTAGCCCTTTTGGACTCAATTTTATAAAGTTTTGTATTCACTTTTTGAGTTTCAGAAAATACTTATAAAAGAGAAATATTATCCATAACTAAAAAATAAAGACCATGGGAATTAATTTGATATTTTTAGCGTGTAGTCTAGTTAGTTCCAGAGATGAGAGCAGTTGGAAGCATTAAAGGAAAAACCTAGTTTGTTAAAAAAAATTGATGCCGTTGAAAAATTTGATTGGGCCACCATCTAAACGGAACACTAGGTAAGTTTAATTTATTTTATACGTGATGGGCTTAAAATGATCTGACGTGAACCGGTTGTAGTTGCCAGATTTCAAGCGACTGTACCCCGCCGGTGTGCGAAATTGAATGTTGCATTCAAGCGACTTTTTCTTTCTTGTAAAAAATTTTCGTTTTGAAAATAGTGGCGATGAAAAATGAGAATGAAGAAGAAGCTGTTTCCGACTCTCAGCGGAGGAAGAAGAAGAAGTGGGTTAAGTTATATTTTTTTTTTCCTTTTAAATGGGCTAAGATAGAATTTGAGTTGGGCTTTTTATAACTTTTATGTACTTAATTTATAGTTATTCTAAAATAGGATGAACTTATATACATTTAGCTCAATGTATCAAAGGAAATTTTGCAATGTATTTGGTTTTAATTAATTTAATGTGTAATTGTTGTGTTATTTATTTATTTAAAATATTATATTATTTGTATTTAAAAATAAATTAATTAATTAACTGAACATTGAAACTCATATTTTCCAATGACTCTGATTTTAGTATCAGTGTTATTTTCAGTGTTGAGCTAAATATTAGAATAATAATGGAGTGCAAGGCTAATCATTCCCTATTCACTAATAATGTTTGATATGAGGTAACGTAAACTTTAAAAAGTTTATGGCAAATAACGACAAGTAATTCCTAAACATAATGTTTATAATTACGACGCCGTAATAAAATATTAATCTCAAATGAATTACTAATAGGTAAAAAAAAACAACCTTTAATCAGCTGGTACAACAATAACCATTTTGTTTAGTGGGAACAATATCATCATCATCAACAACAATTATTTCTTTCCTACCATCAAGACTAATAAGGTTTGACTCATTTTTCTTGGCCTCAAGACTTTTTAGACTTGCAATTTCATATATTTTTGTGATCATTTGTAGAAATGCATATTCAACATTCAAATTCTCCTTTGCAGATGTCTCCATGAAACATAAGTTTTCAAGTTGTGCAAGCTTTTGCCCATCTTCAATATCGACTTCCCTCGAATCACCTAAATCTGATTTGTTGCCAATAAGAACGATTACCATTTCACGATTTCCAAATTCTCTAAGTTCGTGTAGCCATTTCTTTAGATTCTCGAAAGTTTCTTGTCTAGTGATGTCATACACCAACATTGCGCCTAGTGCTCCCCGGTAATATGAACTTGTTATCGCTCTGAACCTGTAGTTGGATGCATCACACATCAATGAAAATGAGCGATATATACTTCAATTTTATAATAATCGTAACCTATACTAAATCCAAGTCATTTCTATCTAAATCTTAATATTGGATTAGTGATTCTTTACAAACTTAACATTTTCTTCTGTTTTAGTCGTACAAAAAGTAATATCTCGCGATATATACTTCCAAAAATCTCATCAATAGCTCCATGCAAGTCAAGATTAACAATTCAAACACACACAAAAGTGGTTTCTGATTCGAAAATGAACAAATGACAAGAATAAAATAAAAAATGGATTGTTGAATGTACCTCTCTTGTCCAGCAGTGTCCCATATTTGAGCCTTGACAATCTTATCGCCAACCTTAGCATTACGATAAGCGAATTCAACTCCAATCGTCGGTTTCGAATCCAAATAAAACTCATCTTTAGCAAACCTCGACAAGAGATTGGACTTCCCCACGGCCGAATCTCCTATCAAAACCGTCTTAAATAAGTAATCACAGTCTTCATCAATGGGATCAGTATTGGTCATCATATCTGATTCATCTGGTTTATGTTTGTAGTTAAAACTTTGATGCTGAATATAAAGCAACTAAAGATGTATATTAATGATGGTAATTGGTGCACAGTGACCAAATATTGGACTACAACATGATGAGTGTCGTTGTTACTTGGTTTTTGAGAAAGGCATGCCCGTTTTAATCAAAGTTTAGGATATGTGGGGCCTCTTTCTCATAATTATAGCCTATGGTATTCATGTTAATTTTATTAGACCGTTAACCATTAAATTAAAATAAGATAAATGGAATGAAAAGGTTGAATTAAACTACACGCATCTTGAATATTTGTGGAGCAAAATCATGTACATATATGACAAAGATCTGTCACATTAAAGTTCATTTAAATATGAATGAATGTTCTTAATTATAGGATAAACACCTAACAAGGGTTTAATTATTACCTTAAATTATTGCGTTATAATGCAATGAAATGTCATCTCAAGTTGTAGATTGTTTTTTAAGATATTAGCTTGCTTACAAATGAAGTTCGATGTTAACATAAATTAGGTTTTGAAAATTAATTAACTAATTAATAATTAATAAATGAGTGAGGTTAAAATGAGAATGAGAATTTTAGTGAGAACGGAGGAATCAAATTCAATTCACACTAACTATGAAAACTTTACTAAATAATACCACATCATAATTTTATTAATTTGTCATCAAAATAGAGCAACCACGTACGATCAGGGATACTCAAATAGTATATAGAAAAATGGGTATTTGAGTCACCCACTGTAGTCGCTTCGTATTTCACGGAGCACGACCGAACCCTCCCACAAGGTCCAACATTGTCGAGCAAATCACCTCCATTACATATACCACAACGTCCGAGCCGAAAATCGCACGGATTAAGCCTTAACGTTGTGGGCCATGCGCTTCATTGGTGGTATATACCTTTATGATAAATAATACTCATGGCAAGTTTCGAACTCATGACCTCAAAGAAGTCATGAACTGCCCTTACTGCTAGGCTATTTAGTCATTGGTCAAATAGTATATAGGTAGGATTATGGATACTCAAGTACTATACAGGTAAGATTCGAAAGGAAATGAATTAACTTTCTTGAACATTTTTATGCAATTTTCTCACGCGATTAAAAAAGTTCAGTTATGAATGGAATAACTTTATGGGAAAAGAAAGACACAACGTTGTACGAAACTAATGCATAGTCATAGACTCATAGTGGTGTTTGTTGTTTGGGCTTTACCCATTTAATGAAATTGAAATGATATGGCCTGAATATTACTTTTTGAGTTGCCTAGCCCAAAATCATCAAAATTATAATGGGCTTAGTGGTATGAAAAGGCTATGGCTTACAGCCCAATGCTTAAAAAGACCAGAATGTTAATGGAAATTGTTGAATCACTTTTGTATCGGATTGGATGAATTAGTTTGTATGCATCATTCATTGCGCAGGCATCTAAGATAAGTTAGCTATAAAGGCACAATTGTTGTTCATAAAGGGTAAGGCGTGATAATAACACACTAACACAGTATTTTAATTATTATAATATTAATATATTAATATGAATATCTAAAAGTTAAAAACTTAGAAAATTATAAAATAACTTGTATTTAATTAACAAATCAATCTAAAGTTCTAAACCGGTAGGGTTTTTTACTTTCTATATTGATAAGTATACCCATTTTATTAATCACTATTTACATCTAATCTAATAATAATAATAATAATAATAAATATTAATAAAAGAAAACTTTGTTACCCTCAATTTTGCTTAAAATTAACTCCTATTGACCAATCAAATGCTTTGATTTCATCTCACTTTCAATTAACCAATCAAATACTTCTATTTAACTAAAAAATCTCTTTCAAAATAATAATTATATTAAATATTAAATAGTGAGTTCAAGAACGACACCTACTAATGTTTAATATTTTGATGAAATATAACCGCAAGGGGTATCATACACTGTACCTTATCATTATTCATATATTAATTATAACTATTATAACTTTATAATCCATAAATAAAAAAAATAATTTAATAAAATCAAACTCTTAACATATTCACGATGAATGAAAAAAAAAATATTTAATACAATCAAACTCTTAATTACGTATTTATAATGAACGGAGTACGTATTCATTTTACATTAACTATGTGCATATACGGGTTTAAAACTCTATATTAATAAAAAAAATGTACCGAGTACAATCAAACTAAAATTCGTATTCGTTTTACATTACCCGTATTTACACACGGGTTTTTAACCTAATATTTATATATAATATAAATATTATTTAAAATCAACACTAGCTTCCTGAATTATTTATGGGAGAATAATTTTATACACTTGTCCATAAATGCTTTATACAAGTAAACTGGTGATTTGATGGTAACGTTTATTTATATGAAATTATACATTACGTTAAGTGACGAAAATGCCAAAATAATATAAATATTATTTAAAATCAACACTAGCTTCCTGAATTATTTATGGGAGAATAATTTTATACACTTGTCCATAAATACTTTATACAAGTAAACTGGTGATTTGATGGTAACGTTTATTTATATGAAATTATACATTACGTTAAGTAACGAAAATGCCAAAAAAATGGTTGAAAACGAGAAATATATTCATATTCATATTTAATTTAATTTAAAACCAATCGATGAAATTGATAACTTCAGCTACCAAAGGATCCATTATCGATGTTCGGTTGACCCAAAACATACGAAACATAACATCATCTAAATTTTCATTTAAACGGACTGCACAAAACACAAACAATTGATCAAGTTATATGTAGATGGTGAGGTTCAAATGAAAATGTAAATTTCTGTAACAATGGAAGAACCAATAGAATGCGTCACGTGTCACAAAATTCACTTTCTTTCGCGTTTTTAAAAATTAAATATCTCAAAAGTTACTTATTAAAAAAATTATAAAAATTGCACCATAAAAATCAACATTTTGTTCTCTTCGATTAGACATTCAATATTAACCCCCTACGATAAAGGTCTCGATACCATCCCTCGAACAGCCGGGGGCTTCTTCCACCTGCCGTACTTTGAGCTAGCGTTACTAATAGGACGGGGATCAAATGGCTGTTCATGTGCCTTTATCTTTGGTGGCGATCAGTTGGACCTTTGATTAATTAACATCTCTTTTTTTTATTCACATGTGTTAGTTGTTTTCAAAACCCACTAAAAAACGAAAAAAAAGTTGTCGAAAGTATACCTTGTGACATCTCTAATCGAAGAGGAAAAAATGCTGATTTTTATGGTGAAATTTTTATGATTTTTCGACTTACCGTTTGGGTATATTTAATTTTTTAAAATGTAGGGGAATTGGATTTTATTTACATTTGGCGCGTTCTTATTGTTTATTATATTCTTACGAAAAATTGTTGTACTCATTTAAATCTCAGTCTATATGTACATTGTCATTTCCTAAAACATTGATAACTAGGTTATCTCTTAATCTCTCATCAATAATGTACGACCCTAAGTTATTAACCTCTTTTGTTTTTGCGAAATTCATCAATAATTAATTGACGATTAGCATTTAAATTGCCATTGGGTAATTAGCCTTAACGTACTCAATGATTTAACATTGGATATTGGATATTGGATATTTATATTTGTCCAATAAGTGTTTTTCAACTAAACTATATTTAAATTAATTAATTTACTTTAGAGTAATTAATCATCACATCCCATCCCACTCTGGATAAAAAGGGGATGTAAGTGATAAGATGAAGACAAAACGTATGATTACCCTCGGGTTTTGACTTGACTTTATCATTTTTTATTTATATTATTTTATTTTTAATGCTAACTCAAAAATACCCTTACGATAAGGTATAACCTCTCATACCACTTTATCATATTTAAAAAAAAAAAGATAAATATATTGATTAATTATAAAGTTTTGGTGGTTAATGTTCACCCACGTGCTTCTTTAGGCTGTAATGGACAGGCAACATTGCAAAAAACGCTGCCATTTTTGTGCAATATTCCAAGCCTTATGGAGTTAGGGGGGATGAAGAAGCGAGAACTAAGAAGTGGACGATCGAGTTTTTTTTAAAAAAATTTTTATAAATAAAACTATAAAAGTTATCATTAAATAATACAGATATTAGGTTATTATAAGAGTACAGAAGTTACCAGTAATACATATACCATTGCATATATAATATATAGTTGACAACATGTCTTTCAAATTACGTAAATATATTTGTATATTCTTACGGTCACTGTTAATAATATGAAAAAGATGAATATATTTTTTCACTAGTAATAATAATAAATTTTAAACGTCGTACTTGTTGATCTCAACTATCCATATTTAATGTTAATGTAACTAACCATTTGCACCTGATAATGTGAAGACTTTTCTATTATTAATTACAAAGTTGTTGTATTAGAATATAACAAGTTGTTTGGACATCTCGTCATGAATGTTATCTAACTGTTGTTAGTTAATTAGCAGCGTGCCTTCAAATTAACCAATTACGGAGTAAATGACTAGATACAACTACGTACTAGGCTAATTAACCAATTACCATTGAATATAATTGAAAAATACACGTCTATAGGTTTATATTACTTAATTGTACCTTAGTTTTTATATATATTTAAAACTAATTCAGTTAGTAATTATTTTTAAAATCAAATGTAAAAAATTACGAAATTATTTCACTTGAATAGTGGTGTTTATTTTAATTATTTTTTATTACGCTGTACGAAAAATTAATTATTTTATTTTATATTATATTATTAAATTTGCCTTTTGAACATTGATAGGTGATCTGAGAGGCAAGAGTAATATAAGGGGCAAAAGGGGCAGTCCCATCTCATCCGTCCATTTATCCGTGAAGGGTCAAAATTAAGCAATGTCATTTAAGGATCCGTATGCAAACATTTTCGAGTGAGGGGCTTGATTGTAATGTTACACTTTAACATTGGCAGAGGGTTGAGAATCTGAGAGTGAAGGGTCCACCACCGACGGAGCTCCCACGTTTCTCCGTCAACGTTCGCTCAATTTCATCCAACGTCGCCTTTCATACAACGTCCATTCAACACTCGGTTAATCCGCCGCTGTTCATCCTCTCGTAACTCCGCGTCATCATCCACCGCAGCTGTCGCAATTAAATCGTTATTCAAGATTCCTCGTCATCAAACCGCTGCAAAAACCTCATTCCTACCGGAGCTCCGGCGAACGAAGTCGTTTTCCGCATTTAGATCTGGTAACTTTGATGTTTATTTGCATGTATTTTGGTGGTTTATTTTCGCTAGCTTATATATATATATATATATATATATATATATATATATATATCTGGTGTATTTATATATGATATTTTTGTTGAAATGCAGTAACAATATAGAAGATTCAGTAAACAAGTACTAGCATAATTCACAAGAACTGCAGTAAGAAATGTAAAATACAGTGGAAGAAATGTAAAATATAGTAGATTTTTTTCAGATCTGCTTTTCAAATTAACTTTTTAGATCTAGATCTACTTAAAATGCAGTAACCTAAGATTTAGTAACATAACAAAATGCAGAACCATGAAAAAAAATACCATAACACAAAAACATGCATTAAATCCATTTCACAAATTCAACACAGATCTAACATTTCATACATTATATACTACTTAAATACCATCATTCACTACCAATCAAACCTTGATATATCATTTCAATAAAAATATCACACATATACACACTAGATTTATAAAATCTAACAAAAATAAACCATCAAAAACACTCAAATAAATATCAGAGTTACCAGATCTGACACTATCCATCAAATAACTTGTAAAATGCAGTGCTTCTTTTAGATCTACTTTTTAGAAATTCAAAATGCAGTAGATATCTTGTAAAATACAGTGGATTTTTTCAGATTTGCTTTTTAGATCTATTTTTCATATTTGACTTTTAGATCTAAATCTTCTTTTTAATCTAGATCTACTTAAAATGCAGTGTTTAAGATGCAGTAACATAACAAAAATGTAAAATGCAGTGAAGAAAAATGTAAAATGCAGTGGAATTTTTGCAGATCTATTTTAGATTTAGATCTACATAAACTACAGTAACATAAGTTGCAATAACTTAAAATGCAGTGAATAACTCTACTAGTTACACTCTAAAAATAAAATGCAGCAACCAAACACTTAAAATGCACACACATAAAATGTAGTAACATAACAAAATGCAGTAACATAACAAAATACAATAACCATGAAAAAAAATACCATAACAACAAAATCATGCATTAAATCCATTCCACAAGTTCAAACACAGATATAACATTTCATACACTAAATAACTACTCAAATATCATCATTCACTACCAATCAAACCTAGATCTATCATTTCAACAAAAATATCATACATAAATACACCAGATCTATATATAAAAAAAAGCTAGCGAAAATAAACCACCAAAATACACTCAAATAAACATCAAAGTTACCAGATCTAAATGCAGAAAAAGAGATAGAAATATCAAAAGATTCTCAACCCTCTGCCCAATGTTAAAGTGTAACATTACAATTAAGTCTCTCACTCGAAAATATTTGCATACAGGTCCTTAAATGACATGGCTTAATTTTGACCCTTCATGGATAAATGGACGAATGAAATGGGGTTGCCCCCTTCTGCCCCTCATATTACTCTTGCCTCTCAGATCCCTTATCTTATTTTTATTTTTAATGTTAATTCTCGAAACACACTGTTGAATTGTAACGCAGAAAAAGTATAAATAAAACTTATAAAGTTATTAGGGTCTTTCTATATAAACTTTATGGTACAATTTTCTTTATACCAAAATTGAACAAACCATTTGAAAATTGGTCAAGTTTTGTAGGTCAATATCTCTAAACCATAGCCACACCCAACCATTAACAATTAAACAAGCCTACTATTTTATAATTTTCAACAAATTTTAGGATTTCTCAAAATAAGTCCTCAAATTTTAAATAATATCATTCACCCCCTTTAACTTTTATTGCTTAACTTATAAGTTAGAACATTGAGTATCATAGACACTTAGAACATGATAGAGCATCAAGAAAGAGCTTTCCTCGTTGACAAATCTAAAACAATTTACATTGTGATTTTAGGTTTTTGGTCTCAATTCAAATATGGTTTAAGCTATATTAATTTAGTAAATTTTAACAAATATTTGATAAGATTGAATAGACAAAAGAAATATCAATTAGTTTTGTCCCCCAATAGGCACCAAATCTTCAAAATGAAATGATTGTAGAAACAATTGGTACCAAATGATAATAACTGAAAATAGGATCACGTTATTATGGTACAATTGCACTTTCATGGTTTCATCATGTTGCTTAGTTTATGGGCACACATAACCATGACTAAGACGTCCACTTCTTATAGCTAAAGACACTTTTTGAGATATTTATCTACTCATAACGATGGCTTAAAAATATCTATTCTCGTTGGCATTTTATTTTTTTTATTATCTTTCAAAACAATGATAGTCGACAATGTTGATCAGTTCACACGTTCTGTCCGATAACAATAAGTGAAAGAAAATACTAACCATGAGCTTCAAACTGATTCATCGGCCCACTACAAAGGTGTTTAGGCTACACACAATATAACATGAGGTTGATGGATCAGTAAGAAAAGGTTAACATTTAATAACAATGTACTTTTTTTTGGAAAAAGCAAGTGCCCAAATGGGATCATGCACCCATGATTTTGAAAGTTTTATATATATATATAAATATATGTTAATAAATGTTAAGAAGCTAAATACTTGATAAATATGAAAAATAAAAATAAAAATCAACGTCTAAGAATATTTCGCTTTTCTGATGGTTTTTAATAAGACGATTTCGTGTGTGGCACATGTGGTGTGACATTGCTACCTCTTTGTCCCCTTATAATAAACCTTATCCTACGAGCTTTTATTCACGATCCAATTAATACAACAAATGTTTCTGTAGATTAAACAATACATATAACAATAATTAGTAAGTACTGATGCGATCTTTTAGTCTGGTTACTGTTCATACCATCGTATATGTGTTTTAATTAATAAATGATATGTAACAAACAAATTGAAGTGATTATTGTAGTACTATACTACTTAAGAATAAAAGATGCATAAATATAATCAGAGGAACCATAATATAAAACCAGTGGCAATTATTGCCCAAATCAAACATAGAACAAGTACGAACTAGGAATCCAAATCATTGACTATTGACTAGTTGTTTCCTGAAATTTTTTAACATTTTTACTGTAAAAACTAAAAAAAAAATCAAACAAATATTAGTCGTACTTTTCAAATAAGAAAGTAAGCATTAGTTGTATTTTTACGGGTCTGTTCACTAGTTCTCTTAAATTAGTCGTATTTTCCAAAAATGAAAGCATATATTTTTTCTATAAATGACACATTGTAATCAACACCTTAATTTCTCATATTTCATAGTGGAATCAACAAAAATCTACATCAAAAGAAAAAAAAACAAAGTAAGAAAAGATAAAAAAAAATAATAAATAATGAACAAATTATTATGGAGTAAAAGAAAGAATGAAAAGATGAAAGTGACTGAAGGAAAAAAGAGTTGGTGAGAAATTAAACATGGAACATGGAGAAAAAGAAGATTGTATCTTTGTATTTTGGACTATTTCCAAGCCCTTCAATTCATCTCCATTCTCATGGGGATTTTTTCTCTATTAGGTGTCAATTAATAATAATTAAATTTATATTTAAATAATTTTACTAAGGCAATTTCATAATTTGTATTGTTCCTTTTACAAGCTACCAAAACCAAATCTAATTTAATATTATAATAAGACGTTGATGATATCAAATTAGATTCACATGGAAAACGATAACAACAACAATGTGTGTAGTAATTATTTTGAATATTTGCTTGAATTTTAATTATATCATAATCTCATATATCGACCCTACCTAAATTCATATCATGTCACATGTATTGACTCATGCTAGGTTTGTTAGACTAATAGAATTGTACGTTAAAACTATAAAATTAATGTGAAAGGTGAATTAGATTCTAAATGCCATAGAAAATCATTAGCGTATGTACATGTCATTTACTATTTGATAATTTTAACGAAAATTTGACAACCCCGATAAAATGTTAACATTAGCATCACATAATTTCAAATCGAAAGCCTATTGAAATCCACTTTTATAATACTCACACTTAAACATTTGTAACCTTATTATTATACACACAAAAAACAAAAATAAAAACAAAAAAGTTTCAAAATCTTTAGGTGGTAATCACCACCACCTTGTCACTATCACACTGAGGATCACCCGATGCCGGAATGGTCTGCCACCATGTAAGGAAAAAAATTCATAGAACTAAATCGATTAATTAATTATGTTTCCAACTTATGAAGTGTAAGTGTTCAACATTCAAATGTATAATAACTTTATTAAACTATCAACTTGCTATTAAATATGGGTTCGAGCTTGACACGTATTTATATTTGTAATAACGGGGTAAACTATAACAAAATAACGAACCTAGTATAAGTTCACATTGCTTATCTGCAACAAACATAACATAAATTGTTATGCTACAATCCAAAAAACATGTTCTTGTGATTGTATATAATAAATGGGTTCATGTCGAGTGGTCATGATTTAACCGCACAAACTAGTTGTTGAGAATTTCCCTTTATGTGATGGCTTTGTATACTTCTTAATGTGCCTTGAATACAAAAACTATGTTTTAAATCCAATTATAGTTTAATGGATTGACCATTAAATCTGACCTTTATGGATTTTACTTATTTTTGTCATGTGTCATATTAGAAAAAAGAAAATATTACGTGTTGTTAACTGCACAGATGAAATGTACGTTTATATTTGAACGTTAATTGGTCAATAACATAGTTATTAAGTGCTGTCAACAACATAATTGTTAACGCCTTTAAGGAATAACGCTTTAGTGGGCTTTCGATGGACATTAGTTGACATCAAAAACGACTTTCTCAACTCCTGTGGTGGTGGTTGTTGTTAAGAGTCGTAAAGGTTCAATCAATTTGCAATGTATTCAATTGTTTTTTTGTTAGAATTTTAAATCAACGGATAAGCATACGCTTTAAAATTTACATGTCAATTCAAACATTACATTACATGAAACAAATAAAAGATGGAAGAAATTATATTAAAGATATTGGACACTATAAATTATTGTTTGATTTAGAAGATCGAACATGATAATTAATGTTAGTGAAAGTCTACGCACACGGTCACTTGCATAGTTGACTTTCTCACTTACTCACTTTCTGAAATCATCACTCTTTTAAACACTATTAATTT
Source organism: Gnaphalium uliginosum (assembly GCA_963930675.1). Lineage (NCBI taxonomy): Eukaryota > Viridiplantae > Streptophyta > Magnoliopsida > Asterales > Asteraceae > Gnaphalium > Gnaphalium uliginosum. Next base: position 5,038,066 of record OZ005682.1, on the reverse strand, counting down.
AAACTATAGATAACTTATACCAAATTGATATTTCTTTACTTTATTATTAGATTAGAAGTGAGTATTTTATATATTCTATCCACTATCCGTATTTTTTTTTTTTGTGAGGAAATTATTCGTCCAATAAAATTGAACGGATCTTGTGTGTAATAAAGATAAAATAAGGGACTAATCTTGTAAATATTAATAATTTCACGAACTGAAATGGAAATTTTTTGTTAAAAAAAGATTTTTAGTAGCATCTAACATTTGTGTAGTATGGTATTATCCTCAATTTGTATACATTAATATTTAATCATAACTAAAGGTATATATAATTAATAATTTAGTGACCGTATTATAATTTTTATAATTTTTGGTTGACCGAATTATACTTTTTATGATAAGGTAATCAGAAGTAAAATGAGAATACTTGAATAAACTATTATTAAAAATATAATATTTTTTTAAGTATTTTGCTACAAATAAAAAATAACTTTAGGTGGTCAAAAATGGTCATCCAAAAATATAAAAGGGACTACGAGTGAATACTTTAAAAAGACTAAGGTTCTATTTGAAACAATACCATGATTTAAGGGTATAACAATTACCCCCTATAAAATCTTCCGTCCCTTCTAAATCCCTTTCATTACTCCCTCTATCAATCCCCCTCTTCCCAATTACAAACCCACCATTTTTTTCGTGTAGATTCTTCCAAATTCATCAACACCCACAAGAAAAAAATTCAATCTTTTTTTGATCAAACATAAAAAGATCTCAAATTTTCTTGATTCAAAGATTGTCTATGAGACAGATAATGAGATTTCGAGGAGATATATACAACGATACAAGAATATATATTTACACAGTGTCATCCATAGGTTCTAGAGAGACAAAAACTCAAAAAGATCACATGGTTTTACAATTTTAGGGATTTTGAGAGACACTATTAGTAGTTAATTTCTTTATAGCTCAGTTGAAGTGAGAAATTTTGGAAGAAAATATGATGTCACCTGGGATTAATTTAGTGATGACTGTAATTGGATTTACTGTTAGTACGATGTTTATTGTGTTTGTGTGTACGAGATTAATTTGTGCTCGAATTCATTACATATCTGCAAGAAGATCCTTTCGAATGTCTTCTAGATCCGATCTTAACTCTGTAAGTATCTATATCTGTTTTTTTTTTTTGGTATCCTATTTTAGTAACATGGTTGTATGTTATACGTTTTCGTTTCATATAGTCACATTCAACCCCATTTGTTTAATCAATTTAATCGTCTGTGTTATTGATTATTTTGATTTGAAGTGTTAAGAATAAGTGATACCAATCTGATTATATTTAAGTTTTTATTCCCTATGTAATCAGCGGAAAAGCGATTTTCAGAGGAGTGTTTGAACATATTTATCTGACGTAAAAATAAGCAATGGTCAGAAAAGCACTTGCAAAAGCGATCCCAACCACCTTTGAGTTATCATTTCAAGGGTAAACTTTAATTTTATGCTGTGCGTGGTGGTGGGATTGGCTAAGCTTATTTTTACAACTTATTGAAATTTGAAAAAAATATCAGCTTGATTTTAAGTTTTTAACGGTTTACGAGCTTACAAACCTCAGCTTACGGCTTACTTAAGCTGGTTAGTTCGTAAACCATAAAAAATGAGCTTTTCAGCTTTTTCAAATTTCAATAAGCCGGAAAAACAATCTTGCCCAAACACCCCTACGAACAGCAACTGCATTATAGGAAACAACGTATTTTATGTTGAAATAAATAGATGAGCAAAAAACAATTTTTTTTACAAAATACTTGTAAGTGTTTATCTCCTTAATAAATGTAGAGGTAAGTTGTTTAAAGAAAAATCAAACACCCCCTTAAGAGTACTTGTATCACCAAAAAAAGTGATCAATTGCTATCTTTCTACTTGTCTTTAGTAAATTTGGTCTTGTGAGTATAGGTGTGTGACAAGTGTATTAAGCAATAACTTTAGGTGAATGGCTGATAATGAGAAGCAAGAAAAAGAGAGCCAAAAGTGTACTTAAAGGAATATAAATTTGAAACTTGCAGTCTTGTGGTTATTCCTGAAGTTGTACTTGTATTTGAAAAGATATGATATAATGGGGTCCAATAATGCTACCATGTTAGATATCTAGTTTTGTTTTCTATCCCTCTTTAGCAACTTTAAGCCTAAAAAGGATTGTATAACAAACAATTGTTTGTGTACGGATTGTGTTAGGTTTTTGGTGTTTTCATTCATGTTCTTCTTTACTTGTTGTTTTATCTTATAAAGTTGTTTAGGATTCAATACTTGTTTTTCTTGATTTTGACCATGGCCTAGATGTTTGTTACTTATGATGATTTTACACGTAATTTCTATGCTTTAGTTGGAGCGAGGCGGGCGTGGTGCTGAACCTTTCATTGCAGCAAATTTCCCTACGAAGAAGTATAGTGATCCGTTCTTTTCTTGTGCAAAAGATGCCCAGTAAGTAGAGTTTTTGAAGCTAGTTTTTTTTTACTGAATTACATTATGTAAAAAGGTCAACGCTTTCGGGCTCTGCAAGAACGTATGTCAAGCCATGACTAGTGAGTTGGTCTGTGGGATGTTATGTTCTTGGCCTATTTGAGAAGAAAAAAATCAATCTTTATGGTTTCTAAATACAAATATTATTTCACGTTTTATCTTATTTTATCAAGATTTTGTAGGGTTCCCACAACAAATTCATATCTAAACCTGAATCAGAAATAGTTTATGGGTCTTTATTTTCTTGACCTATTTGATAAGAAAAAATCAATCTTTACGATTTTTAAATACAAGATTTATACAAGTTTATCTTTTGTCATCAAGATTTAGTAATGTCAGTTAAATTTTTGTAATAACTTATGCAGTTATATATACTCTACAATCTTGAAATTAAAAAATTGAATACTGATTGTTCGACTTTATAAAGGTCAACTTTTTGAATGGAGGGATCAGTTTTAAACTATTTTGGTTGCTTCATGGGGGAGCAATGCAGTGTATTATATTGAAAGCAATGTCAAATTAATACTTAATTCTCTTCAGAAGTTATCAACAGCTTAGTAGCCTATGTCCATCTCAAAGATGTTTTAGTCAAATGGAATTTAATGGATTACTCACTTGCCTTCTTGACTTTTGAGTGTGTTGACATTTTGACAATATGACCTGTAAACGATTCTTATCCTTGTCTTTCTTCTTGTAGATGTATAGTTTGTCTTTCAGAATATCATGCAGATGACACTCTGCGGATTCTACCTTTCTGTGGACACTTTTTCCACTCATCGTGTATCGACATATGGCTGCAGCAGCACTGCACATGTCCCGTTTGTCGAGTCTCTTTGCGTGAGATTTTTGACAAACGTTACTTAATGCAACCCATGTTCAGTTCAGCCGTCCGATTCTCATCAAGAGCTGATGACACTCAAAGAATGAGCCCGACCACTGATAGTCAACCCACGTCAACTGCTAACGAACAAGATGCAGAACAGACCAACTCAAACACGAATGAGAACAGTCTAACTGGCTCGAAAAGTCCGGATAACAAACAATCTGAAAGCCCATCGGATGTTTAAGAGTTAAGAGCCCTTTGATGCAATCCAAGTTTGCAGCTTATGAGTTATCTTTAAAGTGTTAAAGATGGGAGGGGTATTATTGTCTTTTTAGGGATTTGTTTGTTTGGGTTCTACTAGTATTTGTAAATATTGAATATAGAAGAGTTTGATAAGTAGATGGTTTTTGGCATAGCTGTACACATATGGTAGAAAGTCGACCTTTTGTGTTGACATTGCGTGAGTCTTGACCTATGCAGTTATACCATTTTAGCTTTACTAATACAACAAAGGAAGAAAAAGAAAAAAAAAAGGTTTGCCTTTTCAGTTGTGGACTTTAGGAGTAAGGTAGACAGAAGGCCCAGTTTGTGAAGTATTATAAGCCCGCAATTGAAACGCTCAATCCTTAAGAATTGCAGTATGGTCCAAAATAAACAATTTCGGTAAGTATTAATCAAACTACAAAAATATTGACGATTGTAAGATACAAAGTTTATATGAAATAGTTTCTGACTAAAAAATAACCAATAAAATGAGAATCTTCACACACTAGATTGATCGAGATTATGTTTAAAAACTAGTTGAAAATGAAGTTAGAGTTTGAAGATGAAATTAGAATTTGGAGCCTAAACTTTCATATTTTAATAATTGTTTAGCAAACTAGCTGGGATTAGAGTTTATTAATGTAAAATGACATAAAAGGATATGATGTTTTACAATTCTAAATTTTTAATAATTATAAAAAAGGTAATGTAATAATTTAATAATAAAGGGGATAAATATTTATTGAAGAAGCTAGATTTAAGAGCTTCTACTTAAGTAAGGGGGTTAATTTAAAAAAAAAAAAAAAAAAAAAGCCTTATTTATGTCAAACAAGGATTGTGATTTTTTTAAGAGATGTCATTTCTTAAAATTAGAAGTTCTAGAATCTTCAATTAATTTAATGATTATGAATCATAAATATTAGGTGAAGTATAAGTGTCTAATTTTTAAAAACCCAATTTTTTATCAGGTGCAAATACAATTGAATATAGAAACATATCAATATCAATATACCAATGCCAATTCTTAATAATTGGTGCAAGAAATCTCATCAATTCTGATCAACTTAAAAGTCAATGCGGTGGTAAAACTGTAAACGAGTTTTTTTTATACTCCTTTAGTGTATATATATATATATATATATATATATATATATATATATATAAGATGTAAAACCCGTGCGATGCACGGCAATTTAAAATATATCATTGAGATTTAATCATAATATGTTAGCAACTGCAAACAATAATCAACGTTTTCCCACTAATTTGGTTGTTCGTTTTACGGCTAATATCGGGCTCAATCCATGCACTCGAAATCCGAATGTTAATAGAGCATTTAATCTTCTTGAAGTTATTTTATTAATCACAACGAATTGTTGATCGTTAAATAATATTAAAAACATAACAACAATGATAATTGTAGAACAATAAAACAATGATAATTGTAGAACAATAACAACAATTTTAACAAAACACTTACTTTAAATTTTATTAGGTAGATTGATGATACATACTACAAGAAGTAGGGAAGAAATCTGCAATTGACTTGAAAGAAACACAGGGGAATCGAGTTTTGAAATTACATGGAATATATGTGCATGATGAAAAAATCGATGAAATAGAGTCTACATAAAGAGAGAACAAATTAAAAATATCTACACTTTAAGAATCTGTAGTATAATCTAAAAAAAGATTTGAGAGTTATTATCTAAAAAAACCCAAGTATCTATGTATACATATAATTTTATAATTAATAAGTTTTCCTTGTTTGTGTTTGGTTAGGATTAATCAAATTTATACAATTTTTTATATTAATTAATAATTATTATTTTATTTTTAATTTGATGAAGAGAACTCGTTCCCTGTAGCTTATTTCCATACGAATCTTTATATAATTATTTAATAATAATAATTAATTAATTAATTAATTAATTTGGTACTGGAAAATTAATAGTTTGCCACGTGTCATTATTGTCTACGTGGCAAATTATGGATCAATTATTTATACTCCTTTAGTATATATATAGATATATTTGACAATTTACTAAGAAAATCAAGACTTGGGTAAATTTTGTAACTGTGAAATACTTAAAAATTTCAGGCAATTATTAAAACGATTTTGTATTATGAATAAACAAAAGCACATGACAAGTTCCATTTTAGTAAATCGAAAAATAGAAAAGATGATGTGTTTTAACATATAATCAATTAATTTTGTGGTCTCCGGAAGAAACTTAAATAAACGTTTTCATTGGATGACCTACCCGTTTGAAATTCCATTTATTGAATTATTTAATAATGGATTTGTTAGGGCTAGGCTTAATGGTACAACTTTCATAAAAAAAATCGTCATCAACACTATCTACTGCTATAAAACCGATAACTATGTAGTTAAATAGTGAATATTTTTAGTCATCATTTATCAACTTTATTAGTTGTTATTCATAACCTTAAGGGCTATATTTATCAATAGTTTTAATAATTTACTACCTTGTCTCGAAACTTTCTAACTTGATTATCACACAATCAAACACACACATGACACATGTATCCTAAGAACTAATGCACAACAAATTAGATCCTGTGAATTAATTACTAATCGATAATTGGATTTTGTAGTTTTCCACTGCAAAACTAGTATTGTTTTTAAACATTTCTTCAAAAGATGAAGAAAGAAAGGTGATCATAAAGACATTCTCATTATATTTTGTTAAACATTGTTTTAGATTATGCACATAGTACAATTTGTTAAAAATATGTATACAACGTGGAGTAGGGTTCAAATAAGTACAACAACTTTGTGTGAGAATAGGAGAATCAATCTCAACAACTCATATTCATTAAATACTCATTTCCCCATCTTTTTAAAAACTAAATATCCCACAAACGACAAGTCGAAAAATTATAAAAATTGCACCATAAAATTCAGCGTTTTCTTACTCTTCGATTTAAGATCTCACGACCTAAACTTTCGATGAGTTTTTTTTTTCTTTATTTTTTGATGGGTTTTACAAATTAGTAACATACAATGATTAATCAAAATATGTGCATTAGATAAGAATAAAGTAAATGCAAGAATTTCTAAATATAACATCATCTTTTTGCACATATGTATGTCCATCACTTTATCATCTTCTTGTGAAACATTCAATGCAAGTAGGTTTGCTAGTTAGTAACCAAAGTGTTTAGGTGTTTATGGTTTTTAAATTAAACCTCTTTTTCTCGGTAAGCATTAATTTCTCAATTTGCCAAAAATAAAAAAAAAAAAAAAAAAAAAAATAAGGTGAGTAATGGCATTTTATTTTATTTTATTGTTTTGGTATCAAATACTCATATTACAAGTTAGTTATATATATGCAGACACTCCACATACACATATCATCATCAATCAAGATGATATATGTTTGTATTCGTCAGTAACATGTGTGCCCAATAAATGTAGTCAAGATTATGGTGGATATGACATGGCTTCTCATCAATACATCGCACGTGTTAACATTTTTGCGGTTCAAAATAACAACATAAAATCACATGACGAGTTAAATTTATGAGATGACCATAGTAACAGCAATTATTGATGGGGTAAGCGTACGAAAATATAACAAATTAACATAAATTTTGTTGTGCATTGTGTGTATGAATTTTTTAAAATTTATATTGTGTGTATTTAGATTGCAGCTTATTGATAATTGTATGTAATTTTTAGACGTGATGATTTGTGTGAATGACACATGGGTGAGATGACATACCATCCAAATTAAATACAATTAGTAATAATAAAAAATTGGATGCACACTGTAGAATTTTTATCATTACATTTTCAGATACTTGTGACGTTATTGATTGTATGCAACACTAATTTTTATGTCATTTAAGAACATAAATTTAATAAATACTCATTTTAGCAAAGTTACCTCTATAGTTCTATGCTCATGTTAATCATTTATTTAAGTTTCTTTTCACGTGACTTTTTTTTCTAATGATTATGAATATTTTAGTTATTGTAAGATATAAAATGGTACTGATAAATAAGGAATAGGAGTACAGTTTGATGGTATCTTTTGGGGACTTGAAGATAGTGGTCAAATTGTACTTATAAAATTGTGTTGTCAAGGAATTTATAGAGCATACATTATTAGTTAGGAAGTAAAGGGTTTGTTGGAGTATAACATATTTTAAAGAAGATATCATCTCAAATTCTCCATGTACTACAAATGGTAATTACTATTTTAGGGAAAAAAATTTGTGACAACATTTTCATTGAAAATTTGAAGTGGTTTTGACTTTTGACAAGAAGATAAACAAATTTGGGTTGACTCTATACAAATGAAACACCAACCACCTAAATGTGTGTGAATTGGCACCATGAAGTGTTGGTAAGCCCAAATCAAGTGATCAAAGCCAAAAACATTTATCATAGTCATTACAACCTCTAATCAAATAGTAGTATAATAATTCCTCTATTAATGGCAATCCATTAAAAATGAATACTCTTCTAGCTTTAATGAAAATTGGTCAAAATTGCATAAATAAATATATACAAATAAAAGGAAATAACATAACAATACATTTAAAAAACAAACAAAAGTACTCCATCTCAAACAAAGATTATTCTATTACTTTTTCAAAACCCCGAAAAATCACATGATAATCAATCTATGTTTGCAAAAACATTTAATAAAATCATTAAAAACATCGTACCGAACATAAATGTCTAAGATTCCTACATCGTATGTGGATCTTGCTCCGGGTTTGGATCCACAAACTAAAACGGATACAAATACAAGATATCTATTATGGTTAAAACCCGAAAGGGATCAAATTTAAACTCTTGGTTTAATCATAGCTCGAAGACTATTTTTCATCACAACCGTAAACTCCAGTTTCTCACTAAAATCCACTTTAGTCTCTTTAGGGTAGGAGCTCCATTCAAACTCTTGAACCATTCGTGCTATCATTAAATTCACATGAACCGTGGCCATACCAAGCCCCGGGCAGATTCTACGGCCCACCCCAAACGGCATCATCTTGACCCCGCTCACCCCCGTTATATCCGCATCCTCACCCCCGGTTATAAACCGATCCGGGTCAAACTTTGTCGGGTTGGTCCACAACTTTGGATCCTCCGCTATCGCGGGTAGAAAAAACTCGACATTCGTACCCACGGGTATATCATACCCGGCTAACTTTGTGGGCTCGGTTACAGAATGGGTTAGTGAGAAATAAGTCGGCGGGTGTTTTCGTAACAACTCTTTTACGACAGCGTTTAGGTATGGCATATTCTCGACATCTTTCTCGTCGACCCGTTTATCACCCAATGTAGCCTTGATCTCGTGGTAGAGCTTAGTTTGGATACTCGGGTTTTCAATAAACCTCGCGATGGCCCACTCAACTGCTGTCCCAGTGGTGTCTGTACCTCCGTTAAGAAACTCCGAACACAATGTAACGATCTCCGGATTCGTCGGCGGATATTTTCGCCCCTCGACTGTTAAATCAAACAACGTGTCAAGGTACGAAAACTCTGCAGCCGTCGGATCCGATCCCGGGTTTGTCACCGCAGATCGCCTTTGTTCGATAAACGGCTCCAACAACGCGATCTGCTGCTCCCTCACCTCGATTGCCCGCTTTCGTTGCTTGGAGAAAAACGGTCGTAACAACGGCATAAAATCGTCGATTCTCGGGTCTAAAGTGATCAAAACCGTCTTCATCATATCATCTATTTCCTCGATCTTTTTCTCATCCATTTCAACACCGAAACACATGGCTAAAAGTATGCAAAACGCCGCAAACCGCGCGTTTTTCAACACCCAAACCGCACCATCATTCGCAGCCGCTTCCGCCTTCAACCGTTCGACAAGTTTGTCCATTGCGGTATCCCTCACGTGTCGAAACGTGCGTAATTTACTCACACTAAGCGCGTTTTGAACCATATTCCGCCTCAACGACCGCCAAACTGGACCGTACATCGAAGCGTTGACTGTAAACTTGTTACAACTGAAAATACTCCGGGTCGGGTTTTCCGCAGGTCGGGTTGCGAAAATCGTACCTTTTTCAATCAATGCTTCATAAGCCAAATCAGCACTAGACAAAATAATCATTGTACGTGATCCCATTCTAAGCGTAAAAATCGGTCCGTACAACGGCATAAGGTCCCTAACATATTGAAAAAACGGTTTCCCTGACCCGGCCACTTGGAATAAGTTTCCAACAACAGGCCAGCCCGGCGGGCCAGGCGGTAGATTGGCCCGTTTCGATGTAGAATTATGTTTGAACAGTAATATTGAACCGGATAACAACAAAGCTAGTGTAGCGACAATGATATGGTAATAAGGAGAAACATCCATTGTTGTTTTGTTGAAAAATTTGTGTTTGTGTTTGTATGAGAGGAAGATTATGGTGAAATAAATGGGATGTGTGATGATTTATATATAAGAATAGAGATGGGCATAAAAGAAAAAGAAATGCATGAATTTACAGGTGAGAGTGTAATTAAGAGGATATATATATAATGCAAAATCTGCCAACAACATACCAATAATCAAATAGTGTTGGGTGATATTCATATTTATTGTTGTAGATTTTTTTTTTTATTTTTTAACTTGTTATAGTGATGATAAAAAATAAAAAAGGGAAGATATTGAAATCTGAATTAATTTCTTCATTATGCCTTAACCTTGGGTTTATGATATTTAATTCCGACACTTAAGCGTATTAAATTACCTTAAACTTGATTATCACTACTGGTATTTAGTTTAAAATATGGCTAAATACAATAGCGTTTAGTATATATATACATACGCACGTAATTAATTATAATTACGTTAAACGATCTGAAAGATTTCAAAACTATGAATACGGACGTTGGTGAAAACTTTTTCATAAATAACGTAAATCTATTTTATAATTAAATAGTAGTTATTTACATTATATTATTATTATACAATAATATACGAACACTTTACGTTTTATGCAAAACGTACCGTACGCAACGAAAACGCGTGAAGCGCGCCCGACAACCGAACGAAACTCGATTATTATTTTAATAACTTAAAATGAAATATCTTAAACAAAACTTCAATCAAAAACTTACGCGATTAAAATCGTAACGAAAAACCTAATTAATAAACGTATAACGTTTAAACGAGCGACGAAACGAATGGGTAAACGAGCACCGCACGTAACGTAAATTTGGGGAACAAAATTTAAACAACCCACACCCCTTGTGGGCCCCCAATGACCAGCCATCCCACACCCCATGCCCAAGATCTCCATATCATTCCCACTCCATACCCACACTCTCTTTTCTCACTTCACACACAACCTCATTTCCAACACTCAATCTTTCTCTCATCTCTTCTCTCCCTCTCTCCCTTGCCCCTGAGAATTTCCAGCTGCTCCACACACCACCACACACCATCATAACACCACCTCTTCGGTTTGCAAGGAAACGCAAGAAAATGAGCTTCCAACTTTCATTTCTTCGTGTTTCATCATCTCCTTTGTAAGAGACTTCATCTCCCTTTTATTTTACTTAAAACTTACATATAAACATGTTATAATGTTCATTTAACAAGATTATGCCGAAAACCAAAGTCGAAAAACGTTTTTGAAAACACTAAACACCAACAGTTTTTCTGGGCAGAAACTTTGCCCGACTTCAAGGAGCATTTTCGTGCTCAAAACTTAGCGAAAATGGACGATTCAAAAGACAAAAATTAAGTTTAAGAAGTTAGCTTTCAGATCCAAGTGGTTTCGTAATTTTTCGATACCGTTTGATACCTGAAAACGATTTTACAAAAACGAGTCGCCATTCTGTCTCGGGTGACAGATTTTTGCACCAACTTTCCGAGCCTATATCTTGAGTTCTAGACCTCTAAAACACATGAAGTTTGCGCCAAAATCTCACAAAATACGTTGGGTACAAAAAGTTCTTCTATGGCCTTGCTTGAAAATACACGGATTTTCCTATAAAAATAGATCTTTGAACTTGTGTCCAGATTGGTCAAGATTGGACCTCGGAGTACAAATGGAATTATTAAAAATAGTTAGACTTATCCAAAAATTCTAGAAAAATTATTGAAAGTAGCAAAGACATAGGGAAACAACTGGTATTTTTCTTGGATTTTATCTCGGACTTTTACCTAGTTAAATCGAGCCATGAACACGACTGAAAATTTAATAAAACGAACATGGGGACTGTTTTGGTTGTTTGTTGAAAACGACACTTCCGGGCCACTATAAAACGCAACGAAAATTTTCTTAGACTCTATAAGCTTATTTAAGACTCGTCTAAAAGTTTCGGGTCAAACCGAGCACATTTGACTAAGTTCCCGAACACGAAAACACATCAGGTCCTCTGTGTCGCAGATGGCCCAAAACCTTTGCGACACGAGACTTGTGTCGCAACTTTCAAACAAGCAGTATTAACTTGTGTCGCAACATGCGACACAAAGCCTAGTGTCGCTACCCAGCAGTGTTAACTTATGTCGCAACATTTATAACTGGCAGTACTAACCTGCGACACTAACCACTGTGTAGCACATTTATTTAAAATCACGACCTGCGACACTAATTATTGTGTCGCACAATTATCTGAATTTCACACTTGCGACACTACACCTGTGTCGCAGCACTTCACAGCGACACTAACTCTCTGTCGCATAAAACAGTTTGATCAAATTTATGTTTTCACAAAGTATTAAACACGCGTAACCACAAATAACAACGAATATTTATACGCGACACTACTCGTACACACAATACATATACTCTTATAAGTATACAACGAAACATAACATAATAATAATGTCTTCGGGACTTATTATTACAAAACGTCACCATCGGGCCGTACACGTTTTCTAAGCACATGATAAACAAACTTTGGACCTAACTAGTTGAGTGGACAACTAGCATGGATGATCTTTTGAGACATCTACTTACTTATAACCTTATGCGTTTAGGGCGCTAGAATGTTACTTTTGAGAAACACTTGTTTACTATTTGTAAACACTCTGTACAAGACGCAGGTGAGTCTCATAGCCCCACTTTTACTTTTACTGTTTTACTTACTTTGGGGTGACGATACACTGCTTTGTTTTTATGAACACAAGTACTATGAAAACACTTATACGGATTGCATGGGTAAACTAAACCAAACTACGATGGTCTCCAACAAATATCATAGCCCGTTAATACTAAGCGCGAACATTATGGATAGATCTATCGGGAACTGACAGTCCGTCGTCCGGGGTTAGTCGCTCTAACTACTATACGGACGCATAATAATTCGTATTTCGAGTGTACTGGTTTATACACTTAACCGGAGACACCAACTACGGTTAAGCTTCGGAACTATGAGCCCATGGCAATAGTATACTATGATTTACTTTGGCATTCGTGCTACTACGATAACTCTGAAATCTTGTGGTTCATACTATGATTTTAACTACGTAAAACCTATGAGCTCACCAACATTATTGTTGACCTTTTAGCGTGTATTTCTTAGGTACTCAACAACAGTAGGGTTGCCCACAGGATTGCTTGCTAGCTCGAGTCGCATGCATTTTACGTATATGAAGATTTTCTTACATTATTTTTGTATAATCGTTATGTACTAGAATCTTCAGGATTCCATCCCACGAACTCGAGACTGATGTAAACCTTAATTATATCAATGTAATTACTTTTGTACTATTTTCAAAACGTCTCATATAGAGTCGTTTGCTTTACCTTTGTGCAATGATTACTGGATTAGTCGCGCCCCGACCCGACTTCCGCTGCACTGTAAATTTAAAGGTGCGACAGTACATGCATAACAGCTGTTACTTGTTAATTTGTTGACTTTTTCTACTTTTCAGTTTTCTTTTGGTCAAAGTCAAAGTCTTATGTCAAATATGACTATTAAGATGTGTGTGACTCGGAAGACAAATATATACTCCGTAGAACATTAGAAGATGTAATGTATCTTTTTTGTTGTAAATACAGCAATCGATTAAATGCATTATTCATTTATTTGATATAAGAAGATTTAATCATTTAATGACTCGATAAATATAATCTTCTTTTGATTTTGATTGATAATGATAATGATAATTATAATATATACATATAGTACATAGATATATACAATAAAATAACTATTACAGTTTATAAATCGCCAATGCCCCATTAATATTTTTGTCTTATTGGTGAAGGGTAAAGAGATACATTATCTATTTATGTTTTTTAATTTGTGGGATTCTAGATTTTGTTATAGCAAAGAGTTAATTACTCTTAACTAGTTAAAATGAATGTTGGCGAATGCGAGGAGCTCATCATCGAGGAGCTCATCAACCATGATGAAGTTGTAAGTTCAAGTTTGACTTTAATCAGTGAGTATATATATTTATGGTTGTATATATATTAGTGAGTTAGGATGTAGATTTATCTTTTGAAAAGGGAAAAAATGAATGTTAGCACATGTGCTTTTCAAGGAAGAATAAGTTTCTAGCTACGTAAAAAAGTATGACAGGTTCTATATATAGAGAGAAGAGTTTGTGATAAAACTAAAGAAATGAAAAAAAATAAAAAATAAAAAGTAAATTACTCGTAGTATAACCTTTTAATTGCAATTTGATAATTTGATGTTTAATGTTCAAAACAAGAACCAGATATATTATATTTAATAGTTAACACAAGTGATCATAAATGTTGGATTAATTAGCTTTCCCAAAATAGATTTAGGTAAACAGTACTTAAATGTTACATTCTTATATATATATATATGAACGAATTTGCATTAAATAAATGATAAGTTTTGTATATTTCGCATAAATTATTTATGGTTTGTACTTTGTACAGGATGAACTGTAATGGAGTCGCATAATGACTAGTACGTAGTACGTAAAAGTAAGACTGACACTAGCTCTATCTACTTATTAAACACTATATATATACGTCGACTCATCATAAATTTCTCATTTATTACCATAAAATTGTACCATGCACCTCTCTTTCTCATTTACAACCTCTTATATGTTTCAATATTTTTATTTCATTTTATAAAAAGACAATTGTAATACTTGATGCACTTAATTAGATCAAAATAAATGTTCAAGTGAACAAGCGAAACACGATACCGTATGGAACGATGAATGAAAAGATTGTCAATTGCCTTGTATCATGCTTTTTCAAGATCATACGATGATGATAACATTTGACGACGGTATTTAGGCTGTGTTTGAAGTAAAACAAATATGATCAAAAAATTCTCATTAAGAGGATTCAGATGATGTAAAAATTGCACAAAGCACAATGACGTGTAACTCAGTTGGTAATGAGTGGGGGCCTTTTTGTCAAAAAAAACACAAGATCACGGGGTCAAGCTCTGACACTCACATAGCCACAACCGGTGAGTGAGTCAGTTAAACATGTCTCTCACATTATGGATAAGCAACCGATTATGAGTCAATATGGGTTGTCAGTTATCAACCTTTTGCCACAAAAATAAGCCACTATAAGAAATTCATTTATATTAAAGTTATCACAAAATGATTGCCTAATTAACTTTAGGATTTTGATAAACTCAATTAGAGTTGTGTTTAAAAGTATAAGCACGTAAAAAAACCATGAACTTATATAAAAACCCGTCAACTTCCAAAACTTGTCAATAGTACATACTTTTAAATAGTGAATTTTAACAAATTAACTAAGTAGTTAAAAAAACACACATTTTGTGTGCTTTAAAGATCATTTAAGAGCAATAGTTTTGTTGCATAATTAGGACAATCTCATGCCAGTTTGTTATCATCGAAGATGTCTCAAAACAAGGAATCAGAATAAGTACACCTTTTTAGCATAATTCAAACATACAGACTAACAATGATCATGGGACACAAGGCAAATTAAATGAAAACGTTAAGAAGAGAGAGTGTTTAAGCTAATATTGAATAAATGAATTAAATATTTATAATTATCGACTCCTTATATCTACGTATCTATACTTCTATACTATTTAATAAAATGTTTGGTCCATAAGTCTTAATCACTTAAAAAGATGGACAATACAAATTGCAATATTACCTTTCAAATATCTTAATAAATCTTTAAACACTTAAAGTTAATGCAAAAAATTATAAAAGTTAATACATCATAATTAACTTATGTTACATAATAGTTAACCTCATCTGTTTCACTCCGTCTTTTGCAGGACAGAAGCAAGAAAGACGGAGTGAAAAAAACTTCGGTGTCTATGGTGTTCATCTGAAGAAGCAAGAAAGACGCCCCCATAGAAAGTGATCGAACGAGAACTTGCATTGAGTGATAAAAACAACATAAATGATGTAACGTTCACATTTGAACAGTTGTAAATCAAGATATAATATATTACATCCATGAGGAAAACAATATTTTTTAAAGAGAGAGAAATAATCACGATAATAACTAGAATTTATAATTTAAGATTTAAGTTGAATGATCTGAGGATATAACATGGGCTAATAAATTCAGCCCAACAAGAAAAACGGTGAAAGGTAGGGTGACCGGTGACCCATTCTCTTCAATGCACACATCATTTACTCTAATGTTTTTTACCTATAGGTGAAAAAACAAATTACACTACTACTTACGAGTTTTTTTTTTAATTATTATTATTATTATTTATTTATTTATTTATATAAAAAGCAATATCCTATAACATATTACACTCACTTCTATTTTCATCGAATCATTAACAAGTATCAATCAAAAGGTGTCCATTTGACAGGGACATAATGCAGTAAAATTTTTTGATGTAATGGAAATTTTAAAGGTAAGATGCAGTGGATATTTATGATGCAGTAAACATGTGATACGGTAAATCTGAACCGTAAATAAAAGAAATCAAGATTAAAGTTCTCTGGTCACTCTTTTCCTCCCTAACTCACCTGTCTAAATCTCTCTGATGCCAAACCATCAAAAGGATACGATGCTTTTACATTGCAAACTAATTACTTTCTTTATATATTTATTTAGTATAAGAATGTGGGATGTAAAGTTCAATAATCTCTTCTTATTCAAGTAAAATAGTTGAAGAACGATTACAAGTTGACCGCATAGCGCAGTGGATTAGCGCGTTTGACTTCGGATCAAAAGGTCGTGGGTTCGACTCCCACTGTGGTCGTTTCCTCCTTTTTATCTCTCAATTTTTACCACTAATCACCACATTTTTTTATTTTATTTTTGAAATTTCAATACTTGATCTTATTTCTTTGAACACTAATTATTTCCTGTTTGCAAAATACTTTTACTCTTGTTAACTCTTTTTATTTACACTTTCATGGATCTCAATTACCTTATTATCAAAGGAATATAAATTCTAAGAACAAATTACTCATTAATATAGTTGCATTAACTTTGAATATAATATATTTTATATTATATAGTTAAAATAAACAAGTTAAACGAAAACATGTTCTAACCTTTTAATTTATATAGATAGATATCGTTAAAACCTATAGATTGATGACAATATTTAAGTCTAATGTTAAAACTGTAACCTTTGGAAAAATGTGGGAAGTAGAGGGGGAAAAGATGCAATAAATCTACAAAATGAGGGGTTGACATCTTTAAAATCAATCAAACCACCATTAGTCAAACAAACCCTAATTAACTAGTTAATCCACATTTCCCACTAAACATGTTACTCCTCAAATCACATTCTCATACTCATCACATCTCATGTGAACCATTGATCAACCAAATTCAAAAACCAAAAGCATTCCTTAAACTTCCTCTGTTCCACTTCACACCAATTCGAACACACTGTTTCTCACATGTACAACTTAAATCTAGGACAAAAAGAGGATTCAAATTATCATCATCAGAAGAATCGAATCGTAACAATGGCAGCGGTGGTGGTGAGGAAGTTCCAAAGATTAGTTTAAAGTGGAGTGAATTGTTATTGGATGGGATGGTGATAATGTGGTGGCAGTTGGGTTAAGTGGTGCGTTGGCATGGGCCAGTGCACATGTGTTGTGGCACCTGTTTGTAGTAACCATGGCAGTCTTGATGGCTGCTATTAAGTACACTATTGTAGGTGTTTTTCTCATTTTCATTCTCATTACTCTCCTTTGACTTATTTTGTTTGTAATTTCCTATGTAAAGTACACATTTTCTACATAAAAGTTGTAATTTTGTGTGAAAATTTGGTACTATTTAGATTCTCGGTATGACCAAAGTCATAAGAATCTAATCCAAGTTTCTATTACCTATACGCACACAGATGAAAAATAAATGACATTGATTATGCTTTTTAAATCGCAAGCTATCTTATTAGAGATCTTACTTGATATAATTAAGTGATTAATAACCCTTCGGTACAATTTTGCATCTGGCCCTGAGCAGCAGCAGAACTAGTTTTTGACACATCATACATGTAAACTTGCAGCAAACCATGTCACAAAAGCTATTATTCATTCAACTGTTTGGATATATCGTTTTCCTACAGAACTTCCCTCCATTGCAAAAGTCACTCCTTTTCATGAAACTTAGATGGAGCTTACTCCAAAAAAAAAAAAAAAAAAAAAGATGAATCAAATTTTGCATGTATATGATCTTTAAGACATAAGAATTATACAGTACAAATTATACATCCAACTTTAAATTTAGAATTAGAATACACATCAAATGATTTGCAATATAAATTATACATCCAACTTTAAATAACCAAAATTCCGTTCATCTTCTAGTTAGTACATGCTATATCCCAAAACCTATAAAGATTCAAGGCCACACTGAGCAGCCAAACCGTATGTGCAGAAAGACACAAGTCTACAAGTGCTTCTTGTTAGTAAGCCAACTTCCACCAATATTTTATGAGTAGAGTACCCTGCTTCCCATCAAGTCTGCAAACTCTATACTTCTATTGCAAAAAAAATCTTCATATATATTGCTATAAACAGTTAGGAAATGAACATAACTGTCTTGGAATTGAGTTAGAAGAGCTTCTTGATATGCCCAAACCATGTACAACACCCTTTTAGGGGTGAATAGTTTCCTACAAAAACTACTTCACAATTCTACAATGGAGTCCATATAATTTCCCGAAATCACTATTCTCAACTTCTTTGAGAAAGCATTATCATGGTCATCTGATTCTGATGCAATTGGTGATGAGGTGGCCACAAGAACAAAATTTCCATCATTCTTAACATCCATCTCGAAGACCTTGTGAAAAACATCTCGAAGTTCTTGTACCAACGTTTCATAGAACACTTTATTAGGAGGTATCACATTGATGACAACGACACCATGATCATCAAGAAGTGATCTCATCGCATGAAAAACAGACTTTCTAACGAATTCTGGTGGCGGAGCACTAATGCCACTTTGAGCATCACTTGAATCCAAATCAACCATAACCGCGTCAAATCTATCCTTCAAACCATCAATATCAACAGTTGAATCATTTGAATCCTCAGCTATCCTTTCAATCAATTCTATAGCGTCTCCAACAATTAGCCGAATAGATTTTCCATCATTTAACCCAAAATACTGTCTTGCAACACTCAAAACAATCTCATCAGCCTCCACACCAACAACTTCAAATCCTAGTTGAGCGTTCAAGAAACTTAACAACGAACCACCACCAACTCCTAAACATAAAGCTCGTGGAGTACACCCTGTTTGAAATCGCTCATTAAGATATGAATCAATCAAGGATAGACCCGATACCATAGGACTCAAGTATGGATGAACCAAGACACTCGTATCAACCTGAAACTCAACTTCCTTCATTTTCCTCAAACTTTCCAAATCAAATCCAATATCCCAATCACCTGCACTTAAACTAGGAACAACACGAACTTGCGATTGTATCAAATTAGGCGTTCTTTTAAACCTTATTCTCCTTCTCAATTCTTTATCTCCATCACCTTTACTTTCTACTTCAACATCTTCAACTACGAATTGACCAACAAACGGCCCAACGAATCTATCAATAATCACACGATACACCACGTCATCTTCATATGTCATGAATAAGGTTTTCGGCACACCGTTTTGGAAGCACGATTTGGGATGCAAAGCAATAACTAACTGTTTCAACTTATTTTCTAGTTTCTCCTTATCTAAGGGATCAATATTCGGAGGGCGAATGTAAATAGAAGGTTCTGGATCAAGTGAGAGATTGTTACCGATTAGAATGAGGCGTGAGATGTTGGATAAGTTGAATAAGAGCTGAAGATGGCCGGATTCAGTGCAGAAGGTCCAGTCGTTTTCGCGATGCTCAGGTACGATCATTGCGACGATTAACGGGGAGTTATTGTTCGCGGTGGCGATTGGAGAATCGAGGACGGCGATACGGAGGAGTGGAGTGTGGATGTAAGAGTGGTGTTTAATCGGGGTAGGGATTGTGAATGTGATGTATTGGGCAGGGGTTAGGGTTTGGAATGATGATAGATTGAGCGCCATTGTTAGGGTTTTGAGTGATAGAAATTTTAATTGGATGATAAATTAGGGTTTTGTTGTTCATAATGAGCTGGGGATGTTTTGCAGACAGTAATTGGGGGTTGTTTGATGGTGACGAAGGTGGTATTGGGTCATTTTTCCATTCTTAATTTTTTAAAATTATTTAATTATTTATTATGTTAAGATTTATTTTTATTATTATTTATTATATAATAATAAAAAATAATAAAATAATAAAATTACCTACACTACTAATTACGGAGAATCTTAAATATAATATAAGAAACACCTTTATGATGTCATCAATTATCTAATTTTTAATAAATCAATTTAGTCCCTCAATTTCACTTAAGTTAAACATAAAACTCCTAAAATATCTCAATTTTGATGATAGAATATAAATAATAATACTAAAAAAATAGGACTTTTTGTTATATATTTGTGTGCAAAGAATTCTTACACTAAATAAACTCTAATTAAAAAACACAACAATATTTATTGCTTCTATAGATGGTATCTCTTTTCATTCACATGCGTATTTTATCTTTTCATCCCTTGATGATGTTATCAAATTTCAATTAGCCAACCAAATTGTTTGATTTTATCAAATTGGCTAAAATTTAGTACATGATGACATCATGAATAATTGTTAATAATTTAATAAAATTTAAATGAGGCTAACGAATTTGAATTTTCATATCCGGTTATATCTCAAATTTATTACTCTCTTTTTTTAAAAAAAGTTTTCTTTTTCTTTCGAAGTTACTTATTCTGTTTTATTTTCGGTTGATTTCCTAACTAATTTGTAGTTCGATTACAATTTTAGATTATACAAATAGACTTCACAAATTTAAAATTATTTTTTCAAAAGG
The DNA here is from genome assembly GCA_963930675.1 of Gnaphalium uliginosum. Taxonomy (NCBI): domain Eukaryota; kingdom Viridiplantae; phylum Streptophyta; class Magnoliopsida; order Asterales; family Asteraceae; genus Gnaphalium; species Gnaphalium uliginosum. The sequence continues at coordinate 5,017,186 of OZ005682.1, read as the reverse complement.
TAATTAATCGCATGATCTAAATGACTTTGACATAAATTTACATAAATTGATATTACTATATCATGTTTTGTGATCCTAACATACTATAGTCTAACATACTATAGTTAACTTGCACTTAAAATAAAAAATAACTTGAAATATTTTTTTAGTTTATTTTTATAAAAATATTGAACTATCGTAATAAATGAAATATGAATTATTGTATTTACTACTTACTCCGTGTTAAAATAAATGTCCACATTACTATTTATATTTGTCACAAAATAATTCCTCACTTACAAAAAATAACTTTTAATAATCATTAAACTTCTAATTTTACACCAATTTATTACTTTGAATTATTTATTACTTAAATAAATTCTGTCAAATTTGCCTCCAATATAAGCGTAAAATTGACATTTATCAAAGCTATCTTTATTACAACAAAAAAAGTTGTGGGACGAAGGGAATAGTTACCATAAAAGTCAATCATTTTTTGCGAATTAAATTTGTAATCATGTAGGTTTGTTTACAACAATTTTACATATGAGTTTTATTAAGTAATTAAAAAATTTTATTTTTTATTTCTATCTATATCTTTTACAATTTATTTACAACACCAAATACATTGATTTTTCCAATCACTAACTTACGTTTAAGATCTTTTAACTCTATTTTATGACATACTTCATGTACGACATTAAATTAATGACATGTTAGCCAAACAAAAACATTAATCTTTGACTTTTTATTATCAAAATCAAAAAGCCCGATGAATCACCAAATTGTTAACTTCATAAATATCAAGAATCATTATATTCGTATCCATAAAGGTATACACTATCGATAAAGTCTTAACTAATTAAAAAGAAGTCTTAAAGCGTTTAATTAATTATGAAAATCTAATTTCCCTTCAAATTATATTTTCGATTTATTAGTAAATAAATAATAGGAGACTTCATCTTTGAAGTTTAAACAAACCACCCATATATAACGTAAGGGTTAGAATTCTTATACAAGTGACAAAATCGCTTAGTTTAAATATTTTACTCTTTTTGTTCGTAATCATAATAAACCAAATATATATACATTATACATATTAAAAAAGAGAAAATCAAGTTTTATAAGAATAACTACTTTACCTTGCATAACCCGTGGTTTAAGGGCTAGTTTTAAATTATATATAGGAAACCCATTGATGATATCATCAATTAATAATTTTCAATTAGTCAATTAGGTCCTTCAATTTTATAAAATTTTAAAAATAAAACCCCTTAAAATTTTTATTTTTGTTTATTTTTAATTCAAATAATAATAATTGTTATTATTATATCAAATAAATTAAAAAAAATAAAAAGTAAATATAAAAACAAAAACTGGTTGATAGAAATTCGATAAGCATATTGAATTAACGTTTTGAATTGCTTTATTTATTCTTTTAGTTACTATAATAATAACATTTAACTATTACTTTCCCATATAATTTCAAAAACGTCGCTTTGTACTTACAATTTGAATACAATCACATCACAATAAGATTTAAATGAAAGCAAATAACATTAAATAAATTAAACTACAACTAGAAAATTTGATTTATGAAAATTTATACTAATAAAAATGTTCTAATTTATCACATATTATACAAGGATTCTATCAATTTTTATAAGAAATAAATACAAATCCATTGAGTCGTGTGTATACACGGGTTTTAGGACTAGTTTCATATATATCCCTAAAAACTTCAATAATTACATATATATCTAACTCAACTTTATAATTACATATATGTCCTTACAAAGTACTTAAACTCTCATATTTATCCATTCCTCTAATTAAATAAATAAATACTAATATTAACATTTAATTTAAAATAATATTTTCATTATTGACATTTGAAAATATGTAAATTTTACTTTGTAATTTTATTGACATGAATATAACTTATATGTACTAAAACTCTCATCTTCATGTACATTATCCCTACTATATATGTGGTCCTACTTGTTTCTTGAACGGAAACTAATTTTCTAATTTATGGCTTTCACCATTTGAACATCTTTTAACATTACAAAAAGCAACACTGTCATCACCAAATGGTATTCATGCAAAGACTCGTAAACATATAAAAGTAGCTATATAGATCTTATTAAACTCAAAGTGATATCAACATGCTTGTAATTCTATTCTTAAAAAAGTTCACCAAATTCGACCCGTTTAATCGAACACAAAAACACGCATACCCGTAACTACTAAAAGTAGCTATACAAATATGATTAAACTCAAAATGACATCAACATTTGTAATTCTGTGCTGAAAAAAGTAATCAAAATCGACCTGTTTAATGTAACACCAAAAAGCTCACCAAAGCGACAGTAGTTTATAAGAATTTAATTGTATTTATTTAATAGAGGAATGGATACATATGAGAGTTTAAATAGTTTGTAATGATAGATATGTAATTATAAAGTTTGGTCGAATATATATGTAATTTTAAGAGTTTTCTAATTTTTCCAACTAATTAACATCCAAATGAATTATGACAATTAAAACATTATCACCACATACCGGTTTGACGGAGAGATAGAATTAAGAAAAATTATAAGTTAATTCTAATGTTACAAGTTTTATAAATTATTGTTAAAATTGGTAGTTAAGAATAGCCCGTGGCTATTTTACTAACTTACAAAAATCACTCTATCAGATTCCTACAAGTCTGAGTCGATTTAAAGTAGTAGACATGAGCATTATATTATACTTCTAAATAAATAAATACTTTTAGAGTAACATCACAGCTTTTGCAACACCAAATTTTGCCACCAATAACAAATTACCAAAATTTCATTCATATCCTACTCGTTTACTACATGCTACATCCCAAAGTATATAAAGATTCACGGCCATATTGAGCCAAGCAAAAAACTACATGCGCAAAAACACACAACACGGCTGTGCTGTGCTTCTCGTTAGTACGATGTATTGTCCATCAAGATTTGCTTCTTTCCTCATTGCCCCCAAGAGCCCTTAATCTTCAAACTTGATCTTCTTAGGTGCAGACACTTCACTCCCCACCTGTTTATCATATTGAACACTGTTAGTAGTAGCCCAACTCATAAAAACACAAAATGCACATATATAAAACCCATTCTCCCAAATATGTTTATTCTAACAAAGGTAAGCGGTGTTTGATAGTTTTGACCCAACTCAATTTTGACCCATTACCCAACTAGTCCATTATGCTACATCTAGTAATGCCGTATTGATAAGCACACAAACATAAAGTCCAAAAGGTTCTTACAATTTCTGGGCACTCATAGTCGATACCAGCAGCCTCAATCTTCTTTCGCCTTTTCTGGTCTCTTTTCAAGACTCCATCTACCAACTTCTTGTGTTCTTCAAATGTCCTTTCCTGAAGAATAATTAGATTATGATTAACCAAGTGTTGGGACATCAATCATAAAGTTGAAATTGGAAGAGACTGATTGAGCATTATATCTCGATAATGTTATACCTTGTTATGGCGTTTACGCTCCATACGAACCCAGTCGAGGGGTTTGTAATACCGGTTAACACCTTTCCACCTACAATTAAAAAAAACAAGTTCCTAAATACAACAAGAACAAGGCTTATAAACCAAACTAGTTGGGGCAAACAAACAAGTTACAGGAAGAGATGTGATAATTAAGTTCATCAATTTATTTAAAAAAAACAAAAACCAAAAAAGTACTCCGTATATTGACTCCCAAATTATAATTATGTGCAATTCAGAGTGCATCATAAGTTTCAGGATAACTTGTTGACCTCCTATATGGGTATGAAAATAGAGGCATTTAAAGTACAAATTATATAATTCGCCGTAATTGCAGAAGGTAATAACTAATAAGATATACTTATAAGTCCTATATAAAGTTCCGGGCAGTTTAGGCGCATAGACGTTCTTTAACATTACATTCATTCATATAAGATAATCAAGTACTAGTTACACATATTCGAGTAATAACTTTAAGGAAATCAAATGCTTGAGTATAAATTAGGCTCTTACAGATTGGGATGAACACGCTCTTGAGGAATGATCTGTACTTGCAACAAATGCTCAAACAAAAGGTAGTTGTGCATGGTTTCAGCAACAATCTTTGCCACCTGTGGAGATTTATATATCATTATAAAGTTCAAGTCTCCCAAGAATGAGCCATTATCTTAATTGTAAGGTAACCAAGAACTGTATCGAACCTCTGGAGACGCAAATTGAATGAACCCAAAATGCTTCGATTTTCCAGTCTGTATACAAAAATTAAACAAAAAGGGTTCGTTAAATGAGAAATCAGACAGCAGCAAATGAGAAGCTATTTAATAGTAGTTCCAATAATATGTGCTTCAAATAAATACTAACACGCAGTACCATTTCAAGTATAGTACTAAAAATATTGTAAAAACAATCAATCTAACCTTTCTGTTCCTTGCAATCCTAATCCTCCTAATTTCTCCAAACTGCTTAAAAAAAGCTGGAAGATAAGATAGATCAACTTAGAGCAGTTATAGCTTGCTATACTAACAACGTCAGAGCAATCAAAACATAGGTTTATAAATTACTCGATCATATTAACAAATTTCAAAATCATAAAGGAATAAATAAACAAACAAAAAAATTACCTTCCATTTCATCCTCATAAAATCCATGAGGAATTCTTCCAATATACAACACAGTTGATTTATTCTCCGAGTTTTCAGTAACAGGCAGTTTTCGAGCTGGACCGCCTTCTAATGGCTATTTCATACAAATCAATCAATCAATCAAAAACTATAAACTAATCAAATAAACCCTAAAAATTAAAAACAACAATTATCATGAAAGTACTGATAAAGTATACACGCATTCACAATACTAGAGACACGGTGATAAATAGTATAAAATAAATTAATAAAAATTACCAAGAAATCAGCAGCGTCGTCTTTACGAACAGCCGTCATCTCGGTAGAGCCTTTTTTTACTTTCTTCATCATTGACCTTTTCGCCTTTATCCCCATCTTCTTCTTCTTCTTCTTCTTCTTCTTCAAATTATCATAATAAATAATTTATTTCCACACACATATACGTATATATTGAATGGTTCGGTGGAAGCAAAAACAAGTAAATACGAGCATACCTTAGCGTGCTTTAGTGTCGGAGAAAACTGACGGTGGCTGACGGTCGCGGCGGCGATAAGTGAAGAGAATGAAAAAGGAGCTGCTCTTGAGGCTGTAACCTATTTTTACTCGTCCTATTCTCTCATTCTCTCAGAAATAATAATTGGGGTTTTATGCAAGTATTTAGATAGTATGCTATAGCCCTACACTATGGATGTAGTGCACTTTTAACCTTGTACTTTCATTTTTAGTTTTTTAAATTTTATTTATTTATTTATTATTATTATTATTACATTTACATGTCACGGAGTTTTACTTTCATTTACAGGTTTTTTCTTTTATTATTATTATATTATTATTACATTTACATGTCATGGAGTTTACATCTTTAGTTTTTTTCATTTTAAAAAATTAGTATGTGCATAGTTTGCACACACTAATTTGATATATTATTGGTTTGTGTTTAAAACTTTGATAAGCAATCTTTACTTTTCTTCAAGAGATATTTTTCAGAGCAAACTCTAAGCTTGAAGAAATTTATAATATTTGTCTTAGTATCGATGAATTTGTCCCCGTGATAGATGATTGTAGTCTAGTGGTGAAGGACATGCATCATAAAGGTTAAAGTTACAAGTTTAATCTACGTTCCCATTATCCTTTAACTGTGTGTTACACAATTTATCGTCTTTATATCAGTTGTGAGACTGGTCAATATGGACATCAAAAGGTGGATTACCCCTTTTATTGATGAATTTTCTAGGGATATTATTTTTTTAAAATGAAAATTATATAATAACATCCCGAATTACACTTCACAACAAATCCCAAGCATTCTTCTTAAAATTTGTTATCAAAAGTTGGAATCATTAGTATTGAGCTTGTTTAATTCGTTAAATGGGGAGTATCGGTATGGACCTTGTAGCGAGTACTCGGCTTAGGCGAGGAGTAATTGGTACAAACCTTGTAGTGAGTACTCAGTCTACTCGGGGAGTATTCGGATTGACTTTTTTTACATTTAAATGATAAATTTCAAAATTATATGTTTAAATATAGTTTGGAGAGTGAAGATTATTGGTGAACAACATTAAAGAGTGAGACCGAAGGAAAAGAAATTGAACCAAACATTTAATAGGATTAAAAACTCGAATTTTAAAAAATATTTAAAAGTTGACCAAGTTTGACTTTGACCGAGTAATCCCGAGTTTGACCGAGTAATCCGGAGTTTGACCGACTTTTTTTGAGTTTTTTGCGTTGATCGAGTTTTCAGTCCGAGTTAGACCGACTCGCCTCAAACCACCCCGAGTCATGAATACTCGCCGAGTACGAGTTCGCCGGGTTTTACTACCATGGTTAGTATATTAATACTATAATTCCTAGTTGAATTTAAGTTTGTGTTCATCATGAGGCCTTGCATTTCTTGAATAAACTAGCCAACTTATTTTTAACTTTTACTGTAATTACTTTGATTAGTTTTAACTTTTAAGCATAAATCAAATTTTTGCATTCGAGTTGTTTTGAACCTTGAATAAACGGGCTCCGTGTCTAAAGGACCAATTTGATATTGGGCTGGGCCCATAGTCCACGACACGTAAATCAATATGGAACAACTCACCCGTGTTTTCTGGAAACTCAAAAACTGATCGATCACCCGAAAGTGGAGGGAAAACAAAAGGTCGGCCGCCAAAAATACCACCGACAATCCAACTCCGATCACCGTTCAAGTTTTTATTCTTTCTCTGTCGATGGCCTGCGTATATATCTTGCACCAAAGCTGTGGTCTTGGGGTTCCGGATCCAGTTCACTCGTTTTCTAATCAACCAGGTAACAGTTATTTTCTTTGAATGAAAATTCACTTTTGGATGGATATCAACATTGAATATTTGTTGGTTATATATGATGAAGGCAAATACACTGTGATATAACTTGCACAAACAATATATATGGCTCCAGATGACTTTTGTATTATTAGAGAATTGTTGAAACTAACTACATGTATTTCAAAGTAAAATAAAAAATCTACTGCCTGGCCTAACTAACCTCTTTTACGTAAGAATGTGCTAAATTGGCAAAAGAATGGCCCGATTCAAACCATAGGAAATGAAATAATCAGAGTATCAATCTTGCAAACGGCAAACCGCTTTTATCTGATAACTTATGCTATATGTCACTGCAGTTGCATTTAATCAAGCATGGAGAGTTGAATGAATCTACAACAATTGGTTAGTATCTGAGCTCTTTTCCATACCATTGGAGCTTTATCTTTGATTCGTTGCTCATTTATTTGCCTTTGTTTTTTGTGCGATTAACTTACTTGCTGGGAAATGTAGCCTAGCCATTAGAGGTCTTGGAGCCCTCTTCATCCGATCGAATCCCCTTACACAAACAAACCCTGCAAATATTTCACCACTGTAAATTTAGTTATTTAGGAGACTTTACAGTTACACAATTTGAAGTAATAAAAGCTTCTTTGATAATGCCAGTAAAAGCTGTTAAGCTACCGGCATGAATGATAATTGAAATGTACAAACTAACTCATCAACTTCTACTTTTTCAAGTTTAGCATGTCGTGAGACATTTAGGTTTAGTTTAGTTGTAGAAAGTTGTCTATCCCAGGGAGAGCAACTTACTTCCCGAACATACTAAAAAACTTCACACAGTTTGGATGGGTCAACCATAGGAGAAATAAGAGGTTGAAAGTGGCGAAATTTAATTAACCATGTTAGGACTTTTTTTGATTTCTTTGGTGTATAGGGCACATTTGCCACCTGGAAGATTCACTATAGAAATTAATGGAGAGCCAAATGACTGAATACATGGTTTTAGGGAGGTGACAATGAATACGGGAAAGCCAATAGACTCGGTGGTTGGAAGCGATGGACGAGTAAAGAGAAGAAAGTGGTGGTAGAAGATGTCGCACACACTAGTCGTGGTGATTGACCTGGCGAAGACGTTCAATTAATAAAGTCGTTGTGATAGGGAAAAATGTTTGAACCTTCGTTGCTATAACTGCTAGCGTTGTTGCACATAGTATATGAGGAGTAAAGAATTTGAACATCCTTTTATTTTTTTGGAAAGATTAATATGGAGGTAAGGAACTAATATGGAAGCACGATCTGCATATTGATGGCCGTATCAAAACGCTTAATAATATATTTAACTCTCTGAGCAATTTGAAAAAATGAGTATGATGGTTACCTTGGCGATAATGCGGTACAACACATCAAATTGCTATGCAAAAAATGTCTTTCTATAAAATATCTAGTTGCCGAGATATGTTCTACTTGATATATCATGGCCAAAAGTAACCTATGATTCTAGAGTTGAACATCAGTTGGGTGAGAGGTATTGATTTTTGAAGAGCTTAAATATAGGACAACCAATATTTGCAATCTCAAGAAGATGGTCACTACTGGCATATGTGTTTCACAGTGGGTGATATTTTTCTACTCAAAATACAAACATAAAACATTTTTTTGGTTTAATTATGGTATCATTTTTTTTTTGTTCTTCAACGTGTGTAGGCTTGTAATACCAATAAAACAAACTTCTTGGCTGATGCATATCGTGCAAATATTTAATTTGTGTAGAGTTAACGTATTTCAATTTCTAAGTTGGTTTGAGGATTATAATGATACATACCTTTCCAAAAGCAATATTGAATTCCCTCGGTACTTAACCCTAGCAAAATAACATCATTTATTGTTAACTTCTTTTGTAATGTAATCGTGCAAAAAAATGTTATCTTTTGAAAAGATGCTATATAGTTCATTCACTTACCTTTGAAGATGGTTGTTACAGAAGTCCCAAAATAAACTTTTCTTCTTGGCAAATTCCAAATCCATGCTCTTGGAACATCTATAGGTTTAAGGCTTGATGCATGATCTGCAAACATCTGCATATTGCACATATACGGATTAAATGCTACTACAAATTTATTGATCCATAGGGGTATGCAACACTTTATCAACTGGAAATGTTGATTAATTTGAAATAAGTTATTTAGAATTTCAGATTTACAAACCTCATTCACTTGGAAATACGTGCCATTGAGCGGAAAGCTTCCCCGCATTGCTGTTCTACATGGTATCTATGAAAGTTCAAAAAAACTAGTTGACATAACTTTTTTTACGTGATAGTTACAGTATGTATCATGTATTTTATACATAAGGCTTCTCACCAAAATAGTGCCTCTAACCACTTGTGAATTTGCTTCTTTCACATTGTTGCACGAAAAGCATGTTGCTCGATCGCACAACTGGCCTGATTGTTGGGCCGGACATTCTATTTCAGGAGGCTGTACTGAATTTGCAGTTTCACCTGATAGGAGACAGTAAAATTAGTTTATGTTGTATAAGATTAGGAGAAGCATGTCTTAGATGACCAGTGCATAAAACCAATGATCAGTGCGTGCTGACACGAGTTTGTTTATGTGGCAATAACTTTTTACTAACCTGGTGTCCAGATTGCCAGGAGATAGTGACTTGGGTCATCGGGTTCTCTTTTGTCCAACTGAAAATAGTAGAATGTGGAAGTTAGCTGGTTAGGTACATGCATGCGTTAAAAATTGGCAGTAGCAAAATACTAACCCCTTCTAGAAGTGGATGTGAATCTGGAAGTTCATACCTGCAGCAAGGTGAGAGGAATTAAGTGACCAAATGTATTATACAGAATTACCCTTTATCGTTTAACCCTCCCGTGTCATTTTCACTGTTGAAAATATAGACATCCATCATAAAGTAGAACTTTAATCACTTACACTAGATGCTCTGTTCGAAGCCGGCTAACATCCTTCAGTTTAGGTGTAGGGATAGAAGCAGCATTAGGGTTTAATGCAACTAATGCTTTGGACATATTATCTTGAAGTTCCTTGCTATCTTGAATTATGTTTTGCAAATTAGTTGTGAATTCTTCCATGTTGAGTTTGATACTCGGGATTTCATCAGAATCTTCATAGTACTGATCCTCAATGTCACTTATCGTTATTTCTGCGGTTTCTGGCTCAGGCGTACTTGGCTCCTCAATGATTGGCTCATAATTCTTACCGCTTGTATTGAACTCGTTTTCAACCGGAGGTAGCTGCAGCGGCATCGGCATGTTAGCCATAGGTGGTATTGGATTTGGATCTGTTGCAACTGGAGCATCTGAAGTCACTATTCTTTTCTCTTCTGGACCTGGGAGGGCAAGCCTTGCACTACACGATAAGATGTTAGTTATATAATCATATAAACACACTTCACCATAAGATGTCAGTCATATGTTATATTCAATAATACGCTCCTATCTTCATTTGATTGCTAATTGATTTATTGTTTTTCAGGTTCTAGTTCCACTCCAGACATTTATGATTGCAGTAAGATATATCCAGGAAATCCATTGATTTTCCTCTAGGTAATATAGTTACCTTCTAAGGTTGTTTTATTGATTAAAACTAGCGGATTGGTGTCCATATATTTTCGTGTGGTAGATTGTGTCTCAGTATGTGTGCATTATTTATGTTGTTCCACTATCTAGTTTATTTTTCAAATATTTACTGGAAGAAACTAGCTTATGAATTTACATGTTTCTTGAACAATTAGTGGAAACTTTTGTAAATGTTACTCCTTTTTATTATGAAGATCAATCTGTCTTGCAAATTCTTCTAGTACAATGTTTTGTATAACTGAATGTGATATATGCGCATGGTCACCACTCCCTCTGTTTGGTGAATAAAAAACACGGAGAACATCTGTGATTGAAAGTTGATATTCAAACTTTGCAGTTTTAATTCTAAATGTAATTATATCTTTTACATCATATCTGTTGAACAAAAATCGGGTCCAGATGTAAGTGTGAATTTAACTAGAGTATATGTGCTGAACATCCGATCTGTGTACATACAAATGCGTCACGTTCTAACGTTTAAATTTTTAAGAGAAGCTGAAACTTTCTTTTAATTAATTAGTATACCTTGCAAAAGCACTGGCAAAGTGTCTGCACTCTGCTCTCATGGGGCATGCATTACAGTTTGGTTTACTCTTTGTGCAGAAAACCTTCATTTATATGCATGTAATCATCAGTAAATTTGTACTCATTTTTTCTTCTTTAAAATGATGAACCAAGGAATTTTGGTGTAGATAGCGACATACCTTTCCAAATGTAATCATTTGGTAGTGTAGCTCATATCTGCGAAAGAACCACAGGTTAGTTAGCTAAACAAGTATCTTTATATTTTGATAAAAACTTGCAGTGAAGTCAATACAAAAAAAAAATAAAAAAAAATCCACGTATTTTTATTTGTCTAGGGATAAGTAGTAGTTACAATGTCAACTGGTCCAGCTTGCACAGCCTGGGCCAAAGATATTTCTGAATAGACTCCAACACTGGATACCTGCATGTGAAAAGTTAATCAGCATCCTTTTTATAACTTAATATCAATGTCTGCTGCAGGAACTACTTTCTATATACTTACATCTCCAGTAGATGTAATTGGAGCAATTCTGGTAGTGGTTGGAGAGGGACCCACCCTAGTCTCACTGCTATCCTCCCAACATTTGTGTCTACCTGGAAAGTGATGTCATGCAAGTAAATATTACTCAACACTTCTTCAGTTTGTAGCAAATTCTTACTTATTATTAACGTTCACTTACTGGAAAAGCAAGATGATGAAGTGTTAATAGGCGAACACATTCCACACTTTTTAGTCCCAATCCTCGAAAACTCAGCAAGTAATCCCTACAATGCAAAAGATTAGTGGGAACTCAAAAGCTATAGATTGCATGTACGCATTTGGAGGGCTTACTTTGCTTTATCAGGGGGTGCGTCTCTTAACCATTCAAGGTCAATCGCTCCATGATCTCTCACTAGGCGGTTAAGGAAATCCTGCATATTGCAATAGTTTTACTGAAAGATATAACCATGGTACTAACTACTAAACACACAAAGGAAATAATCTGTAGTACCTTCATTCTATCAGCTAACAGGTTATTCATTCCACGTTCTCTGATAGCATCAGAAATCTCGTTAACATGGGCACGTCTCAGTGCTTCATAATCAAGTGAGTCTGATGCATCTTTGTTTTGCTCTTTTCTTTCACTGTTGGACAGTGCCTCCTTTCTCAAGCTATCCCAGTCGATTGTTTGTTTTCTTTCATCTGCAGCTGTTACCTTTTTTCCCTTAGAACTATTTGGGCCTGTCCCACTTGGTGGTTCATGAGAAGCTTTATTCTCTTTTGAACTAGCTTCAGTGACTGTATTCTCAAAAGATTTCTGCTTATCCACTCCAGAAATACTATCCTCAATGTTGATAGGTATTCCTCCAAACATCGGGAGGTCTTTAAGCATGGTAGGTTTTTCATCCTGTATAAGATTTAGTGGTGGGCCAGACTGTTTATTTGTTTCAAAGCCAGTTGTTACATCCTCTGCTTCTGAGTTTGATCCTGAACTTGACCTAAATTCATCAACGGTGTGAAGTGTGGAAAAATCAAAGGAATCTTGCGATAGAATGACTTCTGCCTCCGATGCTGCACCTTTAGTTGATGAAGTTTGATGCGTCACGTTCTCAGTTGATTCTGAAGATTCTATGATGTCAATTGGCTCTGCGACTTCATAAGGCTTATCACGTGCTATATCTTGGCAGCATACTTCTTTGGTGGTTGTTGACTTAAGGGGGAATCTTGCCGCAAGAGACATGAAGGCAGAACTGCATATGTTTCAAGAAAAAGAAATTTTAATCAATTTGTATCATTAATAGGTGCTAACGGTAATTGGATAACATAAAATATAAAAGTTCACCTAGAAAGATGATCAGAAACATTTTGTGTGAGAAAGACACCAATCACCGAGTCAACTACAGATCCTTTCCATCGTGAGAATCTTCTATCTCCTGAAGAAGGTATAAGTTAAAAATGGTATACTGCAAAGTAAATGGAAGTACATAACCTTCTTGGTTCAAGTAATCAAGAGGGAGTTCTCAGATTTATGTCAACACTAAGGATATACTGAGCATTTATGTACAATTCTAGCTTTGATCTACATCAAAATTGCTTAAACCAATTTATCGCTATTCCAATAGAATTTTAAAATCTAGGAATTTAAATGATTTATACCTTGAACAAGGTGCATACGAGCAATGAACGAGTCTGCTCGTCCACGGAACACTCGCCTTTCGTCTTCCCACCATTGTTCTTTATCCTTATCTGTTGTCTCGGCACCCTCACTTCCTTCAATACCCATTAATTGTCTCCAAACTCGTTCTGTCTCTGTGTCGAGGTCTACTTTAGGACGCGGAGTTCGTTTCTTGATTGGCTCAAATGGGATCATGGCCTCACTACCTCTGTACAAAACAAGTTCATTTTGCAGTTTCTTATTCCCATCATAGATGTGTAAGCCTTCTAGCATATTTGTAATAGTTTCAACTGAAAGTTCAGCTTTCTGTTTTCTTGGTCGTCCTGCAGAAACAACTAAAAATTTCAGATACACTAAACTCTGGGACACTGTAAAATCCATGGCTTTATTCAAAAGTAGAGGTGGCAATTGTGACTCACCTTGCGGATAATCAGGTCAATATTTCTCTAATGGGTCAAATGAAAAACTTTGCTATAATGGAAATGGGTTAATAATGTTAGTATGTTGAAAGATGCCCACTCTTTATTTTTGAAATAGCATTGTATTAATATTATTTTCATAATCTTATCTACTACGTACACAATTTTTTTGCAACCTCACCCGTTTTGACTAGTTACCCAACCTGCCCATTTTGCAACCTTTATTAAAAATGTTTTCTTGTTTGCTGCATTTAAACAGGTACCTCTTGCTAGTGTTGATGCTTGTTGATAACCTTTCAAGGGAGTGTTATGATGTTGCTGCAGATTCTGGCTCAATCCATCTAATCTTTGATTAGATGATTTTGGTTTGGCATTTTGCTTCTTTTCTAATGAAGTAGCAGGGTACGTTGTAACTGCATATCTGGAGTCCCTTTTTGGCATTGGCTTCCAGCTGATCGTTGCACCCTGAGTATAGTTTGGTGTTCTCATCGAATGGGGTTTCATTCCAGATAGCACCTGTTGCTGCTGAATATAATGTGTAGCATCCATCGGTGGTCGGAAGTGATGGCGGTCAACTATTCTACCGCCATTAACTGCCGTACAAGACCGGTCGACTCTTCCACAAGAATTCAGTAACTGCATGGCCGAGCCATTTCTGTAAATGCCATTAATTTGTCTCGAGTTATCTTCAAGAGCTTGATATTCACTTTGCATCTTCATTTTCTTGTGATTTTCAAATAGTATGCTGCTCAAATTGTTCTGGTCATAAGAACGGTGTGCAACCCCTAACAAAAACTTTTGGTATAGCAAGAGAGAATCCATGGCGTTTACTTTAGAACTCTGTCTCTTGATACCTCTTCTTTCATCTAAAGACAGCATGCTTTCACTTGTGAAAGAATTAGGGGTACCCTGCACATATGTAGGCTTCGTACTTGCTTGAACTACAATATCTTTTATTTCAACAGGTTTGTTTATCTTATTATTCTGATTTAACCATATATCTTGTCTTGGACTTGTGGTTACATTTTCTCCAAACACATCTAAAGCATAGTTCTTTGCTTTAGCAAGAGGTGTGGCAGGAACATTTGTCTCACCGTGCATAGTGCCACCGGTATATGCATTCTGCTGTGTCACATGTACTCCATTGATTCTTCTATTTTGTTGCATTTCTTGAGAATTCAGATTAACATATATCTCATGTTGGCTTCTTATATTTTCATGGCTATCATCTTGTGCTGCACACTCCAAGTCAAAGTTCAGCTTCTTTTTGCATGATGTGGGTGGTGTTTCAACAACTGATGGCGGTTCACTATTTAAGTAGTCAATGCCCTTCTTACGCACATACTTTCTTTTCGCAACACTTTCCACTGGGGTGTTCTCGCCTGAAGTATTCACTCCCTGTTTCCGCACATACTTCCTTTTAACTCGGGTCTCATTGGTAGAACCATTTGTTTGATCTTTAGGCTTTGGTGTTCTTCTTGGCTTCCCTTCTCTAATCACCTTAGGGCGGTGTTTTTTCCTTCTATTGGGTGTCTTTTGCTGGGGAGTTTGGTTCAAGTCAATGATCTGTTCATCTCCCTCGTTAGAAATTATGTGTTCGTTTTGTGTTGTTGAAATGGCAGAAGGTGGGGACTCTCCAATGGTCTGCAATAGTTCACTGAATATATTATCTGCATCTTTTATTGATATTGTTCGAGTATCATTGCTGTCTGTTACTGGTGTTGAGATTTCTTCTGCTGGATTAGTGACCTGTTCTGCTACCCATTGACTGTCCTGTTTTCGTTGATTATACGGTGTGATTGGAGCAAACGAGGAAGAATTGATTAGGCTAGATGATGCTGCATCTGGCTTCGGTGTTGGTGGTGAACTTGGGTTGTAGCCGTGTTGGTAAGTACTTGGTAATCCATCTGTGAGAAAGAAAATTAATTCTCATTATTGAATATATTATTCGCTACTAGTAAATGAGTGAGGTTTCCGTTTTGTTGCAAAGTGAATCCGATACGTGTTAAAATAGAAAACCATAGGAAATTGTCTAATCTAGTTAATTTGGCGTACTTTTGTAGTCTTTTGCATTTTAACAAACATACTTAGCAACAAAACTAAAAGAAATATAATTGCAAGGGGTTTAAGAAATGATTTCCACTAAAGTAAATACTGTCATATCATATTTGAAGTTCTTATAGGTTATGTAGATCGATTAGTCTAAAATTTATAACAGACTACTAACAAAAGTACTCACCTTTTGGGCTGTGTCCATTACTAATCAAATTGTTTGAAGTTGACCTTTGACCTAGTTGACTTTCAAGTGTAGAAGCCAGAGATGTAGTTCTCGTAATACTGCTTTCAACTTGAGTAGGTAGATTTGAACTGAGTAATAATCTTAAATCATGGACGCCATTGTTTGGTGCTTCATTTGCGGATGACAGTGACACACATGTTGAGTTGCTACTCGGACTTATGATAGTTGCCAAATCACTGCATTTCCAATTTGCAGGGTCAGTTGAGGTTAAGTTTGAGGCTTGGTTGGAGTTTTGAATTCTATTCGGGCTAGGAATTGCAACCCAACTCTGATTTCCATTATTTTGAACCATTGGTTGTCTTGGAGTAATATCTTCAAGAATCTTATTAGTATCAACTGTATTTTCGTGCAACAAACCTGAGTACATCCCAAGCAAATCATGCCAATTCTCAGTTTCTACTCGATTTTCTTGAATCTCGGCAGGGTGTGGATTTGATTTGTCGTTAATTAGCTTCTCTGGAGTCAAGGGTGTCCATGAAGAATTTCTACTGTGGCCAATCCCATTCCCACGAAGAATCCAATCATTCCCATTATCACCAATTCCATTCCCTTGTAAAAGTATCCTTTCCATAGGTGAACTCCAAGGATTCCCATAATTGATCGTAGTACACGATTCTTGTCCACTTACAGTTCCATTATGCATCAGCATTGGCCTTTTTGAAGCCAATGTAGGATCCCCACCACCGACAAGTCTGTTTCCACCGTTCATCGTAGTGCTAGAACCCTGAGTGTGCCCATTTCCATTCTCATGTGGAATTGGCATTCCTTGAATCACAGGCCTCCATGAATTCCTATTATCATTTTGAGGGATTCGAAAATCTCTCTCAAAGTTCATTCTAATACTCTACGAACAGGAATCGAATTCAATTACACTGTTGCAGTTGATATTCCCTAACAACTATCTGCTTAACTAAAACCGAAATCTTAGGATCAAATCATTAGTCTTGAATTCTAATGTCCATTGTCTGAATCTAACCTGCCAAAAGCCCCAAAGTTCATTTTCACATCAAAGTGATTATCCATCTAAATTGTATAATTCAGCAAAAAAAAAAATTACAAAGAGATATACATGTCAAAAACAAGGGAAATTATTAGTGTAGAACCCAGGCATTGTATTTATTTATTTAGTTTTTCCCCCCTCTTTTAAGTACACAGAAATACTAAATTCATGCATTTAATACCAACAAAAGCATGATATGTTCAGCAATTGAAGAAAAGTTCTCAAAGATCAGCAGAAAAAGAGGGGAAAAAAAGGAAAAGAAAAAAAAAAAGATTACAATTTTTAAATAAGAAATAGTTAATCACCGATTCATTAATTAATTAACCAAATATTCGAAATTTAAGAAGAAAAAAAATCAAAACAGCAGAATGGTAAATTTGTAAATTCATGAATTTAATCCCTCAATTGCAAATTGAGGTTTCGAATTGGTTGAAACGAAATCAAATTGAAACCTTGGAGAGTTATAACAGAATCATATGTGTAATAATTCGTATGAAATTGGAAATCACGCCAATTTTAATGAAAACATTAAATTAGAAATGAAAGACATTAGATAGAAATTGACAAATTATAATTCAGGTGAAGCTGAGCTCACAGATCTGAGGCTCAGGCGTCATCGCCGGAGCAATTCGCCGGAGAACAGGTCAATGTCGGATAGCCAAGTAAGTATGTGTGTGTTTATTGTGTGTGAGAGAGGTAGAGAAGTAAGAGGAAAGGGGTTAACAAATATAGTAGTAAATAGTACATGAAATAATATATATAAATATTAATATTAAATTTATTAATTCTAATAAAAAAAGGCAGATGGTGATGTGTGCAAGTCCCACATTTGTTAAATCTCATTCATAACCTTAAAAACAAGCGAACTCACATGTAACTCTCTTTCATTTACTTTTTTTTACTTTACAAAATACACTGAATTTATCTACGTAAAACCGCGATAATAAATAGTTTCTATATGTTTTTCTATTTTTAAAAAGCGGTGACTAGTTTCACATGTTTTTTGCTTTCAAGAAAAGAAAAATGTTAATCGGCTTATCACATTTCACTGAGCTTTTTAAGGTTTTTTTTTTGCAAAACAATGATAAATATTTTATACTTATTTGTACGAGTTGTTCGTATTATATGCAGAAATTATGATTGCAAATGATGATATATGATTCTTCTTGATCCAATGTGTGTGCTTGTTTATAGAGGAAGAGTGTATGTGTGCTAATTATATGTGTTTTCTTCATGTGTGTTTTTAAGAGGAAAAAACGAAAAAGACAGAATATTATTTATATTATATATATATACACACTATTAAATAAAGAGTTATAATTGGTTGCTTACAATCTTAAAGTCGTCAAAAGTCAATGTCTTATAATCGGTAGGCCCTACCCATACATTATATCTACTAATCTACGTGTAGTGATTCTTATTTCTTTATCTTTTTTTATTTATTATTATTATTATTTTCTTTAGGACTTCAAATATATACGAGTACATACTTTGTACTTGTATACAATCACATATTAATTAAATATTTTTGTCTCCTATGAGATTTCAACATATAACTTATTGATTGATAAGTTCTCTGTATTGTCGATTAAAAATTCGATTTTATTTGTATATATTTACATATATTATTAAAAAAAAAATCCCCATATGTCAGTAATTAAGTTTATTTATGATATTCCCGCCCATACTTCTTAAATCATGATGTGACATCTAATTCTACTGTCAATTTTTATTTTGATATTATCATCCAGTAAATATATAATATTCAATAAATGGAATTCCATTTTTCATCCGGTTGTATATAATTATTGTCAACTTCAGTCGTATGTATATATAATATATATAATATAAAGGGAATGTTCAAATGGGTATCGATTAAAAGTTGTGAACTTATGAAAATCACAAGAGTATGTGATTGTTCACATGTAATTAACTTTATATACATGTGAATATTAATATTTGTTCGAATGAGAAAAAAAAATGTCAACAATCATAAAATTGCGTATAGAAATACGTAAACACGCATATGTTCACAACTGAATAGCTCATACGTGACAAATCGATTAAAGGTAATTAATATGAATTCTAACACATAATTTTTTGATTTTGGATATCGTTTATTATTTACATCCGCATTATGAAAGTGTGTAAATGACCATAAATATTACCCAAAAGCAAAGCAACAATTGGCATTTTGCTTTTATAAATAGAAAGAAAGTATTGTACATTCTAAACTATGTTTGGTCTACATCCTTGTCCGGTGATAAGTTTTTTAAATTGACTATAGAAACTTTTGTTACCGTATAAGTTTAAAACTTTATATAAACATAAATTGATTGAATTTGAATATTTTAATGTTGTGACTAAATATTAGTTAGAGACACATATTCATTGGTATCTTACTTCTATATCTATTCTTTTTTGTTCACCATCATCATATTTTAACACGATATTTTAAAAGTTATAAGAATTCTTTGTCGAAGTTTATGTATTAGGGGAGCATAACTGTGATACGAACTTATTTTGTACTAGACTCATCGATACAAACTCATCACATCACATACTAGTGTTTATAGTAAAAAGTTAAGTAGAAAGTAGCCCTCCAAATGGCCAAATTTGCAATATTCTTTTCTTGAAGATATTTCTTTTTAAAAAAATACATTTTTAGGTGCGAATTTGACCTACCCCGTAGATTATACATACCACGTACGGGTTTTTTTTTATTCTCTAAAATTATATAATTTTTTTATTGGAAAAGTAGTGCATTTATACTCTTACACTAATATTTAAATTTAAATACGCCATGCAAAATACTTATTGGTATATGCAGATAAGGCATGGTTGTAGCAAGGTTGATGGTCCCTTAGATATTCAATGTCTCATTAAAGGCAACTGAAGACAATTTTTCATATTTAAATAAAAGTTACATCATTATATTTTGTTACATACTATTAATACATCATATTTTATTTGTTTTATTAAAGGTCATTACGCATTTTAAGATGTAAACAAATATCTTGATAGTACCAATTTAGTTTACGACTTGTAAGTTATGGTTAAATATGCGTTTTGTCTCTTTAATAATGGAATCCCATTAATGAGCAATTTGGATGTACATTATGCCCCTTTGTATTTGCTACACTCCAACATAGGACCAATAAAAAATATTCATATTCGAATTCGTTGTTCGAAAATTTGAGATTTTTCGGATTCCGATTCAGATATCAATTTTTAGATAATTCGAATATTTCGGATATCCGATATCCGAAAAATCTAAAAACATTTCCAATTTTTTTCTAATATTTATCTAATATAAAAAAGATAAAAGAATTGTTATTATTGAATTTTAATTAATAATGATATTATGTGGTCAAATGTTTAATAATTTTGATACATGAACTCATAACATAAGTTTTAATTATATAATGAGATATTTTTTTAAGTTTACAAGTTGATTTCTATTATTTTTGGATATTGGGATATCTGAGTTCAGATACTCAAAAATTCAAATATCCGAATTTCGAATTCGGATTCGGATAGTAAAATCAGGTATCCAAAATTTAGGATCTCCGAATTTCCTGATATCCGACTTTGAACGCCCCTACTCCAACATTATATGACGCCTAATTAAGACATTCAAAGCTTTATGTTGTCAAATATATCACTTTCATAGTAAAAGATACATTTTGATGTTATACTCAAATTAGGCGTTGACGAAAATGGAGTAATAGAAACGTTGAGTGTATTGTGGGAAGGAAGTCCAATTACTCAGCTAGTTATTACACTTGTTAAATGAAAAATGGGGCGGTGAAATTAAAACCGTAAATCTTTAATATTTATGGTAACTCATATTGCCATGAAAGTTAATGGGCCTCAGTTTGTGGTATCAACGTTTCATGACTATCATATGCAACTTTCACGACTTCAATATATTTTGCTTAAAGAACTCTACTACGTTAGTATGGAGAATGATTGGTGATGTGCAGTGTGCACCTAATTTAAGTGCTATTAAAATAGAATGGAGGGCTAAATATGTATATTTAGAAAAGTTTGTATAATAAAGGATTCCCATTGGTCAACCGCATGCACATAATACGTGGAGTCAACAACAAATGTGATTTCGGGCTGGGTCACTAAATCAAAACGATCCTCATCAATGGACTACACACATACAAGATTAGATGGACCGCGTTTTTCGTTTAACATTACTTTCAAGTCTTCAAGATACAAAGACAAGAAACGGGCACAACCGGTTGAGAAAGAACAGATTGTTATTGGGCTGGGCTCAAAATTGGCTTTTGGTTTTAGTCCATGACACCATAATTATAGAATAACCCGTGTTGATTATTGCTAGAAAGTGGAGGGAACACTTAAAGTCGGCCGCCAAAAATGCAAATATAAAATCACTATAATACGGATTTAAGATTTTGTATAATATATAAAATCCAACTTTTATTATCGTTCATAGATTTTACTCTTTTCTCTGTCGATGGCCTCCTGCATATATTTGTTGCACGAAGTCATGGTTACACGCGTGGTATACGGTTTACATCAACCAGGTAACGGTTATTTCCTTATTATTATCATGTGATGCGATGCGATGCGATACGGCTTATGAATACAGTAAATTTTAGGGTAAATAATGAAACCCGAAAGTTAACTGCAGTCTTTTTACCACTTTGCAGTTGGCATATATAGATATAAATTACATTGTGTATGGCTTATATGATGAAGGCAAATACATTCCTTGCACAAACAATATATATGAGATCCAAATTTTGTATTATTAGATAAGCTGTCTGAAACTAAACACATGTATTTTAAAAATAAAAAGAATCTATCCCCCTAAGTTACCTCTCTCTTATGTAAGGATGGTCTAAATTGGTAGTAAAAGAATGGGGAAATGAAATAATCATAATATCAATCTAGCTCGCAAACCGCGTTTTTCTGATAATGTCACTGCGGTTGCCATTAATCAAGCATGGAGAATTGAATGTACAACAATTGGTTAGTCTCTGAGATCTCTCTACCACAATTCTTTAACCTGGAGCTTTATCTTTGTTTGATAGCTCATTTATTTGCCTTCATCTTTTGTGCTAGTAACTTACTTGCTGAGAAATGTAGCCTAGCCATTAGAGGTCTAGGAGCTCTCTTTATCCGATCGAATCCTCTTACACAAACAAACCCTGCAAATATTTCAACAGAATACCATTGTAAATTTTAACTATAGTAGGAGACTCTAAAAGCGTATACAATGTGAAGTAACAAAAGCTTGGCTTTAATTTGGTATTTTCTGCTCTTCAACGTGTGTAGGTTTGTAACAAAGATAAAAACACACTTCATTTTGTGATGCATATCGTGTAAACATTTAACTTATGTAGGATTAACGTTCTTTAATTTATAACTTAATTTGAGAATTAAAATGATACATACCTTTCCAAAAGCAGTATTGAATTCCCTCGGTACTTAACCCTAGCAAAATAACATAAATTATTGTTAAATTTTAGTTGAAAAATCATTTTAACTTTTGAAGATAAGCAATATATGGTTTATGAGCTTACCTTTGAAGATGGTTGTTACAGAAGTCCCAAAGTAAACTTTTCTTCTTGGCAAATTCCAAATCCATGCCCTTGGAACATCAATAGGTTTAAGGCTTGATTCATGATCTGCAAACATCTGCAAATTGCACATATACAGATTACATGCTACCATAATTTTTATTGATCCAGAATTATATGTCTGGAAAACTAGAATATGCAACACTTTATCAACTGGAAATAGAAGTAATACCATTTGATTGATATAAAATGTACTCTGGAATTTTAGGATTACATACCTCATTCACTTGGAAATACGTGCCATTGAGCGGAAAGCTCCCTCGCATTGCTGTTCTACATGGTATCTATTATGGAAGTTTATAAAAACTAGTTGGTATAACTTGTTTTACGCGATAGTTACAGTAGTATGCATCATGTATATTATAAATAAGGCTTCTCACCAGAATAGTGCCTCTAACCACTTGTGAATTTGCTTCCTTTACGTTGTTGCATGAAAAGCATGTTGCTCGATCGCATAACTGGCCTGATTGTTGGGCCGGACATTCTATTTCAGGCGGCTGTACTGAATTTGCAGTTTCACCTGATAGGACATTCAAATTAGGAGAAGCATGTCTTAGATGACTACGGCATAAAACTAATGATTAGGGCATAGTGACACAAGTTTTCTTATGTAGCAATAACTTTTCACCAACCTGGTGTCCAGATTGCCAGGAGATAGTGACTTGGGTCATCGGGTTCTCTTTTGTCCAACTGAAAACCGTAGAATGTGGAAGTTAGTTGGTTATGTACATGCATGCGTTAAAAAAACGGCAGTAGCAAAAATACTAACCCCTTCTAAAAGCGGATGTGAATCTGGAAGTTCATACCTGCAGCAGGGTGAGAGGAATTAAATGACAATGTATTATACATAATTACCCTTTATCTTTTAACCCTCCCGTGTCATTTTCACCGTTGAAAATATAGACATCCATCATAAGTAGAACTTTAAAAACTTACACTAGATGCTCTGTTCGAAGCCGGCTAACATCCTTCAGTTTAGGTGTAGGGATAGAAGCAACATTAGGGTTCAATGCAACTAATGCTTTGGATATATTATCTTGAAGTTCCTTGCTATCTTGAATTATGTTTTGCAAATTAGTTGTGAATTCTTCCATGTTGAGTTTGATACTCGGGATTTCATCAGAATCGTCTTCATAGTACTGATCCTCAATGTCACTTATCGTTATTTCTGCAGTTTCAGGCTCAGGCGTACTTGGCTCCTCAATGATTGGCTCACATATCTTCCTGATTGTATTGAATTCGTTCTCAGCTGGAGGTAGCGGCAACGGCAGCGGCATCGGCATCTTAGCCATAGGTGGTATCGGAGTTGCAACTGGAGCATCTGAAGTCACTATTCGTTTCTCTTCTGGGCCAGGGAGAGCAAGCCTTGCACTGCCCGATAAGATGTTAGTTATATAGTCATATTTATAACACTGCACCATAAGATGTTAGTCATGTTAATATTTAAGAACACGCTTCTATCTTTATTTGATTGCTAAATGATTTATTTATTAGTTTTCAGGTTCTAGTTCAGCTCCATGCATTTATGATCGCAATAAGATAGATCCGGGAATATCAATAATATTCCTCTAGGTAATCTAATCACCTTCTAAGGTTGTTATAATTGATTAACTAGTTGATTGGTGCTCATGAGTTTTCGTGTGGTAGATTTGTTCTAGTATATGTGTGCATTATTTTTAATGTACCATGATCTTGTTTTCATTAAGTAGTTTCCGAAAGAAACTAGCTTATGAATGGAAATGTTACTTGAACGATGAGTGGACAATTCTGTAACTGTTACTCTTCTTTATTGTGAAGATTAATCTATCTTACATACCCTTCTAGTACAATGTTTTGTGCAACAGAATGTGATATATGCACATGTTCATCGGCTCATCGCTCCCTCTGATTTGCGAATAAAAAGACAGAAAGCATTGTTGATTGAAAGTTGATATTCGAACTTTGTAGTTTCAATTCTATAAGTTAATATGAACTCGTATCAGTAAAACTAAAATTAGGATTCCAAATGTAGGTGTCAATTTAACTAGAGTATAATTGCTGAATATCGAATCTGTGGTCATGCAATGCTTCATACTCTATCGTGTGAGTTATTAAAAGAAGCTGATTTTTTTTATTGATTATCATACCTTGCAAAAGCACTGGCGAAGTGTCTGCACTCAGCTCTCATCGGACATGCATTACAGTTTGGCTTACTCTTTGTGCAGAAAACCTTCATTTATATTTACGTAGTCATCAATAAATTTGTACTCGTAATTTAAAAATGACAGATCTAGGAATATAGGTGTAAATAGTGACATACCTTTCCAAATGTAATCATTTGATAGTGTAGCTCATATCTGCCAAAGAACCAAATGTTAGTCGGTTAAACAAGTATCTACATGTTTATTTCCCCGTATTTATTTTGTTTAGGGATAAGAATTACTTACAAAGTCAACTGGTCCAGCTTGCACAGCCTGGGCCAAAGGTATTTTTGAATAGACTCCAACACTGGATACCTGCGCGGAAAGTTAATCAGCATCCTTTTTATAACTTAATCAATGTGTGCTGCAGGAACTACTATATACTTACATCTCCAGTAGATGTAGTTGGAGGGATTCAGGTAGTGGTTGGAGAGGCACCCACCCTAGTCTCACTGCTATCCTCCCAACATTTGTGTCGACCTGGAAAACGATATCATGTAAGTAAATATTACTCTACATGTCAAATTTGTAACAATTCTTGCTCTTATAATCAACATTCACTTACTGGAAAAGCAAGATGATGAAGTGTTAATAGGCGAACACATTCCACACTTTTCAGTCCCAATCCCCGAAAACTCAGCAAGTAATCCCTATAATGCAAAAGATTAGTGGGAACTTAAAAGCTATAAATTGCATGTATGCATTCGGATGGCCTACTTTGCTTTATCAGGGGGTGCGTCTCTCAACCATTCAAGGTCAATTGCTCCATGATCTCTCACCAGGCGGTTAAGGAAATCCTGCATATACACAATAGATATACTGAAAGATACAACAAAAATACTAACTAGTAAACACATGATTGGAAGACTTTGTAGTACCTTCATCCTATCAGCTAACATGTTGTTCATTCCACGTTCTCTGATAGCATCAGAAATCTCGTTGACATGGGCACATCTCAGTGCTTCATAATCAAGCGAGTCTGATGCGTCTTTGTTTCGCTCTTTTCTTTCACAGTTGGACAGTGCCTCCTTTCTCAAGCTATCCCAGTCGATTGTTTGTTTTCTTTCATCTGCAGCTTTTACCTTTCTCCCCTTGGAACTATTTGGGCCTGGCCCACTTGGTGGATCATGAGAAGCTTTTTGCTCTTTTGAGTTTGCTTCATTGACTGTATTCTCAAATGAATTTTGCTTATCCACTTCAGAGATACTATCCTCAATGTTGATAGGTATTCCTCCAAACATTGGGATGTATTCCTGTATAAGATTTAGCAGTGGACCAGACTGTTTATGAGTTTTAAAGCCAGTTGTTACATCCTCTGCTTGTGAGTTTGATCCTGAACTTGACCTAAATTCATCAACGGTTTGAATTGTGGAAGAATAAAAGGAATCTTGCGATAGAATGACTTCTGCCCCTGATATACTGCTATGCTTATCTGTTGGACCTTTAGTTGATGAAGTTCGATGCGTCATGTTCTCAGATGATTCTGAAGATATTATCGTTTCATGACATTTTATGAATTCAATCGGCTCTGATACTTCATACGGCCTGTCTCGTGCTCTATCTTGGCAGCATACTTTGTTGGTGGTTGTTGACTTAAGGGGGAATCTTGCTGCAAGAGACATGAAGGCAGAACTGCATATGTTGCAAGAAAAAGAATGTTAATCAATTTGTATCATCAACAGGCTCCGACCATAACTGGATAACACAAGATAAAAAGTTCACCTAGAAAGATGATCGGAAACATTTTGTGTGAGAAAGACACCAATCACTGAGTCAACCACGGATCCTTTCCATCGTGAGAATCTTCTATCTCCTGAAGAAGGTATTAGTTTAAAATGGAATACTGTAAAGTAAATGAAAGTATATAACTCACTTGATTTAAGCAATTAAGGGAGTTTTCAGATAACTGATTTATAACACTAAGCATTTATATCCAATTCTAGCTTTGATCTATACCAAAATTGCTTAATCCATTTGAACTAGTTTCCACATTATCACTATTCCAATAGAATGTAAAAATCTAGAAATTTAAATGATTTATACCTTGAACAAGATGCATACGAGCAATGAAAGAGTCTGCTCGTCCACGAAACACTCGCCTTTCATCTTCCCACCATTTTTCTTTATCCTTATCTGTTGTCTCGGCACCCTCACTTCCTTCGATACCCATTAATTGTTTCCAAACTCGTTCTGTTTCTGTGTCGAGGTCTACTCTAGGACGTGGAGTTCGTTTCTTGATAGGCTCAAATGGGATCATGGCCTCACTACCTCTGTACAAAATAAGTTCATTTTGCAGTTTCTTATTCCCACCGTAGATGTGTAAACCTTCTAGCATATGTGTAATTGTTTCAACTGAAAGTTCAGCTTTCTTTTTTCTTTGTCGTCCTGCAGACACAGCTAGAAATTTCAGACACGATAAACTCTGTAACATTGTAAAAATTAAAAACCATGACTTTATTCAAAAGTAGAGGTAGCAATATTTACCCACCTTACGGATCAATGGAAATTTCTCTATAATGGCTCAAAATGAAAAGGTTTGCTTTAATGGGAATGGGTTAATAGGTTGAAAGACTCCCACTATATATTCAAAATGCATAAAACCTCCTAGATAGTTAGCATTGCTATAAAATTGTTTTTGTAATCATATCTAATACATAAACATAAATTACTTTTGATAATCACAAAAAGGAAAGGCCAAAGTCGTCTTTGTATGTCAGCCCAACCTGACAGGCCGATAGTAAAAAGTACATGCTCAAAACCAGACATGTTTTGACTAGTTACCCAACCCGCCCATTTTGCCACCTTTATTAAAGATGCTTTATGCTGTTTTTAAATAAGTACCTCTTGCTATTGTTGAGGCTTCCTGATAACCTTTTAAGTGAGTGGGATGTTGTTGCTGAAGATTCTGGCTCAATCCATCTAATCTTTGGTTATATGATTTTGGTTTTGCATTTTGCTTCTTTTCTAATGAAGTATCAGGGTACGTCGTAATTGCATATCTAGAGTCCCCTTTTGGTGTAGTTGGCATTGGCTTCCAGCTGATCATTGCAGCCTGAGTATAGTTTGGTGCTCTCCTCGTGTGGGGTTGCATTCCAGGTAGCACATGTTGCTTCTGAAGATAATGTTTAGCATCCATCGGTGGTCGGAACTGATGGCGGTCAACGCCATTAACCACCGTACAAGATTGGTTGACTTTTCCACAAGAATTCAGTAACTGCATGGCCGAGCCATTTCTGTAAATGCCATTACTTTGTCTCGCGTTATCTTCAAGAGCTTGATACTCGCTTTGCATCTTCATTTTCTTGTGATTTTCAAATAGAGTGCTGCTCAAATTGTTTTGGTCAGAAGAACGGTGTGCAACCCCTAACAAAAACTTCTGGTATAGCAAGAGTGAATCCATGGCGTTTACATTAGAACTCTGTCTCTTGATACCTCTTCTTTCATCTATAGTCACCATGCCTTCACTTGTGAAAGAAGGAGGGGTACCCTGCACATATGCTGGCACCGTACTTGCTTGAATGAAATGTTCTTTTATTCCAACACGGTCATTTACCTTATTATACTTGTTCTTCCATGTATCTTGTCTTGGACTTATGGTCATATTTTCCGCAGAGACATCTAAAGCATGGTTCTTTGCTTTAGCAAGAGGTGTGGCTGGAACATTTGTCTCACCATGCATAGTGCCATCGGTATATTCATTCTGATGTGTCACATGTACTCCATTGATTCTTCTATTTTGTTGCATTTCTTGAGAATTCAGATTAACATATATCTCCTGTTGGCTTCTTATATTTTCATGGCTATCATCTTGTGCTGCACACTCCAAGTCAAAGTTCAGCTTCTTTTTGCATGATGTGGGTGGTGTTTCAACAACTGATGGCGGTTCACTATTTAAGTGGTCAAGGCCCTTCTTACGCACATACTTTCTTTTCGCAACACTTTCCACTGGGGTGTTCTCGCCTGAAGTATTCACTCCCTGTTTCCTCACATACTTCCTTTTAACTCGGGTCTCATTTGTAGAAACATTTGTTGGATCTTTAGGCTTTGGTGTTCTTCTTGGTTTCCCTTCTCTAATCACCTTTGGACGGTGTTTTTTCTTTCTACTGGGAGTCTTTTGCTGGGGGGTTTGGTTCAAGTCAATGAACTGTTCATCTCTCTCGTTAGAAACACTGCGTTCTTTTTGTGTTGTTGACATGGCAGAAGGTGGGGAGTCTTTAATGGTCTGTAATAGTTCATTGAATAGATAATCTGCATCTTTTGTTGATATGGTTTGATTATCATAGCTGTCTCTTGCTGTAGTTGAGGTTTCTTCTACTGGAAAGTTGACCTTTTCTGCTACCCACTGACAATCGTTATGTTTTTGTTGGTTATAAGGTGTGACTGGAGCAAACGGGAAATTTTTCTCTCTATTGGGAGTCTCTTGCTGGGGGGTTTGGTTCAAGTCAATGACCAGTTCATCTCTCTCGTTAGAAGTAATGTGTTCGTTTTGTGTTGTTGAAATGGCAGAAGGTGGGGAGTCTCCAATGGTCTGCAATAGTTCATTGAATAGATAATCTGCATCTTTTGTTGATATGGTTTGATTATTATTGCTTTCTTTTACTGGAGTTGAGGTTTCTGCTGCTTGAAAGTTGACCTGTTCTGCTACCCATTGACAGTCTTTATATTTTCGTGGATTATATGGTGTGACTGGAGCAAAAGGGAAAGAATCAAGGATGCTAGAGGCTGCTGCATCTGGCTTCAATGTTGGTGGTGAACTTGGGTTGTAGGCATGTTGGTTAGCAGCTGGGAATCCATCTGTGAGAAACAAAATTAACTCTCATTATTGAATATGTATATCGCTGCGAGTAAATGGGTGAATTTTCCATTTTGTTGCTAAGTGATTGTGATACCTGTTTATATATTAAACCAATACTAAGATATGCATAAGTAAATTATCCTAATCGTCGTATTTTTATATTTGTTGCAATAAACCATAAGAAATTGTTCCTAATGTTGCTAATTTGGGGCACCTTTGTAGTCTTGCTTTTCAACAAAGATGGTTACTTTGCAAGAAAACCAAAATAAAAAATAAAAAATGCAAGGTTTGAGTAATAATTAACACTAAAGTAAATACTGTTATATCATATTTGAAGTTCTTAAAGGTTTTGTAGGTTGATGAATCTAAATAATTAACAATAGTACTCACCTTTTGGGCTACCGATCAAATTGTTTGAAGTTGACCTTTGAGCTGGTTGATTTTCATGCATAGAAGTCCAAGATGTAGCTCTCATAATATTGCTTTCAACTCGAGTAGGTCGATTTGGATTGAGTAATAATCTTAAATCATGAACGCCATTGTTGGGTGCTTCATTTGCAGATGTCACACATGTTGAGTTGCTACTGGAACTTATGATAGTTGCCAAATGACCGCATTTCCAATTTGCAGGTTCAGTTGAGGTAAAGTTTGAGGCTTGGTTGGAGATGAGATTTCTATGCGGGCTAGGTCTCACAACCCATTTCTGATTCCCACTATTTTGAATCACTGCCGGTGGTCTTGGATTGATATCTTCAGGAATCTTATTAGTATCAAGTGTATTTTGTTGCAACACACCAGTGTACATCCCAATCAAATCTTGCCAATTCTCGGTTTCTACTCGATGTTCTTGCATCTCGACATGAGCTGGATACGGTTTCTCATAAATTAGCTTTTTGGGAGTTACCGGATTCCATGAATTTCTACTCTGGCCGATTCCATTCCCATGATTAGTCCAATGATTCCCATTTGCGCCACTTCCATTCCCATGAAGAGTGCAATGATTCCTATTTTCACCACTTCCATTGCCATGAAGAGTGCAATGATTCCCATTTTCACCACTTCCATTGCCATGAAGAGTCCAATGATTCCCATTTTCGCCACTTCCATTCCCTTGTAGAATTATCCTCTCCATAGGCGAACTCCAAGAATTTCCGTTATTGTTTGTCGTACACGATTCTTGGCCACTTACAGTTCCATTATTCATCAGCATTGGCCTCTTTGAAGCCAATGTAGGATCCCACCCACCCACAATTCCATTTTCACTGCTCATTGTAGGCCTTGAACCCTGACTATGACCAATTCCATTCTCACGTGGAATAGGCATTCCTTGAATTAGAGGCCTCCATGAATCCCTATTCTCGTTATAAGGGATTCTAAAACCTCTCTCAAAGTTCATACCAAAACTCTACAGCCTACAAACCAGAATTGAGTTCAGTTACTTTCTTGCTGCTAATTTATCCCTGAGTTATATCCGTTTCACTAAAACTGAAATCTTAGGACTAAAATATCAGTCTTGATTAACATAACCTGCCAAAAACCCCCAAAATATATTCTCTTTTTAGTGATCATCCAGCTAGAAGTATAATTCAGCAACAAAATTACAAAGAGATATGCATGTAAAAAACAAGGGCATTTTTTAGGGTCAAACCAGGACATTGTATTTATTTATTTCTTCTCTTCCAAGTCCACAGAAATTAAATTCATGCAATTAATACCAATGGAAAATCATGATATATTCAACAATTCCAGGTAACTTCCCAAAACAAAAAATAAAAAATAATAATAATAATTTACAATATTTCATATAAAGGTTAAAAATCAGCAATCCATTAATCAACCAAATATTCGAAACATAAGAAAAGAATTAAGAAAATTAAAACAGCACAATGGTACATCTTTGTAAATTCATGAATTTAATTCCTCAATCACGAAATGAGGTTTAAAATTTATTGAAACGAAATCAAATTGAAACCTAGAGAAGTAAAACAGAATCATATGGATAGAAATTGTAAATTTGTAATTGAGATGAAGCTGAGCTCACCGATCTCAGGCTCAGGCGTCATCGCCGGAACAATTCGCCGGATAACCAAGTCAATGTCGTATAGCCAAGTAAGTACGGATGTGTGTGTTTGTATTGTGTGTGAGAGATCGAGAAACAGAAGGGAGGGGTTAACAAAGATAGTAATACCAGTAGTACAGAAATACTACTTCCGTGATTCCGTCCCATTTTAATTGAAGTTCTTTTAACTTAACAATGGACTTATTGTCTCATAATAAACGTTCACTTTCAGTCGATCGTCAAATAGAAAAAGGCTTTAAAGATAATAGTGTATTAATTATTAATTATGCATACTAAATTATTTATATGTTTAAAGTTGACAATTTAACTGAGACCATCAAAAAACATTTAATATTTTATTTATTTATCTATTGATAGAAAGTCAGAGGTGGATAAGAAATAAAAACAAGACAAGTCACATTTAATATTTCAATTACTTTTTTGTAATTGTTATATTTTCTCAATAACAATCGTAGGATGACACTCATATAGTTTGTACTGCGTTGGTGAGCTTTTTGTACAACGATTCAGTTTGTGTACCCACGCATACTTAAAAGTAAAAGTTGAAAATTACACTTACTAATTAGCTTTTCGAGTTTTTCGATTTTTTTCGGGTTTGCATCAAGAGGATCGGCTCAGTTTTACGGTACATAAAACTGTTCATGATATATTATAGAGTATACATATTAATGCTTTATGTAATAACATAATAAAAAATATATTATAAATATCATTAGCTTTATCCTAAGATACATATAATAACTTTATAATAAGATGTAGGTTGATTATTAAAATACAATGATTTAAGTTCTCATATTCATTGGGTTATGAGCAACGATCAACATAAGACTTGCAAAAGGCTAGGCCACATCTTAAATCTTATAGGAAGCGAGATTGTCACATCTTAAATCTTATAGGAAATGAAATTATTATGTGATCATTATAAAATTTTAATTAATTAAATGTTCAATTTTAATAAAAAGATAATGATAAAATATATTATATAATTAAGAAAAACAATATTGTCTATTACTAATTACCTTTTTCTAAGTATCCAATTATTTAATGAAAAAGTAATTAAGTAAATAATAGGTTTCACATAGAAAGATAAGGTGTGTGTTTCTTTTTAATGAAAGTTTAAAGTTTTACTTTTATTTCTTTAACAATATGTTTACTATCTTGATAATAACCATTACATTTAATCAATTATCGTACTATGAATTGAATTTACGTATTAATAATTAGTTTGATTATTCGTTTCTAATTGTATTTTTTTACTTTGAAACGGTGTGTGTGTATGTACGTAGATTTAAAACTAGTACCAAATACGGTGTATGAGATAACCAAAAGAAGAGAAAATCACCTAATTACCTTAACTACCAACACGTTACGAAATTAGTTGGATAGTTTTGTATTAAAAATAAAGATTCTATCTTAATTATTATTTTTTCAGATAAGGGAATTTAGGTGATTTTCTTCTCTCCTTTTTTCCCCAAAAGAAAGACAAAATCTATCTAAATCTAATTCTAATATTGTAATGGTAAAAAGAAGTAAAACCCATATTACCATTTGATATGCACGTGTTTACAAGTTCTGGTTAAATATGCGTTTTGTCCCTGTAATTATGGAATCTCATTTTATGAGCAATTTGGATATGAAATAGAAAAGGATTACATTTATATCCTTACAAACCTTCGTAATTACGTATATATATATCCTTGTAAAATTTATAATTACGTTAATGTCTTTCTAAACCTTAATAATATTCACGTATATCCAAATGAATAATTAAATTGTTGATAAATGACTTTCATTTTTCATAATATTACCTGAACATAAACTAAAAGCTCAAATGACCAATTTATCCTTCCTCTACATCAAACCTTTCTATGATTCTATCTCAGGCGAGTCCTCGAGTTCTTCATGCCAAGCAATCTCAATAACCTCCATTATTACCCCACTAGTTTTTAAAGGGGTTTATACTTCTATTTTATCAATTTATTTAATTTAATCAATATCTCACCTATTTAGGTCAACCCTTTCTGACGGTTTTTATGTCTCCATTTTCAGTTTGCATAAAATGGAATCTTTGCACCTTCATGCGATGGTTTTCAATTCTTAAAATCTTCCTATATTTGTTTTAAATTAAAATAATAATAATCAGTAACTTGATTTAGTCTATGTATTTGTATTCTAATATCGGAGATTGTCACTAGTGTTGGAGTTTAAGAAATCTTTATGGAGAAGAAGGGTAATTGAGTCAGTTAATTATTAGTTTGTATTTATATAAGAGTTTAAAAGGTTAAAACCATTTAATAGTGATTTAATTTTTTATTTGGATTCATGTGAGTATTTTCAATGTTTTGAAGAATATTAATGTAATATTATATGTAATATTGAGTTTTTGTAAGAATATAGATAAAATTCCCCCTACGAATTATGCCTTTGCATTTGCTACACTCCCACATTTAACTATTCGAGCTTTATGTTATGATATTATACTCAAATTAGACGTTGACAAAAATGGAGTAATAGTAACGTAGAGTTTAAATATGCCGGGAAGGAACTCCCAATTGCGCAGCTATTAAATAAAAATTGGGGTGGTGAGATTTTGACCCATTTATGGGTTTCTGTTTATGGTATCAATGGATCATGATTATCATCCACTTCTTTCACTAAAAGACTTTGATATATTTGGCTTAAAGAACTCTAGTTCATTAATATATACAAATTATGTCGAAATGGAGGATAGTTTCGGGCTGTGGGTGGATGGCGGATGAGGGCACCCATATGAGACAATGATAAGATTCTCTATCGGCTGTCGTTTTTTGGGTCATTCTAAAAATAACAAAATTGGGAAACTATTTACACTGTGCCCTTTTTTCATCGGTCAGTCTTTGGCGTTGTTTTGAACTTTATCTGCGAATAAAGAATACAGGGAAGTCGTTAGTACCTACCTTGCTATGATATATGTAGAAGTGGTAATTTGACTCATTTACTACTGTACGGGTAGATTTGAGTTATGTTTGAAAAAGGTATTTGATACATTAGTTGAATATATAATTTATTTATTTATTTATTATTTTTTTTTTGCATTTTATTGGAGAATAATGTGTTTGTGGACAATATCACCTGTTTCAAACCATATATAAAATAGTATACGTTTTGACATGTTATCCAACCTGCGACCGTCTTTTTTGTTACATATAGTAATGGTAGGTTTATAACGGGGCTTTGGTAAATTTTCATATAACAAACCTTGCGGTTTTTACCATAATGGAGTTGAGCTTGCAGCACTTTCTTGCGGGTCATTGTCATCCTGCATCAACAAAGTTCTTATCAGTGACACTGATTCAATGATATAAATACTTTCGAGATCTTGTAAATTATGTGTCTTGAATCATGATTGTCAGCTGGTTTCAACATAACTCGTGGAAACATATAGATTTGTTAAATAAATTAAAAATGTAGCAACAGTTGTCCCTTTGGTACTTAACCTTCAAGAAGTTGAATTTTGGAGGTGGAAATTCAAAACCAATATGAACACATCAGTCAGTTTGGGTCATGTCATATCTCTAACTTATCAAATGGGTCTAGTTAAAAGACTTGAAAGATAAGAAACGGGTCAGATAGGTTGAAAGTCATATGAAATGTCTTCAAATGCATAAAACCTTCTAAACCACTTTAACAAATCTTTTTGGATATTTATTGTAATTATATAGTTCTCGCAGCTATATTTAACACATTGAAATAGAAAATGATTAAGCTTTGTCCCGAACTCATGCTGAGCCAAACCCAACCTGCCCGAACCACCCGCTTTTCCACCCCATAGTTTGGGGAAAGGACCAAAACTAGAATATACCATGAATGGGGGAATGCTCTCCGCACCAAGATCTCTCAATCTGGTAAGCTCAGGCAAAACCACCTTTCCGAGATCCGGTCTATCTTTCCGTCTAAGCTCAGCACATTGCAATGCTAGTTTCGCAAACCCCAGGGCTTCATCTTGAGGCCAGTCAGGCACAGACGGGTCCAACATCTCACCAAACCTCCCCCTATCAATGGCGTTTTCAACATGATGACTCAAACCCATTGCAGGTCTGGCGGTAATCATCTGCAGTAACATGATCCCTAAGGAATAAACATCCGATTTGACCCCAAGCATCCCAGTTTGTTGATACTCTGGATCAATATAACAAAAGGTCCCAGCTGTTGATGTCATATGGTACTGAGTGATGTCTTCAGCAACTGAAGGAGGGAGTAATCGGGCTAACCCCACGTCGCTTATCTTTCCTACAAAGTTTTGGTCTAAAAGAATGTTTCCAGGCTTCAAGTCACGGTGAACTATGGGTTCGGGCTTGGTTTGATGGAGAAACAAAATGCCTGTGGCGATCTCTGATGCAATCTTAAATCGAATTTGCCATGATAATGGTCGCGTGTTCCCTCTTCTGAGTAAACGATCTTCTAAGCTTCCATTAGCCATGTATTCATACACCAGACAACCGTATTCTGGGCACGCTCCAAGGAGTACTACCATATTCGGATGCCGCATGCAGCTTAATACTTCCACCTGTTATGAAGAAATAAATCAACAACTTTTAGCTTATTAAAAGATTTCAAACAGTTCGCCTCTTTATATACCTCTTGTTGAAACTGTGACCTTCCTTGTGCAGCGTCAGGGCGTAAGACCTTAATCGCAACAGTGGTATTACTAAGCCTACCTTTAAAAACAGGACCATAACCTCCTTCTCCAATCTTTCTAGATTGTGAAAAATACTCTGTAGCCTCTTCAATCTCATCAATTTTGTATCTATTGTACCTAAATTGATCAGGATCATCCTCTATACTAAGTGCTTTAATTTCTGCAGTTAGTCTTTTATGTGATTCTAACTCTGCTATTCGTTTAGATGCTTCTGATTTCTCTACAGCTGCCTGGTTCTTGTGTTTTTCCTTCTCGGCCATCTCCCTCATCTCTTGCACCATTCTTTGTTGTTCCTCCACACGCCGTCGTTGGAGTTCTCCGGCCTATTTTCATGAGGTCAAATTAGTCATTTAATTCAAAAGGATCATATTTTATTTATTAAAGTCTAAAACACCTTCTGTTTTGCTGTAAGTGCTTCTTTACAGGCTGAACTATATAAATCCATCGTCCTCATGAGATCCATCTTGAGCCTTTTCGTTTCATCAGAATCATCCTGTATGAGACAAGTAGCTATACTGAAATTACACATGGATTCATGTTTTATTGACATGTAATTAAAGGTAGAAATTGAGACCACTTATGAATTGATCAACAGGAGTTATTCTTTAGCTCTAACATAACTCAAGAACTTTAGTAAAAACACTAAATCAAATGGGTCAAAAGTCCATAAAGGAGGATGTTTGGTGCGATAAATATCGTATTGTAATTTGTAATAATATAGTATAAGGGGACGTTTAAAGTGTATCAAAATGCATAAAATATTCTGGGTCATTTTATATTAGTCAGATGGGATTGTTTACCACATTTTGTGATGAAGATGATAATTCTCCATATGCTCTGGCTCCTACATAAGGCGACCGGATACTATGGTCTGAGCTTGTTGACATCCGTGTGGTTGGGCTCAGGTCCAAGTCATTATACAAAGAAACCGAGATCTGATCAGCGCTTGGACTTCCAGAGCTTACATATGATATATCAGTTTCTGATTCTGGGAGGTCCCCAAGCAGCATCAGCTTCACATTTTCTGCTCTTCCAGGTCTAGTAAATGGTGATCTAGGATCAAATATCTGTTAGGTAAAACTTCATCAGTTACATAATGTACTTCCATTAACTGTTAAAACTTACTTGAACGAGTCAAGTTCTTCAAGCACCGGACGAGGCTTATCCGGTATCTTTTCTGGTGGTGCCAACAGGTTCTCTGCTTCATGAGCAAGCCAAATTAGCAATAAATCAAACAAATTAAATGCGTAAAGAAAATCTTAAAAGAGAATAGGTCAAACGGGTTGAAAATCACCAAAGTGTATTCTAAAGCATAAAACCCTTTAAATAATTTTTTATTCTAATAATTACACTACCATTGATATTTGTAATCATAATTGACATATAAATATTTTTAGACCAAAAGTGTCTTGGGTCAATCCGACCCGACCTGCCCCTTTTGCCACCTTTAGAGAACAGTACGGGAAACAGTTGTGGTTGAATAGAAAATAAATAAGAGACCTTTAGCTTGAAAACTGCTCCTGGGGGGTGTGATTGGTGCGAAGTTATTGGTAACGGTGGTGGCATTATATTGCTCTTGAATCTGTTCATGCAGTGGAGAAACAAACGGGGGGGACTTTATAGATTTCTTTGCACTAGATATCTTTCCTTTGGAGATGACATAAATAGTGCAGAAATCTGGGGCTGCTTTCATTACATTGGTAGGAACATCAGATGTCTTGAATCTTTCACCAAGAAACATGGTCACGAAAAATCAGTTAGTAACATTTGCCCTTGGTAAAATGAAATAATACTTTTAGTAACAACATGATCACCTGATGAAACCATGTCGTGAGGATGCTCCTAGCACCAGGTACTCTATCGCAACTTGAGAAGCGTATTCTGCTAATGCTTTGGCTATGTTGTTATCTTCAAGTATAACGTCAATGCATTGTACCTGCAATCATAAAAAGACCGAGTCAATAAACAGTAGTGGTGGAAAAATGGGCGATGGGTTAAAAAAGGCAACTTCTTTACTAGTGGTAATGGGCTGGGCCAAGTTTTATTGACTCGAAATATCCTTTTAAATAAACTTTGATAGATCATTTGGGTTAACTAAGAATGCAAGAATATTTTATAATGATTTAGGAGAAATACACATATCGTGACTCGACCCGTCTCGACGCGTTCAGATAAATGGGTTGAAATTGACACCTCTACGAAAGCAGGAGAGAATAAGAGATGGAACTTAAAGAGGAACAAACTCTTATGAGAACCCAAAAGGGATAATGTTTTTTCTTTGAGAAAACCAACATTGTCTATCACAACAGGCAGAAAGGTGCATACGTTTTTACGTGTACAGAAGCAACGAAAAGTGTTGAACAAGTCTTTAATTTGCTTCTCATTTTGTTGCTTAATCGCCTCATCAGCTCCTGCATAAAAAATTTAATCGTTTTTCTCAAAACAAATGAATACTTACTGCAGTTTTACATCATACAAAGGCTACATATATTGATTGTGCGAATATTACACCTGTGGCAGAAGTTTTAGGATTAACATGGATGAGGACAACGGTTTGGCCACGGGTTAGAAGTTGTTCAATGGCCCATTTGAGAGCATGTTTGCTATATTTATCCTTGTCAATAGCTACCGCTACAATGGAGTTTCCTTTGCGTCCGTCCCCACCGCCTACGGGCCCATAAACGTTACTAGAACTTTTAGAAAGCCACATTCTCTATATTATTATTATTCTTCTCTTTTGCTTCTTCTTGTTCTTCTATATGGATCTCACACAAAACCATTGCCATTGTCCTGCTTTTCTTTCTCACCTATATTGAAATTCATGCCTTATTTTGATTTCTGATTAAATCTTTATGGTTTTTGTTTTTCTTTAGTTTTAGCAATGGATTCAATAAAATTGTGGATGATGTTTTGATATGACATAAAACAAGGGGTTTGAAAGTACCAAGTCAAACCAAGTTTTTTTTTCTCTCCATCATTTTTGGTCAAGGTATAAAACACCTTAAAAACTCTCTCTCAATATCTTTGGATGGACCTAAATTGACCTAGCAGTTGACTTGTTGTACCCTAAAAAGAAAAGGAAGAGCAAGAAGCCATATTTGGATATAAATGTTATACAAATTGATCCATCATACCCGTTTGTGTGACTTGGGCACACCCAAATCAACCAAAAGGAGGATGAGTTGTGTTTGCCGGGTCGAATTTCACATATATATAACATTCATGCGTGCTCTGTCCTTGATATTACTATATATGCTTTTTAAGATTAATAATCGTATTACATATTTCACATCTACTTTTAGTTATTAGAGAAACACCACAAGTTTTATATTTGAAATGATTAACTTTTTAGTAGTTAACCAATATAAAATATGCCCATCCAAGTCTATCATTATTAACTAGTTCTTTTTTATTATTATCATTATTAATTATATATTTATATTTATTTATATAAACTATATATATACAAGTTATTCGACCCACCCTCTTAGCTAATTGGGAAAATAATTGTTTGTCAACTTCAGTAGTGGGAAAGATTTTTTCTTGTATGTTTGCCTTCCACGACTCTACCAAATGAACATGATACGTTGATAATCCACGTAAGCATATTACTTAGCGGTTTTTATTAGTCCACGTGGCTTCAAGAGAGATAAGGCAATAAAAGCATTTTGCCCAACTTCTATCAATTGTATCCGTCAAGATTTTAAAGCTACCTATATGTAGTCGGAATGAAATACATTCCACTTCTTGAATCTTGAATGAAATATATAAAATAGAGTAGAATTATATTATGTCGACGTTTTGTTGTTTATAACCATAACCGATATCTGTATCTATATCTATATAAATAAATCTATCTATATATATATATCTATTAACCCAGTGACATAATTTTTAAAGCGCAGCCGCCTTTCAAAAAATTTAAATTACAAAAAATGATAATTTTTTTAAGATTATTACTTATTAGGTGATTGTTTATAAATTTAACCTAATAAAAACAAACAAAGCACAGATGGAAATTGCCTTTCTTTTACCAACCAATAATATCTTGCTAACAGCTATGAGTATTCAAATTCGATTATGTCTCTTACGTAATAAGTTAGTATTGTTTTATATAAACTATTTTGCAATAATAACTATTAATATAATATAATATATTTGAATGTAACATTTTCTTTCTGATTCTGATTGAATATTACTCCATCCGTTCCAAAAAAGACTCGCTTTCTTTTTAAATTCGCTTTCTCTATTGACAATTCTGAGACACCGAACAAATTCTCTAGAAGTGAGTCAGGCGGCTAAGCCTTTAATCCTGATAAAAGAAATGACGGAGGACTTTTTTCCTCTTCTCTGAAATCGTATTGTCCCCCAACAATTTTTGTTGGGATTAAGATATGTTGTGTAAATATCAATTTTGCCCTTATAGTTAAAACAAGTTTGACTGAATTTATTTAATAAATAAATAATTTAGAGTAATAAATGAGAGTAAAATGAGAAGTTTAATGATTTTTAATAGTTTTTTTAAGTGAACAATTATTTTGAAACATATATAAATAGTAATGTGGACAATTATTTTGAACGGAGGAAGTGTAATAATATATTTTTCTTATTAATTTTTTGGTGGGAATCAAATGGATGGTTACTTAGAGAGAGCACACGGATCAAACGATCTCACCCCTTTATTTTTGCGATTTATAGTTCAATTTTACTGTATCATAACAACATTACATTTTACCCTTACAAATTTAATTGCATCATAAGTTCATAATTACCCACACATCTGAATTGTACCCTAATTTTATTTGTAATCAATCAAAGTAACCATGTACGTTATATAAGGATCAAGACATACCAACTCTTTTGAGTTATAGTAACACAATCTATTACTAACATATTTAATTTTCTTAATAATAATAAATTATCAGATTATCAGATATCGATCATCAATCATCATCATTAGTATACGTTAGGTTCATGATTAGTACATTTCGCCAAACAATACAAGTATAAATCAATTGACAATATAAGTTGTACTCGTATCTTATATTTGTTAGCATTATTAGTTTATAACATTATTAAAATGGGTTCGTTTAACATGTGCCCTAAGGATAATTTTTGTGGGAAACGTTAATATTTATCACGAATCATATTGAATTTATCAATCAAATGACATCAAAAAAATATTTTTACAAGTAAATATTATTAAGATCGATGCTATAAATAATATATATACGGATAATATTCTCATTTGAGTCATCACATCAGTTGATGATATTTTTTCAATAAATTGTTAACATTTATCACAAATAAATGTTAGTTAACATTAACACACTTTTGACGAATATTTTTAATTTTAACATTCACCGTCATCAATATTAACTAACATTTAGTACAATGAATGCTAATGATTTATAGTATAATATTCATTTATTGTTGTTATAATCTACATAAAGAATTCATCAAGGAAGATTAACATTCATAGTATCGATTTCGATAAACATTTATTAAATTCAACTTTTTTTTTTTTCACATTTACATTGGTGAAGTTAATATGGTTCATGATGAATGTTAACGCTTCTACTTTCCTCAAAAAATGACACTTCCCTTTGAATTGTCCCAATATATATATATATATATATATATATATATATATATATATATATATATATAGTAGGGAAGTTACATATTCATTTACGATAATTGATAATCAAACTTAAAAAATCATATTTTTACCGATAAATATTAATCAAAACTGATGTTATAACTACTAATATTCATCTATAAATTTTTTTTATAACTTATATTATCATACGATGAATATTAAGGGAATTCATTAACAATCATCAATAGTGGATATTATCAGTTCATAATAAGTATTTGAAAAATTATTCGTTAATATTCATTCACGATGAATGATAATCAAAACGTAAAAAAAACATATTTTTACCAATAAATATTAATCAAACTCAATGTGAGAACCACTAATATTTATCAATGGAAAATTTTATTGTGTTGTTAACTACATAAATGAAACTGTGCAGTTAGTTACAAAGGAGGGAGTTTGTTTATATACATAAAAGTAGGGTGCTAAAAATATAAAATATCTAATTTTATTTGAATGGTTATCGGTTAACTGCATAATTTAAAGATGTTGTCAACATCATAATTGATTTGTCATTTATCAATAAACTATTCGAGAAAAGTTAAAATAAGAATGACAAAAAATTATAGAATGGGAGAACCAATAGAATTGCATCATTTTAAATACTCATTTTCACATTTTTCTTTGAAATTAAATATCTCACAAACCATACGTCAATAAATTTAAAACACCATTAGAATCAGTGTTATTTTCTCTTTAATTAGAGATCTCACATGATATACTTTTGATGATTTCTTTTTTTCATTTTTTAATGGGTTGAAAAAATTTATACTAATCACGTACGCTTATATATCCAATCAGACTTTAAATTCAAATCATTGATGATTTGAAAATATTTATACATGAAAAACTAAGTTGTAATCACATGCGATTCAACATTAAAATATCAATCACATATGATTAAAGAGAAAGCAAATACGAATTTCAAATAATTGATTATAATTATACAATTATTAAATAAAAATCTAGTTGAAATCATACATGAATGATCATCTATCGATAAATTACTTATCAAATATCAATTTTTAATTGAAAATCATATGTGGTTATATACACAATCATATCACATGTGATTATATACCAAATCACATGTGATTAAATATATAACTAGCAATCACATGTGATTTTTAAAATTTTATTTATAAATTATTAATGTAGGTGAATATTAAGCCTTAATCACGTGTTAATTAAAATATATCATGAATAAGCAATCGTGAACAAATTTTAACTTTTTATTATATATCACATGTGATTGTATTGTAAAATCCGAAAAAAATGAAAAAAAAAAGTTTGTCAGAAGTATAGCTTGTGGAATTTTAATTAAAGATACAAAAATGATGATTCCTAAGATGTAATTTTTATAATTTATTGACGTATCGTTTATGAGATATTTAATTTTAAAAGTGAAAGTGAGTTTGTAATGAAATTGAGCAATCCCATTGGTTCACCAATCCCTTACTTTTTTACTATTCTTATTTGAACCCACCTCTTAACTATTTAACTTATAATATAATACGATAAAAATTAATGAATTTCGTTAACATTCATCGATGATGAATGTGTAGCTTCTATACTTTTTCGAAAAATAGTGTTTTCCTTCCGTCCATATATATATATATATATATATATATATATATATATATATATATATATATATATATATATATATATATATATATTATGTAATCTTAAATTATATATAAGAAACCCATTTATGATGTCATCAATTAAGTCCCTTAATTTTATATAATGTTAAAATAAACCCCTTGAATTTTTCAATTTTAATAAAAGGAATTTAAATAATTAATTATATTTAAAAAATCAAAACAAACAAAAAATGTAGTGTAAAATCCGTTGAAATTATCCTTAGGCATACAAATAATAATAATTATTTTGAATGCTATTAATATATGAATTATGGATGATCATTGTTATCATTTTCTCATGGTAATTACTAATTACTAATTACTTATACACTTTGATAAAATTAATTTTCAATTAGTCTCTACTTTAATATATGTACAAAACTATATGTAAGTTAACCTATAGTTTAATGGAACTAAATTAATTAATGGTATATATACAAGTTTTGTGTAAAAATTGTACATTAATTTATTAATTAATGTCATACTTACCTTAAACGTTTAAAATGACTCGTGTATATACACGAGTTTAAAAGCTAATAATAAATATATGAAATAATTTTGTGATGTCATCAATTAAATAAACTTTCAATTGATCAATTGTGTCCTTTAATTTCACTTGAATTTAAAAATAACACCAATCAAATTTCTCAATTGTAATACAAAAGAATTTACAACATAATTATCAACGAATTATTTAGAATCCATGATTCGAATAAGTTGAGTGTATAATTTGAGATAAATTTAAAGTTAGTATTTTTATTATTTGAGTAATTGATAACTATTAATATTCTTATGTGCTAATAATCATTAGAGACATGATTTTTTCTTCTTTCTATCAACAATTTTCAATCGAAATCTCTTTGTCAACTAAACAACAGATTATTCAGAATTGATATATGATTACCGCTTATATTGCTTAATATATACATATAACCATAAATAATTTAGTTTCAAGCTCCATCACAAATATTAAAATTAATATAAAATATTAGAATTTAATCGTATATATTTTTTCATATTTACAAAAAGTAAATAAAAATTTGAAAGCACACACGAGTTTCAAAGCTAATTAATAATATAAAATATATTCGAATACGGCATAAAATGCAAATCAAATGGTTCAAAGTGATTAGCTTTGGAGTGACACAAGTTGGAAATGTAAGACGACGTACGACAAACATAGTTCCTTGAAGAACACGTGAACACATCACCAACCCCAAACCCTCGTGAAACGCACGTG
This sequence comes from Gnaphalium uliginosum, assembly GCA_963930675.1. Taxonomy (NCBI): domain Eukaryota; kingdom Viridiplantae; phylum Streptophyta; class Magnoliopsida; order Asterales; family Asteraceae; genus Gnaphalium; species Gnaphalium uliginosum. Next base: position 4,972,367 of record OZ005682.1, on the reverse strand, counting down.
CCAATCATATCTGATTGACCGCCGTCGATCTTCCCCAATAATAAAGCCCATCAGACGGACCACACAATACAATTCACAAACCAAAACACCATCTCCATATTATCACCACACTTTCAATTCATTCGCCGTCGCCGGAAAATGTTTCCACCACCATTATAATCAACGCACCCCTTCCTCCACCTTCTAATGCTCACCGGCATCATTTCCTCACGTCCGAAACATTTGCTTTTCGGTTCATTACCACTCGCTCACTACGCGCGTCACCGTCACATTCCTTCCGATGCCAGTTTCCCTATCAAACTACTCCTCCCTAAATCATCGACGGCGGACTCTACAATCCGTCATCATTCTAATACTATACATACACGATTAAATATATCTTTTAAATCTGATATATATACATCTGTATGGCATGCTATTATTCCGGCTGGAAATGGTAGTTATAATATCAGACCACCGGCTGGTGAGGGTTCATGGAACGTCGCGTGGGATGTACGCCCTGCGCGATGGTTGTATAGACCGCATACGGCGTGGCTTTTGTTCGGAATCTGCGCTTGCCTTGCGGCACCGGCGATAGAGATTACTGACTCCGGTTCGGAATCATCTTGTGTTATTTTTGATGATGAGAATAAAAGTACTGCAAATTGCATCTCATCTACTGTTTCTCAACAGTCTGCAAACTATAAAATAACAGGTAAAATTTTATATTTTTAAAGTGAATTCATGTTACATTTATACGCAATTATGTATTTAAAAGTGTTAATTGTCTGAAGTATTGAACTTTACCTAAATTTCTAGTATGTGCATCCAAATTTTAACCTGTTTTGATGACGTGGCAGCCACAGAAATTATCTATTACGTATAATAGCAATAATGCCAATAAGTGGTTGTTAATCTCGACTCTAATTAAGGAATTAAGATTTTAATGGTTAAAAAGTATTGCAGGTGTTCCAGCAGATGGGAGATGTTTATTTAGAGCGATAGCCCATATGGTTTGCTTAAGAAATGGGGAAGAGGCGCCTGACGAGAATCGACAAAGGGAACTTGCTGATGAATTAAGAGCTCAAGTAAAGTCATTTTTTATTTTCTTGTTTTGTTAATATTTGTATAGATTATATGGAGTGTATATGACATGTGTTTGTGACATTTGAATGTGAATTGGGACGTGCAGGTTGTTGATGAGCTATTGAAGAGACGAAAAGAGATTGAATGGTAAGGTTTTCCTTTTAACTTGGTTAATGTTGTAACAAATTTAATTTCTACAAGTTATAATGTTATATCTTATTTTGTTGATCTTCTTAAGGTTTATTGAGGGAGACTTTGAAGCGTATGTTAAAAGGATCGAGAAACCTTATGTATGGGGTGGAGAACCTGAGTTATTAATGGCCTCACATATTCTTAAGTAAGTTTGTATACAATCTCTGTCATCATTTTTATTCCTAATTGGTTCTTGATCATACATGGAACATATGTATGCCCTACCTATCTTGTCGAGACTCGAGACCTTTTTGTTGTTATGTACAAAATGCAACCCAATGTCCAGTTAATTTCTTTTGAAAGCCAATGAGCTTTTGGATGACGATTTAGTATAGAATTGATACTTTCCTGAATTTGGGGGTCAATTTGGTTGCATCACTTTTAGGTCTTTGGTTTTAGTTTTGCTTACTATGTGGTAGGTGAAGTAGAGAACTAAGATGTCTTCAAATGTTTAAAGTCTCTTTGAGTCTTTGACCTTCCTAGATTATGAGAAAATTTGAATAATGGAAGCTGAAACAAGGACATTCTGAGACAAGTTGACCCTTATAACAGTTTTGAACTTTGACTTAGTGGTATTAATTAATATTTCGTGAACAACACTTTTATGCTCTTATTATGATTATATGCTTGTGAATTAGTAGATAATCCGGACTTAAAAAATATTGATGCTGTAAAGAACAGAAATTCAAAACTCAGCTCATTTTGGCACTTTATGTTACTTTAATAGCGTAGTTTAAATAAGATTTTGTTTATTTTCAATGATATGACATGCTTACAGTGATGTATACAGAGCATTAATTTTTTTTAGACATGGTTTCATGCTATTTTAAGTTTGAAATGGACATTAAGCTATTAACTAAGTTCATACTGTTGTGTCAATTTTGGTTGTGTTTATAGGACCGCAATATCAGTATACATGTTGGATAATGGCTCAGACAAATTATTAAACATTGCAACCTACGGTAAAGAGTATGAACAGGATGAGAAGAGTTCAATCAAAGTTCTATTCCATGGGTATGGTCATTATGACATATTGGAAGATATGTCATAACTCATAACCAACGAGAATCTAGGTGTGCTATAACGGGTACTGACTAAATATCTCCAAGCAACGTTGTTCGTTGGCTAATGGATGAGCATTGGCTTTGCTTCCAGTTTCAGTTGGTTCTTTGCATAGGCTCTTTGTAGATTCATTTTTCATTTGATTGACGTCCACATCTCACTCAACGGGTCAGTTTTTGAAATTTTTTCGTTATTTATCTCTGCTAGTTTTAAGCTTAAACAGTAACTCAAGAGTAGGCTTGTCACGGGATAAGATCATAAGAAGGAATGATCAGCACATTTAAAGTGATTGTGCTTTCTGTTAGAAGTTTATGGGATTTACCTCAAATCTATACCAATCAGTTTTGGAATAAAATGCTTCGCCTTTTGTTTTTTGTTGTTCATTGCCCCAAAATTTGGGAAAATTTGTTTCTTTCTGTGATTGTTGTCACATCTATTCTTATTGCCATAAAGTTTCGCCTTAGTAGACAAGTAAGTAGTGCATTTTTTTGGTTCTTTACATAGTAGTTTAAACTGATTAAGAATCAAAGCTTAAAGTTGATGATCTCATTTTAAATAGTTTAGCAGTATTAATCTGGGCCCCTTAAAATTATGGTAAAAAGTGGATTGGAACAGCATAGAAGGTATATCCTCTTTGGTAGTTGGGTTCCCCGGTAAATGAACCAGAAGCTGTGAATTGTAGTAGGTGCTAATCCTTAATTCCTTATGGTTATGGAATATGCTCTTCTTAGATGCTACTCCTAGAATAATCACAAAAAGTGAAAGAAAGTTTGACTAGGATGATTCAAATATCAAGTGTTGGTTCTTAGTTAAAAAAGAAAAGTTCATTAAATCATACGTGACAATAAACCATATCTTTCATAGGTTTAGTTAATCAAAAGTCACTTTGTTGGTATGTGGTAGTTATAAGTTCCGCGGTCGTTCAACTAATATTATAGTTTGGCTCTGGTGCTATAAACTTTAGTTATTAGTTGGAACGAGTTTATAATAGATAAGAAATATTGAAGTGAAACCATGCTTAACACTTGATAAATCACAAGAAATATGCCAATAAGGCAATAAACAAGGTTACCAAGGACATAAAATAATCCTTGAATTCCAGTTGATTTATGCAAATCCAAGGTTAAATATGTGATTACATTATGCATCATTCGCTTTCTTTATCATATGGAAAAGTAACTTAACGACCCCATGTCAAGTGCTTAAGCACGTGTATGGTGAAAGAATGACTTGATTCTTTGTAAAAATATTGCAACAATACAACGATTAGACAACAACTTCAACATAGTTGTGTCCTGATTATATTTGAAAAACTGGTATCTCCATATCTTTCTCAAGAATTGGGGACTAAAATGCCAATGTAGCCAAATCCTGCTATAAAGAAAGCTATAGATTGTAGGAAGAGATATATGTAGTAATGATTCTTCCCAAACGAAAAGTCATAGCAGCCGCACATGAAGAGGTAGGATCCGACAAAGATTTCGAGCATATACACACTGTTGATCAATATTATATAACGAAAGAACAATAAATAAGATGTTAAACTCTATTTATGCTGAACAATATAACTGATTTTTTACCCTTGGCCTGAAGCCACACAAGCACAAATCCGTTCATATGTTCTAGTGGGTAATGGACCAGAACAATATGGGTTACACCCATGGCTTTCGTCCCCTTAAATAAACCCAAGCCGCTTATAGGCCATCGGGTCTGACCTTGCAAAACGAGCCAAAGATGTGCGAATATAATTTTTAAGGGATGTTTGAGATTGTTTAGTTTAAATAGTTTATTTGGTTAAACAATAAGTATGTACAGTTTTCTTTGAAGTTTTGAAATTGTTTATCTGCCGTAAAAATAACCATGTAAGTAAACGAATCCACTTCAGATATTGTCAAATTGTACCGTGATGAAAAATTTAAAAGGGGTGGGTAAAAAAACCAACTTTTGGTCAAAATCATGGTTTGTAGCCTATGGAGTTTAGCAGGTCATTACATGGCCAACACATATGATACATAAAAATTTCAATTTACCTTTCTCCAATTTGAATTCGAGGTTTTCTTGTAGCTTTGGAACCCGATTTAGGCTTCAAAGCTTCTCCAAGTTTCTTTGTCACGACCCATTCATTAACCCTCGTACCCGTCTCAAAAAGACCAATGAAGGTTCCTTTAGTTCGATGTAAAGACATGACATTCTCAAAAAGGATCCAAAAAACCAGTAGGTGAAACGATCTTGGAGTCCCAACTGCATTAAGCAGAGAAACAATCGATGGAATATAAATAGCACCCCATTTAGGAACTTGCACTTCTGGCATGAAAACCGTTGTAGGCAATACAACACAATAGAAGATGAACGTAACAAGATGTGCAACGATTTTTCTAACAAAGAAGAAACTGTATATCACGTAAAACTTTTTCAACAATGTCACTTTCTGCATAAAAACAAGAGTAATAAGCACATTTTGATCTATTAGAAACTTTTAAGAGAGCGTTGTGAACCAAATAAACCTTGTTTTTGGCGATTTCAATGACCATTTTCTTGAAAAGGTTAGCTGGTCCACAAGACCATCGATGTTGTTGATAACGATAGGCATTAAAAGTACTTGGTAACTCGTTTTTCACCTTACAAATTAAACAATAAATTGTTTGATTCGCGAATAAAACCTTGTAATAGCGATAAGGGTAAATATAGCCAGCTTTGATTATCAAACTTACCTTGAGGTCACCGACGTATACAAACTTCCATCCTTTGAGACTCACACGAACAGCAAGATCCATGTCTTCCACAGTCGTTCGGTCCTTCCATCCACCAGCCTCATTAAGAGCCGAAATTCGCCACACACCTGCGGTTCCTGCATTTCATATAAGATATCTTATTAATCTTGAATTATTTTTAGTTGTCGTTATTTGACACATAACAAATATGATTGATTATTTGGGTCAAAGATCTTTACCATTGAACCCAAAAAACGCATGTGTCGCAGATCCTGCTTCTTGTTCCACGGTAAAATGGTAATTGAGTGACATTTCTTGCATTCTTGTCATCAAACACTCGTCCGAGTTCACTGAAATACACCATCATAAAGCTAACAAATGATGATATGTGAAATGTTTAGATTACTAATGTAATGATATACTTTTCGTAATCATAGTTAGCAAATTATTTATCTATACAATTAGAATAAATGAAAAAAAAAGTTTTATTGGGTCAATGTTAGTCAACTCGGGGACTGCATATATACATAATGAGTTCAACGAGATGAAAAGAAACGAATACCAAATTTCCAACGAGCTTGAACAAGTGCGAGTTCAGGGTTGTGTGCAAGGAATGGAATGGTGCGCCAAAGGAAGTCCGGGTCGGGCTGGAAATCAGCATCGAAAATGGCCACAAACTCGCATTGCTTCACATAAGAGTGTTTCATGCCTTGTTTAAGTGCACCCGCTTTGTATCCATTTCTATTGTCTCTAATTTCATACTTTATGTTTATTCCTTTCCCTGCCCATCTCTTGCACTCCAATTCTACTAAATCCTGTCCATTTTTCATCCAAATTTTAAAAAGCATATAAAACACTTAAAAAACCATACCAAATTTATTGACATATTTTCGGCAACATATTTTTTTAGAAGGTCAACAAGTAGTTAACAACATACACACCTGAAACCACATAGTGATCGAGTAGTATTATTTACAACCATCGTGTGATTTAAAAGTTTTTAACATATATATGTCGTAACATAAACTTATTCGATAAACAAATGATAAACCTTGATGGTGGGGTCAGTTGAGTCATCAAGAATTTGAATTATGATCCGATCAGAAGGCCATGAGAGTCCACATGCCGCTCCAATCGAAAGTTGATAGACCTACGTACAATCCAAAAGTTAACTAAAAACTTAAACTCGATATTTGTAGAAAATAACTTTGGATATAATGATATAAAGAGTAACAACTATAAAACACTTACCTCCTTCTCATTATACATTGGTATTTGTATCAAAACCATAGGGTAAGCCAAGTTACCCAACTCCAAATCCTCCTTAATCGCCTCCCATTTGTACCTTTTCTCGAGCTTATATCTCATCAACTTAATAACAACGATAACAATTCCCATATAAACACGCTCAATAAATAACATAACCGACATGATTAAGCACATTGTCACCATAACTTTCATAAATGGCACGATCAATGGCGTCCTTACTTGCTCCCACATCGTTCCCATTAGCCCGTATCCAATGACCGAGAGAAAACGATCCATTTCTCTTCCTTTTCGTTCCTTAACTAAATATAATGTGTTTGTTATAAAAGAGTCATAAAGCTTTTTAAGTACTATTAAAAAGGTTTGAACTTATTATGTTCAAGGTATTGTAAGTATGTTATATATATAAGGAAAGTTGATGGGGTGTTTGATTTTTGCTTGCGAGAAAAGCACAAATGGTGTGTCAGAAACACAATTGAGTGTACATGGAAGCTGTGAGTTTGATGACACATTTTTGAATCCAAGTAAACTCATGACAGTGTGAAAAGGAAAGTTGGAAAGTGAAACTACACTTGTTTTTTAAGTTTTTCTCTCTAGAAATGAATTTAAGAGCCAACAAAAGGGGCCCTTTGAGATGCACAAAATGTCTACGAATGATTTCGTATTGTGAAACTAAAAATTAATAATATTACCATCATTAATATTATATGTCACCACTATGTCAACTAATTAAGTCATGATTATAAACTTAGGACTCGATGGTGTCTTATATTGTACAGTATTGTATTATTATTGTTACTATTAATTAATGGAAATAGTTGACTAAAATAGATTGTTCTGCATTGGAATCAAGGTGGATCTTATTTGGAAACAAATGATTTGGAAGTACACTGAAAAAACTAACTGGACTTTTTAGAGTTCTTTTTTTCGCCGAAAAATTTACTAAACTTCTTGAGAGGTGTTTAGACCAGAGGCGGATGTATTGACGGGATCCTTCATCATAATCTAATGTTAGTCGACGACTAATCTAGTTATAAAAACTTGATAAGAGTATTTAAGGTTGGTAAAAGTCTTGTAGAAACGGTTGGGCAGTCATGAAGAGATTAAACTTCAAACACCTATTTTTGGTTCAATGTTTTCATACCTTTCCTGATTTAGATGGTTTGGGTTCAGGTGCTTCATCCTACAACTAACTACGTTTACAAACCTGTTTATTATATAATGATGATATATTTGTTATTGTCATATGTTATGCATGTCACATTTTTTAATTACAAATTTAACCAGGTCTTCCAATCAGGATGAACTTTGAATGTTTTATGAGCTACAAAACAAATATCAAATCCAGTATTATTATTCGTTGTGTAAAAAAGCAAGCATTTTATTCTTGAATGGCATAAAAAAAGACAGAAAATATACATCATGAGTCATGAATATAATTTTAAAAATAAAAGTATTTCAAGCAACACAGTTTAATTTCTTTAAAAGGACTCGTTCCAAAATGGACCCGAAAACATATACACCTACAAGTGCACAAATAAATACTGTACTTGAGTAGGATGCCTTAATTTGGACACCTAAAAAGATTTTCTTTACCAAAACAAAACATGGGAACCTGACACAAGTCACACAACCATACTTCAATTTCACTCTTCCTTCAATAATTAACAGTAAGATTTGATTTTTGTTTCCATGAAAAAATAAATAAAAACGAATGCAATATATACATGGCTAATGCCAGAACAAGCAAGCAGCATCTATCTTTTTGTATCTTTTCTGCATTGTATCATACACAGCAGTTGGGTTGTAACAACAACACAAGTATTGTTTCAAACTAATACTATATCATACTGTCATTAACGAAACATAAACTAGACCAAAATTAAAAAGGGTACCCATAAGTGAAAATCCAAACGTAGTGATACAAAATGAATACACTTTCAAGAACACCGACTAATGTTGTAATGATAAATAAGTAGTGGAGTTACAGTTGGTCTTACAGCTTCAGGGTCCGCATTGATGAAGAACCTCCGCCAATGGTGCTGAAATTGTTGCATCATCTCTTGGCAAAATTGACATGGAATTTGCCATTTAAAGTATATCGTGCAATCCTTTTGTTACCAATCTACCCGCAATATCAGATTCAAATATATAACAATCTCAACTTCCCTGAAAACAGCCTCTTCAATATCCCCCAAATCGGTCACAGAAACTATAGGTTCGTTATTGCTGCAACATGTTGGATTTTTTTTATTAATAGAAGGTGCAAAAAAGTACATGATACAGATCTGAAATCATACATACTAGAGATGGTAATTACAACTCATTTATTTATGGTTTGGTCAATTTGAGTTATATTCTTTATCTCTATTGGGTCAAATACAAGAGTAGCTTAGAAAGAAACCAGCCAAACGGGTCAAAAGAACCTATTAATACCATTTTATTAGAAAAAACAGATTACTACGAAGAGTCAACCCAACGCATACCAAAATATACTCATTGACCCACTGCCAAAACGTCCGAGCTCCGGCCCATTCATTTTGTCATATCTACATATAACTTTGGCAGTTCCATCAATTTCACCCTCATTAAATTAGCTTATATTAGTGTTTTGATCCAATAACCTAGAGATCAGATCCTAAGTTCAATTTCCACCCTTGTGCAATTATGTACTATAGCCTATAAGTTTGACTTTTTAAGGTATAGGTCTTTCATAAAATGAGTTTCATCTATTAGTACCTATATAATGTCTCTAATCCCGTAATCAATTGCCTCTTAAAGCCCGTAACAGTTGTCTCTTATTTACATAGATGTTTTTTGGATCCAGGTAACAAAATAAGTCATGTGTCTTTCACTTTGGTCCTTACATACCCTTGCATGATGCCATGATGGGGGCACTTAACAAGAACTGATATTTATTTGATTTTAACCATCTAGGTATAAATAAATTGGCACACTAAGTTGGAGTCATCGAGTGCTCGTCTTTTCTAGCCTCAATTAGTAACCTACGTTGAAGTCAGTAGCAAGTGTTTGTACAATTGCAATTTTCTTTGCCTCTCCACCTACATTGTATAACTAATAGAGATGTGAAACGGCATCTTTTTCTGGATATTTACAAATGAAGGTTTCATGCATGTGGTAATCTGAATTTCATTTTGGCACATCACGTGAGCAATTCCTGCTTCCAATTAATCAATAATATGCAGAGTCACAAACCTTTTGTAATATTTCCTCTGTTGACGTCTATTTAGCAGAAAATTCATCTCTCGACAATCTGCACATTGGGCTTGGCAGAAGACTTGACACAGCAGGTAACTGTGCATTGGTCAACCCACTGCAGAAAACCACAGTATGTGGGTCAGCAGAAATGTGCCGCTGAATAGATTTGATGCTGTCAAGGTAAGCATCTCCAGATGAAGATTCCAGCCCATCAATAATCTGTATAATTGCACCTCTATAATTGTCAATTTGATTATGTTTAGTCTCTAACAGATCAAATGGGTACAACATATCTTAAAGGGAAACAGGTCGAAAGGTTTATAAATCACATGTGTATCTTAATGCATTAAATCTCCTAAATCATTTCATTTTACAAAGAATTTTCATAGTTATTAAAATAACTGATTTTTGTAATTTATTTGATACCATGTATTTATTAATTTAAATAAACTTTTTGGAGAAAATGTATTTCAACCAACCCGACCAAGCTAAAAGAAAAAAAGATTCATGTATCCGAACCCATAATATTTAGCAAACTCTAATTTTTGTAGGACGTTTATGGGAGGGCTAATGGAACACAGCATAACAGAACATATGAAACCAAATGTTTACTACAAAAGAATGATGATGCTCTTGCTTTACTCTACTTTCACAATAAGAGATATTAGTAAACAAAAACATCATCCACAGCAAACTAGTAAGCTTGTATGATATAAAAAAATGGATTGAAGTGAATACCAGTGAACAAACTCCTGAAATATCAATGGCCCCAATGGAAACTAGCTCCAAAAGTCTATCTGGCGTGGACACAAGGAATTCTGGCTCACAAGTTTTTAATCTGTAGCAGAAACACAGTTTCATGGAATTAGACATGCAATGCATTAATATATTGCACAGAGTGACACAGGTATATACAAATACAAAAACAACTACAAAAATACCAATATAACTGGGAGCTTATTAAGAAAGGTTGATGTATGGATACTAACTTTAACATAAAAAAGGAACAGTGAAATGCAGTATGAGAGTTGGGGCACGGTATACAGAATTTCAGAAATATGTAAAATTACCCACGAATTTGATGATCAATGGAGGCACCGGGATGTAGACTCACTGTATGTATTCCAAACACCTTCAAAGACTTGCACACAGCACGTACCTGCAAATATATGTGTTATACCACTATAGACCAAATGAAATGATTGGCCCATTGGCGTGCACATGCTCAGATCTATATTTCCCGCTTTGGGGGTGAGAAGATCATAAAAGAAAAAAACCAGCATGGCAGCATCAATGTTATAAAAGGCACCAACAATAGACTGGATAGTCTTGAATGCAACTACACATACCTGTGTTGCTTTCTCTTGTGATGGTACAAGGAACAAAAGGTAGGGGCTGGCGAATGAAACACCTTCCTTTTCCTTCTTTGTAATGGTATCAACAGCACTTGACCCAATCCAAGCAATTTGCTCCAAGGTAGCACATCCACTTGTCTCCAATACATGTTTGCCACTCGAATAGCATCTCCAAAATTCAAACCCCCATGAGTCAAAGAACAAAGGTTTTCCCGGTTCAAATGCTTCATTCTGATGCATCATATCTTGTACAGTTTTTAAACATGAAATCAAGAACTTTGATGGGCAACCTTCATCCTTAGTAATGTTCCCATTAAGCTTCTTGTAGCTCTTTTTATCCAACGGTATTGATTCCTTCTCGATCCTCATCCTTTTCTGATCCTGGTTTTCTCCTTTTAGTTGATGGCCATCGTTACCCTTTCTCTTATTTTGTGAAACATCGCTCAAGTTTTCAGTCAAAATTTTAGCTCCCTTTGAAGGCCAATCTTTCTTAGTCTTCTTTGTCTTGTCCTTTTTCTCATAACCAGTTTTCGTAAGTTTGTCATTATACGGATCCTCAAGGGTAGGTAGGCTAAAACACATCCCCTGCATCATCACAGCAAAAGCTAGTAAATAATGTGAGGTGAAAAAACCCTGCTAGTTGAATCATAACTAATCCAATATACCCATCATCACTAACATGTCACATACATCACACATCACAATCCATTGAAAAATAACAGGACTAACAGCCCACTAAATTTGCTTCAAAAACCAGAAAATGTAGATGATACCAATACTTAATTGAGGCAATCAACAGCTGCAGCAGTCAACCTTGCTTTACACATAATAGACCTATGAGCTAAACCAGAAATCTGACATATAACTCAGAAATCTCGCAGACTCAAAAACAAAAATCTAGCACAGACTCCAAAAATCTCGCACATACTCAAAAATGTCGCACATGACCCAGAAATCTCGCACAGACTCAGAAATCTAGCAAAGAACTCAATATTCTCGTGTAGCACTCAGAAACCTCACACAAACTCAAAAATCTCGAATGAAATAAAATAAAATATTTCTCCTACTACGAATATCGTGTTTAGCGATTATTTTCTGCAAATTCATGTGTTAGAACGTAATATCAGATTTCCAGGTGTTAAAGGTGGGTGTGAAAGTGTTACGAAGATAATTTTCACAATAATAGTACGTATTATGTACCTGACACATTCGGCGTTTGCCGGATTGACGACGCTTTTTTTGGGCGATAATGGCTGCCACGCGATTAGAAACCTTTGTTGATTCGCTCCTCAACTTCTTTCTTATTGATTTGTTCTTCTTTTTCCTTATCGCATCTTCTCCTGAAGGCATCGTTGTTTATATAATTCAAAATTAACAAAAAAATTAATCAATTTGAGAAATTGAATAGAGAGCTTGTGAGCAGTTCTGGTTGAATGAGCTTTTGCTGCAGTTACGTTTTGTACTTGGGTGGTAGGTTTGTTATAACGACCGAAAACTGTGGGTAGTTTTGGTAATTCGTGGGCCTCCAGGGTTAGACTATATATTTGGGCCCTGTATGGGCTTAGTTATTTCTGTTTATTGATTCACAGAAAGAAAATTAATTATTAATTAATTAATAAAATATGAAACAACTTATTGAGTAAAAAGTATCGATCAATCAAATCAAATCAAAGTAACAAATTATAACACCAACCAAAAGTGTTTATAACACCAAAATTATTTGTATCAAAGAAGCAAATTATAATCCCTAAACAAAACTATTATTTATATAAGTACCATAGCCTTAATTACGATTGTTACATTAATTATCAGCCTAATAAATTAAGAGGAATAGAGTTGGGAAAAGGCATGTGGAAGAAAAACCAGAAATAATATACACGTTTTCAAAATATAGAGGTTATTTTTATATAGTGAAAAAATATTTATATAGTATTTATATAAGTCTGTATTTAATTTACATAGTATTATAATTATTACTGTTTGGGGATAACAATTGTAATGTTGACATTACCATTTAATTATATAGTTGACAAATCACAAATTAAATTAAATTTTTTATTTTATTTTTTTACCCTTTACCTTTTAAAACTATACAACTTTAACCCCTATTTTTAGTAAACATCACGTGTAACTACACAATTTATTTTCCTTTACTGTTTTAGTTCAACTTGATATGTTTACTATCTAAACTAAATAAAACATTAATAATTAAATTCATGTTTAAAATTAAAATCAAGGGTGATAGAGAGTTTTATAGCATAATTCTTTTTCTTTAAAATGAAAAGAAAAAAAAAATGTCTATGATAATTTTGATACCATTAAACTTTTTAGAAGCCACGCAGTGGGCTTATATGTTCAGTTCTAAAACCCTAATACCAAAACCAGCCCTTTTACTTCTAGCCCACAAAAACTAAAACCCCTGGCCCTATTTCATTAGACCCTAAAAGTTAACGTCCCTATTTCTCATTTGCAGTTCACCGGAGCTCAACAAAAAACAACCCCGCCAATTTAAGCCAACTTCCCCTCGCCGTCGCCGTTAACGTACGCCGTCACAGACATCAAACAATCAAAGCAAACATGAGGAAGAAAGTTGACGAACGTATTCGAACCCTGATTGAAAACGGAGTTAAAAGTAGACACCGTTCCTTTTTCGTCATTATCGGTGACAAGTCACGTGACCAGGTAACACATATCAGTGTTTATACATATATATGTTGTGTAGAGACGTATTGAATATGGGGTAATTTATTACTATATTTATCACTTGTGTTTATTGCTGTGAAAACAGATTGTGAACCTACACTATATGCTTAGCAAATCAGTTATTAAGTCAAGACCTAATGTTTTATGGTGTTACAGAGATAAACTTGAACTTAGCAGGTTTGTTCTATAACCTTTTATTTATTTCTAATTTCATTTTATTAATTCCAGAAGAATATGTAGGCTTGTATCTATAATTTAAGTGATGGTGGTTTAATTTTGCAACAAAGCCTATAACAAATTAACAATAACAATGTTGTGATTCTTCTGAATGGGAGAAGCAAATTTGAAATTACTTATTGGAAGTATTGATTAGTTGATTGGTAAATAACACCAAACGATAACAACTTTATCAAAAATTTCTTTTGGGTGCTTCACTCTTTTTTTTTTATCAGTTAAGTTTTTTATTTTTTGTACCGCCAAAAAATGGACCTTTATTGTCAATTTGAAGGTTTTTTTAATCATGTATTAATGTAAAAAGGGATTTTCTTTGGTGCCAATGTGCCATGATGTGGCTTTTGTCCTTATTTTATTGGACATAATGTTTGTTAAATATATTAATTGTAAGGGAGTAAATATGTGGAATCGGAAAATTCTAGTTAAAAATAATCTAAGATATCTAGTGCATACTGCACCCATAGTAATTTGTGTACATTGAACATATCCCAGTGTTGCTTATGTGTCTAATTTTATGTTCATTAATTATGTTTTACAGTCATAAGAAAAAACGGGCGAAGCAGGTGAAGAAGCTCATGCATAGAGGACTTCTAGACCCTGAGAAGGTGGATCCTCTCTCACTTTTTCTAGAAACTGCAGGAATTACTTATTGCCAGTACAAGGATTCAGAGAGGATTCTTGGAAGTACATTTGGCATGTGTATATTACAGGTAGGTACAATCACATTGTTCTTAAGAGTTGAGTTCTACTACAGCTGGTACATGTTCATATGAAAAGTTTTTTCTTCTTCTTCAGGATTTTGAGGCCTTGACACCGAATCTTTTAGCAAGAACTATAGAAACAGTGGAAGGCGGGGGATTGATTATACTATTGCTTCGTTCTTTGTCTTCACTCACAAGTCTATACACCATGGTCATGGTATGATTCATAATTTTGTTATACTGTTTCTTTAAATACAATTTATCAATATAATCAGGAAAGTGGAAACCACCATTTCTTCATGTTTGCTGTTTTAATTTTTTGTTGCATCAACCTTCAAAATATATGATCTCCACACCCCAAGGAAAATAAAGTTCTGATTTGACTTTCACATGTAAAAATGAGCTACTTTTTGACTTCCGAAATCAGTAAGAGTTGTTTACATTGTAGATTAATAGTCAACTGATAGATATATGGAACTTCAACCCAAGCTTATGATAGTGAGACCTTTTGAAATTTAAATGTAAAATCACCAATTACTAATTTTAATATTAGAATGTTTGAAGTCTCTGAATCAATAGCTAACTCTGTTTATGTGGAATGGAGAGAATACATATCTTTATCTTCTTGGCAACAATTTTTTGTTCGTGCATCCACTTTGTTGCAGTCATTCATGTAAAGAGTTTTAAGTGAAGAAGAACGCCAGCTACAAGATAAGATTCACACTGCGTGATTGTAATTATGCTTATTCAAAATAAATTTCAAATTTAATTATTTCTGGCCACATACCACCCTTATTATTTGTAAGAACAAATATATGACAAGCACCCAAGTAGAATAAATATAGGACATAGAATTGGCGTTAAATCACATGTCAAACTTTACACTTTAGCTCCGATAAATTTTGGAGTCTTAATGGTAAATGTTGCATTAAGATTCAGATGGTGGTTTGATTTGGTGGTATGGTCACTTGAATAAAAAAAAAGTTGATTTTTTTTCTTCGCATTTCAGAGATGTTAAAATCTTTAGGAAATTTGTTTTGCAATTTTTTTCAAAAAATTGACAATTTTAATTGCAGTGTAATCAGTACATCTCTTTCTGATGATAATTGTACTAGGTTATGGTCAAAGTGCTTGATTAATTCTGTTAATTTGATCTTGTAAGCCGTAATCTTTTGTGCATGGTAAATTACATTTATAGTAATTGCTTATTATATCAGGCTCTATAGTCTGATAAAGACATTTGATTGACATTTAATCTCTTCTTTAGATAAGACATCTTTTATAACTAGTTGGGGCCTACTTGCAGGACGTTCATGAGAGATTTCGTACAGAATCTCATTCTTTAGCTACTGGACGCTTCAACGAACGTTTCTTACTTTCTCTTGCATCATGTGAATCATGTATAGTGATGGATGATGAGTTGAATATATTACCAATCTCATCTCATATGAAGTCAGTCACACCAATTCCTGTTAAAGAGGTGAATTTATGCCCTCTTGAACATTGTAGTTTGCGTTAATAGAACACTTCAGTCTGTTGTTTGTCAATGTTGACTTATGTTGGTTCCTTTGAAGCTCTAGTTCTAAATTTATATGTTATGTTTGCTTCTTGTTGACGATGAAAGGACTCTGAGGGTCTCTCAGAAGCAGAACGTGATTTGAAAGATCTGAAAGAGCAATTAAAAGATGACTTTCCTGTTGGCCCACTGATTAAGAAGTGTTGTACGTTGGATCAGGTAATGATGTTTATTATGCTGATAGTATTTCTGTAGGTTTGGGGGACACATTCCTATTTGCTACCATAACTATTATTTAATTTTTGAGTTAATTACACCGATCGATCCTGTGGTTTACACGAAATTACACCGATCGTCCCTACGTTTGAAAAATTACACCGATCGTCCCTGAACTACTTAAATGTGAACGGCGCTAGTCCCTCCCACTAACGCCCGTTAAAAAGCTCGTTAAGTTGGGTAACATGAGGATATATTCGTAATCTAACTCCTTCTCCATAATTCATCCCCACCTACCCTTTCTTCTTCCTCCCAAAATCATATTTTTACTTTTTTTCACCGTTAATCTTCGTCCCCGCAAACCGACACCTTCTCATTTTTCATTTTAAGTGCGGCCGTCGGCCACCTGCAATCGCTACTACGCTGCCCCCACCGGTCACAATGATCGTCGTCATGAATACATCACACAACCGAGATTTGTTTTTTTTTTGTTCTTTAATTAAAATCAATATTTGATATTGAAGTTGATGATAATAATGATGATGTTTCCAAATTGATGGTATACTGTTTGCATTTTCCTTAATTACATATCGGTGTTCGACGATTTGAATTTTGACAGAGTTTAATTAGTAGCGTATTGATATGATTATGGTGATAGTGGAAGATGATAATAGTGATAGGTGTGGTCAAATTATTGTTATGTGTATTTGTTAATTTTTTGGTGGAGATGAAGATTGATGGTGAAGAAAGTAACAAAAATGGTGGATTTTGGAAGGAAAAAGGTTGTTGGATGAGTTTTGGAAGAGGAGAAGTTCAAATTACGAAAATACCCTTACTTGACCAAACTTAACCATTTCTTTTAACGGGCGTTAGTGGGAGGGACTAGCGCCGTTCACATTTAAATAGTTCAGGGACGATCGGTGTAATTTTTCAAACGTAGGGACGATCGGTGTAATTTCGTGTAAACCACGGGGACGATCGGTGTAATTTCGTGTAAACCACGGGGACGATCGGTGTAATTTCGTGTAAACCACGGGGACGATCGGTGTAATTTCGTGTAAACCACGGGGACGATCGGTGTAATTTCGTGTAAACCACGGGGACGATCGGTGTAATTAACTCTTAAATTTTTTGTTTTGTGTTTTTTTCCTAATTTGAGGGTTAGTACTTTATACAGTCATTTTACAAATTGCTGTACATGTTGACTTGACATGTTCTGAATATTCAGGGCAAAGCTGTTATTACCTTTCTTGATGCGATATTGGATAAAACGCTCCGTGGCACCGTGGCTTTGCTTGCTGGTCGTGGACGTGGGAAATCAGCTGCACTTGGTCTTGCAGTTTCTGGAGCCATTGCAGCAGGGTAAGAACTCTATCTATTCTCTGAGACGTTGCTCTTCGATTTCTACTGATCCTTCTGATCTAATAAACTTACGTTATTTCAGGTATTCAAATATTTTTGTTACTGCTCCTAGCCCAGAAAATTTAAAAACTTTGTTCGAATTTGTATCAAAGGGATTTGATATGCTTGAGTACAAGGTGAAAGTTGTTACTTTTACTTATTGTACAAGTAGCTTAATTGTTGATTTGAATGTGTGCTCTTTTCTTATTAATGTAAGTATTATCATCATCATCTATGTTATTGATATACTTTGGGTTTTTTTATTTATCAGGAGCACTTGGATTATGATATTGTGAAAAGCTCAAATCCAGAACTCAAAAAAGTGACTATCAGAATTAATATTTACAAACAGCATAGACAGACAATTCAGGTTTGCATACATGCACAATCGACTCTCTGGGATATTAATCGTCGTGTTAAAAACACTGCTCATTTTCTATTTGATCTATGTTAGCTTCACTTGACTTAATGGTTATATGCTAATTTTCTGCTGTAAACGTAGTTCTTTGTTTATTCGGATTTCTGTTGCTATCCTAACAAGTAGCTTCGACATTTAAGGGAAATTTTACAACCAACTCTTCCTGGCTTGCAGTATATACAACCTCATGAACATGGAAAACTGTCACAAGTTGAGCTTTTGGTTGTTGATGAAGCTGCAGCTATTCCTCTGCCAGTTGTGAAGTCTTTGCTTGGGCCTTATCTGGTGTTCCTTTCTTCTACTGTTAACGGGTATGCAGAATATGTATTCTCATTTTCTTGTGAGGATATTTTTCCTTTTTGTTGCTATCCTCAAAACTTCACATATGTTCACCCAATATGACTGATGGCCATCTGTTACAACTTCACATATTTTCTTGTATAATCTGAAACTATCCTATATCTTTTTTTCTTGAAGCTATGAAGGTACAGGGCGGTCTCTATCATTAAAGCTGATAAAGCAATTAGAAGAGCAAAGTCTAGCAACCACAAAAAGCACAGATGCTGTTTCTTCTGGTATGATATTTTATGTTTTATAGATGCCAGTTTTGGGCTCTAGCATGATTCACAGATTCAGCATTCATGACTTTTTGATGAACATGGATATAACCTAGTTCAGTAGTTTGTCTTAAAAACATTTATTTATTTAATTTGTTTCAATGCAGGTCGTTTGTTTAAGCCGATAGATTTGAGAGAAGCTATTAGATATGCATCTGGTGATCCAGTTGAATCCTGGCTTAACAATTTACTTTGTCTGGACATAGAAAATTCAATCCCTAGCATCAACAGGTTAATACATTTCTAAAAAAGCCAAATCGGTTGACGTTATAAGCTGTCTCTTTTGACTCATATCTTCTTCTTTGTGTAAATAGGCTGCCTCCTACCGATGAATGTGATCTTTATTATGTTAACCGGGACACTCTTTTCTCATATCATAAAGACAGCGAGTTATTCTTACAGGTAGTTAAAGTCTATTTGATCATTGTTTTTAGCTTTGTATTCATGTATATTAGTGCTTACATATTCTTGCACTATTCAGAGAATGATGGCCTTGTACGTTGCTTCTCACTACAAAAATTCTCCAAATGATCTTCAATTATTGGCTGATGCTCCAGCTCATCACTTGTTCGTGTTACTTGGTACATTATCTTTTTTGTAAATCCTTCATTATTATTACTGCCAATATTATTTTCTCCATCCTTTATTATTTATGTTTCAGAAAATGTTATCCTTAAGATCTTTGTCATCAATAGGTTTGACATAGATAGGGATTGTAGGGGGTCTTTTGTTTGATTATTCACTCATATATGTTACCAGACACCATAAATTATATATCTAAAAACTTATTTTTGCAGGTCCTGTTAATGAATCAAGGAATCAACTCCCAGATATTCTTTGTGTTATCCAGGTTTGTTCTTATTTTTTCTCTCTTCTAGCTAGAAGTGATAATTTCAACCATTTACATATAAGTGGGTTGATTTGGGCTATGTTTCATCTCTAATCGGTAAAACCAAAAAGTTCAACTTTATAAGAAACGGGTGAAGTGTATTTTTAAAGCGTAAAACCGTCTAAATGACTTGAAAAACTAGATTCTTATTGAAATAATGTAACGTTTGTGGTCTCGTCTGACACATTTATTATTTATAAGTTTTAGTTTTTTGGACTATTGTGTTTTGGTCCACCCAACCTGCCCCGTTTTAACCAGTACCAAAATGTTGTCAGTATTGACCCATTCCTACCAAGCCGTCCCACTCGTTTTGCCACCTCTACTTCCTGCTTTTATTTGTAATGCTTATGTACCTAAGTCCGTAGTTTTGATTCTGGTAGTAAATGACAGTTACATCTGGTTTCATGTTCCTTGTTGTTCGTTAATTGTTCTATAGGTTTGTCTTGAAGGAAAGATATCCAAAACTTCTGCCATGAGAAGCTTAAGTGATGGTAAGCAGCCTTCTGGAGACCAAATTCCATGGAAGTTTTGCGAACAATTCCAAGATAAAGACTTCCCAAGTCTCTCTGGTGCTAGAATTGTACGCATCGCTACACATCCAAATGCAATGAAAGTCCGTACCTCTACTCGATTCACTTTTTTTTATTTTTATGTCCAACATACTTTACAATGTCTGTCCCAAGGTTAACTGATTGTCATCTCATCGTATTGCAGCTTGGATATGGAACAAAAGCCATAGAATTGTTGAAGAGGTATTGTTTATTGATTTTTTTTTTATCCAAGACAGTTGTCATATACAATCATTTATAATTATAATGTATTTTTTATAGGTACTTTGAGGGTCAATTCACTCCCATCTCTGAAGTTGATGTCGAGGATGATCCAGAACCTCCACATCTTAAAATTACCGAAGCAGCTCAGAATGTAAGATCTTGTTATTATGAATTAACTTTTCTACATTTACCGTTCCTATAAATCTGAAAAACATTTACTGTACTGATTTAGGTGTCGTTGCTTGAAGAAAATGTAAAGCCCAGGTCAGACCTTCCTCCGCTTCTTGTACATCTTAGTGAAAGACGGCCCGAGAAGCTTCATTACATGGGTGTCTCTTTTGGGCTTACTTTGGACCTGTTTCGCTTCTGGAGGAGGCACAAATTTGCTCCATTTTACATATGTGAAATTCCAGTTGAGTTTTTATTATACGTACCTATATATTCTCTCTTTTACCCGTATTCATTTCAGGCTTAATCCTGATTGTGTTAGTCTTATTGAACTTTATTGTCAGAATTCTGTTACTGGTGAGCATACATGTATGATGCTGAAACCTCTAGACACTGATGATATTGAAGTTGATGGATCAGATGAATTGGGATTTTTTGGTCCTTTCTATCGAGGTATGTGTTTCTTTGAAGCAAGGTATCGTAAAAGCGGTAAGATTGCCCTCTTAGGTATATATCGGCAGAAAGATGTGTCTACTGTTATTTTATTTTTTTTAAATAAATAATTTGGTTAAAATAATCAAAAAAATATAATTAAGTAAATAATCTAAGTATATTTGAATGAAACGGTGTATGAGGTTGTGTTTGACTTCCATTTAACCTGTTTTCCTTTTAGCTATTTTTTTTCTGATTTGACCTATTTAACGGTATGAGATTAAATACAAACCCAAATAAGGCCTATTCATAAGAGTGCCACCTCTGTTGTTCTGTTACTTGTTCATTCAGAGTTTTTGGGGTTGACAGTGGATTTTTTATGTATGTTCTTAGCTTTTAGGTCAGCCTTTGCGAGGCTTTTGTGTTCTCCAAGTTTTAATACGATGGAATGCAAGCTTGCGATGAGGTATGTCTTTTGGGTATCTTAGCTTTCCATACAGAAGAATATCATGCTTTAATATATTTGTCTAATTATGATTTTGTAGCATCTTGGATCCAAAACTCAACTTTTCAGACGTAGATCCTTCATCAACCATTTCACCTGGTATATACGATGATATCATCAAATCACCAATCAGTATGAATAGACTAGCAGCTTACGTCAACAACCTGGCTGCTTACCATCTGGTAAGGATTCTTACGAATAAACTGATCAAATGTTATTTACTTTCACTACTTGTACATACTTTTGTTATAAAAAGAATTGCATGTTACAATTAAAGTTTGAAACTTCGGTTGATAATTTTTGAATTTTCTTGTATATTCATTTCTCTCGGAGAATATTTGCGTCTCTGATATATTATTATTTGTCAGATTTCGGATCTGAAACTGCCACTTGCATACCTATACTTCCAGGAAAAGTTGCCAGTTACATTATCACCAGCACAGGCCACTGTGTTACTATGCATGGGCTTGCAGAACCAAGACATTCCTTACACTGAGGTTTGTTCGTCAACTTCTTACTCTTCTAGTTAAATTGTTTTTAGTGAACCCTAAATAATGGATTTTATTTAACTGTCTGTTATTTTTTTTTTCTCCAGAAAATGATGAATTTGGATAGGCAACAAATAATGTCATTTTACATGAAGGTCATGAAGAAATTCCACAAATATTTGGATTCAGTATCTTCAAAGCAGTTTACAGCAACTCTTCCTCCGGTCAAAGAAGTAAGTAACAAGTTTGATTCACAACATTTCCCTAACTTTTGAATCTACACTGATTAATTATTGTTCAAACAAATGAGAAGCGATAAATCTGATTGTTCGGCAACCAAGACTCGCTATAATTGTCTGTACTGTGGATACATTCTTGTTACATCTATTTGCTTCCAGGTGGACTTGAAGCCGCATTCGATTTCAGTGGATGAGGATCTCGATGAAGCGGCCAAGAAAGTCAAGGTTTGTTTTGTTCACCATCCAGTGTTCCTAATTTCCTATTACTCCGTCAATGCCCAGCTGCCAGGTCTTTTGAAACTTACCTATTTGCCTTCTGATAATATTTTTAGGATGACTTCAAAGTACAAAGTGAAGGTTTAATGAATCCGGACTTCCTTCAGAGATACGCCATTGCTGACAAAGATGCAGATTTTGAGAGTGCTTTACAAAATGGCAGCGGAAAGATACCTTCAGGTGGTGTAATTAGCGTTAAGTCTAGCAAAAGCAAGGCAGAAAAATACTTGAAGCCAAAAGGAAAGATTGAGAAAAGTAAGGATGGAAGTTCTTCCAAATCATCGAAGAAGAAGAAAAGAACATCTTAGTTTAACTTGTATTCTGTTGTTCAGTTTAAAGTGCTGGGCATTCACAGTTTTGACTCAACCCTAAATGGTATCTACAGTTATTTAAGCACGAAAAAACGTAGTTTATGTTAACAATGATTAAATAGTCATGAATTGTTATACATTTTTAGTTATTACTCGAGCTGTTCTCAGGTTAAAAGTTCATGTACTTGATTGTTTGTCATTGTTTTTTTTTTAACTTGGGTATGTTTGAGAAATGCAGTAAAAAGATTAAAGTGGCTTTCAATTGTAAGAGAGTAACCATATGGCTTTAGATTATTTCATTCCAGCTATTAAGATCTCATTCTATGTTTGTTTACTGTATCAATCATTACAGCCACTACATACTTTGTAACATGATTTAAACAAGTTTTTTTCACGGTAAAAAATTACATTATAATAAAACTACTTATCATTTATATCTTCAGAAAAATTACATACTTTGTATTCACATAAAGTATATAAATTTCATACTAGCTACATACTGCAATAAATATATATATATATATAAACTTATTATTATACAAATAAAAACACTGCTAAGGTTTTATAATTTTATATGAAACTACTGTACAAATTGTCTGCTCTTTTTTCACCATGGGTTTTAAAAAATGTAATCATCACTTGGTGTGGTTTGTGGTCCCTTGTCATTATTTTAACTTTCTTCAGATGACCAAATAACAAATGTCTTTGACCCAATACATGTGTGAAACCTTCGTATCAAAAAATTATAAATCTGCCACTGGAATTTGGTTCGTTAAATATGGTTGAGTTTAGTAAATATTTTATTTTTTCATTTTCTAACAATCGAGTTTATAAATATAAATGTCACTTTAATTAAAAGCAATAAACCAATTTTTTAAATAAGATAATCATAATCTACTTTATTTTTATTTTTCTGTAAGGTCTGGTTATTTATTTGTTATTTAGTACTAGTTTTTTGCCCATGCGATACACGGTAAAACTTACAAAACAATTAAGTATATTTTGTAATCGAGCAAAAACATAAAAATTATTGATTTGTGTTGTTTTTGAGTAAACGATAAGTAGACATCTTTTTAATACGTTATTGCCCAATAAGTATTAGTTAAAACCCATAGACCACACGACAACATCTTAAATACATAAGCTTCTTCTGAGTTCAATACTATCCTCTTAAAGACTATCTAAAAGATATTACGAGTAATAAACATTTCAAGTTTCCAAAGTTATTAACGGGTTCAACCGTTCAAGTGTATAACTTAATGCTAAACCTTCAAACCATATACATTCTATATTATCAAGTCACCAAAAGAATTAGAAGCTCATGTCTATTGAATTATTAAAAACTACCAGGACCACAAGTACAAAATACGGTTTAAGTAATTAAAATTTTATTGAAGGGTCGCATATGTGTTAAGAAAAGACAATAGCTACGGATGTGATATCATTTGTTTCTTGAGATTCAAATTCCAAACTTTGTGTTGTGAACTATTTCTTGAACCGCATGACATTATGCAAAATTCATATGTGAGCACCTGCAAAGAATTTTATTAACAATTTTTTCTCGTAGGTTACTATAATGGAATAAAACAACATCACAAATGTCATAGGACTACCTGTGCGGCCGTGCAATGCACAACCACCGAAAAAATATTTATTGTTGTATTTATAAAATATTATGAAATATAATGAAGATATAATATTGATTCCATATGGTTCAAGTATAGATGTAAAATAATTTTTTTACGTGGAAGCTTAAAATATAATGTCATAAAAAATACATAATGAAATGAAAACTATTGAAATTATAAATTTGAAATGAAAAAGAAAAAGGTCAAACGTTAGGTTAGTTGTACAATAATACTTTCTCAACAATTGATTTCACAATGATCTCAAAATTTATTATAATTTATGGTATGAACAAAAATAATGTAAATATACAATTTTAAGTAGCTGTGGTGATGACACGTATAATTTTCGCTTATTTGTCAAAAAAATAAAACTTACACATATGAAATAGACTATCCTTATTAGATTAGAAATGTTAGATTAGAAAAGTTAGATTATATTTTATATACACTTTATTTATCCACAAATATAAATGCAAAACGAGTTTTTGAGTTTGTTCTTTTACTAATATAACTTATTATTAAATCGTCAACCAAAATTGAATAGTTAGGGTTGTTTAGTTGACCGATTATTATTAGTTTAAATGTGATTAGTTGTAAAATCGCCTTCTTCATGATTATAAAGGATTTAAGATTCCACTTGTAAATTTCTTCACTCTTTCAAATTGGTTGGTAAGTCATCGTTTGTAAAAAACCCTCGTTGGTTTCAAAAAGAGCTTTTTGCTTACAATTATGGTATGTAAAAATTAAATTAAAATATTTAATATCAAAGTCCTAATCATAGCTCTAAAAATTATTAGTATATTAGTAAATCCTTATCGTATTAGACCTCTCGAAATTTATTTAAAATCCATACGTATAAAAATTACAACAACAATACCTAATTACGCTATTAACAGGGCTGACAAATACATATATAGTCCATTAAAGATAACTCTATTTACATATAATTATTCATATAAGAATACTTATTTTCTCTTTTTGAAAAGGAAGATGGCAAAATAGCTCACATTTATTTATAGATATGATTCGTTTAAATTTACTGTAATAAGTAAGCAACACACTACTTTTTAGACATGTTTGTAAGCAATAATCATAGAAGTAACTTCTTGAGATTTAATGTCATAGGATTCCTCTTTTTAGTCGAAAATGGTGATGATTTAGACACCATTAAAAATTAGTCATATTACTAATTATACTTTTAGATGTTGTACATTAACAATTGTGTAGTGAATGATTAGTGGTGTGTGACTAATTTTTAGTGGTGAAAATAAAAATGTATTCATTTATAAATCATAAAACTTGCTTTGATCTTGCGTATTCGTCCAAATTTTTTTTTTTCCTAAACTTCTTTTTCTTCGTTTAGTTTTTTTTTAACTTGGAATATAGCTCGAGGTTACAAAATTTTTGAGCTTTATTTTTTTGTAAATTTACATCAATTTAAAACAACTTCAGTTATAACTACTTTATTTAAAGTTATACTTCTTATAAAATAAAAATCACTATAACTAGTACTATCTAACCTTTTAAGATAATTAAATTAAATAATAAATCATAAAAAGATATAATTATTTACAAAGTCCTTTTAATTCGTTATGAATACTTTTGATGAGCAGACATTGCTATTTATAAATAGTTATAAAACATTGATAGTTGGGTACTTGTGTTATGAGAAAACACATGGACTTGAGCATAATTTCATGAGGACCCACCAATGAGAAAATAATATAAAAGGGTAGGAAGCCGTGAAAATGTGAAATTTGTTGGGTATAGAGAGATCAAGTGAAAAAGACACAAACTTAAGTGCGGGGTACGGCCAAATTCCGGTAATTTTTGGTGGGTGGGTGGGGTCTTGTTCCGACGGGGTGACGTGTCATGCCGCCGTGTAAGGTTAAAACGGTAAATAGCAGCCATGTCTCCGTGTGGTCCATTAGGATGATAGTGAGGTGTGTTTGTGTTTGCGTTTGCATCTCATTTGCATTTATTATTATGTTTAGTTGATGTATATCAGCATTTATTTAGTTAAATATTACATTTACCCCCCTTTATGATTTTGAAGTTTATACAACTACCTTATATGCCTATTTCAAGTTTTGGATGACATGAATGATGAAGCATATTTTTTGTTTTGTTATGTATAAAGGTGATATATTGACGCAAATTGGTAAAAATCACAAAAGTGCTTTCATTTTCACATCAATATTTAACAGAATGTTTATTAAGAGTTAGTGAAAATACTTTCAAATTTATAAGTAATAATTATGGGTCAGTTATTTCTTAACGGATGATGTAAATTTTATACGGTATTTATTGCTATCTAATTATAACTTCACACGTCATATGTTTTCCTACCTTCCACTCACGACTAGATGTCAATGTCGAGTTGCGAGTGATGCAGTAGGATAGTAGTGACTAGACAAACATGTCATACATTAGAAAGTGAGTTTTACCCAGAAGACGCGATTGTTCAACTTGTGATGTATTCAATGGCGCTTCATTTGTTTTAGTACTTGTTGGAGTAATAGCTCTTCCACAAATATAATCAACCTACTCTAAATGAGAATATTTAACAATCACTAGGTGGTCGGAGTAAGTAAATGGCATACTCTAACTGAAAATATTTAACAATCACATTACACACATAATCATATAAATTGCATTAATATGCCCATTTGAAAACAAGTTCTCTAAGATAAATCACGAGCAACGATTGATATGACTAGAGTAGTATTTATTAAGTTGTACTCCTGTCTTCTTCTTAAACAAAAAGAAAAAGGATTAAAAACGAACGAATGGTAAAACGAAGAAGAAGTTGTTTTAAAACAAAACCAAAAAATAAAATACAAAAAGGTCAACACTTGTTATTGCTTTCTTTTAGAGCTATAAAGAAAGATACAAAAAAGGTAGTGACTTTTGAGCTAAAAACAATTGTTTAGGGGCATAAATTGCACATTTGACAAATGAAAAAGGACTGAAAAGACAAATTAATGTCTCTTTTTCAACTTCACTCGGTTTCTCGACCATGTGACTAAACTCTATACTCTCTCTCTGATTTTAAGACCTTCTTGAAGTTGCTGCTATCAAGATTCCACTCATCCTCTTCAAGGTCTGTGTTTTTTCTCCTCTTACCTTTTTTATTATTGTTTTTTCTGGCAACTAAATTCCATTTTATTCTTATCGTGTTTTTCATTATACTTTTGTTTCACTTTACTTTATATTACATGTCTTAGGGTTTGGTCTCCATGTATATTCAACTCTTTTGATTTGCTTTTGTTACTGATGTGTGGATTTTAAATCCATGTTTTTTTACCTCAATTTTGATTCGACATCACTAAATTAGCTTTTTTCTTTTCCTTTTTTTAAGTACTTAAGTAGAGTTTATAACTGTAGCTTACAATTATGATTAGTATTGGTTTAATTATAACTCTAAAGTGATCTCTTTTATCAATCAATATATATATATATATATATATATATATATATATATATATATATGTGTGTGTGTGCGCGCGCGCGCGCGAGAGAGAGAGAGAGAGAGAGAGAGACACTTAATTGTAGATGTTTAGTGTGATTAAGGATTTTAGATAAAAATGAAGGATCCATGTTTGACTTTTGAAGTCCTACTTGTGCTTTTGTATCATTGTATCCATATACTGCTATAAATTAGAATACTATACTTCATTGTTCTCACTATGTTGAATATATTTTTTGGAAATTTTGAATCTTGGATGAAAATTTTAAGTATTTTTATGATTTAATTTAGAATCAAGAGAACTGCAATTGGACTCAGCTGCAAGATCTCTGCTTCAAATATATTTTTGAGGTAAAAGATGGTGGCTGAGTCATGGTTTCGCGGTCTATGGAAATCGTCAAAGAAGCATAACCACGGTCACGATAAGGTTCGGATCGGAGTATTGGCTTTTGAAGTAGCAAGCCTGCTATCCAAGTTAGTTCATCAATGGAACTCTTTAACTGATAAACAGGTTATAAAGTTACGTGACGAAATCAGTAACTCAGATGGTATCAGAAAACTAGTGTCAGATGATGATGGTTACATTGTAGATTTAATATGTGCTGAAATGTTACATAATTTGGAAAATGTGGCTCGTGTTGTGACCCGTCTTGCTAAAAAATGTAGTGACCCACTTTTGAAATGTTTTGAGCGTGCATATGATGATTTGATCAAATCGGGCGTTGATCAGTACCAATGGCAGTTCACTTGGAAGAAGATGAACAAGAAGGTTAAAAAAATGGAGAAGTTTATTTTAATCAATGCGAGTTTGTATCAAGAAATGGAAACAGTTACTGAACTTGAGCAAATATTGAGGAGAATGAAGAGTAATGCAGATCAAGATTGTATAACTTTGGTTGAATGCATGAAGAAATTGTCGTGGAGGAAACAGGAAGTGAAACGATTAAAAGAGATATCGTTATGGAACAAGAGTCATGATTATGTTGTGTTCCTATTAGCAAGATCGATATTCACTGTTTTTAGTAGAATTGGTCATGTTTTTGGAATTAATCACGTGTTACCACTTGCAGCCGAAAACTCTGATTCGTTAGATTCTGATCACATCAACCGTACTCAATCTGTATCTGCATTGCTTCAATCTTCCATTCACCCGTCCGAGTTTAGGATCGCTAGGTTTTCATCTGGCCCGTTGGGAGATATAATTTCTAGATCCGGCCCGATTTCAAGAACAAATAATTTGAATGACTTCTATTCGGGTCCACTTGGTACTTCAATCCCTTATTCTGCTAAACATCAAAACATCACTTATTCTGGTCCTATTGGGAAGTCAACACCAAAGTCAGCTTTAAAGTCCACATCAAAGTCAACGGCAAAGTCAGGCCCGTTATCTCGTGCTACTAAAAATGGGCTAAAATTTTGGCAGGGAAAGAGCTCTACACCGAATCGTTTAAGCACCAATGGACCTTTTAATGGATCTATAGTTGGTGGAAATGTAAATTCAGATGCTGCGTGTTCTACAACTCCACAAAAGATTGAAGAACAATCGGATCATGAAATTACGCCAAAACCGAAAATCTTTGATGCGCCTCCAGAAACGTTAGGTGCCGCTGCTCTAGCGTTACATTATGCTAATGTTATTGTTGTACTTGAAAAACTTGTGGCGTCTCCTCATTTAATTGGTCATGATGCAAGAGATGATTTATACAATATGTTGCCAAAAAATGTTAGGAGTGCTCTTAGAGCGAGATTAAAACCATACGCTAAAAGCTTGGCTGCATCAGATTATGATACGGGTTTAGCAGAAGAATGGAGCGAGGCTATTTCAGCAACTTTAGAATGGTTATCTCCACTTGCTCATAATATGATAAGATGGCAATCTGAAAGGAGTTTTGAGCACCAAAATTTGCTTTCTAAAACGAGCACGCTTCTTGTACAAACTCTACATTATGCAAATCAAGAAAAGACTGAAGCTACAATAACGGAACTTCTTGTTGGTCTTAATTATATATGGAGGTTTGGTAGAGAAGTCAATGCAAAAGCTATGTTGGAGTGTGACAGTGGTGGAGTGATTGATGATTCTAATGATTCGGTTGATTTAGTGAGTTAATAGCAGCATGGTCAGCTTTTTGGCAATGACAAACGAGTCCCATCCTAAAGGCACTGAGATCCGTTTCCTGAGCCGTTTGCGAGTAGAAAGAAGTTCTAGAACCATGATCAAGCGGTCCAAGCACGGCGGTTAAAAAATACTGTTCAAGATTTTAAAGGTACTTGTTTTTGAAAAGTCAGTATCGATGACTGTCGACCTTTTGGTATAGAAATGATATATGGGTATTTTGCTTGTTAAGTGAGTGTCTTGTACTCTTGTTGTAGATGTATAGATAATGATGGAAACACATTATCTGATGATGTGGATTTTACCCTACGAGAGTTTTCACTTATGAAATTAAGATAAGATGTTTGAAGCTGAGCAATTGCACTGCATAGATTAAGCATTCATATTTGATTTTTTTGTTCACCTAGCTTATCCTGGTGTTGAACATGGGTCACGGTTGTAAAATGGGCAGGTAAGACGGGTTGGGTAATGGGTTATCAGGTCCAAACGGGTAATATTTATGCAAGCAAATTGGGGTTGACCCATCAACAACTTTTTTGTTTTTTCTCCTCGATTATGTAAAAAAGTTGCTCTACTTGAATTTGTAATGGGTTGTAACTTATAAGAATGGTTGAAACAAGTTGTTCTACTTGAATAAAGATTTAGCTTGTTAAAACTGCTACTGGTTTGATACCAATACACTTGAGGTCACCTGCTGACCCGTTCAACCAGTTTCATTCTTAACCAAGTTCAAACAAAATGTAGGTTAGTAAAGTTGGCTCCTGGTTTATGAAATTATTTATTTTTAATACCCTCTGTAGTGGTTCTTGACCAAATCTTCTTGATTTGATGTGTTACTTGTATTTATGCTTATGTACATTTGAATCTATCTAAGATTTTTGTACTTGTCTACAGTTCTATATACTGCAAGTTCCTATCCCAGTAAAGTAAGGTGCAACTGTGCAAGACCTTAACTTTGTTTTCTTACGCTGTATTATTTATTTATTTTAATTTTAATTTTAATTAATTCATATCAAAAGATTCGCAAGTCACTTTCAACTTCATTTTGACCCGTTCTAAAAATCTACTGTTATTCAACCTTCAAAATTGACTATTTACTCATTTACCATATATAGCTTCGGTTTTGGCAAAAAACATTGGGGTGTATACACTATGGGCATAACAACTATGATAAATTAGAAAGTAATTTCTTCATTGATATCTTGATACTAATAAATAATTGGGTTAATTACATATTTTCCCACCTTAAATCACATAAATATCACGTATACTCAAGTTAACGTAAAAATATCAAATATACCCAAATCTCTAATTTAATTACATTTTAAAACTCTAAAATCATTATTAATTATTGATAAACTAATTTATTACCATTATACCCCTAGTTCTCCCTCATAGAACTCACATCTCTAACTCTTCACAAAGTCCAAAACTCAACCACCGTCGAAGTATCAGTTTTTTTCTTCTGTATTTTTTTCTCTTTTGCAAAGGACAATTGCATTGCAACAAAATAATCATTGTATGAACATATGGAAAAGTACACATTATTTTTCCAAGAATTGAAGATGCAATAAAGTGAGAGCATATCACTAAGAGAATTACATATTACGAGTAAATAACATCAGTAATATGAAGATATGAGTCCCAGATCTCATTTGTATACAACCCACAAAACTTAAAAAACAAATATGAAACCTATATGCTAAATAAATTGATCAAGAAAACTCCAAAAGAAATAGCATTATCGATAATAGTTTGACCGTGAATGCAATGGCGATATACTACAGGCTTGAGTTTATTGATAATTCAATAAAGCCGTACTAGTGTTTTCTGTATTTGAAAATTGGATGAGGGTATAATTGTGATATATGAATTTATTGATAATTAATAATGATTTTAGAGTTTTAACATGTAATTAAATTAGAGATTTGAGTATATTTGATATTTTTATGTTAACTTGGGTATATGTGATACTTATGTGGTTCAAGGTGAGGAAATGTATAATTAACCCAATAATGAGTTTAAAAACTGAGTTGTCCAAAGATAGAATTATGATCAAGACAAAAATATATGAGGAGACAAAGTTTTACATAAGTTACATGAACATCGAATGAACCAAAACATGTCTGTATTAATCTTTTAAATCTGTACTAGTCCTAAAACTCATGTATACATACGATTCGATGGATTTGTATTTATTTTTTATAAATTTTGATAGAATCCTCGTATGATATGTGATAAAATTAGAACATTTTTAGTAATATAAGTTTTCATAAATTAAATTTTGTAGTTGTAGTTTAATTTATTTAATGTTATTTGCTTTCGTTTAAATCTTATTTGTGATGTGATTGTATTCAAATTGTAAGTAGCAAGTGATGTTTTTGAAATTATATGAAAAAATAATAGTTAAATATTATTATTTATTATAGTAACTAAAAGAATAAATAAAATAATTCAAAACGTTAATTTAGTACGTTTGTTGAATTTCTATCAACCACTTTTTGTTTTTATGTTTACTTTTTGTTTGTTTTAATTTATTTAATATAATAATAACAATTATTGTTTTTTAAATTTGAATTATAAATTTTAAGGGGTTTTATTTTTAAAATTTTATAAAAGTGAGAGACCTAATTAACTAATTGAAAATTTCTTAATTGATGACATCATAAATGGATTTCATATATATAATTTAAGATAGTATTACTTTTGCTACCGTTGGTAATTCTAGTGTAATTGAGATTTACTCGAGATCAAATGGTATTCCAAGTTAAGTTATAAAATAAGCTGGTAAGTGCGAAGGGCACACTTATTTAAATACTTTATTGTGAAAGTGATTATACACGATTCAAGAAATTAGTTCAGATTATCATCACACACTGTCACACATTTTTAACCGTTACATTACCTCGAATACATGCTGATGCAGGTGCATCCGAGTCTTCTATTAGTTTACAACATGCTCATTTAATAACCCAGACTTACAACGGGCCAGATTTTGATTCTGAGGCAATATTTGGGTTTAAATCTCTTAGGGGAAAGAACCTGATCTCATGGCAACCCAACAGACTCTAAGTCAAGCCACACCCCATCCAAGTCCACGGTCAATGAATTACATTTATGAGGCTTAATTATCTATTAATGTATTTCTTTAATTTTCAAGTACTGTTATATTTTCCCAGGCAAGTTTTAAACGTTTGCTTTGGGAACTCTTTCGATTTTCAGCCTTATATAAGGGCTTCCAAGTTGTAATTGAAAAAGAGTTTTTTTTTTAATACACAACAGCTATTGAAGTTCATTTTGAGAGTGTTTACTCTAAAGGAGTCGATTGTTGATTGTTCTTAGTGTGGTGTTGCTGCTTTATCACTGATAACATCTTCATTCGCCAATGTAATTGATCTGGGTGGTGTTTAAGTACTTTAGCCTTGATTCAATCAGGTTGTTACGTATCACATGCACCAAAAATAAAATTTATGCGTTTTAAATAAATTTCCTTCTTCGATAAATAAAGACCATTATGATAAAAATTTCAATACAATCAATTTTTTAATCATTTTATACCAATTTATGGACCAAAATGTTTTTATTTCATTTCACCAAATATATTTAAAATTGGGTACTATGATAGTTGCCCATAGCCCATAGCCCATAGTAAAAAAAAATTTATATAACCATAATCATCATGTTTCAGTGGTTTTCCAATTTATCGTCACAACATGCCCGTTATCTGGCATACAAATGGCTCGTTGTACGTTATATGGTATTCGTAACGTACGTATTTGATTACCGTAAAATGAGCCGAGTGAAGAAAGCACGTAAATCGTAATCTCTCAATTCATCACATGCATTCCGTCGTAAACAATTAACCACCTGAGTTTGGCTGTGTATATATGGCGACATCAAATTCACGGAGGAGATCGTCTTCTTTCGGTGAAGCCGAAACTCGAATGACTGAATCCGAAACTGTTGATACCACTGTTGAGTTTACGGATGTTGATGTAAATAAATACTATTTTCACATTCAATTCCTCAATGTCACGATTTTGTGTTTGAATTTTCATTTCATATATAATATGTTATGATATGACATGATTCCGTTTTTTTGTGTAGTTAATTTGTACTGGTGTATATATACAGGAGGAGCCTGTTTCTCAAGGATTATCTGAATTTCTGTTGAAAGCTGAGCATGTTGTAGCTGAGGCAAGTTTTGTTTGTTTTTGGAATTAATATATTTAAATTCGCTTATGTATTTCTTTTAATTATATTTATTGAAATATGTATATTCTATTACTACAATGAATCAAGGATACTATTTTAGTTTCATTTCATTTGGAAGTGGTTCACTTGAGTTTGTGTTCAGGGGTTTGCTGTTCTTGTTAATACTGATGAAGCAGGTACCGTGTTTGTCACCAATTTTCGTCTTCTTTTTTTGGTAAGTTGTCCATCTATTGATGTTTTTTTGGTAAACTGTAACATATATATCTTGTTTGATCATTACTATAAAATTGTTGCTACTCAAGAATTGGTTACTCCTGCAACTAAATGGTTAATTTCTAAGACTGGTTTGAACTGAGCACAAGCTACTTGCATAAATTATGAACTTCTTGATAGCTGATTTGATTTTGAGTTTCTTGTTGTATTAGTAATTGATAATTGATCATTGATCAGACTTTCGGTATGATTCTAAGAATCAATGTTATGTCAATTTCTCCTATATCTGACATAAATTTCGGCTATATTTTTCAGAGTGAAGGATCCAGGGATGTTATTCCACTAGGAACAATACCATTGGCTACCATTGAAAAGTTCAACAAGATTGTAAGTTTTGTTATTTAGTAGTTACGAGCTCATTTTGATAAATAACAAGAGTGTTATTTATCTAAAATATTCATGTACTTTTCGTTTTGTCCCAGGTAGAATAACTTACTATCTTTGGTCTCAGTGAGTTGTACTTTCCAATGTTTTCTCATTTGAGTCAAATTATGAGAGAACCTACTTGCACAAAAAATAGTAAGTTGGTCTATTTGGAACAAAACGAAAAGTACATGAATATTTTATACATGGACCCTTTATTTTAATATGAAAGAATACATTTGTGACTTTAGTTATTGTGGTATGGTCTTTGTAATTTATGGGGTATGTTATGTTTTATATTCGTCTCAAGTCTTGTTATATCCGCAATGTCATTATTATTTTCTTCTCCAAGTAAGTTTTATGGTGCTCTTATTGTCTCCATGTTATATTAATAACGAGAATGTAGGTGGTAAAGCAGCCATCGGGTACTCGGCAGTCAGAGAAGACTCCTACACGTAGGCTTCTGCAGGTCTTCGGTATGGTAGTTCACTTCTAAAATCCGTCATGTTAGTTACCTAATATGTCATTCATTCAAAACGGGATACTTGAAAATGTACTTAACAAGGTTTGCTGGTTTTGCAGGCAAAGATATGAGAATCATCATATTCGCTTTTCGCCCCAAGACAAAGCAGGTCAGATGAAGTCAACATTTGACCATTGACTGTGTTTCTCCAGAAAATGATATTGATAAAACTGGCTTTGTGATTTACAGAGACGTGATGTGTTTAATGCGTTAGTGAGGTGGACAAAGCCTACAATACTTTGGGATTTCTATGCTTTTACTATTAGTCCTTCCAAAGACAGTAACACTAATCCGAAAGTGAGACTCATTAATGAATATTACCGGCTTCTTGGTATGGGGTCGCTTCAGTCATCAATCGAAACCATAGAAGATGGTTCGTTCAAATTATCTAATGATTGGTGGAGGATTAGTGATGTCAATGCAAGCTATAACATGTGTACAACTTACCCATTTGCTTTGCTAGTTCCAAAAGCAATCAGGTGAAGTATCTTTATCGATATGCTTCCTTCTTTCACTTACTAATTCTCTACGGACCATTGACACTTGTGTTGTTGATTTTAGAGATAAAGATCTGCTGAAAGCTTGTACATTTTGGCCCGGTGTAGACTGCCTGTAATATCATGGTGTGATAAACGTAAGCACAGGAATTTTTGTTGTTAGTGATTATTACGACAGCATGCATCAACTAACCTTATCGTTATAAACATGTGGTTTTTGTTAACATTTATTGATATGTAGGAACTGGAGCTGTTCTTGCTCGGTCATCCCAACCATTAGTTGGGCTCATGATGAATATGAGGAGGTAAGTAATTTTCTAACCCCATATTTCTGGATACTTAAGTCTCTGTATAGTTTCTTAATTACATTAAATTTGGGCACAATTGTTCTGTGATGACATAATGCAGCAATGCTGATGAAAATCTGGTTGGTGCTCTTTGTACTCGACTCTCTGGTGGAAAAGGACGGAGGTTATCCTCGTTCTGCCGCATCTAGTTTTGGATTAAGTGATTTTGTGGTTATTTCAGACTTGTAATTGTTTTAATTATACGCTCGCTATTATAAATACATATATAAAAAGTACCGAGATAGGATAAAATGAATAGTTTTTTCTTCCCGGG
Organism: Gnaphalium uliginosum; assembly: GCA_963930675.1. Taxonomy (NCBI): domain Eukaryota; kingdom Viridiplantae; phylum Streptophyta; class Magnoliopsida; order Asterales; family Asteraceae; genus Gnaphalium; species Gnaphalium uliginosum. The sequence continues at coordinate 4,935,908 of OZ005682.1, read as the reverse complement.
AAGTTATATATAGCTGATGCAAGACCCCGGAAAAATGCTTTGGCAAACGGCGCAATGGGTGGGGGTTCAGAGTCATCTTCGAATTATTTCCAGTGTGAGATCTGTCAAAGAGTTGAGCTACAATAATTGTTCAACTCGCCTTATATATGTTTTTTTAATTTCTAATATATGTTAGTTTAGATTGTATTTTTTGGGATAGACAATATCCACGCTATGAGAGAGAGTCTTGTTCGTCTCAGAGACTACTTGGATACTCATGGAAGCAAATCTTCAGATGGAATGTCATCATTCTTGGTAAGAATAAATAACTGTGAACCTGTAACATTATCTTTTAATGTGTTATAAAGTTTGTAATGTACTCCAACAGAGAACTGGCGGATGGACATGGGGTGGAGGTAATCTGAGCAGTATGTCTGCTTCAGTATCAACGCTGGGTGATAGTGCTTGGTTAATACATATTCAGAATGTATTGGCTGGTTCTGCTTGGATTGCTGCTCGTATTGCCTTAGAGTCAGCATCCATGCTTGTTCATTGCAGGTAAACTCAATTTATATGTTTCATATGATCTTTAAGTTGGATGTATCATAATTTTTTAGAAGAAAGTTTTCGACTTTGGAACATTTTTCAGTGACATGTAAATTTGTGTGGTACAGTGATGGATGGGACAGAACATCCCAGCTAGTTGCACTAGCAAGTTTATTACTCGATCCATATTATCGCACCATAAAAGGATTTCAGGTATTACTAGTCATACATGCAACAATAACAACAACATGAATTAATAAAATTCCTAGTCATACATGAATTACGAAGTACTAATATTCCTAGTATATATTTGCTGGTATTTACTTATGCTTTTATGCAGGCTCTTGTTGAAAAGGATTGGCTTGCATTTGGCCATCCGTTTTCAGACAGAGCTGGAATGCCTAATTTTTCAGGGAGTGGCAACACACCTGTAGAAATGTCAAGGCATTCTTCAAGTCCCAACATCTTATCATCATCTTTGCTCCAATCATTCGTATCATTCACATCTCAAGCTCCAGCATCCTCTAACACACAGCATTCAAACAATTATTCTCCAATATTTCTTCAGGTATTTCATTCAATGAGCAAATAATGATGAGTATACATGTGTTTATTATGATTATGTTAATCCTGTGTATACTGATTTGATTTGACAGTGGGTTGATTGTGTCTCACAATTATTACGGATGTACCCTTTTGCATTTGAGTTCTCATCGGTAAGCATGTTGTTTCATCAGACATACATATGATGATTATGTTATTGCGAATTGATTCATTGGATCATGCACTCATGCAGGCTTTTTTGGTTGATTTCCTGGACTGTGTGCTTTCATGTCGTTTTGGTAACTTCTTGTGCAACAAGTGCGTCTTCATATGAGTTATAAAATTAAGTCCTAGAACAGATATCGATCTCCTTCTGTAACAACTTTTTTATCGTTTTTTCTTTTTTTTTTTTTAAATCAGTGAGAATGAAAGAGATAAAGCTGGTGTTTTTGAGGTGACTGAATGCTTGTGGGAGTATTTGGATGATATGCGTTCATCAAAGGGAAGTTCTCACGTACACTACAACGTGTTTTACAATCCGACTAAACATGATGGCCCATTATTACCACCAGCTGCAGCTTTGGCTCCGACATTATGGCCCCAATTCCATCTTCGGTGGTCATGTCCTTCAGAAGCTCAATCTGGTCAGGTTGAAGACCAATGTAGAACCATGATGGACAAGTACTCTGAACTGCAAAAGGTAATCAACATGATAAACTTGAGTATCTATAAGAAAAGTATAACAACAAAAGTTGTATATTATCCTGTTTCATATATTAATTAGTACAAAACAGGCAAAAGATTTAGCCGAGAGTAATGCCAGAGAAATAACGGAAACAGTGGAGTCTTTGACTACTGATCTATATAATGAGAGCCAGGTCAGCAACTCAGCTGTGGCTTTGGCTAAAAAAGCGAATAGGGAGAATTCTAGCATAAAACGAGCAATTGGATCACTCGGATGTAAAGTTCATGTTTCTGATACAGCTGATATTGAAAACCAGCCTGCTGAAAAGACAGATATGTCCTCTCCAACTAGAGAAACAGTTGATAGTGGAGATGAAAAGACGGATCTGTCAGTCTCTATTGTGGTAAGTGCAGATAACAATGATCTTCATGGGAACACGCCCAACCGTATTTGTGAATCTTTGTGCCCACTGTGGCCACGAGATGGATGTTGTAGGTGGCCCGATGGAGGTTGTGCTCGACTTAGGAGCCAATTTATAGGCTTGAAAGCTAATTATGATGCGTTTGACAAGCTATGTATCCATGATAGTTACTTCCAACACGAATAACAACTGCAAAATGCAACATAAGGAGTTTTGTATGTATGTTTAAGTTATATTAGAGATTTGACACCAAGTTTTGGCTGGCAAAAGCTACTTTCTAATGGGTGGAAGTTATTAAATTTTTAAAATTTATAGGTGAAGTATATAGTAAACGGGTGTATTTCCAGTTTTTGGAGTAAATATTCTTTTTGCTACAGCAAAGGAATCAAATGTTAACTCTAATATGCATAAAAACACAAGTGCAGAAGTGCAGTTGAGTTTGCATATTCGTTGCAATAAATTTGAGTAGTTTGTTAAGATGGCATGGTGTGTGCGACATGGGAACAAAATATACTTCCGGTGATCTTGTTATTGAAATTGTGCAGAACTTTGTGGTAGCTTCAGTCATCCATGTTAAAAGATGGGCAACTTTTCAATTATTGTACACCAGTCTTTTCTAAAATGACTGAGATTTTAGATTTGTATTAAAGATAATTGGATGAGCTAGTTCATACAGATAACTGATGTAACCAAACCCCCTGGCCATTTGGCCACTTTGAATTATGGGGTTGGTTCAGTAATGGGTTTTTGACAACTACAATCGTACATGAATGTTCAAGTATCATATTTTCCAAATTACATGTTTTTACTTGTTCTGTTTTTGTGGTCAAGATGGCTTTTGTAAAAGGTAAACCCATACAACTGTTAGAAGTTGATCACATTTTCTAAGGATCGAACTTCTAATACGAGTTTACGTGGTTACAAAATTAACATAAAATAATCTCATCAATTTTGCATCTCAATACACTTCCAAATCAAATCATCATATCAAATACTTGGTATCGAGGATGTAATTGCTTACCTGAAAAATTCAGTATCACTTATCGAACCCCCTTCAACATAATGATACATCAAGAATTCACATCATATGCAATTTTACATGTACCATAACAATAAAATAGGTAAAATAACTTAACCATTGTTGGGCTTACCTAATAACTGAACCCACTCAACCTGGAAAATAAAATGTACCTGAAAATATTATTAACACCAATTACAATCTAAGATACTGAAAAAGTACAAACCTTGCTTAAGCATTGAATAATGTACCTCCAAATATATGACATAGAAGGGAAAACAGAGAACTACTCATAATAAGATTAAAACAAGCAAATTCAAATTACATACATCTCTCTAAACAGGGTCATCATTAACCCTTTTTAATTACTAAACCAATTGTTTCTGAATCCAACCCTTAATAAACACCCTAATTTAATTATTACTATCATCGCTAAGATCTTTATTGTTTATGGTATTATGGTTACTGCTGTGATGATTATGATGATGATTGTTACTCTTGTTACCAACATCTCTTCTACTCTGCTTCAACTGTGACAACTCCATCTGTGTTTTCATGAAAAACTGCATCCTTTGCAATTCAAGCTCTTTTGCAAACTTCATGCTTTGTTTCTGCATCTCAACCATTTGCTGCAACTTCGCACTCTCCGCTTGTTCATATGCTTCACCGAATTTCATTATTGCCTTGGTCAATTCCCTAACTGAATCTCCCCAATTCTTGTCTTTAGCCGCTCTCCCCTTATCCTTATCCTGCTGCCGCCCATTAAACGGAACCCTAACGCGTTTCTGATCGTAGGAATCCGTTTCAGGCGAGTCAGGGGCCGCTTCCGGTTCAGATTCTGATGATTCTGAATACGCTGGAGGTGGACGCATTCGCTTACGCTGCTGCAGCTGTAACTGTTGCTGCTGCTGTTGTTGTTGTTGCTGCAACTGTAACTGTTTCTGCAGTTGTTCCTGCCGATATTGCTGTTGTAATTGCTGCAATTGAAGCTGTTTTTGTTGTTGTTGCCGTTCCTGTTGTTGTTTTAGCCTCAGGCTTTGAACAGGTGCAGATCTTACACCAACTGGAATCCCTACCGGAACGGTTCGTAAAGGGGGAGTATTTAACGATGCTGAACCGCTTTTCGCGTTAGCGGTAGGGCCGATCAGGTGATCTAACTGATCGTAAAACCTCCAGGTACTCGGACCACCACCAGCTGCAATTTTCGCTTTCTCAAGCTTATATTTCTTCTTCACCGTATCGATTCGATTTTTACATTGAATATCAGTTTTAGGAACTTTCAAATAATCCTCACGACTACTTACAATATCCGCAACCTCTTTCCAGTGTTTCTGCTTCAAATTCCCCCTGCTTAGCTCCAAATAGCGTTCTCCCCACGCATCGATCAAAATAGCGGTCGCACCTTCACTCCAACAATCCTCACGACCTCCTCCGCCACCGCCACCACCGCCGGTGCTTCCGCCGTTACCTCCACCTCCACCACTGCCGGCGACGGATCTCGGTTGTTGAATCGGTAGCGCTAACGTCAACGTGTTTTGAGAAGGCGCGGCGGAGGCTACGGTGACCGAGATCCGACGATTGGTAAGAGGTGATTCCGGAGATCCAGATCTAGATCCTGATCCAGCAGACGGATGTGATTGATTCTCTTCGTCGTCTTCCATATCGTCGCCTGAAACCTAACGGATCTGATTGCCGACGTTATAAAGGAATTGAAATTTAGAGAAAGAAAGAAAGAAAGGAAAAAGTTTGTTGTAGAGGGAGAGGAATTTAGGGTCTTTAGAGAGAGAGGGTAGTTGACCGGCGTTTTTTACGATATATAGAAATATAAATTTATCGGTTGACGGAGAAAAACGGAGAGAGGGGTGGATAAGTTGACGGAGAAGTCGGCCGTCAAGGGAAAGGGTTAATAAGGACACGTGGAATCTCAGTGTGGTTAATGAGGTGAAAGCCGACACACCGGACGTAATTGCCCAATTTGCCGGCTCCGGCTCGGCTCCCGCGCTTCGACCTTTTTAGGTTTTATTTTAATTTTTCCATCACGTTTTGTTTAAAATTTTACCTTTTTAACCTAACCTTGTTTACCTTTTAAATTACATTCTTATCCTTCTTAAATCTTAAATACAGTATATTTTAATGTTTGCAAATTCTTCCCGGAATTTAATAAATATTCAATCTCACGTGATTCTAAGTTACAGATCTTGTTAGTTTTTTTTATGGGTGACAATGAAGAGCTCTTGCGCGGCAGATGAATGAGGATAAGCGATCTGTCGAAACTGTGGAATATAAAAATACATCGGTAGGGAAGCGTTCTGCCTTAGAGTGATATATCCATCATAATTCTTAATAAATCCACCATAATTATGCATTGAGAGCTTATATTGTATAAATAAATACTACACAGTTTTGATGAATCTATCAAAAAGTGTGATGAATATATCATTAATTTTTTTTATATCACAACATAACGGAATGTATTTATGAATTAATCGAGGTAAAATATCAAAAATGTTAGGTGTCCATTACTAACATAATTTAGATCATCCACTTTTTAATAAGACCAAGCCAAACAATCTTCTTTCTTAAGTTATAACATACATTTACATATAAGTTTCTAAATTACGATGGATCATATGTGTTATGCAATTAACTAAAGAATGTATCACACGATAAACAATTAGATGTCTGTTAGCTTATATTAAATTTCATCTGCACCATACCTTGCTGGTGTAAGAGATTACAGGGAGTTTCCATTTGTATGTAATCATAAATCAATTGGCTAACACATCCATAAAGGCATTGAACTATTGTCTCTCACGTTATATGTGTTTACCCCTATTGATGTAACATATCAAAGAGAGGTGTTTAGTCACTCCACGATGTTTTGAACCGATCTCTTGTCGGTACATGTCAAATGAAAATTTTTAACCGAACTCGGAAAGTAGATATTGATTAAGTTGTTGGGTTATGAATGATGATCTATTTCCAACAGATTAAAACAAAATTAGCTAGAAGGAAACAAGTCTAAGGGTAAAAAGTCGCCCAAAGTTTTACGTTTTTTTTCCTTTTCAACAAAGACCGGCACACAATTGTCCCTACTATCTTGTGGCCTTGTAACACAAACTCTTGGTTCGTTCAATCAACTTCACACCCAGGCATAAGACGCCCTACATTAATTGTATTATAAAAAAAATGTATATTATATGCTTATGTAATCAAAATTGACACACTGTACATACTATACAAAAAGCAATTTTGGGTAGACCCATACAAAAAAAAAAAAAAAAAAAAAAAAACATGTTTTGACATGTAACCCAATCATGCCCAACCCCCCCTTTTGCCGCATCCGTTGACAAGTCCTCATTTACAACACGAGGAGCGAACCCAAAGCGAGCTACTTTTTGCAACAAGAAACTAGACTAGTAACTTTTAAATTATCAAAACCATAGTGAAAGGTTCTTGTGGGCTACAATCATACACAGAAAAGTTATTAGCAGCCACTTATCAATAACATATAAGAAATCTCATACGCCTTACTTGGACCTCATACGGTAAACCTACGGGCTACGGGTGGTCTATATGGGGCTGGTTCCACATTATATAACAAAACACATGTCTGCTAGCTTTTTACGTGTGATCACATAATCTCAAGGTTTGGTCATTGTGTAACTAGAACCACAACTGATCACTTGAACCTAGGATGGCGTGTTCCTAACAAGCCGAGTATGACAACCAAATGGATTCTATTTTCCGTCATGCTTGCACGATAGAGCCTCTATCAATCTGCTAGGGATTTCCACAAGTAGATATATTTGTAACATGTGTGTAAAAGAATGAAGGCAAGTGCAAAGTGATTCATATGAGTGAAATTCTAACCCTGTATATTCAACGTAATCATCAGGCTTAGACAAGATTAAGACAGAGTATGTGGATTATATGCCATATGTAAGAAGATCAAATATTAACCACATTTCAAAGGCACTAGTTATCCTCATTGGCTGTGGGCTCTGAAGATGGTGGGTCTTCATTGGATGGCTTTTTCCTTTCCCTACGCTCATTCCATCGTCCCCAAGCCCACTTTAAGATAAAGAAACCTCCAATCGCGTAAACCTAAAAGCAACCAGAACAGATGTTTGTTAGGACAAATAGTTCGTAGATTTCAGTCTTCAATCACATAAAGGAATTTATCGGCAAACACAAGTCTAGAAATCCCATTTTCAGTCTTCGATATGGTAAGGAGGAGAATGCTGCTAGAAGATACGAATATGACATGGATGTAGAGTGAAATTCAGACACTAGAATCAAATATGAAAATGCAAACATAATTGTTATGGTGAGGGGAAACTTACACACCCTTCACGCTATTCCCAGTTGGAACTTCAACCCACAACTTCATGGTTGATGGGGCAACTTACATTCATCTTTGGGTATTGCTATAACTTGCCACATACTTTAACAAATATCTTCCGACTAGTGATTAAATGGTTACCAAGGTCGTAAATTCTACCCTTACCTCTTCTTAGAAGAAGAATTGTGCACCTCATATACAGCATCACATAGTTGTACAAAATGATTGCGTTTTAGAACATGAGAGAACTCACTGACAACGCTTAAGATGATGTGAGCTATATTTTGACTCTCCAAGTAAAGTAAATCAACATATTCATCAGGCTTTTTATGTATTTAGCACAGAGATACCATCAAGTTTGATTTTGAACATATCACATCAACTATAACTATTTAGAGTCATTATATTACATGTCTAACAGAAGAAGTGGCAGTGAAAGGGATACACATAAGGACCATGGTCCCCTGAATATATAAAGTATCAGGACTTCATGTGACAATTACTAAGCAGCAGAAATTGGGAGAGAGAGAGAGAGAGAGAGAGAGAGAGAGAGAGAGAGAGAAAGAGAGAGATCCCCCTCCCTCTCCTCTCATGTAAAAACAGATTGAATATGTAAATTTGATCAACTCTCAACTAGAACATGCCGTATGTTCTTTCGGAATAAGGTGTTATTGTGTCCACATCTTCAACAATGTTGTAGATAGTTAAGGTATCAACGTCCTTTTTTTCAAATTAGCTGAAATTTTAATGTAGATATAATAAGAGTAATTCATCCGCATAATAAAACTCAAATAAAAGGATTAGTCAATTTTTCACTAATGTTACCCAATCTGCTCTATATTGATCTGACGCTTTTGCACTAGGTCTGATGTAATATAAACACACAAAGAATAAGAAAATAATTAAAATAAAGAAACAAAACCTAATGCTCCTACCCGGAGTTGGTCCCCTAAAGTATAAATATGCTCGTAGGGAACATCGCTTTAGGCAAAGCTAAAATTTAATTGCAGCATCACCATCCACCTTGGTACAACATCCATCCCCACAGTTCAGGTGCTTCGGTGTATTCAACTATGACTATCCACTCTGACCAGACATAATGAATAATTCACCTAGCAATTGGTATTATAAGCAAAACAACACCTACAACGTAGAATCATTCGACTGTATCCATTTCAGCCGATCGTGCCTTATTTGCACTAAATTTCACTGTAACTAGTTTCGAGTATACTCTTAACTGTTTCACTCTCTTTAATCTCAACATACAGTCAAAATCCCTAAATTTCCACCTATTACAGTTTATCAACAGCAAACCAAACTACACCACACATTTTCAGCTCAATTACATAACCAGCAACTGAAAAACGGATTAAACAATAAAAAAAAAGGGCCTATTTGTAAACTAAAACATATTAAAATCATAAGAGTAGAAATTACGTAATCACGATTAAATAATTATGATGAGATTCCATCTCGTAAGTGAATAATTTTGTGAATCATTAGAAATAAAATTAAGTCTAAGCTATCAAATCAACTTCAATATAGACAAATACTAAACATACGCATACATACATAGATATAGAGAAATATATAGATACATATATAATATATACCTGCCAGAGAACAACAGGATTCGTTTCTTTCTCCGCATCTTCCGATTCAAGCTTCAACGGAATAACGGTTTTTGTACGGCCATCTGGATACGTAACAGTCGCCGTCTTCGAAACCTCCACCACTTCACCGCCACGAACCACCGCTTTCTTCTCCGTTTCAACTTTCACTACATCTTTCTTCACCGACGGCAGCTGCGGTAACGGTAAATTAGAAAGTACCTGAGTGAACTTCGAGAACAGTGATGATAACGGATTCTCAAACTTGATCGATTCGTCGTCGTTTTTGCGCACAGTCAAAGCTTTGTTCTCCGCCATTTCTGTTTTGGTGTAAATTTCTATGGAAACTGCAATTTTAGTCAACTTAAGTGGATCGTTAAAGCGCGTGGTGTTTATCAATTGTACAACGCGCGTGAGTTTAAAAGTTGAGTCAAAATGGAGTGACTCGACTTAAATAGGTTTACGAAGGGCTGGTTTATGGGCCGGTTTATTAAATTGGGCTTCCGGATTGCATATACGACCGGTACTTCACTACTTTGTTTATTGATAGATTTAAAAATAGGTCTAATACATTAGTCGGTTCGGTTGATATAGTTTATATGTATATGTATTATCTAATACATTAATTGGTTGATATAGTTTATATGTATTATCTTATTAGTTCAAGTTGACATGTGCTAGTCTAATATTTTAAGTTCTATGTGATTAAGTTTATATATTCGCGGCCGATTTGGGTCATGTTAGAGTTGGTGGTGCAACCATAGGGTCGTATCGTTAAATGAGTTTAGTTTACCTCCTATGTGATGGACAAAAAACACGGTCTGATCTAAAACCAGAGTTGCTATTATTTCAACTTTTACGTTCATGAAATCTAAAGGAAAGAAGTTTAAATTATTTAATTAACTTTGGGGCTGAAATGGTGATTGCAATCTTGTCTGAAGTTTTTTTTTAACATTGCTTCATCAAAATAATTAGAATGAATGGAGGTGACAGCGGAATCCATGGTTCATGTTTTCCGGCTGCGAATGTAACTGAACAGTGAAAATCAGATCAGTTTTCAGTGTTGAAATGTCAAGAAGGTACATCAGTTTGAGATGAATGTAACTGAACAGTGAAAATCAGATCAGTTTTCAGTGTTGAAATGTCAAGAAGGTACATCAATTTGAGATGATGAGCTTGCAAATGAAGGTTGCTAGTTGTTATAGTTACTAACAAATTAAGGTTGCTGGTCAACAGTTGCAATATATATATATATATATATATATATATATATATATATATATATACTAGGTGGAAGACTCGTGCAATGCACGGTAATTTATTAGAATTATTTTAGATATTACGTGATTAAATGATAATTGTAGTACATATTTTATAAAATAATATTAATTAAAGAATTTATAGAACATTGTTTTCGTATTTGACTACTCTTTCCATAATATTATAATATATGTGGCATTTATATTTATTATTTATTAATTATTATAAAATAATAATATAATATTAATTAAATAATTTGTTAACCGGAGTTAAGAGATTGACACGTGACATTCATGCTTACGTGATAAATTGTAGAGCTTTCTTTTATACTTCTTTAATATATACATAGATAGGGTAGGGATCAAGAGGGAAGTATAAAATGGGAGAAGGAGAGAAGCTATTCCTAGCCACACATTCTGGTCAACTCAAAAGTCAACGCGGTGGCAAAGTTGTAAATTACTCAAAAAAAATTTAGAATATTAATATTCATTTGGAAAGAATGTTAATCAAAATTAATATTCATATACATTATTATACACTGATGAATGTTAAGTTATCTCGTTCAACAATGTATAAAAATATATATAAGTTAATATTTATCATAAATTATTGTTTATGAATATTAATTGTAATTTTGATCAGCAATCATTCCAAATAAATGTTAATGTTCTAAATTTTTTTTTTTTGTAAAATTCGATAGTTAATGATGACTATAATTAAATTAATTACTTGTTTATAAGTTTTGTATGTTGAAATTCATTTAATTTTATTGTATTCATTGGTGAATTAAAATTTTCACAAAAACTCAAAAGTTATACTCAAAATTCTTAATGTTTGATGAATATGAATTATAACGAATTGAAGATATGTATGAATGTCTTTGATGAATTTGAAATTTATAATGTTTTGATTGATTTACATGCTTTAATTTTAAATTTTAAATAAAAATTGATGAAATTAATATTGTATATGAATTGGAGAATTTAAAAGAAAATGTGTGGTTGAAATTTACTTCCCTTCTTCCCTCAAATTTAGAGTTTCCCTCTTCATCCTTTCCATATATATTCAACATTATTGGTTCTCAGTCACAAGACAACAACAGACAATACTTATAAATGCAAAAAGAAAACATCACAAAGAGTAAATGATCAAAATCAGTGGAAGACTAGCATGCTACAAAACACAGTTTTGAAATCTAAAAACCTGTTTTGCCATTAAATCCCTTGCGAAGGGAACCAGACCAACCAATGCCATAGCATTGTAAACTACACTCAAATTCCAGTTAGCAATCTAAACCCATTTCATTGAACCAACTTCTATTTACCAGCCCTCATTCAGACTTTTTCTGATATTTGTTGTGCATAAAGCGTATAATATATATATATATATATATATATATATATATATATATATATATATATATATATATATATATTATTACTACTATATAAGAGCCAATACAAACATACAGAGTTTCACCTTAGCTCAAAAAGAATATGAATCAACTACACAGATTACACGCACAGATCCTAGTTGCAAACATCTACAGAGTTGATACTGCACGCAAAGATGGGGTTCAAGTGCACAGTAAAATCCTCTATTTATAATCATAGGTACATGAAATACACAGAGTTGTGATTGAACACAATCATTACCAGCTAGAAAAATGGACACTTGCTTGAGTATATGATCCAGTTAGTTTCCAAAACATACTTGCAACCAACCATCAGTTGGTGCAAAGGTTCCATAACATGTTAACGAGATAACCGCTATAAACTGCTATCATTGGAAACCAAGAAGCAGTGACCAAATCATACTAGACATTTACTCGTCTTTTTGTAGTTAATTATTAAGCTTTCACTAAAACTAATACGATTAAATTCCTATATTATGAAACGATAACACATTTTATCATCTTAATAAGCTCACATCAACTCCATATAAAATATGAAAATATCATATCATCACACAGTTACTAAAAAACAAATTAGCCAAAACTAATCATAAACCAGAAACTCAGCCAATCAACAGCACAAACAAAACTAAATCCCCCAAAATGCATTTTAATTCAAAACCAAAAATCAATCCATACATAATAAAAGTAAACCTAAGATTGTCCAACATCATCATCATCCAAAACATAACAAAACCTTAAAAATAACATAAAAAAGTAACAACTCATCTTTCTTTCTTCAGAATCGAAGCTTCGAGAAGAACCAACGGTTTTTGCCAGTCTTGAACCGTTCCTCCAACCTAGCTTTCGCCTCTTTGCAAGCGGTCACTTTCTTGTCACGTGACTGTAACGCATCAACCGACACAACATCCTTAAGATCCACATCAAGTGTGTACCTCGTTGGCATTATGTGATTGTAATTCACAAGCTTGATGAATGCCTTCACACGTGACTTCTTTGCGGTCTTTTTTGCTGAGTCTTTACGGATAACTTTCTTCGGGTACTTTGCAATTCCGGCAACCAAACAGTGACCGTACGGACGGTCGCGAGTTCCTTCGTCGAATTGTTTGACGATGACGGCTTTACGGCCGGCGAAACGGCCGTTGAGGACCACCACAGCCTTGTTTGGTTTCAAAAACTTCACCATATTGCTCCTGCTGCTGCTTCTGAATCGGCTGCTTCTGAGACGAATGTGGAACTAGGGTTTTGGAAATGGTTATAACATGAAGCCCAATAAGGATAACTAGGGTTTTGATATTGTATCGGATATATGGGCCTGTGGTAATAAAGTGAGGCCCATTAATTATTTTATTCTACTTTAAATTTTCTTATATAATAATAATATTAAATATTAATTAATTAATATTAATAAAAATAAAATGTGTAGTAGCATTCAACATTAAATCAAATGAGATGAGATGAGATTACAATTCATAATTTATCTTTATCATTTAAGTTGCAAAATTTATAAGTTTAATATAGAAATTATATTTTAATTAGTGTATATAATATAATGTTCTATGAAAAATGATAATAACAGCCCTAAAGACTAGCAATAAGAAAGTTTACGGACGCTTACTAAACTTATAATCAAATTTCTCATTTAATACATCACAAACAAAAAAAAATCAATGTATTAAATGAAAATATTTAGTGAATTATATATATTTTGAATAAAGAAATAATTTTGCAACTTCAATAAATGCATTTTTTTTCTTATCGACAACCCTAAGGACTGCTATTATCATTTCTCATGTTTTATTTATGAGAAATATTATATTAATAAAAAATTTACAAACAAAGGTATACAAAATGATATGGCAAATGAGATGTACAAATTACATTGATTTTCCCCCTCTTTCATGATAATCTTTTCGTTTCATTGGTACACCTCATGTTATAAATAACGTTTTGTAGTTTATATTTAAAATGTTACATGTACTAATACAAAATTTGAAAGTTTGTTAAATGTTATGATTAATAAAGAGTAGTACGTTAGATTCACGTATATTTTGGAACAAACCGTTCGTTTTTAATTTTTTTAGGACAAACTTCATATTTTTATGGTCTTATTTTTCAAACTTATTGCTTGTTATTTAGTAGCAAATAAGTTAGAATTTTGAAGCTTGTTTTAACTTTTTTTCCACAAATAAGCAAATGAGACTCATAAAAGATGGGCTTATCTAACACTAAGGGTGTTTTCGGTTAGCAAACTTCCTAAAGTTTATTAGAGTTTAAACTTATTTTTTATATAAACTCAAGATTCTAATATTGTTTGATAGATAAAATTTTAAAAAATTATCGAAAAATTAACTTTTAGAAGAAAAAGTTACTTGGGGTAACTTCTAAATAACATGTAAAAATTACATGAATAACACTTATATAACTATTTTAGGGTTTTGGTAACTCATACTTCAAGAGCGTAAATTAAACTTCATTAAATACATTTAAACTTTCCAATTATAACATCAAAATTATTTATTGAAATCCTTAATGTCCATTTGTATATGTGTATTAATTAACATTTTGTTATTTGTAGAAAATGAAGCTTCACTAAATGGTTCTTCACATATACCCTCAAGAGCATAAGTTAAATAACCTTAATTATTTATATTTTATTTTTCTTTTATGTCAATTACATTTTTAAGTTCTAGTTAATTTTGACAAACACTTAAAAAAATAACTTCCTGCTTTAAAATCCGCTCCAAATACAAGCTCCGATAATAAACTTCCAACTTCAACCGCTTAACTTTTTCAAATGGAGGTGATAAATATAACAAATAAAATGATGGCCTCACATATTAAAGTTGTCTTGTTATATATTTGTTCTGTAACTTTTATCTTAAAGTGCTGTAAAAATTTATATTTTGTTGTATTTATCAACTTGTAACGCCCAAATTTTTTTATTTTTTATTTTTTTTAATGTTACTGTCGCACCCCCAAATTCATGATTTATGTTTAACAGATGGTTTGCGGAAGCATTAGTTCGAGTGAGGGCGTCGACGTAAACATTGGACATTCATACATATCAGAGCATATGATTATCGCAGAACATATATATATTAAGATGCCATAATTAATTGTTTACAAAAGTTTACGATTCATCGAATCGTAGAAGTAGAAATGTAGTTTAAGTTATACAAAAGAAATCCCATTGGCTTCAAAAGATGGCATCCTAAATCCTTCGTGGGTCGCCTAGTTTCATAAGTATGCATGCAGTCTCACATGTGCATCTAATTCCCTGAAAAACATAGTAAAAAGTCAACAAAATAGTTGAGTGAATTCACAGGTTTTAGGTTTGCAAGTATAGTTTGATAAACCAAAGTTGTTTGTAAATCGTTGTTGCCATAACATTCAAGACGTGGTTTCGTTGGGATGTTACCCCAAAATACAGTTTAGTTGGGATGTTACCCAAAACACAGTTTGAAAATACGTTGCAGGTCGTTCTCCAGCGTTTTCAAAATAGTACCGGTCGTTCTCCGGTTTATCAAATACTGGTCGTTCTCCAGTTTAACACGGTCGGTCGTTCTCCGGCCTATAACATGCTGGTCGTTCTCCAGTGAATCACAATACCGGTCGTTCTCCGGTTTATTACGTACTGGTCGCTCTCCAGTAAAACACTACCGGTCGTTCTCCGGTTTATCACAATGCTGGTCGCTCTCCAGCGTATCAAAAGTTACCGGTCGTTCTCCGGTTTATCACAAGTAGTAAAACATTTTTGTAAACAGTTCGTATAAAAGTTTGAAACTCATTTCATAGTTGCACAATAGTATGAACACGATCATAAACAGTTGTATAAAAGCATTGAAAGCAATTATATAATAGTGGTAGATTATGGTAAATAGTAAAACAGTAACTATGTTTTTCACCTCTGTTGGAAAGCATGTAAAAGCGGTAAAAGTAGGGGCTGTGAACTCACCTCGTGAGCTAAATACGTGAGTGCTAGCAAAGTGGTTGCCCAAGTACGGTCTCTTAACGTCCTAAACGCAAGAGATCGTTTATATAAGTAGTTGGCTAACTGTCGAACCATGTTAAATGTTCACTCGTTTCGAAAGATCATTGTGTTTAAAATTTGTGCGTTACGTTGGTGACGTTTTCGGAATAATAATGCTTGATGTTATTATTATTATTCATGTTTCGTTGTTAACTTTGTAAAAGTACAAGTCATGTGTTTCCAAGTTGTTTTCTTACGTAGTTCATTCGTAAAAATTGATAGTTTGTAACAATTTAATTTTGGTTATTTGGGTGTTGCAACACTAATGTGAGTCGTGTTGCGACACTAAGGGATTATGCGACACTAAGGTAGTGTCGCTAGTTAATATTGCCATCCTTGTGTCGCTAGTTAGTACTGCTAGCTTTGCGACACAAGGGTAGTGTCGCTATGGTCACCGACTTAGTTTCTTAGACTGAGCTTCGGTCTGTGTTGTGATGTTTTATTTTGTGAACTCGGTTTACATTTTTGTTTTAGCCCGAAAATTTTTACATAATAAATCTTAATGTTTTAGTACTTGTAAAAAGTAGGTTTTATAATTTTTGGCAAACCCGAAGGTGCTCGTTTTTAACCTCGGGAATTGTTAACAGCTTTGGCCCGACTTTTTCTCTAAAATACTCGGTTTTATGAGCTCGATTTCAAAAATCATAAGTCCGAAATAAAATATAAGAAAAATCACAGAGGTTCCCCTATGTCTTGACTACTCCCCGTAATTTTTCTATAATTTTTAGGCAAGTCTAGGTATTTTTAAATATTACGTTTGTCCTCTGAGGTCCAAAATTGACCAATCTGGACACATGCAACAAGATCTACTTTCTGGGCAAAATCTATACATTTTAAGAAAAAGTCATCTAAACGACATTTGTACCTAACAAAATTTGTGAAATTTTGGCAGTAGTTTATGGTCATTTGGAGATGTATATCTCGAGTTATGGTCAAAACCCCAAGAGTCATTTTCTGACTTTTCTGGGCAGATTATACATGTTTTCTTACAAAAATCATTTGAAATAGTAAACGAGCTCCAAAAATTATAAAACCAGTTGGAAATGAAAGCTAACTTCTTAAACTTGAGTTTTCTCTTTTGAAATAGGACACTCATGCATACATTCATTTGCATGCGCCTAACTCACCCCACGATAACTATCGTCACAACGCGTCTAGAGGAATATGTCTGCCTACGTTAACTATTCATGCGAGGAACTCTCCCTGAACACGATTACGCTAACAATGCCACATCGGCACACGAGAACCCGCCGACCGACACTATCGCACACTTAATCTATTTGTTCACTATATGGATGTTTTCGCCTGTTATACGATATAGTGTGTGGTTGATTTTACCTTGTATTCCTTGAACCATACTACAATCCATTCGTTCATTTTTGTTTTGCTTTCGTGTGAACCTGATCGTATTAAGCGGTGATGAAAAGAAGTATGTAGTTAGCATCATATAATGACGTCTGGCCAACGTGATTATATTATACTAAGTACATATGGGCGTTTCAAAGTCGTAAAGTACGTAATGGGGAAACGTTAATCGTCCTTAAAAGTCAATACCTGAATAAAATGAAATATCGCTCTTCCCAATCCTCAAATTACATTGAATTCTACACTTTCATTGTTATAGAATGAAATCATGCCACCCAAACGTCGGAATACCAGAAACAGCAGGAGGAACGCCACACCTCCCAACGCTAACCCTGAAACGATGGAAGAAACCATAAACCGACAAGTGGCTGAAGCTATAGCCCAATACGAGGCAACTCGCGCCCGCGACAACATAGCTAGTGGTAGCGGAACATTGGCTAGGAACCAAGATGGGGAAAGGACTGACACAACCGGAAACCCTGAGAATACCCAGCGAGGGTGTTCGTATAAAACTTTTCTAGCCTGCAAACCAAGTACTTTCCACGGAACGGAGGGAGCTATTGGTATTGTCCACTGGATCGAAAAGATGGAGTCAGTCCTAGACATAAGTGACTGTGCACCCAACTGCATGGTGAAATACGCCACGTGCACACTAGCTGAAAAAGCATTGACTTTGTGGAATGCTCAAGTCCAGACCCTTGGACGAACAACCGCCTACTCCATCTCATGGGAGGACCTAAAGGTAATGATTATGGAGGAATTCTTTCCTCGGAGTGAATTCCAAAAGATTGAGACCGAACTATGGGACATCAAAATGATCGGTGCTGATATCACAGGCTACACCACTAGATTTCAGGAACTAGCCCGTCTTGTTCCACACATGGTGACACCCGAGTACAAACGCATCGAGAGGTACATCTGGGGATTAGTACCTCAAATCAAAAGCTTGGTAACGTCTTCCCGACCTGCAACCTTCAGGAGCGCAGTTAGTTTAGCGTAAAGCTTGACGGATGAAGCAGTGAGGATGGGCTCACTGACGAAGAAAGCTGTGTCGTGGAAGGATGTCCCGAACAGTGCTGAGGGCAGGAGTTCCGGGATAGATAAACGAAAATGGAATAAAGGAGGAGATGACCGACAGGGTCAGCGTAGTGAGAAGCGTTCAGGATACGCTAGGGCATACGCTGTCGCCACCACCGAACTGAAACCCCACCTCTGTATACAATTGCTTCCGCTGACCAACGTTGACCGTTTTTGGGGGTGTGACAGTTACGCGATCCTGAAATCCTCCTGGGATCGCGTAACTATGCACAAAATCGAACCAGAAGGTTTCCTTCATTGTTACGCTATCCTAGCAAGCTTCTGGGATCGCGTAACTATGCACAAAATCCCAACAACAAGTTTTTCTTCATTGTTACGCGATCCTGGCACCTTTCTGGGATCGCGTAACTAAGATCTGACCCAGAACTCAGCAAAACTCAAGTTTTTGATCCAAATTCAAACACGCATAACTTTTTACTGGTTTAGAGTTAATATCTGAAATTTTGCAGACAACTCCATTATATAAAAATGAAGGTGTCCCTTTTTGCGCTTTTTCAAATTTCGCAATAACTAAGAATTTGGACGTATCACTAAATTGTGGCCATTTTGACTATTTTTGGGACAAACTCATTTACAATGCATATACCAAATGGCTTATAACTTTTTCCCACAATTACAGCCATTCATTTTAACTCTTAGGCCAACGACAAAAGTATTATAATTTTCTTATAGTCCATTTGGGTATATATAGACACATTAATGACCCATTTGGGCACTAAGGACCCGTTTTGCAATTCAACAACATTTTAGCCATTTGACCTCAATGATCAACCTCTATAGAACAATTCCAAACTAAGTAACAAGTTCCAATTGATTTAATCGACCAGAACTAAACTTGGACAAATAATCCAAATTTACATATTTATTTCTAAATCATCTTTACAACAGTTGTAATGTCATTACTAGACTATTAATTAACTATTCCCAAAAGGCTTCCATATTATCAAAAGGTGTATATTTGGGCGGTCTACACAAGTGATCCAAAACGATAATTAAGAGAGAGAGGGCTTGCTACTCACTATTAGCAAGCAATCCACGCTAGTCCTTTACAATAGCTTTTCCATCTCTACGCCCACTTTCACCTACAACATTCAACACTTAAGAGCATAAGTACATTGCTTAGTGAGCATATGAGAAATTAATTAAGTAAATCACAACATCGAGCAAACACTTGAAACAAGCAATGATCACCACATTTATCAAACACTAGACACAACAACAATTGTCACATAATCTTAAACAACTTACTAATGAGCATTATGTGGAGATTTAATCACTATGCGGATCCGCGGTCAATAATCATTTAGCACCATACCACGTCGATATGCATGCTAAAGCAACATAATGTGCTATGCACATATCCAACAACAACACTATGCTAACAAAGTTAGCTAACCTCTACATTTATGCCCATTTCACATAATTCATTAATAGTTACCAACAATTAGAAACAAGATAAAATACAAGCAATAATCCACTTGATTATGTAAACCTCTTGCTCGGAAGCAATCCGGAATCACACACTCATTACCCGATTAATCTCTATATACTCACATTTGCTTTCTAGGCAATTTTGACGGTTTAACAATCGGTTATGAATGCCACGTCTTTGATTACCTATCATATACATATAACAATATAACAACACATTTAGTATTTAATAAGCATCAAAATCAACTAACTACTATCATTAACCCATCACCCATTAGGTTGATCAGGTTTGACTTTTGGTCAAACTACCCAAAATCCCAGTTTTGGATGATCTTAATTAACCCAATGATTAATTATTTGAATCACTACTTAAACTATGCTAACTATATCATTACAACTCTTTAGACTAGTAATTAAGGTGGTTTAGTAACACCATACAAGGATTTATACAATACCCACCTTAATCACTATACATATAAATTTCAAATTATCAATTCATGGGTTGAACTAGTATTAATAACAATCATAATAACATTAACTAACATCAATTTAACCAATTCCTAAGCCTTAATTTCGAATTTTATACAAAACACATCAAAAACCTAATTTCTAGGTTAAAACAATGAAGAACAAGATTACCTAATGTAGGGATGATTATGAAGGCTTGAAAATCAAGTTAACTTGATGTTGATGGACTTAATTTCGATTTCTTGTTTGCTCCTGGTCGCCCGCTCTGTCTCTCAATTTCTTTCCAGAAAAATTTAGAAGTCTTAGGTCGGTTTTCATGTGTGTGTTTGTATATAATGGTTTTATTTTTATTAGTTACATTGGTATTTACACTACTAACACATTCACTTATTAACTACTAACTTAACACACACTATATTTAAACATTTAGAAACCCCTAATATTTATACGATTTATAAATGTTGAGACATGTTTTGTGACAACAGATATAGCTTGTTATAGCTTGTATTAGTACTTTTAGTAATTGTAATCAAGTTCGTACTTTGGTTTTGAATTGTAAATGAAATATATTGCTTGGTAAACATTTTAGAGATAAATATCAAAAGGCTGAAAAATGTTGACCAAAGTTGACCGCGAACCGAGTCAGTTCGCAGAACAAAAGTGGTCTGCGAACCGAGTCAGTTCGCAGGACAAGTTTGTGCTGCAAACTGAGTGAGTTCGCTGGGCCGACATGGGCTGCGAACCGAGTCAGTTCGCAGAGCCCATGTATCTGCGAACTGAGACGAATATATATGAAAATTAGGGTTTTCATATTCATAACTTTTGCTGATTCACTGAACCCGACGACCTGCGATTCCAGAGACCTCCAAGAAATTCTAAAGGCTAGGTATTGATTGTTAACACTTGTTATAATTGATACAAAGCAATTAGACAATTGATTCGCTAATATATTGCGAAAGAATTTGTTATAGATCCTATAACTAGTATTGAGGGATTCCGCGCCTTAATACATTAGATAACCTCGTTATCGATCCAAAACAACGGGATTTACAGTTGGTATCAGAGATATTTGCTAGATACGCGTAGGTTCGAGGTTATTTGGAATAATAACGTGTGATTTCGGGTTGTTTTTAGTGCATTACGTCTTTATTTACGACCAAAATCACTCTCTGGACGCTTTTTAGTTTAGTTTACGATTAGAAACCTGTGTTTTAATCGTAAAAGTAACTAACACTTTCGTTTTTGGGATTTTCAACCGTTTCGCGAACTGAGATTAGGGTTTCAGCAGTTACTGCGAAGTGAAAGCTGCGAACCGAACTGAGTTCTTGCGAACCGAACCGAGTTTGCAAACTGAACTGAGAGTTGCGAACTGAGATTTGCGAACTGAGTTAAGTTTCTGCGAACTGAGATCACTTGCGAACCGAACCGAGATTGCGAACCGAACTGAGTCTTGCGAACTGAGTTCATGCGAAGTGAGTTTCTGCGAACTGAGTTTCTGGGAACCAATTTTCTGCGAACTGAGTTTCTTACGAACTGAATTCCTTGTTTGTTGTGACTGTGTAACTTCTGAGATAGACAAAAATGTATGACTTAAGTAAAATGATTGAGATGGACCACGAGATTGGAAAATCTAATGTTCCACCTAAATTGCTTCGACTTGAGGATTACTATGGATGGAAAGACATATTTGAATCATACTGTAGATTCCATGATTTGTCAATCTGGATGTGTATCAAAAATGGATACACTGCACCTACAACTGTTGTTGAAAATGCAACAGTAATTGTACCCGACAATCGGATGAATGATAACCAGAAGAGAGACTTTGAGATTGAAAACAAAGCATATTCTTCAATTAAAATGAGTTTACCTAAGGAAATCAATCATCAATTGAAATCTTTTCACACTGCTAGAGCACTCTGGATTGCTTTTGAGAAAAGATGTGAGGGAAGTCCACAAGTTAAGGCAGGCAAGATGAATCTCCTGAAGAAGCAGTTTACTGTGTTTAAAGCTTTTAAGGGAGAAGATCTTGATGCGTACACCACAAGATACTACCATCTATTGAG
The DNA here is from genome assembly GCA_963930675.1 of Gnaphalium uliginosum. Taxonomy (NCBI): domain Eukaryota; kingdom Viridiplantae; phylum Streptophyta; class Magnoliopsida; order Asterales; family Asteraceae; genus Gnaphalium; species Gnaphalium uliginosum. The sequence continues at coordinate 4,913,626 of OZ005682.1, read as the reverse complement.
TGAGCTAGACGATCATGAGATTTTCTATTCTGATACGGAGAAAACCGAGAAGTTTATTGAGGGTTTACTGTATAAATGGGAAATGCATGGGGTTATGCTCAAGGATAATGAAGAGCGGTATGCTACAATGACTCTGGAGCAAGCTATTGATAAGCTCAGAGGTTATGACTTCACCAACAAAACGAGAGAGTCAGATTCTGATCAATTACAGAATCCTGGACTATATCATGGAAAATCAACTCTCTCAAATGCATCATCCAGTTCGACCACTGCTTTACTAGTTGGTGATACTGGAAAAAAGGGTGAATTGATAATTGAGGATTTGTGTTTTATCGCTTCATCTGGAAGTGATACAAAAGAAAAACCTACTAAGAAGTCACCTCAAGGGCATCATAAAATGCCAATGAGTGTGAAATTGCTGAACAGCAACTGTCTGTTCTTGCTTCTTTTGTTGCTTCCTATGAGAATTATATTCAAGGGAAAATCAATGATCCAGCTATGTTTGATGAAGACTATGATCAGATAGACCCTGATGACCTTGAAGAAATGGATCTCCAGTGGCAACTAGCTATGGTGTCAAGGAGAGTTAAAAATTTCTTGAAGCGTACTGGAAGGAAGGTGGTAGGTAATCGACCAGGGTTTGATAAATCCAAAGTTAAGTGTTATAACTGTCAAGGTTTCGGACACTTTGCTCGGGAATGTCAACGACCAAAGGTTGATGTCAGCAATGGAAGACAAGGCTCGGGAAGTTCTTTAGCTTCCAAAGCCTTGGTGGTTCAACAGCTTGATGGTTCTTATGATTGGTCTGCTCAGCCTGAGCAAGCTCTTATGGCTGAGATAGATAATCAAGAGAAAGCTGCTGAATCTACATCCTATATGCCGACTGATGTGGCTTATCAAGTAAGGGTGCCAGAAGTCACACCAAAAGCAAGTGATGATGATGTGCTATACATGGATTCAACTGAGGATATGAGTCCAGATGATTTTGTAGCACATATGGCTGAACTTCAAACAGACAAGAAAAGGGTATGTCTTGATATGCTTACTCTTGTTGATGTCTGTAATCTAGTTACTAGTTTGCAATCACAAGTTAGTGTATTTGCTGATTCATATAATACGTTGAAATCTGATTTAGAAATTGCTAAATGTGATGCTCAAAGGTTTAGTGAGGATAAACTAGCTCTAAAAGAAAAGATTAAGTCTGATGCTGCTGATAAGACCACGTTAAGAGACACTATAAATGAACAATGTGTTAAGATAGATGGTTTGTACTTAAATCTAAGAGACTTAAATCAAAACATGGCCAATAAAGATAATGAGCTAGCTGAGTCAAAACTGACATTGGTTGAGCTTAATCGTAAGTTTGAGAGTTATAGAACCTCATCTTTAACTATGGACTCTATAATTGATGCTCAACGTAGTGTTAAGGATAAGACTGGATTATGATACACTGATGTACCTCCTCCGTTTAATTCGAATTACACTACTTCTGTTGACTTAGAAATGATGGATGTAGATACTAAACCTGAGAATTTAGTAACTAAGAAGTCTGAAAAGTTAGAGACACAGAAGGTCGTTCATAAGGATCCATCATCTGATGTCAGTAAGAACACACCATTCCCTAAAGTACAGTTTGTCTCGAGTGGAATGATGGTTGATACTGACATAAATGATGAAATTATTAGGGAACAAGGCAATACACCTTTAGTGTCTGAAACTCAGGCTGAAAACGAAAAGGCAAAAGTGGTTAAGTCACGAAAGCAGAAATCTTGTTTCAAATGTCACCAAAAGGGGCATGTGGCTTCTTGTTGTCCTAACAAGAAGTTTAAAACATCACAGAAGCTCGTGAATAACCATGAGACACCGAAGGTCTCTAGTTCAAATGTAGACAGGTTAGGTACCAAACTGGGATTAGGTACTAAACCTGTGAACATTCTGAAAAGAGATGTTACTCATAGTGTCTCTCCACCTAAACCTAAACGGCCTTATACTCTAAATGACAATAAGCCTAGAGATAAGACACCGTCGAGATTTAGGACTCCAAGTAGAAACCACAGTCAATTTGAGAGTGGTTCTACTTCACGTACACATAGAGTTGATTATGTGCCTGAGAGGTTTTCTACTCACTCTCCTCAGAGGCATAAGACTTCAGATCATCAACAACCTCCAACTTCTTTAGCAGTTACCAAGACTATTAACAATAATAGTTATGGTTACTTTAAAGAGGTTCAAATTGTTGATGATAAGGGACAGACCAAGACCGTAATGGCTTGGGTCCCTCTTGAGAACTAATTGTGTACAACTTGTTATGTGCAGGAGCAGACTGTGAACAAGGACAGTTGGTGGTATGTAGACAGTGGTTGTTCTCGGCACATGACAGGTGAAAGAAGTCTACTGAAGGACTTCAAAGGTGGAATGAAACAGCGTGTTCATTTCGCTGGTGATAAAGGAGGAGTAATAACTAGGAAAGGAAGAGTTTCAAATGGAACTTTGACTTTAGAGGATGTGAATTATGTTGAAGAACTAACTCACAACCTTGTGAGTGTTTCCCAAGTCTGTGATAAAGGTCATTCTGTACATTTCAATGAGACAGAAGCCTTAGTCCTGAAGCCGGGTTTCACCATCCCTGATGAATGGATATTAATGAGGGCTCCAAGAAAGAAGGACATCTATGCAATCAACATGGGTGCTCCTATTACTTCGATGGAGTCGACATGTCTTTTATTCAAGGATTCTGAAGCAGATGCACTTTTATGGCATAGGAGAATGGCTCACCTGAACTTTCGTAAAATGAACTATATAACCAAGAATGGTTTAGTTCTGGGTGTACCACAAAAGTGTTTCGAGTCTGAAGATAAGTGTGTTCCTTGTATGAAAGGAAAACAACATAAAAAACCACACAGGTCTAAGACTGAAAACTCCATTTCCTCGCCATTTGAATTGCTGCATATGGATCTTTTTGGGCCAATAAGCAAAAGAATTATAGGTGGCAAATGGTACTGTTTAGTTGTTACAGATGATTTCTCTAGATTCTCTTGGGTATTCTTTTTGGGACCTAAGGATGAAACTCCTGGTATTCTTATGGAGTTCCTAGATCTAATAGAGAATGTCTATAGAACACGAGTTAAGAGAATTCGTAGTGACAATGGAACAGAGTTTAAGAATTCAACGTTCAATTTCTATTGCTTAAGCAAAGGGATACAACATCAATTCAGTGCACCTTATGAACCTCAACAGAACGGTGTTGCTGAAAGGAAAAATAGAACGTTGATCGAAGGAGCTAGAACAATGCTTGCAGATTCAAGGCTTCCGGTCATTTTCTGGGCAGAAGCAGTGAATACAGCATGTCATGTTCTAAACAGAGTTCTTATGGTTAAAAAGCAGAACAAGACTTGTTATGAGCTTTTGAACAATAAGAAACCTAACTTAAAAGGGTTTGAACCCTTTGGAGTTTCATGTACTTTGTTGAAGACTAGCAATCAACAAAAATTTGGTGAGAAGGCTGACGAAGGATATTTCCTAGGTTATGTGCCTAATTCACCAAACAAACGTGTCTTCAATAAAGCTACGGGACGTGTGGAAATAGTTTATAACATTGAAGTTACGAGCTACACACATGACGTACATAAGGGATTAAATTGGCAATTCGATTATTCAGATCTCTTTAAGTCTTTTAATGTCCCAATTAGTGACTACAAAGTTGACTCAGAAATCTCTGAACATTTATTGTCGGGTGATGGGGATATTGGCCCTGCACCAACATCAAATGTTCCTAGAGATACAACTTTTGTAGATCCTAATCATGCTTCAACGAGTGCCACACAACAATCTTCGGATGAAAATATACCTCTATTGAAAGAGATTGGCACTAATTTAGAAGAATAAATAGAACTTGAACCAGTGACGACAACAAGAACTAACAAAAATCATCCTATTGAAAATATCATTGGTGATCCTAATGCACCGGTTCAAACCAGGGCCAGTGTTTCTGAGTACACTAGCTTGTATGCTGAAATGAAAGAGACAGGGGTTACAAATCTATGTCTATATTCATGCTTTATCTCACAAGTTGAGCCTAAGAATGTCCAAATGGCATTGAAGGACAACTCATGGGTAGAAGCAATGCAGGAAGAACTTTCTCAGTTCTTCAAACTGCATGTTTGGGAGTTGGTTGATTTACCAAGTGGTGAATATCCAATTGGCACTAGATGGGTCTTTAAGTGTAAGAAAGACGATCGGGGAATCGTGATTCGCAATAAAGCTCGTCTAGTCGTTCAAGGCTTCAACCAACAAGAAGGAATTGACTACAATGAAGTGTTTGCACCTGTGGCTAGGCTTGAGGCAATTAGGTTGTTCTTAGCATTTGCAGCTTCAAAGAAAATGAAAGTTTATCAGCTGGATGTTAAGAGTGCCTTTTTGTATGGCAAAGTCAAGGAAACGGTGTATGTTTCTCAACCACCAGTGTTTACTGATCCATTGTATCCAAATAGAGTATATCGTCTTGATAAGGCTCTATATGGATTACATCAAGCACCAAGAGCGTGGTATGAAACACTATCAACTTATCTTCTTGAGAATGGTTTTACAAGAGGAAGAATTGATAGTACACTTTTTGTGAAATGGAAGAAACGGGACTTTCTACTTGTTCAAGTGTATGTTGATGACATTATCTTTGGGTCATCTGACGAAAAGATGTGTCAAGAATTTGAGCAAGTTATGAAAGGCAGGTTCGAGATGTCTGCAATGGGAGAGTTGAACTTCTTCTTAGGGTTACAAGTTGACCAAAAGAAAGATGGTTTCTTTATTCATCAATCTAAATATACACATGAGCTGTTAGAACGTTTCAAGATGGATGAATCTCGTATTTACAAAACTCCTATTCCAGAAAATCACGGACTCGGCCCTGATACCTCGAGTGATCAGAATGTAGATCCTACGTTATATAGGGCTATGATTGGATCACTAATGTATCTGACTGCATCTAGACCTGACATTATGTTCGCTGTTTGTATTTGCGCAAGATATCAGGCTAATCCGAAAGAGTCACATATGCAAGCGGTAAAAAGAAGCTTTCGTTACCTCAAAGGGAAGCCGAAGCTGGGACTTTGGTATCCGATTGAAGGAGACTTAGATTTTGTTGCTTATACTGATTCGGATTATGGAGGGTGTAATCAAAATAGAAAGTCTACGACCGGAGGATGTCAATTCCTAGGAGGTAGACTTGTGTCTTGGCAGTGCAAGAAGCAAAGCTTAGTAGCCATTTCTACATGAGAAGCTGAGTATGTTGCAGCTGGCAGCTGTTGTTCCCAAGTATTGTGGATACAACAACAATTGCGAGATTATGGGCTAAACTTTACCGATACTCCTATGATGATCGATAATGAATCGACGATCTCTATAGCCAATAATCCGGTAAAGCACAGTAAGACGAAACACATTGATATTCGTCATCATTTTATTCGTGATTGTGCCGAGAAGAAGCTTATTAGGTTAGTTAAGGTTGCCTCTTCTGACAACTTGGCAGACCTGTACACTAAAGCTTTCGACAGGGTGCGTTTTGAGACATTAGTTCAAGTAAACGGAATGAGGAATCCAGAATAACTAGTCTTCCAAAGGAATATGTAATAGTCAGTAAGTCTTAATTTTATGTTTTCAAAGGGGTTGGCGTATGACATTCATTTGCTTATTACCTAAAGGGAATCGCCTCCTATAATATACAAAAAGAAAATAAACCATAAAAAGTTTAAGTTTTTATTTGCTGGGAAATGATAGTACATTAGGAGAACAAGCTTAACAATAATAAGTATGAGTCTTAAGTTAGATGTGTTAGTAGATTCTAGTAAGTCACATTAACGTTACATCTTTACAACCAGGACGATCCTTATATTTATTTCATTATACACCTTTATCCACACATTATAATTGGATAAGAATAACATTAAGTCTAGACAGATTCATTATATGATGTACTGGTAGACAAATTATACTATGATTTTTGAGCATTTAATAAGCATTAATTCTCATGCATATTATCCAGTGTGACTTATTATATGATGTATGACATAGGTCTTAATTTGAGAATGATAGTATCGCCATACACTGTTATCAACAATATATGAATATATAATCTGACAAATAGTTCGAAATATGATTATTAGCAAAACTACTGGTGACTTTGTTGTACTACGTACATAACTGAAACCTTTAGTTTCGCCAATGGTCTCAAACTTATTTTGCTCATACTAAGGGATATTCTGTTGTACTATGTACAGATCTAGAACCTCTAGTATCTTCAAAATCTGTTTGATATTTGTCAAGCTTTAAAATAACTCAAGGATATGTTATATGTTACGAAAAGTGCATCATTTAGTAACCTCTACCTTGGATGTCAATGATACAGTGTTATGAATTATACTTGATTTCTCAGTATATCATATATTGGTACACACTAGTTAATATGCATACTAACAATAAAGGTTTGCTCGGAAATCGTTGAATAATTTGTTTATATGGATCATAATATCGGTAATCATCTTGAACTGTCGATGACAAATGAATGTTCACTTCGGTGAATAATTCGTTCTCAGTAATATAAATGTATGTTCATAGAACGTGTTATTTCATGTGGATAAAGGTAACCAAGTTATAATCTTATAAATATAAGTTCATAAATGGTTAAGTTGTAATTTTTCTGTAACTTGTTTGAATTTCATAAGATATGGTTACTAACAATCTTCTTAGACTTAGTTGATAAATTATAATGTACAGCTTATTCTTCCTAATATGATCCCTAAGCAGATAAATTCTTAACACCAAAAATATGTAGTGTTTATCCTTTTGTTTTATTAATAAAATGGTACTTGATACTACTCATTAGTTTGTTTGTTTTTTTTTTTATTTATTACGTCTTTTATTTTTGTTTATCCTTTGGAAGTAAGTTAATCTGTAATTTATCGTTCTGGTATCGTGTTGAATAAATGTGACAACAACACATTGGAAAGTTCAAAATATTGACTTGCAAAAGTTCAATTTACATTTACAACTAAATTTGCATGAAAAGTCAATATTGCGAAGTTGACTAGTCAACGTTACGAATTGAGTTTTGAGTATAAAAGGAACAGGTCCTGCGAGCCCACTTCTCACTTTCCAAATATCCCCTGCGAACTGAAATTTTACTCCTGCAAGCCGACTTTCAGCGAACCCAAAACAAGTCATCTTCTCTTAAATTTTCGAAATCCGAAGCACCAGATCGTGTTTTTCACTCCGTAGAACATTTACAACTTTCGATTACGCATCTTTTAAAGTAAGAATCACTCGATTACACCGTCTAATTTGTGTTTAATCGATCGTTTTATGTTTTAAATGTTTCGGTTTAGAGTTTCACAGATTTTGTACAAATAAGTGAAAATTAAAACCTAAAACTCTTAGAAGTTGTTAATCGGACTGTAATAAACATGTTTATGCCATTTAATCGCGTTTAAAATTGTTCGACCATCGGGTTAGAATTTCTTGGTGAACCAGACGCTCCTGCGAACCGAGCTTAGTCTCAGTTCGCAGCGAACCCAATAGTTTGACTTCGGTTGACTGCGAAGCGAACCAAAAGGTTGACTTCCGTTGACTGCGAAGCGAACTCAAGTGTTTGACTCGCATTGACTGAAACGTACCCAAAAGGTTGACTTCGTTGACTGCGAAGCGAACTTATATGTTGACTTCGTTGATCATAGCGAAGCGAACTGACATTTGTTGACTTTGGTTGACTTAGCGAACCGAATCGTTATGCTGACTTTGGTTTGAACTTAGCGAACCCAATAGGGTTGACTCACGTTGACCTCTGCGTAGCGAACTGGATGTTTGACTTCCATTGACTGCGACGCGAACTTAATGTTTGACTTTGTTTGACCTGCGAAGCGAACGTAGGAGTTGACTTTCGTTGACTATAGTGAACTCAATCACCTGTTTGACTTTAGTTGACTGAAACCTTACTGACTCATGTTGACTTCGCACATTAAGTTAATTTTCTAGACTTGTATTCGATTTGAGATCTTTATAATTATAAATAAAATACACATTGCAATTGTTAATTATCTGTTATATGTTTCGACTTAAGGACTTAATGTTATAAGTGAAATGCATATAATATTCGAATTCTGTTCTATTATATCGAAAGACTTCCGACTCATATGTATTCGTGCGGCGTGTTCCGATTTTTATCGGCGGTATGATTTTTCAGATTATCTACTAGCACTTACGAACTGTATATAATTTAGAGACTATAATTGAAAATTAAGTCTTGTATGCTTAATCGTTCAATTAAGTTCAGTAAATTAACTTATTAATTAATAGTAAACGTCGATGTTTGGTGATTGTTATTGTTCACAATACATAAACGTTTAAAATTAATTAATGTTCGATAAGATGTCCTTTTATAAGCTAATTGCCATTTGTGTGTATCTTATGATTACAGATATGGCTGCTCGATCTTTCACTCCTGGTCACAATATTTTGGTGAACTTGGATATAAATGAGCGTGGAGCTGCACGGTTCACAGAGATTCTTACGTATTTAGCACGTTCGAGGATTCGATATGCTATTACGGAGTCTCTGCCACTGTCCCGAGATCTTCTGGAACAATTCTGGGATAATATAGTATTTGACGGTGCAGCAAACCCTCCGGTTATTCGCACGAGGGTTAATAACCATACAGTGGTTTTCTCTGCTGATGATCTGAGACAGATTCTACATCTGGGAACAGTCGATCAGGAAGCTGGACCTTCGGTGTACACCTCTGACTTCATTGAGGGTGCACTAGGTAGAATGGGTTATTCTGAACCCAAGAGAGGCCGCCAGTTTGTGAAGGCATTTGTACTCAGCCAGTGGAGATTTCTCTTTCACATTACTGTTACCATCTTTGGTAACAAGAAGGGTGGATACGATGAGTTGAGCCCCGAGCTTCTGTCTGGCTTGCTGTCCCTGGTGTATAACAAACCATACAGCTTCTTGTCCTACATCTTCAACTCCTTCATTGGGCAGATAACCGGCACTGTTCGATCAAAGTTCATGGTATATCCGAGGTTCTGCATGCTTATCATTAAACACTATATCCCTGATCTTCAAGGATTTCAGCCAGATTTGCGTGTAGACACCATTGGATTAAGGACCTACAATGCGTGCTTTCTTCATTCTTCCAGACGTCCGGATCAGGTCAAACCTGAAGCATGCGACCTGTTCGGTCATCTTCTAGATGCCGCATATGTAGCTCCACCAAATAATGGTTGGTTGGATGATGTAGCCCAACCTGAAGTACAACTTCAGCCAGCAGTTGTGGCTCAACACCTTGGGCCGCAAGAGCTTATAGAAGATGTTATACATCAAGCTGGACAACATGACATTGCGGCTCAGGTTTTACATGAAGTTTTGATAGAAAACGATGATGCTACTGATCCTCTCCTACGTGAGATAGATCAATATCAGGTATTATTTATATCATCATTGTTCAACGTACATGTAATTTATAAGTTACTTATCATCTATTATCATTCATCTTGACTAGGCTCCTGAAGCTGTAGACCCAGAGGTCATTCGACCTGAGGGTGAACGAGATCAGGCGAGTCTGGATTTTGGGCCCTCTAGTGCCTCTGGCAAAGATGGTGCCACCACATCTGACTCTGATAGTGAGGAGACTGATGATGATCTTCCTCATCCTCCTACTTTTTCGGGTATTCCTGCGGGAATGATCCGGAGAGGTTCCAAGCTGATCATGGATCCTGCCTTAAAGGGCAAGCGCAAAGTTGATGATATGGATCCTGATTTTTGCATGCTTGACGAGGACACAGATGTTGAAGAGGATCATTCTCTTCAGACGCAATGCCGAAAGCGTATTCGTTCAGCTACTTCTCAGCTGACGATTGGCGATTTGGCTAGTCCAGTCGCTCCAGATACACAACAGCAGGGTAGACCTGCGGTGCAACGTCCGAGTGCTCCGGTATCTGAAACCTCAGAGAAGGAGCCTGCTGCTGACGTTACTGTCACGATTCAAACCACTAAGACTAGTCGAATCGTAGCTCGCTTACTCCTGACGGACCTTGCCACCCAGATTGGACAACATTTTGTTCAATCTGGAACCACACCTATTCCCCAGGCATCTACCTCTGTGAGAGCTTCTGAGCGGTTCTCAAATTTGGAACGTCGTGTTCAAATTTTAGAGACTCAGAATGCTACTCTTGCAAAGGAGCTGGTAAATCAAGGCGAAGCCTATACTCATCTTCTGCGGTCGCATATGCTTCTCTTCAGAGAATCTGAAGATCAACAGAGACAGCTTGATCGACTCCAAGGCCTTGTCACCAATTTATTGAAGGGCAAGTTGCCTCAGGGGGAGATCTTGATATTCAATGAGGCTTGCAGAGAAGATGAACTAATAAGGAAGAGAAGAGAAGATACAGACGATGATCCCAATGCCCAGAAAGATAGAGAGCCGACTGGTCCTTCAACGACCGGTGAGCCGTCTACAATTCAGGGGGAGTCTGAGCCTGCTGGGACAAGTGGTGTTGGTGGTGATGGTACTGGTACTGCTGCTGGTGCTCGTAATGTTGGTGAGAAATTCACCACGGAATAATTTTTTTTAATATGTATTCTCTATATTGATTGTAATAACTCTTATAATCAATGAAAGACTTATATTAAAAATTATTATTATTTGTTTCATGTTCATATAACATAAGATTAGTTATATACGATTTAGACCTTAGATGTTATGTTACAGGTTAAAATGATATAAGACTAATTATATAAGACTAATTATATAAGACTAATTATATAAGATTTTGACTTGAAATTCATCTTGACAAGTTAAAATTATATAAGATTAGTAATTGATAGTGATTTCGTGAAAGAAATGATAAAGAAACTCTTGATAAAAGAATTTATATTATTCATTTGATTCATGACATTTATATCACTTGTAGATATGAATGATGAAAGCGATTCCGACACTGAAGTCGAAGAAGAAGTAGATTATGATCTAGAGGAGGGAGAGTTTGTACCTCCTGAAGATTGGACTTCTATTTCTTATGTTGGGTTAGACGAAGGTGTAGATCCCGATGCTAATATCGATGAACACATCATGAGCCCTTCAAAGACTAAAGTCGTTATTCAGGAAGAAGACGGAGAAAGAGTGATTGATTTAGATGAAGATCTAGATGATTCGACTGATTCTGAAGATGATCTTCCTGATAGGCTCAAAAATAATCCGATGTTTAGGCCTTTGGAGAAGAAGAAAAAGGAGAAGACTAGGATTAGTGAAGTGGATATCTCTGGAAAGCGTATACCTAGAAGAGGTATTATTGGTTGGTACTTCGACGCAGATTTGCAGCTTTTTGCTATAAAGAGATTTGATGGAGTTCAATACTTCGAGAAGAAGCTTGCACTCTTCAATTCTTTGCCAAGATTTGAAATCCGAAACTTGGCTAGATTAGAATTGAACAACCCTAGTAATGATCCATTTGGAAGAAAAGATTATCAAGACTGAGGGTTGGTCAATGAAGTTTGAAAGAATTAAGCCAAGAATCGGAAAAACAATTAAGCTTGAAGAAAGAAGCGAAAGAACAGGAAGGCGTCGTAGAAAGAAGATATATCCAGCTGTAAAATGCATACAACAGATTCCTCTGAAAGCTATGCCTCAAGATATCTTAGGTAAGCTGAAGAGATGGTCTGTAGATTCAGTGACTGGTGAAGCTCTCATGTTTGTACATGATGATGAAGTTGAAGATGAAGAGAGAGAGAGATCTTAAAGATTTATGATCGTCGACATCTGATGAACCTGTTGGTTCCCTTAATCACGGATCTAGACTTGTCGTTTGACTCAATTGAAAGGCGGAAACAATCAATCAAGCAATTTAAACGTAAACACAAACACAACGATTCTATAATCTTTTCGTATATATAAACACTTGAAGAATAACGATTACAAATCACAAACTCTCTCTTCCCACTCTCTCTGCCGTATCTCTCTCTCTCTCTAGGGTTTGATCAACCCAAAAACGAAATTCTAACTCGATATATATAGACACTCTACTGGACCCTGCGATACAAGCCCTATGTCGCAGGCCCAGCCCATTGCGACACAACCCTTGTGTCGCTATAGCGACACAGGCTCTGTGTCGCAAGACCAGAATATTGTGTATTTTCTATAATTACATTTTATTTACAAACTCGAAAATACAAACTTGATACTTCACGCACTCAGACTAATTAACTTTAACAGAACAAACGTTGACCAACTGACTGACACACATTATGCACCAACAGAACCTATCAAAGGCTGACCTATTGATGTTACACAAGAATAGGATCACATCAATTGAAGGTTGGGAAGATGTTGCACGAGATTATCAGTCAATGGTGAAGACATGTATTAAGCTGAAGATATATGCGGGTAGCAAAATTTACAACTGATTACCAAAGACAACTTGAAGACAAAGACTTAAAGATGCTAGAGCTTTTGTCAAGGGGGAGTCTGTTGAGACATGTTTTGTGACAACAGATCTAACTTGTTATAGCTTGTATTAGTACTTTTAGTAATTGTAATCAAGTTTGTACTTTGGTTTTGAATTGTAAATGAAATATATTGCTTGGTAAACATTTTAGAGATAAATATCAAAAGGCTGAAAAATGTTGACCAAAGTTGACCGCGAACCGAGTCAGTTCGCAGAACAAAAGTGGTCTGCGAACCGAGTCAGTTCGCAGGACAAGTTTGTGCTGCGAACTGAGTGAGTTCGCTGGGCCGACATGGGCTGCGAACCGAGTCAGTTCGCAGAGCCCATGTATCTGCGAACTGAGACGAATATATATGAAAATTAGGGTTTTCATATTCATAACTTTTGCTGATTCACTGAACCCGACGACCTGCGATTCCAGAGACCTCCAAGAAATTCTAAAGGCTAGGTATTGATTGTTAACACTTGTTATAATTGATACAAAACAATTAGACAATTGATTCGCTAATATATTGCGAAAGAATTTGTTATAGATCCTATAACTAGTATTGAGGGATTCCGCACCTTAATACATTAGATAACCTCGTTATCGATCCAAAACAACGGGATTTACAATAAAATCGTTTTATAATATAATTATATTATATTCATAAATTAATACCTTAAATTTCGGGGTGTTACACAACTACTTTTCCAAAACACATCCTAATATGGAAGCTTTAGATAAAAAGAAGCCGGTAAGAAAAACCACCCCTTAAACTTTCCTATCATTCGATTAGATTAAACGGTAGAAATTACTAAAAATGTGAAAAGTTGGTGCTTATAAATTGCGATCGAATGAATTTATGTAGTATCATTTTTAATAGCGAGAAATGTTACACTCACTCAAAATGTACATGGTTTTGATAAAAAGAGCCCTTAGGACTTTGAATAAGGGCTATTTTTCAAAAAATAAAATTCAAATTAAAGACTTTCAAATATATATCCAACCTGTTTCTCTACCAAATTAACATGCGATCTTTTTTTTGTTCGGAACAAAAACTATGAAACTAAAATCTCTCTCATCCAAATATTTGCTACAAATTAAATTCAATCAGCTTAGCAGCATGATGCATATCTATGTTGATGTTATTTTTTCTCTACTGTTGGTGTATATTATTCGAATTACTCACAACAATTTGAATCAAACAATTACGAGTATATTGCTTCTTCTTCCCATCTAGTTATTCATTTTATAGTTTCTCATTACATTTTGGATTTAATCAGTAATAATAAATACATAATTGATGGAGATAGTGAGTTGTCCTAGAAAAATAGAAGGCGGTTAACTAGTTGTGAGAAATAAAGGTAAATGACACTTAATTTTATCATTTTATATTTTTTAAAAACATAAAATAGCCTTTATTCAAGACTTTCTTTTATCAAAACCCAAATTCATAAATAAACATTTATAAAATGTGGACAAATAGATTGAGTGATCAAAATTATTTATTTCTTATCTCTCTTAATTCTCTCAAATCTCATATGATTGCTATTCAGTGAAAGTTATTATGATTTGGTGAGTATGTTTAGTTGTGGAATTTTTTTCACTATTTTCCATCTCTAGTTTTTAAGAAATGAAAAGAATTTTCATTTTCTAAAAAAATGTTAGAAATTTGAAAAATGTGTTCAAATGTTATTGCATTTTCTATTTTGGAAAAATAGTTAAACTTTAAAAGGTTTTGGAAAATTTTAGAAAAGTGAAGGGAGTGTTATAAAAGAAAAAAGTGGAGAAGTGGAAATCCTTATTTTTCATCTCATAGTTGTAAATTGGAAAAGTGATTCTTCAATTTTTTTGAAAAACTTTTATGAAAAATACCAATTTTAAACGCGTTTTATAACTTTTACGCTTTCCTTAGAAAATTTTTCTAGAAAAGTGCAGATTTTTTTGTTCGACTAAACACGCCCTTATCATTTCTCTTCCACAACCGGTTTGAAACACTGTTTTGGACTCGCGCTTGCGTCTTCTTCTTCTGGCCCTCATCCCAATCCCATCCCATCCCAAAACCGTTGTATTAGGGTTTTCAATTTTAATTTAAGGTAGTAAGAAAAAACCACGTACATTATGCACACTCCAACAATCCCAATACACACCAACAGAACACCCGATTCAACTCACCATCGACTACTTGAAATCGTCAGGACTGCTCTTATCAAGATTTTTGTTTCTCCATACGCCACTGTATGTGTGTTGTCCATATGCATATTATCTGATTAAATTTCCACATTTAATCATGTTTGTTGTTAAAAGGTGTGTGATTTGTATTGCGGAAGAGTACCAGATGAAGATAGGTGGGGTGAAGCTCAAATCGGTCACTTCATTGGAATCGGTAACTTTAATTCATATTGATTACTTTCATACACTAGGGTTTGTAGTTGAACGCCTAATTTCATGGCTTATGATATTGTGTAGCTTGAATAAATGACAAAACTTTAGTGTTCAAAATGAAGTAAAATCGTGTGAATTTGGCATTGGAAGCTATAGTCAGAAGTTATCTTGCACAAAAACAGTTATTATGTTCATGGTTTTTATGAAGTTTTAACTTTTTAGGTGGTTTATTTTATTCGATTATGGAATCGACTAATTCATCAAGTTATTCTACTTGATTGTAAACTTTCTTGGCATTGTTTTTTCAACTTTGTGTGGAAATGGAAATGTGATGTTTATGTTGGCAGATGAAGCATCAGCTGGAGTAAGAGAAGTTCGAGAAGCATGGGAGAGTCAACGCAAGACTTACACTTCCGAGTTTTACGAACTTGATCCCTGCATTGTGAGTTCTTTCGCTTGTGTTGATGAAAAAACTAGAGTAAAGTTATTGATACACACATGTAACATATTCAAATCTACTATTAATTTGTATGGTATCAGTGTAAAAGTCTTAAAATGTTTACGGGCAAAATTTCTTGTTGTCGCTTTGTATTTAGCCTATGTCGTGTGTTAATATAGCAGTTATGTACTCATTTTAGCATTTCTGACTTCATAAGTGGACCTTGTTCAGGAAAACTTGGAAGCAAATTTGGGGGACAAGGGAAATACAGCTGATGTTGTTTGTTGCATGCAACATTTACAGGTGTGTCTTCATTGTTTGTTGTATTATATAAATACCAGTTCCATATAACAGTGAAAATAGGAACTTTCTTAACACTGCAGTTCTGTTTCGAAACTGAGGAGAAAGTACGGAGACTTCTGCATAACGTATCATCTTTGTTAAAACCAGGGGGTTATCTTATCGGTATTACTCTGGACTCATCTACTATATGGTAGGGTACATTGGTTTTAGTAGTCCGTTGCAAATTATATCAATTGTGATTTTTTAGTTTTTCATATTGAAGAGCTTGATGCATCTGGCTTGATAAATTTTGCATTTGAAGGTCAAATAAATCTGCATTTATTGTTGAAGTGAAACTTCATGAAAGTTCTACATGATCTTGCAGGGCAAAGTATCAGAAAAATGTTGAAGCATACCATAACCGGAGTGGTGGTATGAAGCCAAATCTTGTTCCCAATTGCATTCGATCAGAGAATTATATGATCACTTTTGAAGTTGAAGAAGAGAAGTATAAAAAAACATCCTGCACTCTTGTTTTTCTTTCTTAAATGTAAAATCACGTGAATTTATATTTATTATGCGGTAAATTGTAGGTTTCCGTTTTTTGGAAAAAAGTACCAGATGAAGTTTGCAAATGATGCCGCTGCTGAAGCACATTGTCTGGTGCATTTTCCAAGCTTGATCAGGTTGTGATCTTGACTTTTCAGTTGACTATTTATTTTGGTGATATAGTTATTGTGTTAACCATGTATTATTGGAGGCATCGGGTTCAATAGACTTATTTTAGGTCACAAGCTGTGAATACATATATATTTTGCAAGTCGACATCCATAGTTTCTCTAATTAATGTATATAGCTGTTGACCAGGTTGGCCAGGGAAGCCGGTCTTGAATACGTTGAGATACAAAACTTACTGGAGTTCTATGATGATAATAAGTGAGGAAGTCTTGAATTAGTGGATAACACTATAAGATACAAAAGTTGTTAATACATGTAACTCGTTTTACTATGTTAAATCAGGTCGCAGTTTTCCGGAATGCTGCTAGAAGCTGGTCATGGTCTTGTGGACCCTAGAGGGAGACTCTTACCGAAATTCTTTGATGTTTTAGGTTGTGTATCCGCTTCATTGTCCTTCCATCTTATAACCGCCCTTTTTTCCTTTTTTCCTTTTTATCTTGCACTTGGTATAAGCATATTTGTATTTTTTTGTGTTTGCTTTTTACGTAACTCACTTGTTTTGCAGGTTTATATACTACATTTATATTTCAAAAGCCTGATCCTGATGTTACACCTCCACTTATGACCCCACCGTCGTTGCATGATGGAACCCAAATCCTTGACGAGGCAAGTTTTAGTAAGCATACATTGTTTACCCTTATTTTATTTGTTTTTACATATTTTCCAGTTGAGTAATGCTCTTATGTGATTTTAGATTTGGTGAAAAATATCTCCAGTATAATTCACTATCAGTTTTGAAAATTTAAAAATCATGTAGTCTATCCATCCTAAATTTAACAAAACTTTTTTCTGTCTTATTTTTTCCTTCAGAATTTTAAATAATATTCACACCCTTTCTCGTTTTCTTTAAACAGCCTACAGATAATAAGCTACAGTTTTACATCTTATTTTCTACCAATACTATGTATTTATGTCATAAATGACTGCTTGAATTTCAACTCTTTCAAATTGTAAAATAATGCGAAGTGTGCTACTGTGCGTATACGTCTGTCAAGAAATGCTTATATTTTGTTTTTGGAATTTGAGAGACGAATATTTTGGGTCAAATGTTACATGTTTAGGCTGATCAATATGCCCTATTTGAACCTTGATGATGCTGAATTGAGTAAATCTCAAAGTCGATGTTGATCAGTTTTGTAAATTTATAATTTCCATCTTGCAAATTTTTTTTCCAGAGGGAGTGGCAAGGTAGCGTGTGGAGGGAGGACGAGAAAGTTGGACCATCACATGCTCCTCCTACTGATTCAACTTTCTGCCTGGGGAAGATTACAGAACAGAAAGGGATTCTAGGTCCTGGACCTCCAGACTTGCGTTTCTCCGAAGCTATCTAGCTTTCTTAGTTCTCAACTAATGTAACCAACTGATACACTCGTTCTTGATTGAAAAGTTAATTAAAAAATGACAGATTAGCAACTTGTATAATCTTAGGTACAAGTTAAGATGGTATTATTGCTATGAGAAAATGACTTCCCTGATTATTTTGTACAGAAGTTCCTTGCAAGGTTACATGTATATGTGAAGACGTGAAGTAATTTGGAGTCCCATTTGAGTTTAAAGGTTTTAACGGGTTCAATCTTTGTATTTTCGATACTAAGAATTCTATACCATGAAAAGAAATGAGAAAAAAAAAACTTATACAAGTCCATCGACATGCGTATGTATCTAAACTTGGATGAATCTCGATGTAGATCGAAGATCAGAAAGAAAGTTTGTGTCTTTCTTTTGTTCTATCGTTTTTACTTTTTACCATTTGTTGTTAACACGGAGTACAACGATTATTATAATGATATAAACTTGACTATATTAAGAGTGTATTTTCAAGAATCCCTACTTTTTGGGTTTGTAACGGAGTTTCTTTTAAATTTAGAATCTCAGTCTTCAAGAATCTTTAAACATTTTCAAGACTCCACTATTAAAATGTACACAATTTACATCATTGAAATGTACACAATTTACGTTGATTATTATGTCGATCAATAAACAAAATAAAATAATGAACAATTAAATTGAGACGGAAATTTACGATTCGGCAAATACCACAGGTGTTTCATGTAACTGACCGGTCAACGGTCAAGTCAACCAGTCATTTTTATTTACCTTTTTTGTTTATACTCCGACTTACTAAACCCTAAAAATGAAATGAAGCATACTGTACTATATGGAACCCGATGTTCAAAATATGAAACCCAAAAACAGCAAGTTCCAAAAAACGAGACGATACACGTTAGCAGGAAACTGCGTGAGATAGATAAAAGATGAGCGATGGCGAAACACTTGTGGAAGCAGCACTGCGTGTACTGAATACATCTGACCCAGTTGAAAAGGCAAAACTTGGAGATGAAATAGCAAACAACTGGCTACAAGGTCTTATTTCAATTCCTTATCACCATTCTCAACCTGATTTCACCATCCCAGATCGCCCTGCCAGACTCACCAATGTAATGTTAGCCTGTCAGAATTTGTTCTTGAAATCTGTTTTTGCAGGTGTTGTTGTTATGGATGCACACCAACTGCTTGATAAAATGACTAGCTGGTTTTTAATATAAGTTTTGTGGGCGTCTTATTACGTAGGTGAAACTAGTGTCACCTAGTCTTATGCCGAAGCTTGGGAAAGCTGGAAATTTACAGAGCAGACAAGCAATTGTGCACAGCCTTGTGCATACTGAAAGTTGGGCCATTGATTTATCTTGGGTAAATACCCTCTTATTTATTTTTATTTTCTTTTAATATGAATATTCGCTTTCTATACTGAAGTCCAGGATGGCTAAGTTTTTGTGGTAATTATTAGTGATTGCTGGTTTTAAGTGCAATATAGCATTATAGCTTATGCTATTACAGTAATACTTTATAGCATGCCGTAAAGAGTTTACAATATCAACCCGTTTACATATGAATGCGTTGATTTGGAATTTTGTTTTATTGTTATATTTTTAACAGGTCAAATTCTGTTTCTTTCGAAGCTGAGAAAGAAACGGGTTAAATGAGCCGAACGGAATGAATGTTGCCCACATGTATATCTAATGCGTATGCCCTCCTAAATCGCTTTATTCACAAAATTAAAGTTATTAATGTATTAATATAGTTTCTTTGATCATTTTAAAATGCATTGATTATTTAAGAGAGAAATTGACAAAAAAATGTTTTGGGTCAACCCGAACTTGTTTAACTTGAACTAAGCATTACCCTTGTTTACTCGTTACCCAACTTTGATTAGTGATGCTTGTATGGGATCACATTGAGTCTCTGAGACAAAAAGATTCAAAAGGAAGGCTTGGATTTTGATTTTTTTCTTGATGAGGAACAATCTCAGTACGCTGGTTTATCTAAATTTCCTTATATGTACAATCCATCTAATCATTTCGTATATTATTCTTACAGGATATAATTGCACGTTTTGGTAAGCAAGAGTCGATGCCAAAAGAGTTCTTTGATGATTTTGTAAGAGTTGCACAAGATGAAGGTCGTCACTTCACTCTTCTTGCTACCCGTCTTAAAGAATTGGGTTCTTTCTATGGAGCTCTTCCGGCTCATGATGGTTTGTGGGACTCAGCTGTTGCTACATCAAAAGACCTATTTGCACGTCTTGCAGTCGAGCATTGTGTTCATGAGGTCCCCTAACATTAATGCTCCTTATCTTCTTTGCACACCTTATTCATGGTGGATCACATGCATTAAATAATGAAGTTTTTCTTTTTAGGGAAGATGCCCCTTTACCCTTATTATAGAATTTTTCCCTCCCATGATTTCAAAGATGCCACTGCCAGACTAAAAGCAAATATGGAGATTATTTTCTGGAATACAAAGAACTAATGCGTTGAAACTTGAAAGTCATCCAAAATGCATTTAAATGCATAAAACCTTCTATATTGCTGTAACGAAAAGCAATATTAATAGTGTACTAAGTACTAACGCAGTTGTGTAATCATATTTAGTTTATTAAAATCCGTAAAAAGTAAATAAAGAACAAAATAGTGTTTGAGTTCGCCCAACATGAACGCGACAGTTCTAAAAGATTGTTGCTTTGACCCTTACTCAACCTGCCCATTTTGCTACCTCTAATTAAAAGTTAGTTGCTTCATGACCTCATAGAGTTAATTAAATCACAGGCAAGAGGACTGGATGTGCTACCTACCACCATCTCTCGTTTTCGCAATGGAGGGGACAACCAAACGGCTGAGTTACTCGAGAAGGTGGTTTACCCTGAAGAAATTACTCATTGCGCTGCTGGTGTGAAGTGGTTCAAGTATCTATGCTCACGATCGAAAACCCCGACAACAGTATCGTGTGGAAATGTAATGGAAAGTGGAGATGAAGAAAGCGAGGAAGTGATTGAGAAGTTTCATGAAATTGTGAGATCATATTTCAGGGGGCCATTGAAGCCACCTTTTAATGAGGTAGCAAGAAAAGCTGCTGGATTTGGTCCTCAATGGTATGAGCCTCTTGCTGTCAAAGATTTTACCCGATAGTATGCTAATACTTCCAACAGTTATTTTACTGTATTTTGACCGTCTATGAATGAGGGTGTTCTTTTCATGAATCGGTTTCTCTCTGTATTCAGTTGTTGATTATGCGTCTGAGTTACTTTTTTTTATGTGCAACTTAAGTTCAGATAGTCGAGTTGTTTATAGAACTGAACACACACAAGAACTACATTGTTTATTTTGCTTATAGAAGGATTAGAAGCTTAACAAGAGTTTGGCCATCTCTAACCTTTCAAGTGAAAACGACACAATTTTGGAACGACTTATGTCAACATCTCCTGTTTACTCACTTTTTCCCTCCATAATTTTAAGTTCATAAAAACGTAGCATTGCTGTAACAAGGCCTAGGAAATGTGGAAGAAGAATCGAGTGGAACACATTAAGAGGCAACCAAACTGTCTATCCCATTATATTACAAGTTATACCCAAAATTACACTGTTGATGTTCTCATTGATTTGTTATAAAAAGTACTTTTTTAGAATTTAGGCTACCAGTAAATACTTCTACTAAAATGATTGAACATTTATCATCCTAATATTCCTTATGGACGGTCTATTACTCAACAAAATGACACATTTACAATTACAACAATGAGAATTGACATTAAGCTTGGAAGCCAAAACTCAAATATGCAGTTACTATGCTTGCCAAAGGAACAGAGATATTGTCATCTATGCCTCCTTTTGTCGGTAGTGTCTCTACTAACGTCGCCACTAGTGCAACCAGTGCCACTCGTTCAATTGTCGAATACCAGTCTAGCTCAAAGTAACCGAAGATTGAAAAATAGTATAGCATCCTGTATATGAGAGGATAAAATAGTTCATCATCATGATCTATGTAGTAAAATGAACACAAATCAAACATGAACACCCAATGGCATATGCAGAATCAACAAGCGTGTTACGTATGTCAGGGAATGCAAACATAATAACAATTTATAACTTTTCTACACAACAAAACACTACAACATCTGGCATTCCCCTATTAGATTTCTCTATTTGGCTAATCACTTTAGGTTGACTGGTACCACTTTTGGCCAAAGTCATAAGTTTGCTCCTAACTGGTATTATAATGATATCGATTTAATAAGGGAAACTGGCCTAAAATATAAAATTCAGTTTATTTGACTATTTTACTTTGTGGTCTACAAACCAATTCCATTTCTCAAGCCAAATAAAAAAGTGATACAACAAATTTATAGGTCAATACTTCTTAAGCAATATGCACCTATATTTGTTTCACTCATGGGGCGTATTTATGTTATTTTTTTCGAAATTGGTTTAGCCACTATTTTTGGTTGAAAAAGTAGGATGGTCAGCGAGAAGTCATCAAAACACAATGCATCATGGTCAAAAAGATCACACAAGTAGTACTGGAGTATAAAGATCAAAGTCTAACTAGCATGGTCAAATGGGAATGGGTTGAAAGTCACCCAAATTGCTTTTTTCACCCATTTAACAACCTAGATTATTTTTAGTTTATGTATTTATGTTCTTTCCTTTTCTTTTTTTTTTGGACAAAAATTGTTTTGACTTTCGAGGGAACATGTACCAAAACATTTACCAAGTTTTCATTCTAACCCGTTTAGATTAGTTACCCTGCCTATTTTGCCACCCTAAGATCCAATAAATATTTTCCCATATTTGAACAGGGAAAAGAACAATATGAAGCGCACGTACCCAATAGAGATTAAGAAGCCAACGGTAAACATAGAGATGCTACCGCACCAACTCTTCTGTAAGTTGTAAGGAATTTTATGGATTCCAAATCTTCTACCCATAATATCCGCAATACCTAGAGTATATTAGTATGTTAGAAAAGAAGCCTAAGAAAACAAAGATCAAACACACAAGGCTGATAAAAGATACCATCGCCACCACACATCATCGAGAGTGCAACCATACCAATTGGCGACTCTCGCCAGAAGAGAAGGGAACATAAAATCAACATCATAACATAATAAAGAGGTCCTCTGAGCAATTCCCTGCCAATAAATCATTTTAAAATCGCCTGATAAACCCATTTGGGAACTTATTTGAAGATAACATAATTAACTGAAGATAACAAGATGAGATCTTACTCTGGTTTTCCTTCTCGGGTGACTGATTTTATGAGATCTTCATTGGTTACCAGAGAAAGACCGTGAACAAGAAGTCTAGCACAGTTCAACAAGGGCACCAAAGCGGCAAAATAACGAGCATCTGTTGAAGTACTAATCTAGGATTGAAATATCAACTGTAAGAGTTTCGTTATTGTGGCATGACTAGAGGTGACAAAATGAACGGGTCGGGCATGTTTGGTAATGGGACAAAACGGATAACTTTTTTATGGGTCTGAACAAGATGGCCGGTTGGGTTTGACTCGAAATATTGTCCATATTTAATATTAATTTTCATAAATATTTAGTATGTCAAATATGGTCACAATACTCTACCGCTGCAAATCTAATTCTTTTTGCATCAAGGAGTTTAGGAGGTTATATGCATTAAAAATACATTTTTCGGCCTACCTGTTTAATCCGTTCTCTTTGTAACTATCTTTTTCTTTTTCTTTTTTTTAACTGTTTGAGATCAAACATAGATTATACCAACCCATTTATAATTAAATGGCGAAGATTGCCACCTGTAGGCATGACCCTGATACTTCATTTATAGAAGGAAAAAAAAAGAACTTATGAGCAATAGAAAAACACCTGAAAAGTGGCCAGCAACCCATATAAAGCAATCCGGATAATATATGAACCAGCTTTCTGCTTAGATTCTGAAAGGGAGAAAGAAAGATAATAAGGAAATTAACCCGACAAACTAAGTCTTGGTCTAGGTTCCACAAAGAGCCCATAATTGACAACTAGAAGTCCAACGCAGTACTTCTAAACTCGAAATTAATACACGACTGTAACACCAAAAGATTCCTAGTTTTGCTTGTTGGTACATAGTTTAATGGGGGTTATTAATATTTTCTTAAAAAATCAATGTATTTATCTGGTCTGAACATGTACATTATTCCAATTGACTTTCAATAGTCAGATATCTGAAGCAATGTGAGTAGAATCAGATATAATTTCCTTGTTGCATTATGCACTTGTCAATCGTGAACATGAACCAACACAATACAAACTTTACAAATCATGAACGGAACAGCATAACTCATTTTCCTTCCGCTTTTCCTAAGACCAAAATCACATAATATCTATGAAGCATAAAACACAACCACTATAGAGTAACCAATTTCTTTACTGTTGTATGTCTCATAGTCTGTCTTCTCATTGCAGGCAATCCAGGGAAAAATGCATATATACACCATAATAATATACTTAACGTAATTACATTGGCATGGTAATGCCCTATGAGTTGTTTGTTAAAGTTTCACCAAACAATAAAAAAGTATTTCCTTCCATGTGGCTTCAAGTTTTTAATCATTCAGCTCTACACACAAGTACACAACACTAACGTAAGTAAAGATAAAAAAATAATTAAACAGGGGCTGATCCATTTTATAATGTGTCAATACTAGCAGCAAGGAATTGGCTAATAGCAGTTGAGCTTTAGATTGCAATTAGCAATATCTTACAAGTGATTTCAATGCTTTAACAATTGGAAATCACCGGAGGTGGCCAATTTCAACCCATTTACCTGGGAATGGGTCAACCTGGATTACGTTTTTTCTCTTGCGAGTTAAGATAAAAAACTTTAATGAAGAACAGAAACCTGATAAAAGGGTTGAACATGTCTAACAAGTTATCCAACGTGTGTTTCTAATGCACACAACCTTCTAAACCCCTTTACTTAGAAAACTAGATTATTACTGTAAGCATGTAGGTTCCATAATCATATTTAACAGATTAGTTGTTCATACTTTTTTTGGAGCGAATGTACAAAACAGTGTTACATGTCAACATTATGACAAGGCCAATATATAATTGGTTTGACCCAAACCTGTTTTAACTCATTGCTCAACCCTAAATGCCACTGTAAAATCATTATACAGTCAAAACAACCTTCTTTATGGGAGGAGGTCCTTGCCTGTCTGCCCTTAGCTCTGCCCCACCTATAAGTCACATACTCACATGTTTACAGCTAAAGTTTAACTATTTGTGGGGAATCATACAATACCTCAGTACCCAAAGTTATGGCAAAGATATACATTTGGATTGCACTTATTAACCATTCCTAATAAAGTTACCCAGAGTTATGAGTTCTGACAAAGATATACATTTAAATTTGCATTTATGAACCAAACCAAATAAAGGTTTGTGCTTAATAATTTGCTAGCCTTAATGGACTTTTTTGGGATTTGTAATCAATTTGTACCTTCAATAAGATAAATACTCTATTTATTACTGACATACGCAATCTCTCAAAAAATATATTTCTATAGTCACCATTGTTTTTATCCATATGTCAGTCTTCACATTCGGTTGATGATTATAAAGCCTACTAGAGTATCAGTTATCTTTATCAACCATTTCCCTTTTAGAAAAATGTATTCCATGTTACCCCTGCCTGCAACCTTCTTTTCTAATAAACTTTTACAATAATTCTATTTCTAGTTATAAGTTATTCAGAAGTTATTGTTTAGGTGTAAAATAATTGGAATTGGAATTGGAATTTCAAGAGAAAGGAAAGATACAAATAATTGCATGCTACATATGGCTTATCTCACATGATGGACATAAAAGCAGGTGCTGACAAAGTAAAAGTATTGTCCTACACTACAGTTACATCAATTGTACTTGTAATTCACACACTCTTTGCGTAATTCTCTATATACACATTATTTTTAACCTAAGTAGTACGAGTAACATTTAGCAAATCTGTAATGTTCTTCACTATCAATATAAGAAAATCATAACGTCATTTTTTAACTGAATTATAGTTATCAATTCTCATCTGCTCCGGATAACGTTGTTTTTAAATGTAAATATATATATGTACTAGATAGATTATATCAGTCAATAAATTCAATATGAAATTGCAGTTGTGAATCAAAATTTTAACGCATAATAGCAAAACAAATTGATGCACAGTCACCACGGGGCACCCTTTTAACCATAGAGTTAATGAATATATGTGAAACGAAAAATTAAATACTAAATACCACTGAATTCTCTCCAATCAGGAAAAGAAAAACAAATTAAATACTCCGTAAATACGAAAATGAACTGGCGATGTAATCTATGTAAATAGACTTTCCGGTTATCATATATAATATATATAATATAATATAATAATAAAATAATATATATAATATATATATACATATACATAGGTATTTTGAAAGTGCGAGAAACCTGTTCGATGATTTGGCGCTTAGTGAGATAATCAAAACCGGAGACAAGAGCATAGGCGCCGGCAACGACGAGGACAGTAGTTCCGGCGTCCTGGAGAATCGGACCGGATATATCAACGGTTAAAGCGCGCGGTTGTAGAAGAAGAAGACGGCGTCGTTGGTTGTGAATATCGAAAGAAGGATTCCGAGTTGGATGAAAATGTGTGGTTGGACGGAAAGCATGTCTCGGAAGGCACACCTGAGGGCGGAGCAGAGAGAGTTTGGGACTGGTGGTGGAGACGGCGGAGACGACGGAATGTGGCGGTGCGGCCATTTCTGTCGAATTTATGTAGTAGGGAGTTTTAGTGGTGTGGTCGGACAACTACAGCAGTTTCTGTATGTCTGATGTGTATATGGTTTTTACGGTGCGCATCCGGTGTTGTAAATTCTTCAAAAAGAAAAAAGAATTTGAATGTTTAATTAATTAATTAATTAAAAGTTAGGGTCAACTTTTAAATAGCCTATTAGTTTTGTATGGGATTGTTTATCTATATCTATAATCTATATATTACTTATTTGAGCAAAAATAAGTAAATAAAAATATGAATTTTAATAATTATTTATCTTCTTATTTTAAAAGGGTTACTGTTTGAACGTGCAACATACTTTACACGTTTTACTATTGTATGTTGTCACATTTAAGAAGTTCTATCGTATGTAATAAACCTGGATAATTCGTCTATCGTATGTACAAAGTGACCTGAAAGTCAAATTGATAGTTTCTTCCTTCTTTTTTCACATCATATAATAACATGCCAAATCAGCTTATACATGTTCCACGTCAGCAACATGTGACATTGTACGTACAATAGACGATTTAGCAAGTTTCAATACATACAATAGAACTTTTAAAATGTGAGTGCTTACAATAGTAAAACGTATAAAGTATGATGCACTTTCAAACAATAAATCCTGTTTTAAATGATACAAATACTTATAAATAAATATGATTGCATATGATTATTTTGTAAATACAAAAACGTTTTTATATAAATAAACTTTAACATACCCTTAAAATCTTACCTCAAATATACAAGAGTGTATTGCTCTTTCTCTCTCGCTAACCTGAACTCCGTACCATATTTCAATGGTATGCGTTCGCTTCACTTGCAAGGAGTGTCAACGTCGGACCCATCACATGTCCATAAATCACCACCATATGCTAAGACACATATTTGAACTCCTAATATGTCGATCACACAAAGGGTAAAATAAATAAGGTCCAACCTAACACTCGCGTTTAAGTTAAAACACATCAAAACAATAATGTTACCAACAAATCATCAGTTTAGGGGTATCGAGGTAACATATCAATTACGAGGTTGTGAGTTCAAGTCTTGAAGACGTAACAAATGTGATGGAATTGTGTAAATATTCGTGGTAGGGACGCGTGTAATTATCTTTCTGAAAAAAGGGCCTTGGGGTAGTTTATGTAATATAAACGTCAAGACGATTAGCTTACAACATTTTTGCCGCAATTCAACAGTAATTTGAATCAATATCGTTTGCTAGTTTGCATGAGTTTTTCTCAACAATTTGAACAAATAATATGACATCCATATATAGTGAAAATAGTGAAGATAACCAGAAAGTGGATGAGTGTAAATATACGCTAGTTTTGTTCGTCTATGAAGTTCCACAATGAATATAATACATTCATTAACTACCGAAACATGTGTGGGCATGTGATTCTTTTAATGTGATGGGATTAATAATAAGGATAGTCATGACTCATACGGACTATGGATGCGAAAAAGAACATATATTGTACTATTTAGGAACCAAAAATTTATTAACTTACTGACATAAATACAGTAGTAAAATAGGTGTGGGGAGAGAATTACAACATGTGCCGCATGTACCCACCGGCCCATTGTAAAAGGAAAATGTCGTTTGTACTTTTTTTTTTTTTTTTTTTTTTTTTTTATTTGTACGAAAATGTTATTGCATAATCATTTCTTATGTAATAACGATAGAAACGGTCATTTTTATTTTTAATCTAATATATGTATAAAAAAATAATACAAAAATTATTAGAATTTAATTATTTTTAATATTAGATTGATTTTTAGAAAAATAAAAACTAAAAAATAAATGATACACTAACTTAAATTTGCGATACACAATACAAATTTTGTAGTTTGTATTACAAAAATTAGTTGTCTATCTTATATATTTTTTTTCTAAAAAAATTATCTCATAATAAAGAGCATAAAATTCTAATAATTTTGATATTTGTTTTATCAAAAAGTTAGTATATCGTAAACTTAAAAAATAAAAATGTCAAATAATAGAGTTACTACCATAAAAATCGTTTCTATTTTAACCTTCCTCTGTATTTTATATTTAAATGAAGAAAAAATTAGTGGAATATTTGAAATTCTATATCCATTGAACACTTGAAAAAAAATCCAATCCTATACAATGTCGCAATATGTGTTGATGAGTAATGGCCAATTCGCAATATTGTTACGACAAATTCTGTCAGTTTAGATTACTACTTAGCGCCTTATAAGACCACTGCCAACAGTGAATACAACTGACGCCGTCAGTTTTTGCCAAATCAGCGCCACATCAGCAGTTTACAAAACTGACATTACACTGCCAACAGTAACATCACTTCAGTTTTTTCTGAACCCCACACATTATTTACTTTATTTATTTAAACTACAAAATTAAATAAAATACTTTCATTAAAATTAAAAACATTAAATTAATTAAAAAAACATCAAATAATTGAAAAATCAAAACAAAAACCCATTAATTTAAAAACCCATTTATCATGAAAAAAACCTAATTAAAATAACCAAAAAAACTTGGACCATTTATCATAAAAAATTCATTTAAAGCCCACTTATTTAAAATAACCTAGAACTTCATCCATCATCATCCTCTCCATCCTTCCTTACTAGCTTCTGCAACTGAAAAAAAAAAAAGAAAAAAAACAAGAGAAAAACACACCGACGCTTCTCTCTCTCCCGTCGCAAAACTGACGCGGGAAACCGACGGCCACGACCGACGGACAGTGCCAACGGCGTCGGCTACGTCGGCAAAAACCGACGACCACGACCGACGGCCGTTGGCAGCGGTCTAAGAGATACACCAGATGTAATTATCTTTGAGGCTGTTGATGATGTAACCAAATTTTATGTTCTAAACTTGTCTAAATCTATATTTCTATTATACTCTAGAAAAACATGACAGACGAATAATTAAAAAAACAAAATCATAGAGAAATAGAATATAACAATATTACAAACAAAACAACATAGTTATCATAGGGTCATTGGTTACCTGTCTTCTTTGTCACAAATTTCACGTGAGAATATCCATTTTAATCAACACTAATAAAGTTTTTGGTTTAAACACAAGGTTTACTAATTGTGAATACATTTTAGGAGGGCAAACACCTGAAAACGTTATGAGTCAAAAGTTGTGTAATTCGCCAAATGTTGCTGTGCGTGATTCCGACTAATCATTTGAGTCAAAGAAGCACGAGCACTTGAGCACGGAACACTGGTTCACAAGTCAACGGGGCCC
Source organism: Gnaphalium uliginosum (assembly GCA_963930675.1). NCBI lineage: Eukaryota > Viridiplantae > Streptophyta > Magnoliopsida > Asterales > Asteraceae > Gnaphalium > Gnaphalium uliginosum. Next base: position 4,883,958 of record OZ005682.1, on the reverse strand, counting down.
CACATGTTCTTGTCATCGGATTGAGCGTCTCCTAAAAAGGAACCGAGCTTGGGTCTTACAGGCTGATCTTTTCCAAGTGGAAAGTTCCAAAATGTATCAGAAGTCTCAAAGAATATGTAGAACAAGATTGCAGATGCCAAGAATAGCCCTACAAGCAAGAGATATATCTGCCATTCTGTACCAGAAACAAAAGAGTTGCATTAGTAGTCAGACATGATAAGCTAAAGCAACCAACCCCTGCATAACTACACCCGCACATGCGCACACTCGTAGATATGTTGTGAACGTCACAGAAACTGGATAAAATAAAAGCAATTGAACAAAGAGGAAATTGGTAAAATACTGGAGTAAATACTTGGGTTGTGGTTTATCTCAAATGGGCCAGATTAAAAAATTAGTAATATATTATTGTAACAAATGAGTCAAATGGGACAAACAGCCTGAAAATCTTCCAAAGTCTATTTTTAGTGATTAATTACCTCTTAAATCTTATTTCTTACAATTCTAACATTCTTGATTTATATCATAACTTACTCATTATTTATTTTATCTTTATATAAACAAAAAAAGAACTGCCAAAAAAGTGAGTGTGTCAACACAAGACCATTTCGCCCCGTGCTCAAATGACCACTTTCAACCTAAACCCTTTTGACCCGTACGAGACCTATCCGACCTGCCCATCTAGCCACCTCTAGGGATAGCTAACACTCCTATGTTCTAATACCACACGAAAATTGACAAAATAACCACCAACGCCAAGCCTCATAATTTTTCCTCCTTTCAGGTCTTCAGGTTCAAGTAGTGAGCGAGTCTTATGTTGGATCCCATAATTTCAATTTAAATCACTCGACGATATCGATAGTACGGATGTTTCTGTGTGTGTGTGTGTGTAGAGAGAGAGAGACCTTTCCAATCTGCAGGAACATTTAGCTTGGTTACCATAGCTCCCCATTCATTAGAAGTAGATAGAACAACCCTGCAGAAGTGCACCAACACTAGTTAAAACAAGCAAGCAAGTTCATAATAAGGATCTCTGTCAAGTAAACAATGATATTCATATAACAACACTAGCAGCACCATTGAAACATGACCACTGGACTTGTGTTACAGCACAAAATTCTTAGCCGCTTAGCTAACACATATTGGTTAAAAAAATCATATACCTTTCACTGGGGCAGAAATCCAGGGAGGTGACCGGAAAACCCAAGTGAAGTCTCTTGCTCCAGTGACAGACCTCCATCTTCTTCACTGACACTACACAAACATCACCATCTTTACTTCCCCTGTAACATTAATAATGTTCAGTCAGAGTTCAGTATGTAGAGAGAAGTACCTAGTCTAGTGCACGTCCACACGATACATTCCCAATGTTGCTAATATAATCTACTGCTTTATTGATTGTTATGGTAATCTCAATAAGAGGGTGCTATAATCACATACAAAGTTGACTATTCCATTAATAAGTCAATTATGTGTCTCAACGAAAGAAGAAAACATTAGAACTCTTTTTCTCAAGGGTAGAAACTAGAATCATTGTTATTTCATGGCTGATGAGAAAATATAGATACCGTTTTTAGAACCTCAAGTTAGTTCTGTTTGATCACTATAACTGTATTCTTATATATAGACGAAAACGACAGAGATAAAGTTTTTAAACCAAGGCACTTACTGAGCGAGATACTTCCCATCCAAGCTGATTGACATTACACATGCAGGCTTTTTAAGAAGTCTTTTAAATCCAATTCTATTCCACGTACTGATATCCCAGACAACTGTGATTGATTTATTGTCTGCAAATATGAAATCTAATTAGCCAAAGGGAGTGTAAGCGAAAAAACAAAAAAAACTGAATCATGTTACCCTATCCGAAAATATAAAAATACCTTTTTGGACAGTGCAAAACAAAAACGGTTTTGTTCCATCCTTAGAAAATCGACATAGTTCAATTTTCTCACCCTACAATGTACAAAAAAAGAACCAAGCGTTACAACCCCAGAAATAACAAGAAATTTCGCATGATCAGAATTTGTTATTAATTTAATCTTACTGAAGTTCGAGTCAAAGAGTTCACTGGAACACCATCATTTGCATTCCAAATCCTAGCGGAGCCGTCAGTGGACGTTGAAGCTAAGAACTCTGAGTCTAGGCTGAGAGTACAATATTCAAAAAGGCACAATTTGTAAGACAGAAAAGGTATACTTATAGATTTTGACCTTCTTTCACATATAACGCCCAAACACCTAAGCAGACTACAAATGGGTTTTCAGTTTGTTCGATGAGTAATGAGGTTGATACAGCTACTCAGAAAAGACAGACAAAGAGTTGAGAGACAATGACACACACTAACTAAATATCAGTGTCTTAGGAGCTCATAAAGCCATTGCTCAAGAAATAAGAATAGAAGTGACAAGATAGGGAGTTGATATGGCTACTCGGAAAAGATAGGCAAAGAGTCAAGAGACAGACACAAACTAACTAAAATCAAGAGATTTTTTAGAAATACAAAGAAGAGAACCAAATGACTAAGTAGTGTGGCAATCCAGATGATCAGAAGTTATTGAAAAGAAATGCTACATAGTAGATTTTAATTTTTAACGCAGGCAAATGATCATCATCTATTAATAATTGCTTCGAGTAACACTATAAGATGCTAAGCTACAGGTTTCACAAAATGAACATTCAAAATCTACCCACCTGAAATCCATATCGTTGAAAGACTTGTGAGCTTTTGATTCATCTACTATGACACGCATGCTTGGCCACTCGTGTATTCGGAGATGCCCATCCTTTACATAATAAACCAATCAAGAATTAACTGCAGTGCATAGACGAGAGGACTCATAAATAAGCTCTATCATTAAGCTTACCATCCCTCCGGCAGCAAATCTAGATCCATCAGTGCTAAAGGCTAAGCATTTCTGTGGTCCTACATCTTGGAGTGGTTTTATGTCTTTGGTTACCATCTTAACATTTTTCACTTGACCATACAATTGAAATAACCTGCACATCATTTATAAGGTCATCCTCTATGTAACATTATCAAGTGCATGTGAAAAAATTTGCAGCAATATAAGCCAACAACAATTAAAACAGTTAAACAAAATCAGCAGAAACATTTCGAAAAAGGCTTGAATGGTGTTTGCATAATAATTTTGTATCCTGAACACGGCTTACAAATAAGATTAACAAACTACTTAATGCAATCCCAACGGCATCCGAATCCTAATTCAGTCTTACAGAAGATACTAATTTATGACCATGAATGAAATCCTAAGTAAAAAACCGCGAAGGACATGCTAGTATATATTGTAAAATATGAACTATCCAGTATAACTGGTTTTATCCTACAACAAGATCCCCAAACGGCCAAAAACATTAAATGTTTAACAAATGTAACTATTGTAACTCCTCTTTCCAAAAACAATCATTTTCCCTCCTCATTTAATCATGCAAGATCAGTTGCAGCACTTTCCTCACCTCTTTAGATAAGGCAGATACAATTTCATTAACCTTAATCCATGACAATACCTTTTCATTTTCCACTTCAGTTGATTAAAAATCAGTTACAGTTATCAACAAATCATCCTAGGGAGCTTTCGGTGCCTATAGACTATAGTTAACTAATTTTACACTCATATATCTCAATAGTTTCTTATGCGTACTCCTGACCTTACGAAATCATAACTAATATACTTATACACACCATTGATTAGGACGCTAAAACTTCATTTCACAATGATCAATTTAATCGGATATCCAAGCAATTCCTAAGAATTCTGTTACTAAGGTTGATGGCACTGCTAACATAACAAGTCCACCTCCCAAAATCATATATAAACGACATCAAATTACAGTACAACATATAATCAGATAAACTTTGTCACTGTTTGAGTATAATATACCTGCATCCACCCTGAGCGGTAGAGCATACAATATCATCACCGCTTGGATGCACCGCTAGACTCACCGGATCACATCCTTCTTCAAACTCATAAGTAACCTATACTCCTCCAAACAATTAACATACTAATTCAGCATCTACACTATTGTTAGTAATTCAAACACACACACATACATATATATATAGAGAGATACCGAAGGAGATGAAGAGAGACAGTTGGTGATACGATCGAATGTGAAAATTTGGAGAGAAGCAGGGAGATCGCCGTGTTTTGACTTCCCTAAGGCAACTAAATGAGCATTTTCCGGCCGCCGGATCCAGGATGCACAAGTAACCGTGCCTTGCTCCGCCGTAATGCCGCCGTCCATATCTTCGATGGTGGAATAGAAGGGAGGGTTTTGGTATTTTGGGGGCAATTTGAAAAGTTTGTTTTTGTTATTTTAGGAAAAACTAAAAAGTCAACTATATAAACAAGAATACGTTGGCTGGTCAACTATGTGATCGTATCGGATCAAAGCGGATATCCAGTGTATACGATTCGGTGAGGCGGTGCTGTAAACGCGTGGGCCGGCACGTTGCCGTTGATTAGTAAGTGGGACCCCCCTACCATCCGCTTTCTCCATTTTTATTTTTATGTAGTTTCACTTTATCCTAATTTTTTTTCTTTTAAATCAAATAAAAATTATAATAAAAGCGATAAATATGTTTCGGACAAAATTTACCTATTTTAATTATAATTATATACTCCGTATTACATTATTATATTATATATTATATATATATTGAAAAAAATATATATAAGAAGTATTTCATAATTTTTAGAAAATCATCAGGTAAAAAAGTCGACGTTATGATATGTATCAGCATAAAAATTATAAGTAATTTTATAATTTGTTGTTATTCCGAATCACACTTATGTTTCTTGTCCATGTGTTTAAGTTTTAAATAATTCAAATTGGTGTATTATTCATATTCTAGTTATTATAGTCAAATAAACAACTAGCTATTTATAAAATAAAAAAAATCATGTATGATAATGGAAAATAAATGATGTAACTGTGTAATAGTTGGAATAGAAAAATTAATCGATAATTACCAGTAATTATTATATTTTTTACGATTACGTTTTATATTTAACTCTATGTTATAAATTTGTCAGTTTATTTTATTTTTCATATGAAATACGAATCAAAGCAGTGCAACTATGTAATTTTTATCTAATTGAACTGTTATTTGTAACAATTTCATGATAAGTTTTGAGATGAATGTTCTATTTGTACCCAGTAAATTATATTGTATGCCTTTTGTCGCCTCACATGTCTATAGTGAATACGTTAACTAACTAATATTCTTAATATATTTATTGTATTGTTTGAATAACCTTAAGTTCACTATAAAGCATCTGTATTTGGCTTTCTAAAGTTAGCACATATGAATCTCCTTATCTGTGAAATATAAGTCAAATTTACACAATATTTTTGTTAATACAAGTGTAAACATAAAATAAAAGCTAGCATTAACATACCATTTCTTATATTTGAAGGTAACTGAAAAACATTTTGGCGGCCCCAAGTTACAAAACAAATTGAAGATACGAAATGAAAGTTTATACAAGTACAGGGACTAAACACAAACTTTTCTCCAACTACAAACTTTTTCATAAGTGGGTCATCTCCAACCGAGCAAGTTATCTTGCAGTTCACTCTGCAAAACATGAACATCGTATAAAACCCATACAACCTTCCAACTCTTTTCACTATTTTCCCCCAAAAGAACCCGAACAAAAATGGCAATAACACCTTATCATGCGACGATTTCCATGTCTTCTTCCCCTTCTTCTTCATTGAACCGGGTCACATCGATATCAGGAACCGGATTTATTTCTTACCCAACTTCTTTCAATCCATATAAACTTGATGCAATGTTCAGTTCTAGTATAATTTCCATTTCTTTGAAAAGAAAACAGTCAAGGAAACTGTTTAAAGGTGAGATTTTTATCGATACCCGTACGTGTTTGATATGCCTATTTACTATGTATGCATATGTATTACCAATTTGGGGCTAATTTTATTGATTATTATATGTGTGTTTCTGTGATAAAGTTTCATAAATTTAATGGTGAGGGTTTTAGGTGTTATTGAACGTAGATGAATATTTGCATATATGTGAATATTTCCAGGATTTTTCTACGTTATCTATGAACTTTGTATACTAATAACTTTGGGCTGGATTTAAAATTTGCAATTGTAATTGGCATTATCAAAATATTTCATGTAAGAAACATCTAAAGTACTTAGTACCTATAAAAACATGACTTCTGTTGTGCAAAATTTGGCAAATTAAATTTGTTTATAATCTAAAACTTAAGAACAATGAGTGGTTTGATACAAACTCTGAAGCACAATTGGTTTAAATAGTATCTTTTGATAGTTGTGTTAATGTGTTTTGCACCGGTTCTGGTAAAAATGATTTCGATTTTAATTTTGGGGAACGTTATCTTTCATTAATCATAATTGATAACTGGTATTTTAACTAATTTAACTAAGAGTAAAAAATTTCGGTAAACCTGCGTGATTAGTCAAATGTTGCTAATCTTCTCTCTTTCTTTTTGGCAACATCGGTGGTTTATTTGCAACCTAAAACGAAGTATGATGGTGAAGAAAGTTAATCTCTTTCCTTTGTTAATACGAAAGTATATAACATTTCAAGGATTTACAGGATCCTAATCTTTAGAAGAAAAACCATGATGCTAAAAAATTATATCATTATGATGCTTTATATTGTTATAACTTGATTGCAGTCAGATCAGCTGTAGCTCCTGTTGAAACCACAGCCGAATTTGATGAAATGGTTTCCGGGACTCAAAGAAAGTATTACATGTTAGGCGGAAAAGGTGGTGTTGGTAAAACAAGTTGTGCTGCCTCACTTGCTGTTAAATTTGCAAATAATGGACATCCAACTCTTGTAGTTTCAACTGATCCTGCACATTCTCTAAGTGATTCTTTTGCCCAAGTAATCCATACATTTTCTATCACTGATTGTTCCACTGAGTAATATTAGAGGTCACAACTCACAAGATGGAGAGGTCGGGTGGGTTCGGTAAGACACGGGTCGGTTGTAACATGTCTTTTTTAGTATGGGTCAAAATGGGCCAGGTCGTTGGCAAAGAATTTGGTGTTCATATATTTTATAAATAACTAATTCAGTAATTATGATTACAAGAACAGTATAATTAAGATAGTAATCTAAATTTTCTAATTAAACTATTTAGGAGGTTATATACATAAAAAATGTCCTTTGAGTGACCTTCAACCCCCCTTACTAGCTGATTTTTTTATTTCACATTTTCACCAGTGTGATATAAAACACAACCCAGGCTCGACCCATTGATAAGTAAATGGTTTGAAATTGTGACCTCTAGATACATTACGTTTTCTCATATTGATTTCCTTTGGTTTGTTTACAGTGTTTGTAAAGCTGTATTAAATGTTGCATTTTGCCTACATTTCTTTTTTTTTTTTTTTTAGGATTTGACTGGTGGAACTCTTGTTCCAGTTGAAGGACCTCTTTCTCCTCTGTTTGCTCTGGAGGTTTGTATGATAAATCCTTTTGTTTTGCTGTTACGTTTTCCCTTTGTTAGTTAAAATTTCGTTGATATAATTGTATACTTGTCATAACGATATTTATCACCCTTGTCAGATAAATCCTGAGAAAGCAAGGGAAGAGTTTCGTGATGTAAGCAAGAAGAATGGTGGAACTGGAGTCAAAGACTTCATGGACGGCATGGGTCTCGGAATGCTAGCTGATCAAGTAAAACAGCCAACTTGAATTCTATAAATAGGATCTGCTAGTAATAGTATGCAACTAGTCAATCGACCCATTAAACATAGATGTGTTAAAACAATCGGTTTTATAAGTTGGAGTTATGTGCCCTATGTATGAATCATTTTTGTAAATCTATTTATTTGACTGGTTTAGTTTAATAAAAATTATTTGACATTTGCCGTATTTTTCGATCTTTGATTAATCAAGTTAGGAGAGCTGAAGTTAGGGGAGCTATTGGACACACCTCCTCCTGGTTTAGACGAAGCTATTGCAATTTCCAAGGTAATATTCATGTAAGGGTTTGTATTGTAGCTAATGCTCTCTACTAAAATGGTGTTGATTACGTAAATCTTTTGACAGGTTATCCAATTTCTTGAATCACAAGAATATAATATGTTTACACGTATAGTGTTTGATACTGCACCTACGGTAAGTAAGATGGTTGTGCTTACCTTTTAAAAATGTTTTAAAATTATGTTGCAGGCAACTTTCTAACATTATAATATGTGCTAATAGGGTCATACACTGCGGCTTTTATCATTGCCTGATTTTTTGGATGCATCAATTGGAAAGATATTGAAGGTAAAGCTGTTGACTCGAAATAACACACTTTTTGGCTTGTGTTTCCTGTGATATAATTTTAATAATCATACTTAGTAATTAAAGGGTTTTTTTTTTTTTTGGTTTGTTAACGTTCTTGTTTATAATTTTGAATGCAGCTTAGGCAGAAAATATCATCGGCAACTTCAGCTATCAAAAATGTGTTTGGTCAAGAAGAAACTCGTCAAGATGCTGTAAGCCCTATGGTTTAGTAAACTGGTAATGAGCTCTGTTTGACTAGAGTTGTATAACTAACCATATGTCTCCATGCTCATGTAGTCAGATAAACTGGAAAAACTAAGGGAGAGGATGATTAAAGTACGTGAGCTTTTTCGTGATACCAACTCGACAGAATTTGTTATAGTGACGATTCCTACTGTAAGACCTAAAATATGCGGTTTGATACAGTTTCTTGTTTAACACCTAAAGTTATGGTCTGAGATTTACATTTCGATTCATTATTATTGCTACTGCTAGTTATTGACCCTGAATTTGATGTTCTGAACTTCTACATCATTTTGATCATGATTTTAATAAGGTAATGGCGATTAGTGAGTCATCAAGGCTGCATGCTTCACTTATTAAGGAAAATGTTCCCGTCAAAAGGCTTATTGTCAATCAAATTCTTCCCCCATCTGCTTCGGACTGCAAATTTTGTGCCATGAAAAGGAAGGTACAGATTCGTTTATAGTATCATCTTATTCTCTTCTATATGCAATATACATTGTTCGAAATTGACTTAATACATGGTCGGGCCAATGTTGACATCTGACATCAAAATTATTTAACACATTTACGACATAATAATTACAGCATCATTTAGGGGTCTGCCTAGTTTCATTCTAATTGTAGGTTTGTAAATACTGCAGGACCAGACGCGTGCAATTGATATGATCCGGAGTGATCCCGAGTTGTCTAGTTTGCTTTTGGTGCAGGCACCTCTTGTTGATGTAGAAATCAGAGGTGTTCCAGCTCTTCAATTTTTAGGGGACATGGTCTGGAAATGAGAATATATCTTACTCATCAGCTTTATAAGGTAAGTTTTCTCCTTCTATACCTTGTATTATGATGTTTCTTTGTTAAAGTTTGAGGTAGCAAAATGGGCGGGTCGGGCATACGAGTGAGTGACAGGTCTAAACAGATATTTTTCATGTGGTTCAGGTTGACCCAAAACTTCTTTTTGTGTAGTTACTTTCTAAGAATAATTAGCGTCAAATTTGGTTAAAACAATTGCTATACTTTAATAAATTCTCCGTTTTGTGACCGTGTCTCTGATAATTAGTATGAGATGTACAATTAAATCGTCTTCTCTCCTCATGACACATACTGATGAATATATTGAAATGTCAAAAACGTAACTAGTAGCTATAAAATGTCTTTGTTCCTTTCATTAAGCCTACTAGTATTGTTCATTAATCTTGTTTATTATCTCAGGTTGACACAAGTAGTCACATGAGTAGTTGCCAATAATTTGCTATGAGATACATTGGAGTTTTAGCGCACCTGGCGAGTCTTGAGAATTTCCAACCACATTTTTGTTACAACTTCTTGATGATGTTCTTGCTGTATTTCATACCACATTTTTGTTACAACTTCTTGATGGTGTTCTTGCTGTTCGACCGCATACGGCCTCTAAATCTTATGTATTACGTAGTATTAATTATTAGTTAGTACTATTCTGTATATGTTATATAGCGAAACTATTGGTTGACAGATAAAATTATAAATTATTAGCATCATACTTCCAATAATTGCATGTATGCCCTGTGATTATATCTTATTATAAGACCTATCTTCTAGTTAAAGATGTTAAATATCAAAACGTCAGTTAAAAGATTAAATCACATCACAATTTACATATAAAGCATGCATCTTTATTTCTTTTAAGACTTGGGTTTTACGTTAAAAACTATAAAAAGTTGGATCTTTCTCCATTGTTTAACCTGTATCATCTGATATTGTTACTCGCATCGAGTTTTTTTTTGTAAGTGGTTCGATATGTGTCTTGTTTTACAAGTTCTCAGGTTTTCTAATGTTTGGTAATGATTAACTACGCGGATTTTTTAGTCCGCGTGTTAAGCGGGAATTTAAAATTATTGCATTTTTAGTAAAATTATGACTGCAATATTTTAGTCCGCGTGTTAAGGCGGGAATTTAAAAATATTGCATTTTTAGTAAAATTATCACTGCAATATAGATAGATTAGTTATGTAAAAATGTTACAATCAGTTGAATACTGGGAGATCGGGTCTGAATGCAGCCCAAGTCCAATGTATGAAAGCCCAATTGCATCTCCAGATGACATGTGAACCACGTGCGAGTGGTGCAAGTAATAAACACACTACATAAATATCGAAAGAGAAAATAAAAATAAAATCTAAAACTCAAACTCAAACAGCATCGTTTTCTCTCCACCAAGTGAACTGATATCTTTTATGATTTATACACAAAGATGAATTGCGTCATAAATCTTTCAAGGTTTGTTTCTATTTTTCAATTTAATTGTAAATTACTATTACAAAATCGGCGTACGAATTTGTGTAAAATTTATCCTAATGGATTAATTTTCTTAATTTTATGTTTACCAGATCCTATTCAGCTTTGCCTTTATATAACTTCAAATGTAAATCTTCAATTTATCCGAGCTTTGTAAATACGAAGGTAAAATCTGTTATTTAATTGCCATTGTTTTTCTATACGTTACAATCACTGAATTACAATGTATGTTTGTGTGCGTTTTTCATCGTAATCAGGGACTGGTGAATGCTAATGATTTTGCAGGAAGTTTTCATTTAGTTAAGGTAATGTAGTTTTTCTTTAATATCTGCATTTATTTTCTATGCTGAATTTCATTGAATTATGAATCCCTATGACTGCTTTAATGAACATTAAAATGTAAAATTTCGTCTCATGTGATTGTGTTTTTGATGCAAAATATCAATGGATTTGTGATAACCACCAAATTTATTTGATCTAAATTAATAAAGAAAAGGAAAAATTTAACATTATAATTTCAATCATGTGTGTTTCATTATGTAGGCAATGTCTAGCCCGACACCTAGTACCAGCATGAAAGGTGCTGAAGATGACGAGAAATCTGATGTTTACAGTACTAACATGACCGAAGCAATGGGTGCTGGTAAGTTAGTTGTTCAATATCTCACTTACTTAGTCACTGGTATATTAGTATTAAGTTTGTACATTAGTAGTGCCTTTGATTTTAGCATTTACTTTTATGGGCTTGATACCAGTGGCAGATTCGGGATCTAAGGCGACCCGTAACAATGGTATCTCAATCTTTGTGAACCCGTAACACAAACAAAGACTGTAACTAAAAATGCAATTTTTTATAAGAAATTTACACTACATATAGCGAATGGACCCGTAGTGACTGCTACCCCTACCTTTTACATGGCTCCGCCCCTGCTTGATACTCAAAGCTCCTGAATTGTACACACATATTTTGCGGGTTCTACATCCTTAGATTTGTATCTTCTTGCTAATGTATTAATTTCAGTTTTGACTTATAGGCATGAACTTGGAATGAACTACAATTTCATTCGACCGGACTTGATTGTTGGATCATGTCTACAGGTGATTTTTACTCTCCTATCTCCAAATTTGTATGAATTCTCTCGCTTCTTAGGAACTTTTTAGAAAAAAATATTTCTGACATATACTTTACACATGGCAGACTCCTGAAGATGTTGACAAGCTTCGAAGTATTCGTGTGAAAACCATATACTGCTTGCAACAAGACCCTGATCTTGCGTATCCATAATCGTATCGTATTTTGTATACAAAACAAATATATTAAATAATTCTCAAGTAGATTATTAATATTGCGCTATGTAATAAGTACTTGGTCTACTTAAACTTCTAACTGGATCAGTGCATATACTGTTTTCTAATTAACTTGTTCACTAGATATTTTAGTGTGGACATCAATGCCATTCGAGAATATGCCAGCACATTCGATGACATTCAACACTTGCGTGCTGAAATAAGGTAACTGGTTCGCCTTGCTGAACCAGATCTCTGTTTGGATTTATAAATTTCCATGTGTGGTCACTCGATGTGAGTTTAACCACAAATGTTATGGAGCAGAGACTTTGATGGAACTGATTTGCGGCTGCGCCTTCCAGCTGTAGTGAGCAAACTGCACAAAGCTGTTAATCGAAATGGTGGAGTAACTTACATACATTGCACAGCTGGACTTGGAAGAGCTCCTGCAACTGCAGTATGCAGAATCTACTTGTTCAAATATATACTTTTATGTATCTATGCTTTTGTTGATGTGGATCCTACTTATGACAGTTGGCATATATGTTCTGGGTTCAAGGTTTTAAGTTAAACAATGCCGTCAGTCTGCTCCTGGTAACTACGTTTCTCCTAAATTACTAAAACTATGTCGTACATGATTAGACATACAGGATTGCAGAAGACAGAATAAGCTCTAAAGTTTAAAACCCTTTTCAATTAGGAAAATAAAACATGTGTGTATATGCAACATCCTTAAACGATGCTTATAACTTGTTCTCTTTCCTTTGTAGAGAAATCGTAAATGTTTCCCGAATGTGGATGCTATAAAAAGTGCAACTGCTGACATTGTGAGTTATTCTTTGACTTATATTCATGAAGGTCTACAATCATATGCTTTGTGAAGTCGTGCATAGCATAGACAATTGTGAAACTACCCTTGATGTAAATTAACTACTATATAAAAAACATCATTGGTGATTGCATTCTCTTTCCCAAGAAATTGAAATTTGAGACCATAGGATACGAATTATCAACTCTTTGTAGTATGACAAATCTACATGCTATTCAGCCGCCATATTTATTTGTTCACATATTCTAATATAAGCAACCTGATCTAGCAACCTCATGATTTTTGTTTAATTTCATATTCACACTTTATCGAGTATTTACCCCAGTATGTCATTGTTCCTAAAAATTTAATCTATTTAAAGCTTACAGGCCTGAAAAAGAGATCGATCACGTTGACATGGAATGGTGATAATTGCTCCACAGTCGAAGTATCTGGACTTGATATTGGATGGGGTCAGGTAATTTATACCAGATTTTGTTTTTTTAGAGTTAGAGAGTCTATGATGTTCTCCATACATTATTTTCAGCATACAATTGTCAAAGGGTCTTTATCCCAACTCTTAGCATTGTAACAACGTGAGTTGATGCTTCGTTGCCAAAATAATGGTTTATTGCAGAGTATTCCATTAAGTTATGACGAGAAGCACGGTTCATGGATTCTTCATAGAGATTTGCTGGTAATTAAATTGTTCTCTCTTTTGTGGAAATTGTAAGGACTGCCATGGATATGTCAATCATCAGTTGGGTATTACTTTTAAAAAAATTGAATGCATAATGAACTGACCTATATGTCCCCTGATCGAAGTTAATTAACTTGGACTGCCTTTCTTTGAGGGGCCCAATATAGAACATAAGTAATACTGAAAAACAATCTTATTCCATAATTATTATCAAGAAACAAATATATTCAGGGCTTCAGGCTAATTGTTTGAAGTTATGTGTTATTTTTTTTTTATAACAGGAGGGCCGTTATGAGTACAAATACATAGTTGATGGCGAATGGATAACCAATGAAAATGAGCCAGTTACTTCTGTTAACAAGGATGGCCACATCAACAACTATATCCAGGTATAGTCCAGGTTTACTTATTTGTCCATTTCTTATATTTTTTGAAATTCTTGATTATTAAATATGGTTACAAAAACACTGTCATTGAAATTGCCTAATATTTTGAGTAAATCCTTTCTATGAATCAGAAACATCTTTAATGGATGATATATAGTAATTCATTGGAAGCTATAGTGTCCGTTTATTAACCAACAAAATTAGGCGTTACTAGTTCACTCTTTCACTGATGCAGGTAGTTGATAAAGACCCGGAGAGCATAAGTGCTGCTTTGTGGACGAGATTGGCTGCTGATGATTTTGATCTAACGACCAACGAACGAGAGATCATAAAGCAGTTTCTGGATGGTTATCCAGATGATGAGTAAACCCGATCACATATATACAATGTATTATTTGTATCTAGTATTGTACCTATTCATGGTTGCTAATATATATATACCATGTATATAAAGAACTGAAATAGTTTCCACCACTTCTTCGGCTTCAACCTCTTCCTTCTCTTTTTTGTCTCATTTGTTGCGTCGATTTTGCTTTGTGGTTGTTTGATCTGATAATCAAGGTCTGTGCTGCCATATGGTTTCTTCTTGTTCCTCAACTAACGAATCCATTGAGCTTTTAAACATGTGATCTGATGGAATGATGTTAATTATACACCAACAAAATTACTAGTTACATACCAACGTACATACATTTATGTACTTGTAAATATAAAGTAATTTACCAATCAACCAACTTGAACTCAATGTTGTTTGAGTTGAATTTTTATTGAGCTCAAGCTTATTATTATTATTATTATTTTTTTTAAATGACGTAATAATGTAATAATTAGTTAGATGATAATATAAGAGGTGTATACCAACGGTATTTATAAGAATAAGAATCCTCATCGTCATAGAAATATGCTAGTATTTGTTAGCAAATCTTCTATTTACCAAACACTCGGCACATCTTCAATTTTATTGAGTTATGGTTTGCACATTCTTCAACCCTGAAACTATCTATCGAATTTTGGGGACACATGTATAAAAAAGATAACGTTCTAAGTAGAAATGCATGTTATGGTAATAACGATATGGACAAACATTTTTATTTTTCAATTTTAAAATTAACTAACTTGTTTTTTTAAAAAAAAAGTTATATTAAAATTATTAAAAATTTATGTTATTTAATATGAGATGAACCTTTTTTTTGAAACAAAACTAATTTTTGTGATACACACTATAAAATTTTTAGTATATATCACAAATAAAAGTTGTATATCACAAATTAAAATCGTTATATGTCTATATTTTAATAATCAATCTTATATTAATGAGAATAAAATGATATTATTTTTCTTTATAAAACGGTATGCATGTGATTGAGATTAAAAATTAATATTTTCATTCACATCGTTACTACCAAATTCTACGATAACTCTTAAAAAAGAAATCATTAAAATAAATTAAATTAATACTACCGTAAATAAATAAAAAGGAAAGAAATGGAGAAGTAATAAAAGTCAGAGTTTTGAGACAGTCAAGTGAGTGTCGAGTAGTAGGGTTTTCAGTCACACTCCCTAAAACTAAAACTACATCCGATCACTTGCATACATCATTCTAAAATTTTGATTTGTTAATAATTAGATTAGATTTAGATTTATAAAATGCAAGTAAACAACGGAGGAGGTTATTGTGTTGGGAAAACAGTAACATACGCAAAGCTCAATGATTCTTCTGGAGCTAAAAAATCAAAGCGAAGATCAAAAGAGGAAAGGAAACAAATGGTTCAGACTTTCATTCAAAGGTTCATATTGTTCTATTTATGCCAGATTTACACTTGATTTTATGCCAGATTTCTCATTTTGTGCGAGATTTTTCAAATTTTCATCTGTGCGAGATTTTTTCATTTTTGTGCTAGATTTTTCGTTTTGTGCGATATTTTTCATTTTTGTGCTAAAATTTCCGTTTCATGCGTATGTAAAATTTTATATTTTATGCAAAAGCCTAGTATTTCTTAGAATGTTGTGAGAAATGTCCAGTGTAGTATCTATTTCAAGTGTTAAACTTTGAATTTAGATGAGAAATATGCTAATGAAGTAATTGCCCCCCTTCTAAAACCATGTGTCAAGTTGAATGTTTCAGTTCTGATGGGACTGAGTAAATATATAGAATTTTAAGAATATGAAAAAACATATATAAGTTATGGCGTTTGGTGTAAGTTCATTTGGGTTGAGCAGTTTTCTTCGATCTGCACAAGTCCAAGTCATTATTTATACTTTAGTTTTAATTATAGTTAGCATTTTAGAGTAGGAACAATAGTTATATATAGCGGTTTTGTCGTAGATTAAATAATGTTAAAGTATGTTGCTTGTAGACATCAGGCGTCAAATAAAGGAAGTTTCCCATCACTGCATCTCACACACAAGGAAGTTGGTGGGTCCTATTATGTTGTCCGTGAAATTTTTCGAGACATAATTCAGGAGAATCGAGTGCTGGCTCCACCTAAGTTGCATCCACGAGAGGAGAATATGGAGAACCTAGACAGTTTCTTGGAAAACTATCCATTAGGTTCGATTTCATTTGATCCTAATGTACATGGATTACCTCCTAAAGACAACCAAACACTACTTGATGAGTACGAGCTTAGACGTGCAAAAGTTTTGAATTCAAAACTGCATAGACCGTATCTTGATGATGACATCATTATAAATGGTAGTACTGATGCAACAGCGAATGATGAAGAATTCGAAGAACCAGAGCTTACGGAATTTGTAACAGAACAGAGCTTGGAAGGACAGAAACATGAAGTAAATAAAGTGGAAGCGTATCAAGGTCATATTCGTCCTTTGTCAGAGAATGTAGTCGTGGAGACTTTCCCATTAAGACCCCTTTCTAGCGCGGTTTATGATGAAGTGGTAAATACAAAATCTGAGGAAGAACTAGCAACCCCTCTGCCAGAGTCTAAAACGATCACGAATGTTAAATTTGAGAACAAAGTACGTTCATACTATATGCCCTTGCCTTTTTCTTTTCTCTTTGTTTGTCGACGGTGCTTGAAAATTATGTTTTCTACTTGAGCTTTTTATATAAAGGCGAATTGGATGTGAAGAATCGATGGTTTATCCTGAAGTTACAAAAAAAATATTTTCGTACTGCAATAGTGTGCAACTGTTTGGTGAAAAAATTTATTGACCATCAGCATGTGTGCAACATTTGGCTTTTTCAAATGTCATATTAACTGTTATGGGTACTCTTGCATTACCCGAAAAAGAAAGAAAATGTTAGAAAATTGAATATGTTTACCTAAAGTTTAATTGTGTGAAGAATCATGAAGTCTTGATCGTTGGTCTTATTTGTTTGAAATAAACTACTGCGTATAAACCCTATGAAATCCACAATCTTTTATTTGTGTATATATATACTGGGTAATTGCTAATTTGAGAAGCATGTCCATCGTTGCTAAATAACCATAATCTTTTATTTGTCACTTTGATAGGCATCGAGTACTCCTAGTGACATCAGTCCTCAGCATCTTGATAGCAACAACTCAGGCAGTTCTCTTCAACAACCAAGTTTTGAAGCCGTGACTGCAAATAAGAAAAAGTCAGGCTTCCAGCCTAGCGATACTGCAAAACAAATCAATCTGTAAGTATTTATACATGGATATTAATTTCGCAAAAACATTCCAAGATAATTGTATTCAAGATTTAATAGTAGTGTAACTCGATTCAGGATTTAATCTGTTTTTGGAGTTTTAAGTTCTTGACCTGTGCTAAACTTGATTAATCTAAGCAGTGAATCTTTAAAAGCAGCGGTATCAAAGAGATCGGACAGTAAAGAAACTAATTCAATTGTGTCATTGATCAAGACGTGCGTTACTGCATTCATGAAGTTATGGTCTGAATAGTGTTCAGGTTGTTTTCTTCACTAAAAGCTTGTTCATAGATAGTTTGTATGTGTGAAGCCAAGGGTAGCTCATGTCCATTCGAAAACACGTACCTGCAAACTGATATTTTTTTGGATGAAATTGGGTTTTAGAGAAATATTTTTGATGTGTCTTTCAAAGGAAAACATACTAGTTTGAAACATGATTTATTTTTTTATATAATTGTTAGTTGAAAATTAGTACTTTTATTTTGATCTACTGGTCTTGTTCATTTTTGTTGTTTGAGGGGTAAAGTTACACACTTTATTGATGGTCAAACGTTCTTGTAAAACTGTGTTGACCACACATTATGTTCTCAAGTTATGGATTGATTTTCTTGTGAATATTGTATTTTTTATTATTATTATTTTTTTTTTTATGTTTTATTGCAACAATATAAACATTATTAATTGTTTTGCACTTAATAATCTTGTCACAATTGTTGAGGAGATCAGATCTAAGACTAGATAGAAAATTCGTAATGGGAAATAATATAAACTAAATAACGAACAAAACCATCAATCCGCACACAGACCAAGCTACTTTCAAGTGGACAACTAATGCACTTATGTATATTTGAATAAAATTCAATTATTTTTATTATTTTATGCGTATACACAGACAAGCCCTCCATGAATTTTTGGACGCTCTGTTAAAACAAACGTTAATTATGCCCAGAAATGTAAATTACCTCAACTTTTTTTACAATACAGTACACAATCAAACCTATTTTTATTTCATTTCTTGTTTTTTTGTTTTAATCAGATTTTTATTTCTTGATTAACAATCAAAATATTTAACAAATGATATATGTATGTAACTTTTTTGAGGCTTCAATAGCGTTCGACTACTTTGCCCCCTTCAAAAACGGCTCTATATACATACATATATTACAACAAGAATGACATGTATATGTAGCCAAAGTATATTAACCACTTTACCTGACTAGCATTAACATTTTTATCCCTTAGGATATGGTTTTAAAAGATGTTAATTAGGATCATATTTAATTTGAACGTTTCACTTATAATTCGACCTACTCTTTATATGTGTTGTTATATTTAATTAACTTTATGTTGCATTGAAATGTATAAGACTTTAAATGCAAACCAAAGAAAAAACCATTTTGTTAGACTGCTGTCAACGGGCGTTGCGATTGGGTGTCGGTTTTTGGCGACGGAACCGACGCCGTTGGCACGGTGGCGTCGGTTCTCACCGTCGGTTTTTTCCATCAGTTTTTCGACAGGAGAGAGAGAAGTGTCGGTGTGGGCCGGTGTATTTTTTCCTTCGATTTCGTTTTTATTTTCTTTTTCTTTCTTTTACAGTTTTTTTATTTTGTTTGGCAAATAGAAATAAAATGAAAAGAAAAAAAAGAAGGAGGAGGTTGGAGGAGGAAGAAGAAGACGATGATGATGGAGGGGTTTTAGGTTTAGAGATGGGCTCTTGACTCATTTTAAATTGAAAATAGGCCCGGGTTGTGTTTTATGTTTATTTTTTTTAATGAGTTAAAATTTTGGGAATGGGCTCAAAAGTTTATTTATTTTAGTTGAGTTACATATATAAGTTAAAGATATTAATATAATATTTTTTATTTTAAATAAATAAAATAAATAATGTGTGGGGTTCTGAAAAAACTGAAATAATGTTACTATTAGCAGTCTAACAAAGTAGTGTCAGTTTTGAGAAGTACTGAAATGACGTTGATTTGGCACAAACTAAAATGTCAATTAGTTTGTGTTCACCCGAGAGTTAATAACTTAAGTGTGTAGCATTTAATGAGTAGAACTCTTTGTTTACTCAAAGTGTCCTTTAAGCAAGTCAAAGGGGCAATACCACTTATAGTATGTGGCCAAATGTTTTACTACTAGTTTTCAGATATATTCATAGCAAATTTACATTCTTATCCCTATGGATATTATTGGCATAATATGATTCACACCCCTATATATATATATATAACATATAAAGTGTATGGTAGAGAAAAATTAAGAGTACTAAAAAGTAAGAGATGGGTTTCAGTGAAAAACAAGAAGCATTGGTTAAGGAATCATGGGAGATTATGAAGGAAGACGTTCCTGCCCTCAGTCTCTATTTTTTCACTCAGTAAGTTTTCATATACAAGAATTCTTCTTGTTTTCAGGTTTATTAATTTTCACAATAATTTTTTTTAAAAAAATAGAATTTTTATTAAGATCATAGCTCAAACTAGCTAGTATGTTGGTATTTTTAATGTTTACAAAAATTAAATGATGCATGAAAAATTGTTACACGTGATCAAATAAAATGTAGTATTTCATTTCATGTGTAATGAAACGACTAACTAACGAAATTTCGATGATTAAAGGGTACTAGAGATTGCGCCTTCTGCAAAGGGATTGTTTTCGTTTATGAAAGATACAGATGAGATTCCTCAAAATAACCCCAGACTCAAGTCCCATGCTGTCAAAGTTTTCAAGATGGTGAGAATTAATTAATTAATATTTATATGTGATTTTCCTTTATTTATTCTTTTAATTTTAATATAGTTATTTAAACATACAAATGTGATGTTATTGAAGACATGTGAGGCAGCAATTCAGCTAAGGGGAAAAGGAGAAGTTGTTGTTTCTGGTTCTACACTCAAGTATCTGGGATCTGTTCATCTTCAGAAAGGAATTGTTGGTCCTCACTTTGAGGTATATTTTATTTATTTATATATTTTTAAAACATTTTTTATTTTACTTGTATGATCTTGGTAGGAAATTTCATTTTTTATTAATGTAGGTGGTTAAGGAAGGAGTGCTGAGAACAGTGGAGAAAGGAGTGGGGGAGAAATGGAGTGAAGAAATGAAGAGTGCTTGGACTGAAGCTTATGATCAATTGGCTGCTGCCATTCAAGATGAAATGAAGAAAGAGGCTGCAGAAACAAACCCTTGATTCATTACAATATAATGTGTTTGGGTGTTTCTTTAAACAACAAAAAAAGTGTGATTTTGAACATGTTAAATGTGTTATAGTTTTCCTTGATGAAGATCATATTGCATATTTCATTATTATTAATATACTTGTAATAAATTCAGACAGTATGACGTACTGTTTTAGACACTTTTTTTTCTTCATAATTTTGAGAAAATTAATATTTAAATAATTAAATGTTATTCAACAAAGTCAAAAAGAGAGGATACAAAAAGAGTGGAATGAAATCCTATATTCCTACCAATAACTAAAACATACAAAAGCTTCATGTTCCGGATAAAATAACCCCACTTGATAAAAGTTTTGCAATCATAGACCCATGTTTTTTCATGCTTTTATTTGTAAAAGTGTCTTTGCGGATAGTTAAAAGGTGGTGGCTAAAGAAAAAAAAGGAGTTGGTTAAGAAGATAGAAAGTCAATGAGATTGTGCATCATAGTTAAAAATCATGTGTATCACAGTTAAAAGTCAAGTTGTATCAAAATTGAAAATCATGTGCATCATGGTTAAAAATTAATTGCATCATAATAATATATTTTTCGGCAGCCAGAATCCTACAACGACGGTGCCAGTCGAAATTCAGCGCCGACAGATGGGGCAGTGGCTGGTAAAAAGTCATGTGCATCATCATAATTATAAGTCAGGTGCATCATCGTTATTTCCGTTCTCTTCTTATTATCCTACCTAACCTTTTTTGCGTTAAATCCAATTTTATAGTTTTAAAAGGTAAAAGGAATCGACCATTTTGGTCAAATACTTTGTACCAATGATAAAAGGAATTACCAATTCTAAAACGCACCTTAAAATTTTCTAAGTCTTTTAATACCTCTCAAGTTGTGATAGAACGCACCCTAAAAACAAACAAAGAAGAAGCAATAATGTGTGTTTTATTGTATAGTCAACCTCAAGAACATGAGAGAAAGGATTTATTCACGAATATATGTAGTTGTACTAATTAGGTTCATCACTTAGATTTGGTTTCACTTGAAATCTTGTGAATCTGACCCGAACCGACGTACTAAATTGATGGATCAGGTCCAAAACAGATGGATGGTGCAGGTCTCTTGAAATGTACAAGTCTCCTAATCCACTCCAAACCAAACCTCAATCCCAAAAGCATCCAATACAAATTTTTTATATGTGATAATAAATGGAGTAATCTAAAAGAAAATGGCATCGTACGTATACTGTTGTCACGTCACCTAAAAATTATGTCACTCGATTGACAGGTGATCGAGAGTACGTATTAGAAAATGGCAAAGACTAATACATACAATGGGTATAACTTTTTGCTACATACAATATAAAAACAAAAATTTAGGATATGATCCATTATTTTTATTTGATTATATCTTGATTAATTTTCTTAGGAAAAAACATGACATCTCATATTAAAACATCCCTTTATTTATTTATTATTATTATTTTTTAAGAAATGCAAGTATCCATACACACTGTTACTACGAATATATATATATATATATATATATATATATATATATATATATATAATTAATCCACAACTATATACAATTGTCTCATTATATTCTCGGGACTTGAACCTTCAATTTCATGGTTGCAAGAGTCACCTTAATAGCGTTAGACGAGTAGCCTCTTATCCTTTATCTAAATTAATTAATACTTTGATTATTTGATTAGTACAAATATTGGTTTTTTTAAGTAAACATGTTAACAAACGTTGTTATCTCGAAAACCAAAGTTTCACCACTTAATAATAATAATTTTTAATATAACATCATTATCATTCAAACAATTAAGAAGTCAAACAAAGTCATCTAGTTTGATAAGTCATCCACCATCTACGAGTTTTTACTTTTATTTTAAACAAAACACGTATAAGCATTATATGCATCGATAACCTCATAACCTAGTGGTTGGTGTCCTGATATCCTCACAAGAGGTTTCATGTTCAAACCTAGTACATCCAACCAAAAAAATTCAAACTTATTCCCACTAAATGTAATCCATCTATGTATTGGGGTTGGTGACTTGCAAAGTGGATTGTGCACTTGTGGTCACTTTTAGATTGACATCAATCGTTGAGGCCCATGCTATAATCTAATCTTCTTTTTGCTGCCTACATGTGTTAGGCGTGAAGTTTTCTGCTTTATTTTACAAGCTTGCTTTTCAACCAAGTTATATTATAACAAAACGTGTTTATTGAAAGTAATTTGGTGAAGGAGGCAGGGGTGTATTGACATGTGTAGTTGTGTGAACATGTTAAGTGTTGACAAATGTTGACTTTTGTATCGTCAAAAGTGGAACAACACTTTAGTGAAGTGATTATGATGATTGTGCATGGACAGCCACAAGAGATATAGCTTAGCTAGATAGCACCACCCACCCAATACCACTACTGGCACCACCACTATCTTCCTATCTCAAATCAAACACGTATTTTCAATCTGCAATTCATTGGAAGCTACTAGAAACCTTGGATGTATTCAAACTTTGAAAAACTTTTGAGCTTTGCAATGCCTATAAATAGGAAAGGCATCTTGCTAGTGTTTGTACCACACAACTCACGATATTCTATTAGTTTCAAAAGACATACACTGAGGTCACAAGTTATAGTACATTGCTCTAAAAGATAAATAAATACAAGTGAAGTATTGTAGTTGTAGAGAGTTTGAAAATGGTGAACTCAAAGATCATAGCCATTGCATTTTTGGTGTTGTTTGTTGTGGACCTTTCCTTTGCGGCTAGGTCCTCTAAGAAGAATGGTGGTCAAGGAGGAGGTGGGGGTGGTGGACAAGGAGGTGGTGGGGGTGGTGGACAAGGAGGTGGTGGGGGTGGTGGTTCTAGTATTGGAGAGGCTGGCCAGGGTTCTGGGTCAGGCTATGGGTCAGGTAGTGGCTCTGGATATGGAAGTGGTGGTGGAGGTAAGGGAGGAGGAGGTGGTGGAGGCGGTGGAGGAGGTGGTGGTGGAGGGTCAGGGAATGGTAGTGGATCAGGTTCAGGTTATGGGTCTGGAAGTGGTTCTGGGTATGGTTCAGGTGGTGGAAAGAGCGGAGGGGGAGGAGGTGGTGGTGGTGGTGGCGGCGGAGGAGGAGGTGGTGGTAGTGGTGGAAATGGCTCAGGAAGTGGCTCGGGATATGGGAGTGGTAGTGGCTCAGGATATGGAAGTGGTAGTGGTAAAAATGGAGGAGGTGGTGGTGGTGGAGGTGGAGGCGGCGGCGGTGGTGGAGGTGGCGGAGGAGGGCGTAATGGGCAAGGTTCAGGATATGGGAGTGGCTCTGGATATGGAGAGGGATATGGATCAGGATACGGTGATGATGATGGTGGCAATGAACCATAAACTAGTTTTTCTACAACTCACAATTTAATTTCGCATATTTGTCAATCTATGGCATTAGGAAGCCGTATAATAATTTGCATAAGATTCATTACACATTTCATCATATTCACTTGTAAGAGACTTTGCATGTACCATTTATAAGATATTACTCATTTTGTGTATTCTGTTATCTGCTCCTAATACGAAAGCAAAATTCAAACAATATGTTGAATTCTGTAACATGTTAACATGTTAAATATCAAGTCAATCAGAACCAAACAAACCTAACGATGTATTTCATAAATTAAAACCTCCTACTAGCTAAAAGATTACACGTATATACAATAAAAATGATTTAAGGCAAATGCTATGTTCTAATTCCTTGTGATTTCAAGACGTCTTTCTTTTTAAATATCTAGTGAATAGGAACAGTATGGGTTAAAGTAAGGAAATGGTGGTTTTTAGCCGGAACCTTGAAAATGATGCATTATTAGCTCCCAGGAGTTGAAACAGGAGGTGGAGCTGATAGCGTAGCAACCTTCTGCACTACATGGCCTCTGCTACACTGATTGCCCTTTGTGATACGATTATTGTAACTTTCCTGCCAAAATATAAATACAATAATTGAGGTGGCAAATTTTAGGTAAGGTTGGAATGGGTAACTAATGAATTGGGATAATATTTGATGTTTCAAACTTTCAATGATAGGTCATATGGCCGAAGGGGTTAGGCTGGCCTGTCAGGTTATTAGCAACTAGCATTTAGATCATCGCACAATATTTTGTATTACCATTATTCAAAGTTTATGTTTGACGTGATGATCCTAATTAATCTACAATAAAAAACAGTTTTTGTTAATTTTTAAAGTTGCAGCCTATTTAAATGTAATGATCCTATTGCACTCCACATTATTCTTTTATCTGGACTTTCATGAAGAGTAATTCAGATATCTGATCAATCAATGATCAATTTTCTTAAATTATGCATCAATTCAAAGACAGACTGTCGTGCTTTTTTTTAATGGAAAGGAGGACGTATTTCATTTTGGTATTTAACGAAGAAATAAGATTTAGAAACAACATACCTATTAGATGTTCCATGTATGAAATCACCTTTTTCAGAAATCTTAATCGTAGCTCCACTAATCTGCAATGAGAAAAAAATTAGGAAAAAGAAATGCGTGCAATGAACCAAATGGGTGTAAAGTAAACTGGACTTGGATGGGTCACCTAGTCCAGAACTGACCCAGTAGCCCAATGGTCCAACATAAGCCCAAATGACTTAGTATTATGCACGTTGGAGTTGTTCCATTATTCCTGGAAGAGTGGTGGATTAATCAACGAATAAGGAGGAAGTAGTACCTAGTATTTCTCAGCCACTATCAACGTTTTATTTTCAGTATTTTGCTTTTCCTATTTAAAGCAGTTAGTAGTAAGCTTATTTTTTATCAGAAAAGTATTGTAATTTCCCTATTATTGAAGTGTCTTCTTCCATTAAAGTTCTGAGCATTCTTGTTCTTACTGTACTTTCGATTACACATCATACATATTTGATCCAATTAAACCAACAAGTGGTATCAGAGCTTAGGTTTGTGTATGACCAAGTGTATGCCAAAACCGACAATGCCGAGCTCAACATCTTCAAGTCCACCTCCGATTCATGATGAAGCTTTCCAAAGGATCGGAAAAGATGCTGGTGTTACCTTGCGTTATCCAATGCTCACGAAAACAAATTACTCTGTGTGGGCATTAAAGATGCGAGTGAATTTGCAAGCACAGGGAGTGTGGGACGCAACTCAAAATGGTGATGTCGAGGAACGACAAGATCGGATGGCTTTAGCGGCTATTTATCAAGCGGTCCCTGAAGATGTGTTAATGATGTTAGCAGAGAAGGACTCGGCTAAGGAAGCGTGGGAGACGCTACGAATGATGCACATGGGAGCCGAACGGGTAAAGGAGGCGAAAGTACAAACCTTGAGAAGTGACTTTGAGGTGATCCGGATGAAAGACAGTGAATCGGTAGACGATTTTGCCATGAGATTGAGTACAATTGTTACTGGCATTCGATCTCTAGGCGAAAGCATAGAGGAGATTACGGTGGTGAAAAAGTTTCTTCGGGCTGTCCCGTTACGGTTCATGCAAATCGTAACATCGATCGAACAATTCGGGGATTTTAAAAAAATGACAATGGAAGAAGTTGTGGGTCGTGTCAAGACTCATGAAGAGAGACTCCGAGGTTATGGAGATCAACAGGGAGAACCATCACTACTGCTCACTCATGCCGAGTGGTCTGCACGATCCAAAAGAACCGATGGGAGGGGCTCATCGAGTACTTCAAGGGGAAGAGGTGGTTCTAGTGGTCGAGGCCGGGGACGAGGCCGAGGCCGAGGACGTGGACGTGGCCGTGGTCGAGGTGATGGCCGAGACTTCAAAACAAATTGGAACGATCAGAAAGCTCCAAGAGATAAAAGCAAGATCAAGTGTTTTGTTTGTGAAGAGTTTGGCCATTATGCGTTTGAATGCCCGAATAAAAAGCAAAACGAGGAAGCAAATCTTGTTCAAAATAATGACGAGGAGCCTACGTTGATGATGGCAATTATCGAAGAACATGTACCTGGTGAATTGTTTCTAAAGGAGAAAATAACAGTTAACCTTCTTACATGTGGGGAACTTCGAGTTCAGTCCGATGTGTGGTATCTTGACAACGGTGCTAGCAACCACATGACTGGAGATCATTCAAAGTTTCACGAGTTAGACAAAACAGCCACGGGCCAAGTAAGGTTCGGGGATGGCTCGACGGTAGCAATTATGGGAAAAGGATCGATTTTATTTGATTGCAAAAATGGCGACCAACGACTCCTTAATGAGGTATATTTTATCCCAGCTTTGAAAAATAATATTATTAGTCTTGGGCAAATGACAGAGGTGGGATATAGGGTTGTATTAGATGGCAATTTGTTAAAAATGTTCGACAGGAACAAAACTCTTTTCCTAAGAGTGAAAAGATCTCCGAGTCGTCTATATAAAATTTTGTTAAAGACGGGTCATCCGACTTGTCTTCTTGCTACACGAGACGAACCTGTTTGGTTATGGCATTCAAGACTCGGGCATGTTAATTTTCACTCGTTAAGAAGATTGGTGGAAAAGAACATGGCAAAAGGAGTTCCTATGTTCAATCATCCGAATCAAATATGTGAGGGGTGTATCCTTGCAAAACAGACCCGAATCCCTTACCCGGATAAAGCGGTTTTTCGGGCTCAAAAACCTCTGCAACTTGTACACGCTGATTTGTGTGGTCCAATCGCACCCACATCCATTGGAGGTAGTAAGTATTTTCTGCTTTTAGTTGATGATTTCAGCAGGTGGACATGGGTTTACATGTTGTCCAGAAAATTTGAAGCATTAGATGTGTTCAAACGATACAAGGCCATGATTGAAGAAAGCTCAGGTTATAAAATACAAACACTACGTACAGATAGAGGGGGAGAGTTTACATCAAAAGATTTTGCAAAATTCTGTGAAGAAAACGGTATTACAAGGCATTTGACAACACCTTATTCGCCACAACAAAACGGAGTTGTCGAAAGGCGAAATCGAACCGTAATGGAGATGGCAAGGAGTCTTCTCAAAAGTAGAAAAATGCCGGGGGAATTCTGGGGTGAAGCCGTTAGACATGCAGTCTATCTTCTCAACCGTTTACCTTCAAAGTCCCTTCCCGACATCACCCCGTATGAGGCTTGGTTTGGTAAAAAACCAAACCTTGAACACTTACGAGTCTTTGGTTGTGTTGTATTTGCTAAACATACAGGTGTTTATTTAAAGAAGCTTGATGATCGAAGTAAAAAGATGGTGTATCTTGGAGTTGAGGACGGAACGAAAGGTAACAGATTATATGACCCACAAGATAGAAAGTTGCGGGTCAGTCGTGATGTTGTTTTTGTTGAAAATGAAGGTTGGAGTTGGAATAAAGATGAGAAGGAACAAGTAACTACTGCCTAACACTTTTGCTATAACTAGTCCACAACTCAAAACACCCACCGAAACTCCACAAAACAGCCCCGAAACCACAAATAACCAAACTGACTTGTCTGGACAGCCTTATGTCGAGGTTGTACCAGCTGATTCAGACCCAAACATCACAGCCCTTGACCAACATTTATCACCCTCTACAAGTTTGAGTGACTCCTTAAATGCAATCGGACCTAAAGGGCTTCGTTCATTAGAAGATATTTATGCTCGAGCTGAAGAAGTGACACTTGAACCTGAAGAGTTATTAATGGCTGAAACAGATCAGCCCTCAAACTTTAAAGAGGCGGTAATTGTCAAGGCATGGCGGGAAGCTATGCAAGCTGAGTTGGATGCGATCGAACAGAACAAGACATGGCAGCTCACTAGCTTGCCTCCGGGTCATAGAGCAATCGGTTTGAAGTGGATCTATAAGGTGAAGAAAGACAACATGGGAAATGTGGTGAAATATAAAGCACGTCTCGTCGCAAAAGGGTATGTGCAAAAACAGGGGGTTGATTACGATGAAGTTTTCGCACCTGTAGCTAGACTTGACACCATAAGGCTTATCCTTGCCTTAGCAGCTCAACATGGGTGGGTTGTCCACCATCTCGATGTCAAGTCAGCCTTCCTCAATGGAGATCTCGAGGAAGAGGTTTATGTCACTCAACCAGAAGGGTACATCCACAAAAATCAACGCGATAAGGTATTCAAACTTTTCAAAGCTCTTTATGGTTTACGACAAGCACCTCGAGCTTGGAATGTCCGTTTAGATAAAAGTTTGAAAGGGCTCTGTTTTTTGAAGAGTTCTCAAGACCCGGCAGTTTACACCAGAAACTCGAAAGGTAAAACTCTTATAGTTGGGGGTCAAACGCACAAGACGTTATCGAATTCAAAGAGCAAATGAAAAATGAATTCGAAATGAGTGATCTGGGATTACTAGCTTATTATCTTGGAATTGAAGTATCGCAAAAGAAGTGGGGAATAGCTTTGCGACAGACGGGTTATGCAAGGAAAATTTTGGATCAGTTTGGTATGCAAGACTGCAACCCAACAAGATCACCTATCGAATCACATTCGAAAGTTGGAAAAGATGAAGGTGGTGAAGAAATCGACCCCTTTGAATATAGGCGAGTAGTGGGGTGTTTGAGGTATCTGACTCATACTCGCCCCGACTTGTCCTACTCGGTTGGCATTGCAAGTCGCTATATGGAGAAACCAACAGCTTTACATTTTCAAGTTGTAAAGCGGATCTTGAGGTAAGTGAAAGGTACTCTTGATTACGGGCTCAATTATGGAAAAGGACAAGAAATCGAGCACTTGGTTGGGTTTTCTGATAGTGATCTTGGTGGTGACAATGTCGATAGTAAAAGCACAGGTGGAATGATTTTCTATCTCGGGATGAATGCGATTACATGGCAATCTCAGAAGCAAAAGACTGTTGCTTTATCTTCTTGTGAAGCTAAGTTTATGGCAGCAACAGCAGCAGCATGTCAAGCTATTTGGCTAGCAAATTTGGTGAAAGAGTTAACGGGCCAACACATCGAGCCAATCACTCTGTTTGTTGACAATAAATCAGCAATTGCCTTGATGAAGAATCCCGTCTTTCATGGAAGAAGTAAGCACATTAATATTCGTTTTCACTTCATACGGGAGTGTGTTGAACATGGGCAGATCATTGTGGAACATGTTAACTCCAAGGATCAGCGAGTAGACATTTTTACTAAGGCGTTGGCACAAGTGAAGTTCATTGAAATGCGAAACATGATCGGTGTGACTGACACCGAGCTTGGTCCAGTTTAAGGGGGAGAATGTAAAGTAAACTGGACTTGGATGGGTCACCTAGTCCAGAACTGACCCAGTAGCCCAATGGTCCAACATAAGCCCAAATGACTTAGTATTATGCACATTGGAGTTGTTCCATTATTCCTGGAAGAGTGGTGGATTAATCAACGAATAAGGAGGAAGTAGTACCTAGTATTTCTCAGCCACTATCAACGTTTTATTTTCAGTATTTTGCTTTTCCTATTTAAAGCAGTTAGTAGTAAGCTTATTTTTTATCAGAAAAGTATTGTAATTTCCCTATTATTGAAGTGTCTTCTTCCATTAAAGTTCTGAGCATTCTTGTTCTTACTGTACTTTCGATTACACATCATACATATTTGATCCAATTAAACCAACAATGGGAACATCCTTAATTACCTGACTAATTTCTGCAATATTTCTAACAACGATCCCTACATGCTCATCTGCAACACCCAGAGTCAGAGAGTTACTGTTGTCTTCCTGCAAATCGCAAGGACGATTTCTGTCAAAAGGGGCATATTTTTGCCTAACTGGACAAACTGGGTAGTTTTGGCTCTTTTTGTTAATGTTCCGGGTTTGTTTGGATCAAACAACATATCCAAACAGGTACAAATGTGCTAGAACTATAATAACGATTAAAAATTAATGGATCAAATGGTGTTGGGTTGACATACTAACACTTGTTTGTTATTTATCTTTGAATTTCATATATAACTACTGTGTTAAATACAAAAACAAATATCATTGTATGGAAAATCTAGTATATATAAATAGGAAACACAGCTAGTATAAATAGGAAAATCTACAAGATAGAAACTATACATACATAATACAGTACACACACACATATATAAGTTTACTCAGCATGCATTGGATAAGTGTTTCAAATTGCAGCTCACAGATAACCACACAACTACAGTAAATTCGAGAATCGCTAGGTGTACATCTATACATTCAGCTACAATTTCCTTAATAATCGACAAAACAAGTATCCGGCAATTTATGATTAAAAACTAAAAAGCATATCAAAACTATACGAAATTGAGTAGTATTAATCAGTACCTGAAGGAGGATGAGTAGGCTGTGATTTATGAGGTGGAGATTGCGCCGGTGGAGTTCCGTCATTGGATGAAGCACAAGCAATCTCCGGCGATCTCATTGTGTTTGTGTGTGTATTTTTGTAGTTTTAGAGAGAGGAAATTAGCGACGCGTTTCCATTTTTCATTTAGTATTTTTATAGTGTTTTTTTCTCCCTCGAAAATCACAAGGGGTTCAGAGAACGCGTTCAAACGTAAGGGATGAAATTTTTATTTTTTAAATTAGAAAAGCTAGAAAATATTACATCATATATTTCATTTTCTTATAAAACTCCTTCGAAAAACTTCAACTCGAACGCGTTTTCTAATTTTTCAGTTTTCTTAGAAAATTTTTCAGAAAAGTAGAGAAGTTTTCCGTAACTAAACACGCCTGATAGTTTTGATAGAAGCATTTGCAAAGTTGAAATCTCCCTGTGTTTCTTCCGTTTGTACCGTGAAAACTGAGTTCACTTTTTACTCCTTTCTAATTTCTATCTCATGAAAGAAAAAGAAAAAAGTTGACACGTCACACGCATGCTTTGTTATACCCTTGACTAACACAATTTAAAAAGAGTAAAAATTACATTGGGGCCTTGTTAATAAAGGTTAATTTCTTCGTATGTATAGGTTAACGTCAATACTTACTATATACATAAATAAATTATACAATTACATTTAAGCTAACGGTCATTTATATTATAATTAAAATTGTACAAATTGTACAATTTTTCAACTTAGCTTAAAACTTTTACAAAAATGACAATTATTAAGAGGTTATTTGAGATTGCTTATTTATAGATTTATCTACATAAAAGATATTACATGGTTGGCAGAGCTTCAAGTGACTTTTTTCTTTGCTTTGAGCTAAGGGAGCTTCGATCGTTACTCTTTCTCCTCGTCTTCACACTTCTTTTCCCTTCCGTAAAGAATGAAATGTTTGTTCCTTCTAAAATAAATAGATAAATCGAACTGACATGAATATTTGAGTAATCTAGTGTAAAGAAACCAAAATAAATAAATAAATGTTTAAATAATCAATATCAAGTACCCTCTCATCCTCTAAATTATTAATAAGATTTGGATTTTAAAATCTTTGATATTATCGGCGCTTAATTCGTAGGTTGTCGGTTTGGTAGATAAAGGCGCGCCATTTAACACTCGGGGTCTCGGGGCATATTAGCAAGCTGATGCATACTAAAGCTAAAATGAACCCAGATACAACCTCACACTCATACTCGTAACTCCGTAAAAGCTTATCCTATACCACATCCCTGGCGATCACACACACCTCACTTCACACAATTATCTACATCTGCCCTATTATCACGATACAACACAAAATCAAATAAACTAAAATTAGATTATTATTTTTTCCACAATTACAATGGCATTAAGCTCAAGTTCTTGTTATTATTACTCATCATCTTCATGTTCAATTTCATCACAATTCACCAAAAAACCTACAAATTATTTTACAATTAATCCACGTAATGCCTTGTTTGGTTTAACGTTATCAAATTCAAACGATTTACCGAAACAACCACTTTCCGTTTCAGCTGATTCTTCTTCATCTTCTTCTTCTGCCCCAAAAGCTCGATTCGTTGCTCGCCGTACAGAATCTGTTTCTGTTCGTCCACGCGAACGCCCTCTACGTAATGATTTTGTTTATTGATTTAGGTTTTTATATATGTATAGTTTTGATTGTTTTATGCTAGGTAGCAGTAGCTAAAGTGGGGAAGCCATTTTATTTTATGTTTATTAGGGGTTTTTAATTTGTTGTTTTTAAATTTGTTATGCTACTGTAACTTATTGCATTAAAATACGCAATCTGCACTTTTCAAGTGTTTGCCTTTGAGCTTTATATTATAAAAAAAATTAAAAAAAAAAAACTTTTTTGGCTGATAGTGTGGTGCTTCTTTTGAACACAATTCAAGCCATAAGCAATTACAATATCCAATCCCAAACACTCAATTTCCTGGAAACCTAACCTAAGGCCCAATTTGTGTATTTAAGTAATAAATTTTCATGCAATGAGATAATAGCTATAATTAATTTATGTATTTTCGCACCCAAACTACGTGAAGCTGAGTAAAACGTTAGTGAAGATATTTATTGTGCAATCTGAAAATGTGGGTGTGACGATATCTGTTGTGCACTATGAATTAAGTTATTTCATTTGCTTTGGTTTAATTAGTATGTTGTGAATGACAGTGGAGTATATGAGTCTTCCTGCAAGCCAGTACTCTGTTTTGGATGCTCAAAGGATCGAGAGGATTGATGACAACACGTTCAGGTGTTATGTGTACAAATTTAAGTTTTTTGCTTTTGAGGTTTGCCCTGTTTTGTTGGTTAAAGTTGAAGAGCAACTTAATGGATGTTCTATCAACCTCTTGTCTTGTAAGGTATTTAAGCCTGCAAACTTCCATCTTAATCGTACTGCCATGTAGGATGTTGTAGGGTTAATAATCTTGCACTGTTAACTTATTGCAGCTTGAGGGATCACCGATTGTGGTTGCACAAAATAATAAATTTGATGGTGAGCAATTACTGTAGTTAGCCTTTTATTTATTTATTTACTTCTATTCCATCGTTATGACGGGAAGATACTGTTGATCATTAAAGGCATATTCACTGTAAACTATGAGTTCAATTGTAAATTCCATTATTAACTTAGATATAGATATGGTTTTGTAAGTTTGAGATAAATATAGAAACTACATATAGCTTCTCATATAACCAAGCTTTGTGAATAGAATAGGTGGTCTACAAGTGTATCAAAATTTAGACATTTGAATGGTGACATAAAATTTGGAAACATACCTCTTCCTGCAGAAAGATGGCATGGTCATTTACTTCCATTATTTGCTTTTTATTTTCTTTTCAGATTCTAGTTCCCTGTCTTATTATCTAACTATGTCGGTTTGGAGAAACTTAATCATATGTGAAATCTTTGATCACTGTGCTTCCATACCACTAATATAAGATAATAGAATCTTGATGTAGCTGAATACCTAGAATATAGCATCTTTAAAGGCTTTTTTGGTCTCGGGCTTATAATATGGACCAAATGAAGTTGTATTTCTATACGCAATTGTAGAATCTCTAGTATTAACGCCTACTTTCCGCTGAATCTCTCTTGAGGTTAAAAAGAAACCTGACATAGAAGATATTACAGTCCTTCAATACAAATATCGTAAATGAAATTCACCTAGTAAGATGGACAGCGATATCAGCTTAAAGTTATAAGGTAGATGTATAAGTTAATAGTTACGATCATCCCTTTATCCAAAAAATACTCACGATCATAGCATGGGAGGGTTTTGATGCTATTTTGTGCTAAGTTATATTACAAAATGCTTTTTCAGGACTCCATTGACACTGATTTGGTATGGGCATGCAGCTTCTATGGTGAATAGAATATCATGTGATAGGAACCAAAGCAATTCATCGATGCAGAAACTCACGTCGGACACTATTATCGAGGTGATCTTTATAATTTAGGTTAAAGTTACTCCCGTATTTTTTGTCTTTAAACTAGTTTATTTAACCTCCAAAGTCGAACGATACCCATTTGTTTTGAGTTAGAGGGATCAAAATTTCTGTACTTGTCTACTCAATTTTTGGTTCCTTAAGTTTGAGCTTCAATAAAATGTAATTTAATGTTCAAAAAAGTATACTCAGTGTTTGGAAATTATTCTTCAGGTTAGCATCGATATCCCATTTCCTTTTCGAGCAATCCCAGTTCAAACCATTGAATCTAGTGGTGCTCAAGTCCTTGAGCAGATACTGAGGATCATGCTTCCCCGCTTTATGGCACAGGTATGTGATAATTTGTGTACTTCTGCTGTCTTTTGATTTTATTGATGTGGTGGAATTGTGGGAATGCTCATTATAAGTTGTCACATCTAACCAAAGGGCCTTTGGCCTAGCAGTATGTGAGGAACCCCTCTAACCTAGTGGTTATGGGTTCAAGCCTCGGGGGAGGCAATATGTATATATTGTGTGGTTGTGATATATTGTGTGAGGTAGGTGTAGGTTTGCCCTTCTAAAAAAAAAGTTGAATCTATGCTTAAATGCATTTCTAATAGAAAATAGCATCAGAAATGTCATTATATTAGTGTAAACAAAATTTTCTCTGATAATCGTGTTGGACCGACCTGCTAACTCTTTCTTGTCCATTAGTCACTAACTTTATAAGTAGTTCATGCACTTTATTAATTTATAACTATAAAATGTATATAGTGAAAATAATGATCTAATTTCTTTTAATAGAGTAACTTAGGAAGTTATAACTTTTAAGTGTAGAGAACACTTTGGATGACTTTCGACCCATCTGACCCGTTTCTTGCCTAAGTTCTAAATGTACCTTTTGACCTGTTAGTAATAAACACCACCCGAGTCAACCTATTCACTTCTAGTATATATTGAATATTGAATAATAATAATAATCATGTTAGCTTAAAAGTTTCAACCTATTCAATTCTAGTATACTCAAATGAGGGGTTTTTTGTTTGTTTGAACTGAACGCAGTTGGTGAAAGACTATGAAGCATGGGCTTCTGGCGACACGTCAAGGCAGCCTCTTGGAACTGGTGGGATATGATATGTAAATGACACTTTTATAATGTTGCTCGCGTCCCATACCCATCCCTTCATGAATGTGTTTTGAGTTTGTAATTACTGTACGATAGGTGTTTCTGTTCATTACCGTTCCTTCCAACATTAAGGGATAAAATTAATGTATTGATTGTTTTTATGGTTTTTAAGTACATAATGTAATTTCATGATATAGCATTCTCTTACTATGTAATCTAGTTACTTTTTTGCTTTTATCCTTTGTAATTAACTTGGTTTTTATGTTATGACTGGTTCTCAGTCAAACGCCAACCTACGATAAAAATGAAAACAACCAGCCGGATAATTAACATTTTGTGAACAATTATTTGTTCCAGTTTATATAAATCAAAAGCCTTAGAACTTGAAGAAAGAAAAGAAAAATAACAATGCTCTTAATTAATCAAAGTAAAAGATCCAGTTCAAATCTCGATATATTTTGAACCTGATATTGGAAACCAAACAAAATCTACTTGGCATAAATTGTGAACCGGAACCACAAAATATCAATTTTGAACTCAAAACTAAAAGAGATTATTGTTTGGTTATGCGCTCAATTTTACACTTATTACTATTATATGCTCTCAACTTCCGTACTCTCTGTTGTATTAGGTGAACTTTTATAAGAACTCTAAGTAATATGATATAAATTAGACATTTTAAAAATTCTATTAGAAAAGTTCATATCATACAATGTAGGGTATGAAAGTTAGGAGCATATAATAGAGTTTTTAGAAGATTCACATCATACAATAGAAGGTACGGAAGTTGAGAGCATACAATTGCAATGAGTAGAAACTTGAGCTTGTAACCAAATAATAAACCCAAACTAAAAAAACAAAGAAAAAGATTGATTTTAAACCAACCATTATTATTATTATTATTAAAGTATGAACTTATAGGCACTTTATAAAACATTAGAAACAACGGGGATGTAGCTCAGATGGTAGAGCGCTCGCTTAGCATGCGAGAGGTACGGGGATCGATACCCCGCATCTCCATTTTTTTTTTTTTAATTTTTGTTTTTTTTGGTTAGCTGAACATGGACCGTTCTACGTTTTGCAAAACGCCAAATCATATATATAAAAATATATAAATGAAAATAAAATAAATTGTCACATTTATGGTTCATTGCACATGAGGAATGATAAATAAGCCTGCCTTTAGAAATTTAGATGTTGTTTATGCTGTTGTTATTAAAACTTAAAAGGAACTCTAGAGAACTTGATTATAATCCTAGCAGCCCCCAAATTAAAACTCAATATAAAATTTATCTTTATTCTTTTTGCCTTTTTGGTGGTATGATCCCATGCATCTAATTTACGATAGATTGAACATAGACCATTTATATTGTAATTTCTTCGATTAACGAAGTCTTCGAAAGGAGTTTTAATTTACATCCACACACGTACATGGGATTGTACAAAAGCTATGCCTTCAGTTATTTTGTAAGAAACTTTATCATAATATAATTAAGTTAACTCGTACAACTATTAGATACCAAATCCGGGTATTAGTTAAGCTTAAGATCTACGTCATATATCGATATTAGTTTTGGATAATTGAAATATGAATAAAATTTGTAAGAACAATATTGTTTCTCCTTCAAAAAGCATTTCGTTCAATCCCTCTGCACTTAACTAGTTATTCACAAAGAACACGATATAAAGTGAATATAACAAATTCTTCAAACAATTATTTAGTAACAAAGTTAACCAATCATTAATTAGCACTCCTTTAGTGAGTGGGAGAATATAAATTAATAAAAAGTCTTAGATCAAATTGAGTAGCCATAAGGCCATAAGTACATGCCACATTAATTATATTATGTAGCTAGCACAAGAAAATATATATAGAAATCAAAAGCAACATGATCATGTATGATTTCTGCATGGCAATAAATCACAACACAAGGGCCCATGCATGTATCGATTATGGGGGTTGGTGGATTAAGGGGGAGGTGTCCATTACTATCAAGACAAAAGCATTGGGATAAATAGAAACAAATCCTTGTTTCCATGCACATGCATGTTATGTTAAATACTCTATCGATGCATGGATGTACATGTTAATTGTCCCCCTTTCTCCCATCACTTATCATCACGATTTTCACTAGGGTTTTAACAAAACTCCAACTTCAAGAAGCCAAGATCAATCATTCCATTACTTGAACATTGAGCTTTTGGAGTTAATTAGGGTTGGTCTACCTTGAAGAATATAAGTACATAAATCAATAGGTCAAAAATGCATGATTGTTCATTCTTTTTGGGATTATAAAACCATATACAAAATTTGATCATTTTTTAGGATCCAAGAATTTGTACGTGTTGTTTATTAACTCACAAGACGATTTAATTTGGATGTGGTATTTAATCCATAAGTGATATTACTTTAATCTAATCTTTTAAGCAAGTCATGATAGTGGATCCAGTATTAATTAGTTTACAACAATACAAGTTTCTTAATTAGTTAAACTAATCAAACAGAATTGTTTAACGAAAGGTAGACATCTTATATATCTTATTATACCGGTAATTTAGCCGATAGACGGTCCATAGTAGTTTACTAGCTAATCATAGCTTATAATCAATCTAATCAAACTTATAACTTTTAGGTCCAACTATTCTTGACCAGTCGTAATCAATCTTCATCGATACGAAAATATATATGAAATGAGATCTTGTGAATCTTTCTTAAACAACAATGCATGCCAAACAAGTATGACAATTCAAGAGTGACAACAAATTAAAATTATTGGTGTAAAGGAGGAGATGGAAAAGGTTAAGAAAGTAAAAAACAAGAAGAAAAAATGAGTAGGTATAATTTTGCATGGGCAAGGTTATGGTTACGTGATGTTAGGTAGCCATGCTGTTTTCTCCTTATGGGATGTCGATACTCGCGACTCCTTTTGATTTTTGTAAATCCTTTTTATTTTACTTTTAAGTAAAATTTCAATTTCAATTCTATGGTGAAAAGTATAAAATTTCCACCGTCGTAAAAGAAGAATATAATTTATTCGACAATTTTTCTTTATAAAGTTGAATCAATTAATTGCATCGGTCATTTTTTTCAAGAGGGATGAAGTTTCCTTTTTTCAAGAAAAAATTAAGATGAAAACTTAGAAAACCATAAAAGGTAATTTTTAACATTTTAGGCTTAATAAGGAAAATGAGAATTTTCTTTTTCTTAGAAAGGTTTTTTAAAAAACTTGAATTTGAGCACGTTTTCTAATTTTCTTACAAGAACTCTGTAGAAAAATAAGAGTTTTTCGTAATTAAACGCCTGTTAATATCCGATCACAAGTTTGTTAATTAATGACTAACGTGAAGCAAAGGGGGGAAATAGAAAACGAACTAAAAATGAACATTTGATTGCACACCACGTGTTGATGGTTTCCCCCAAAGAAAAGTGAGATAATTTAAGTATAGAGGATGATGAAATGTACATGTCAACATGATTGATTTGGCCCGGCGAAAAGCCCATCCCAACGCATGGAATTTGACCGTTACCTCACACGACGCCGTTTAATAAGTCAAACATATGCGTGAATCTCAGACAATAGTCCCCGATTCACTCGTGCCATGCCTTAATACCCAAATCATTTATCCTAAAATCGAATCGACATCACTCTGATTGCAATTAGTTGATTTTTTTTTGTTCGTAACTTCAATTTCGATTGTTTGTAAATATGTTAAATGATGGATTGATTCCGTCTACTTGAAAAAAGTTGAAGGATCATAAATACAACACATATATTAGACTTTAATCGAGTGACAACTACACATGCCTTTTATACTATTAACATCAAATGATATGCTCGTTACTTAATTAGTTTTGTCTTCCAGTGAAGTTATGGTCGCATTTTGTACATTGTAGTCATATTTCCTTTAGATATTCGCTATACACGTCTGTAAAGTACATATTCTTTTGAAACATAACGCAACAATAAAGACATTATGCTTACTGCAAAGTAAAGAAAGTACCTGAATGTACATATTATTAAGATAGCGTTCCGATGTAAAATGACAAACTTCATAACTAAAACCTCATTATAATGCTCTATCATGACAATTGGCAAATTTCATAACCAAAACTTCACTAAAATGCTACTATAAAAGACATGTTCGTACTAATTTGTATACTGACATATAATGTCGATCGGTTCTACATCGACAAACTATAAAGTTTTAGTACTTGGCTATAATTTGCAGCCAAACTAACGAATAACTAAAGCTCTTAAATATGCATGCGTTTATGACAATAAGACAAATATACCAATAGTATCATTCTCATTCATTTCTCTTAATTCTTTCAACCTTTATTTATTCTTTTAACCTAATTCCGTATATAAACACAAATAACATACACAACCTATAAGTAATGTATTTAGACTATCTATATGCATACGATTTATAATCATTTTTATAGATAAACCACACTTTTTATATCTTATTTTATTACGAGTCATCGTTCAACTAAAAACGGCTACTGAGTTACTTATCAGCAATGCATAACGAGACGGTAAGAGATTTTGCATGTCATCTTCAACTCGAATCTACTATATTTGGTCGTCGACGAAAACTTCTATAATATCCATTCCAATAAACTAACAGAAATGCACATTTAAAACTAACGTTCGTTTTTTTTCAAACGCAAATAAATGGTAAACAATTTGTCAAATATTTCAAACCCTACGTCACAAAGTTAATAGAATAAAAATAAAAAATACGCGAAAAAATAGGCGTTAAAATAGGGTGAAAAAATAATAATCCGCAACACATTTTAAGGAGAGCCCTTGCGCCCTTTAAAGCTTCATCCCATCTTTCTTTTCGTAGATATTATTTTCAGAAAGAAACGTGTCGATTATTTGGCTTACAAATCGCGCTCAACAAACAAACTTCTTTGCTTCCCCTAAAATTGAAATTATTTTTACCAATTTCAACCCTCCCTCCATATTTTGTATCTATATCTATGTGTATATAACTATATCTGTATATTATATTTTCACGCAAACATTTGCTTTTGATTTCAATTTCTTTTTGTGTCAATCAATTCGTTACAACTTCCTCATCATCGATTTCAATTCAATTTCCATTTCTTTTGCTTAGGGTTTTAATTTATATCAACTGTTTCGAAACACGATACTGGTTCACAGGTACGTTTATCTACGATTTTGATATTTTCATACCGAATTAGTTGGTGATTGTTACGTTCATTGATTGATTGTGATGGATCTCGATTCGGTTTGTTTGTTATTGATGATGAATTGTATCATTGATGATACAGAATTTGGTTTTGATCGTATGTTTGATCAGGTGATATTGAATTTATCATACGGAGGTTTATATCGAAAATTGAATATGTCTTTTGTATCAATTTAGGGTTAGGTTTTTGTCAAATTAAGTTCGGTTTTACTTTATAAGGAAATGGTCAATTATCTGTTTGGATGTTTTTGGTGAGGTGGATGATAGTGTTGGATTTTGGGAGGTAGGGTTAGTGCACATACGACTAGGAAGATGACCGATATTCAACAGCAAATGTTACAGAAGCCTGAGAGTAATAATGATGCTTGTTCCAATTTCGAGAGGGGATTTGAGGAATTAATGAGGGGGCAATTGGATGATTGTATGTCATTTGCATCATGTAGCTCTCCACGTAACACGGAGGATGATGACGAGACTGAGGGTGGTGATCAGCTTATGAGAAGAAGACGTAGGTCGGATCTCGAGGGTGATGATTTGGCTGAGTCTTCTATTGCTAGAAGACGACACTCTCGGATTTTGAGTAGGTGGGCTGCTAGGCAAGCACAAGAGATGATTACTACGATAGAAAGAAGGAATCGTGAGTCAGAATTAATGGCGCTTGCGGGTTTGCATACTGTATCAATGTTAGATTCATCGTTTTTGAGGGAGTCTCAGTCTCCTTCTCCTACTTCTAGGAGGCAGGGGAATGTTGAGAGACCGAGCACTCGTGCATCGTCTATTTTGCAGATGTGGAGAGAGTTGGAAGATGAGCATGTTTTGAATCGTGCTCGTGAAAGGGTCAGAGTGAGACTCAGACAGCAAAGAAGCGTGGATTCTAATACGAATGTTTCAAGTACTACAGAAGGTAGAGGGAGTGAACATCAAAGTAGTTTGGGGGATGTTACGGGTAGTGAAAATGATTATGCAACCTGGTCTCATGACCAAATGGAACCGCAGAATGAGGGTCAAGATAATAACGGTTCGAGTCGTGAGCAAACTCCTGATATTGGTGACGTTGAGAGGGAAAGGGTTAGGCATATTGTTCAGGGTTGGAGGGAGACCGGTGTGACCAATCCGTCACCTGGTGTTGCTCAGAGAACTAATAGTCCAAGAGCAGAGTGGCTTGGAGAAACCGAGCGTGAAAGAGTGAGGATTGTGAGGGAGTGGGTGCAAATGACTAGTCAGCAGAGGGGAACTCGTGGCAGTCGTAGGGAAGAGCAAGGTGGCATGCTTCGTGAACAAAGTCATGAAAGAAATGGTGGTCAACATGATGAAGGGCAGCCGGAGCATATTAGAAGGGATATGTTGAGATTACGTGGCAGACAAGCTCTACTTGACCTACTTATGAGGGTTGAGAGGGAAAGACAGAGGGAACTTCAGGGTTTGACAGAGTATCGTGCGGTTTCTGATTTTGCACATCGCAACCGCATTCAGGTCAGTTGCGTTTCAGTCCTGATCTTTATTCATATCCCCACCAGTTTTGTTAGCCTTTACACTTGCCAAATTGCCTGTATATCTAACCATGTATGTATATGATCATAGAGTTTTGATTTATCCTTTGGTTAGTACTGATAAGGTTCAGAAATGGACCTAAAGGCATTGCTGGTACAGGATAAAGTATAAGTATCGATTAAGATAACGAATATGCTTTGCCTCTTTTTTATTTGTGTATTAGTCTGTAAGGTAGAGGATAGCCTTAACAATACTACTGATATGTTATCCGATTCACTTATGAGTGTGATATACATGCCTTTATAGTTTTATGACCTTAGTTTTGGGACTATACATGATTTTCGAAGTTTGTCTTTATTTTCTCAGTCGTTACTGAGAGGCAGATTCTTACGAAATGAAAGGCCTGTGGAAGAAGAGAGGCCATCTTCAGTTGCAGCAAGTGAGTTGGTCCAATTGAGACAACGCCACACTGTCTCTGGTTTGAGGTAAGCTTTATTTTACCCTTTTATAAGTTGTCTTGATCATACTTAATTTCATTATCTGCTTGAAGGATCCAGTTAACTTGTTTAACTTTTATGCGTTCAAAACGTTTCAATTAGAACTGTAAATAGTTTTGGTCTCGTTTTCATTGTCATTTGATGATGTGGCTTCCTTTTGACCAGGGAAGAGTTCCGGACCAGATCAGAAAGCAATGTTCATGGTCAAGTAAGCAGACATTCTGATTACTACTCTTAACAGTAACATCGCTTATTTTACAACTGAGGAGACTTACATAAACACTTTGCAGGAGATTGATGATGAAAACCAAGAGCAGTCACAGCTGTGGGTTCAGGAAACCGCCGTTCATCAGGTCACTGATCGCACAGGAAATTTGGAAAATGATATAGCAGTTCAAAGTACTAATCAACAAGCGAGTATTGATGAGAGAGAGGAGTGGCAAGACCAGGTAGTTGAAGATGATGAGAGAGGAGAGTGGCAGCAGGAAAGCTATAATGGGTTCAATGAATGGAGAGATGGGACTCCAGAAGATGTTAATTGGCAGGAAACTTCTGGTAACGATTGGCCCCAGGAAACTTCGGGTAATGATGTAGAAGGTGCGCATATACATGGTACCGATGAGGTTTGGCATGATGATGGCTCAGGGGAAGCCGTTGAAAATTGGTCAGAAGGGCCTTCTGATCCACCAAGAATGCTGCATAATGTTCCGGTGAGGAGAGTTAATAGATTTCACCCACCAGAGGATGATAATGTGTACAGCATGGAACTCAGGGAACTTTTGAGCAGGTAGTAGACCTTTCCTAAGCTGTAGAGGTGGCAATATGGGTGGGGTGGACAACAGGTCATAATGGGTTCGGGTGAAAAGGGATAATTTTGTTATGGGTCAACATGGGTTGGTATGTCTGACTTAAAAAACTTGTCCAATTTTTTTTCTACAAATGTGTTACAAACAATAACAAGATCATATCTTCATCAATAATCTTATATAGTTATATATTGAATAAAATGTTTACGATGTTTTGTATACATTAAATTTGGACGACTATCAATCTTTTTGATGTAGTACAAGGCTACGGATTAGACAAATTCACGTATTGCCAGACCAAGTAATCATCCGATTCCTTGCTGGTCAAGTTTCCTCCAATTATGTACCACATCACCTTTCGACCTATATCCACTCAAGCTGTCATAGACAAAATTGACAAAACATAACCTGAATCAGCTCATTCATAAGTAAATGGGTCTAATTTTCCGTATGTGCTAACTTTTCGTCCTTTGTTGCTACTCTTGCATTGACTGGTATTCTCTTTCTTTGTAGGAGAAGTGTTTCTAATCTTCTTCGTAGTGGTTTCCGTGAGAGTTTGGATCAGTTGATTCAATCATATGTCAGTAGACAAGGTCGTGCTCCCATTGATTGGGATCTTCACCGGAACTTGCCGAACCCGGCTTCACCAGAGGGTGCCCAGGACCAGCGCAGGGATGAACAGACTGATCAGAATCAGCATGATGCCATCGGTAGACCTTCATTGGTTCTACCATCTCCTCCCGTACCCCCACCACAACCAATTTGGCATCATTTGCCTTATTCTAGTTGGTCCCGTCACAGCATGCATCGCTCTGAACTCGTAAGTTAATATGGGAGTGTTTGAATTTGTGTTTTGCCGTCGTTAGTTTTATTGCAACTTGTTAGCGCTATAATCAGTTCATAGTGTTTGGATAAACAGATTCTGTTTAT
Source organism: Gnaphalium uliginosum (assembly GCA_963930675.1). Classification (NCBI taxonomy): domain Eukaryota; kingdom Viridiplantae; phylum Streptophyta; class Magnoliopsida; order Asterales; family Asteraceae; genus Gnaphalium; species Gnaphalium uliginosum. The sequence continues at coordinate 4,839,369 of OZ005682.1, read as the reverse complement.
TAAGGGTGAAACAAACAATACCTATTTACCCCCTTTTTGACCTAATTTGAGAATTTCTGTTTCCATTAAAATAATTAGAATTTGTCACTCTCTAAAATTTGTACTTTTTTCGAAAGGTGAATATATGATTCTGCTTATTTAATATCACATAGCCACTTTTAAAACGCACATCCATACACTTTGTATGCCCCGGGTTGATTTTTACTTAATGAAAGACTATCTTGTTTGTGAAACTATCTTGTTTGTGGCATTGAGCTTAATGAAAGACTATCAATTGGAACAGGAGTGGGAAATGATAAATGATTTGAGGGCAGATATGGCAAGACTACAACAAGGTATGAGCCACATGCAGAGAATGCTCGAGGCTTGCATGGACATGCAGCTGGAGCTACAAAGGTCTGTCAGACAGGAAGTTTCTGCTGCTTTGAATCGATCAGGGGATGGACAAGGTACATGCCAAAATCTAAGCTGTAATTACTATTGTGCCCCTCGGTTATATAGAAAAACACTAATATCATGGAGTTTTTTTTTGCAGTTATTGCTGCAGAAACTTCTGGAGATGGATCAAAATGGGGTCAAGTGAGGAAAGGAACCTGTTGTGTTTGTTGTGATAGCCAGATTGATTCTTTGTTGTACAGGTATTCCCTCCAAAATACCAAGCATAAATAAGAAACTTTTTTGACCATTAGTAAATTGTCTAAAACATTCTTTTCTTGTATCAAACCATGAGAATTTTTTATTTTGAATCTAATCTGTCTACATATATGTGGTACAGATGTGGGCACATGTGTACATGTTCAAAATGTGCAAATGAGTTGATTCGTGGAGGAGGAAAATGTCCATTGTGCCGGGCACCAATTGTTGAAGTCATTCGAGCTTACTCCATACTGTAAACAGATTACATTACTAACAGAGGAAGAGGACTAGAGTGATCTACTTGGGTCTCAAGTTCTTCGTATTTCTCACCTGTAGAGTGTGTCATTTTTGCCTCATTGTTTTTCTGATTATATGTTGAATGATTGATTACACATTGTATAATTGGAATAACAATTGGCTTATTTTCATTCCTTCATTGTTGCATAATAAAATATAAATTCTACAGGAAAATGTCTTTTCGTCATGCATGTTGAACCAAAGGAGGAAATTGGAGGTTGAATGATAAACTGACCATAAGTTTACTGTAAAAAGTAATTTTGTTATAATGCAAGACAGAATGCCAGAATGACACATGGAGCAGTATTGTTGTAGGAGTAATTTGTTATTTACTCGTGAACAACCAAATACCTTGAAAAAGAAAAAAATAAATAAAGGTTATGCTATTTTTTTTTAATTTTTTTATTTTAATAAAAAGAGTTAAAATTGCATTCATGACCATTTTTCTTTTATTTCGTATTTACAAGGACTCTTTTACTTGTTATGGAAAGTTAGAAATATTAAAGGGTATCTACTGTTAATTGTTAAGACAGGGAGGCTCATCAGCTCACGTGCTTTATACAATAATAGTATGATATGATATGATGTGAATAATAATATATAACAATAACAATCATGAAAACTTTTCTCATACCTTCCCTTCAATAAGATACAACATGTACACGTAACACGACTCGTGTTTTTATATAGTATATCCTAGATCAGGATAAAGGAGGGCATACATACGCCGAAACATGCCCATGGAGATGAACATAATCTACCTCAACTTTTTTGGTAATATTTACTACATGCTATGCATTATGCTATTTCTTCAAGTATATACTCATATATTTTTGTTTTCCCTCAAATATATACTGTTCACATATATTAACAGTTTGTGAATGAGTAAAGACAAAATATACCTGGGATGTTAAAATCGCGTTTTCTGAAGTTAAGAAAACCAACTCTTTCCAGGCCTCACAGCCTTCAGCTTTGATACAAGCTCTTCTCTTTGAGCTTCTACTTCAGCGTATCTGAGGCTCATGTGGAGATATCGTTCTTGAAGTTCTTTTAATTCGGTCTCAAGTGAAGATGCATCTTTCTCATGTTCTTTATCAACTTGTTCCTCAGACACGAAACTATAAATGAAAATTGGCAGCAAGAAGTACATTAACAAGATTAGTCTTTTCCTTTGTAAGTTGAGATGGATGTGGGGTATGTTGAAATGTGCACATAACTTTCATTAGAGTTAGATGGCAAAATGGGTGGGTTGGGAGATGGGTCAAAACAAGTAGATAAAGACCATATAAATATTTAGTGGTGACAAATATGATTACAAAATTTTAATTTATTTACAATAGTCTAAAAGTTTTGATAAAATATTTTTGGAGGTCTATGCATTAAATCATAAACCTTGGCGACTTTCGACCCACACTTAAACCAATGAAACGTTATATGAATGGCTTGTAATAGCAACACACTTCAACCAAAAAGGACTTTGATAGTGGTACATTTGTGAAAGTATTTTGCTATTACATGCCATTATCCTATTTTTGTTTTATTCATTTGACTCATTAGAAATCAAACACATCCGAATTGACCCATTCATTTTTATTGTTATTGGTCAATACCTATTTATCTGGGCCTTATACATGTCATTTGCCTCCAAAGCCTCAGCAAGTTCCTTCTCAAGTGACTGAACTTTTGCTTCCACATCCTGTTCCATGGAAAACCAAGGTTAGAAATCAAATCATAGCTATTTTTTATATAAATATATTATAAAGAAGGAATCTCATACGGACCTCTGAGAGCTTCATGTCCTCGTGAAGACTATTCATACTATCTGATCTGAAAGATATAGCACTATTAGTAGAACACTCAATTTCATCTGGCTTTAAATATTTCTTTTGCTCCAATTGTTCTTCAAGGCCTTGGGCATTCTTTATGCATTCGTCCTTTTCTTTTTGAAGGCAATTTATCTTCCACTGTAGTTGATTATTTGATCGTTTCAGACGCCCGAGCTCATTTTTCAACTCAGCATCCTGTGCACATAATGCTTCTCTAGCAGTTAGATCTCCTTGAAGCCGCATAACTTGTTCCTCCAAGGCAACTTTACAACGTTTATGATCCTCTAATTCGGTCACTGCCTTCTGCATGCTACTTGTTCTCTGCAACAATGAAGTTTTCTCTTCCTTTAACTCTTTATAATCACTAGTTACCAACTGTAATGAGGCTTCAAGTCTTTCATTCTCATATTTCACATCATTGAGTGAGTTCTTAAGAGCCACCACTTCATCCTGCAAAACTGGAATCTTCTGCAATTGATCTTTCAGACTCGAGATCTCTTCTGTTAATTGTAATGTTTGGTATTCATTATCTTTTACGTGACCATCGAGCTCACTAACTGTGATTCTTAGCTTTTCTTCATTAGATCTTGTGATATCCAATACCTCCATCAATTTATCATGATTCGCCACTAGAACTCCATGGTTCTGTTTGGAAGCTGCAAGCTCAACCATCAGATCTTGAATTTTTTCTTCATATTCAACCTGGAGGGTTTCAAGCTTTTTCTCGGATGATCTGAATTTCTCTGTGACATCTTCAATAGCTTTCTCCAGTTTATGCTTATCTGCACGCAAGACATGCATTTCATGTACTGCTTCTGAAGCCATTCTATCCCTTTCATCACGACTTGCATATATCTGTGTATTTAGGTGGGTGACCTCGTGTTGAAGATTTTCAACTTCAACCATCTTCTCTGAATACATCTGATTGAACATATTCTCACGCATAACAAGTTTCTCTGTCTGCTCTTCATTTTTCAGATATAAAGCTTCAAGCTCTGAATCAAATACTTTCTCTTTTGTAGCAATCTCATTGATCATCAAGGAAAACTTACCTTCCAAATCTTCCAAGTTTTTAGCAAACTGGAAGAAATTATGCTGTGACTCCTTCAGTTCCCCTTCCAGAACTGTGCAGCGATTAAATAAGTCGAGCCTTTGTTGCTTTAGCTCCCGGTTTGACTTTTGAAGTTGACTGCACTCTTCAATTAAATTTTCTGCATTAGCTTGTAACTTTGGGTTTGCTTTTTTCAGATACTCGCACTCCTCTTGAGCTTCCAACCACCGTTGTTGCATGTCTTGTAATTTCTGCCTCATATCAGCCTTGCTCGTTTCTAAATCCTCTTCTAGTTTCTTTATTTCCGCCTGTAAATTTGTGACAAGTGTCTCTGAATGTTGCATCTCTAAACGGCTTGACTCTCTTGCATCAGTCATATATCTTAATTGAGGCTCCAGTCCAGATATGCGCTCTGACAAGTGTAAATTTTCAACTTCCAATTCGGTTAAGTGCAGCTCTAACTCCTTGTTACAACTCTCGAGCTCAAGTAACTTATTTTCAAGAATCTTGTTGGCTGCAATTTGAGAATCTTTTGCATCGTTAAGCACCACCATGTCACTTTTTACCTTATCTAGACATTCAGAGATTGTTGTACTTTCGGTTTGCATTGCTTGTAACCCTCCCATTAATTGTTTCTTTAAAATTTTCAGATCAGATAATTGAGTCTTCAAACGCTTAATCTGCCTGTCCTTCAACAAATTCTCTGATTTAAGCACTTCTACTTCAGAGGTTTTTGACAATAATTCCTTACCCAGATTTAGCTTTTCAACTATGACACTATCATCCTTCATACTAAACTCAGTCGTTGCATCTCCAGCTGGTGAATCTGTAAGTATCAGAATGGTTTAACGCTAGAACTATATATACGTTGAAACTTTTAAGGTAATCATTTGGTTCATATCGTGCAACGAAAGAGCATGATGTTCAAATAACAAGTGGAACGATCCACACTTGGTCACAGGATAAATTATGTATAGAAATATAAAGGACCCATTGCATAAAACAGTAACCAACTCTCCAATTTCTGTTGGGTAACCAACTTTGTTCGTCACAGAAAAAAACCCACAAACAAGGTAACCCGTTTCTCTAGCACCACGTCAGAAAAGGTCAACCTTGATCATATTTACTGTCATGTCATTCTTTTTGACCCGGTAACATGTCAGTAGTACCTTAAATTGATATTTTGGAAAATTTGATAGTTTTCGTTAAATTTTTAGAAAGTTCAATGCTTTTCCCTAGGCAGTAAAGATGGAAAACTGTAACAGTAATTGGAGCAAAGTTGACTACCCATTTACACGATCAACCCAGATATTGTGAGAATGTACTTACTGTCATAGTTTTCTTCATTCTGCAATTTCAGTAACTCTTTCAATGTAGAGACCTCATTTTCGTGCTCTTCTGCTTTTGCACGGTATTTATTGAGTTCACTATCAAGATAACAAGCTTTATCCTTGAAACCTTGGATATTGACCTCTAATTCCACGCACTTGCTTTCTAGATCATCACAGCGAATTTGCAGGTAACTAGCATCTATATTATCAAGCTCTCTCTTTTCTGCCTCCTCTTTGAGCTTCTGTATCTGGCTTTGAAGTAAAATCATTTCAGAATCTTCAACAGAGTTATCACTAACTGAAAGTTCCTTACTTGATTCTTTAAGCTTAGATACAAGCTCGACATTTTCATTGGTAAGCTCAGTACAATCTCTCTCGAGCTCCTTAATCTTATCCTTTAAAGATTTAAGACTCTCTATCTCCGAACGCTGTTTCTCTATGGTCTCTTCTAGTTCCTGGAGAACAGAAACTAACTCAAGATTTGATTCTTGAGTTTTATTTAGCTGCAGAGACAAATGATCATTCATATCTCTCTGAAATTTCATTTCTTCTTCCAATTCGGTCTGGATATCCTCTTTTAGACTGTCAGAAGCCTTTTCTTTGACTTCTGATTCATCTAACAGAACTTTCAAGTAATTGACTTCTTGTTTCAGTCCATCACATTCTGTTTGCAACGCGAGAACCTCCATACATGCATTTTGCAACTTCCTTGTTTGGTCTTTGAATTCCTTCCTTGAGAAATCTAGATCAACTTTTGACTTGCGTGCATATCTTTCCCACATTCTTGATTCTGCCCTAACTTCTTCCAGCGTCCCCCCTTCGGATTCCAGGACAAATTCAGTGGAACCGAAAGTTCGTAATGGTGATGCGGGAATTGAATGTGAAAATTTTCCAGAATCTTGTCTTTGAACTATTATATGCTTTGCTGAACCTGAGCTGTACAGAGGATGACTTGATTTAGGAGAATCATAGACATGATATGAGCTATGTTGTGCACTATTTGAAGATACCATAGAATCCCTTCTTCCAATTAGATCATTTGCAATTTCAATCGGATTCCTATGTGGGGAACAACCCTCCCTGCCAAAAGAATCATCCATCGAATCAACGCTACTACCCGATCGTCGTCCAGAGAAGTTTCTGTCCTGTGAAACAAAGAAATTCTTAGATATAGATAGATGCATAAGCTTGAGGATCATTCACTTGAAATATAAAATCAATTACAAATGTGGCAATGTCGCCAATTTTTACTTATGAATGGGTCGATTCTGGTATGTACTTTACTCTATTGGATCACATGGGTAAAAAGGATATCTTAGAAGGAAGCAGGTCAAATGGGTAGAAATATCAGACGTGTGTTTCTAATGCATGAAACCACTAATTCTATCTGTTCGAAAATTTGCTTCCTGTTGAAATGAATGCTGCAGAAACTGATTTGGAAATCTTTAAATAACTCGCAGCAAAGATACAACTTCATATAAATTGTACTTTTATATCAAGTAAGAAAAGATGGAAACATAGACGTTGCACTTTTTAAATCTACTGTATACATAAAGTGGAACTAAATACAATACTTGCCCAATTTGACACTTGAAAGTCAAAACCGGCTGCCAATTTCAGTGTAGAAGTTGTATACTTCAAATTGTATGTGAAAAAGGTGTATATGTGTAATTGTTAGATTATAAATACGGAAAAAAATTGCTTATGATCAAACTCAGAAGAGGACCAACAGTGAGTCCTAAGTAATTTAATATATTGTTTCAGAGTACAGCGATAAGTACCCTGCTTTTGATTCCGGCTGCTTGAGATGTACACACGAAGTTACTGCTCATGGAAGAATCTAGACTCTTGCTGGCTTTACCATCAGAGATGTCTGACGCGGTATCAAGGTCATCAGAAGCATTCGCATCTTCCATAAATGAATCGGTGTCTGTCCATCCGTCATTCCTGAAAGATGTAGCATGCTAAAGAACTTACGCCAAAGATTAAAATAATTAAATCATAACTTCTCTTTGTTCAGTAACAAACCTTAGATTTGCTCTAGGTGTTAGGCACTGAATTTCCACCTGCAAGACGAAAAGAACCAAAATGAATTATATGATTTCATTCTTAAGGGTTGAAAAACACTGGTATATGTCTAACACGAGATCTATGACCCACAGAATCAATGAAGGCTTCTAAAAGGATATACAAAAAATTAATCCTTCTATAGATACAAACGAACTGCAAATGCCAAATTGTTGATATAAATATACATCAAAAAGACAAAAAGAGTGCCTGAAAATGTACTAGCATGATGATAATATTAATAATTATGCTACTGAAAAATCGAGATGAAGGATTATTGTTTCCCAAGAAGATGTTGGAGGCATCTGAGTGATGACTAACCTGTAACATTGTCCCGTAACTACAGTTTTTTAGAGGTTGAGCTATAGAAATAGAAGTTTCAGAACTCATTTGGCCTGACAAATTTACTGTAACATCTCCAAGGATACCAGATCTACCTGATCCCTGTGAATGACATCATCATCATAGATTATTAGAGGAATAATCAGACTATTATAAGCACACAGACAGATGCAAAATTAATGAAACTGATACTTAATTAGAAGATTGAAATGGTCAGACCATGGAAACAAGCAGCTTATACAAGCATTCGTCAAGCCCTTTTGAAGCATCATCATTGGGAACCCAAATGTATTCAATCAAAGTCTCAGTCCATTGACAATTTCCATTTTGTGCTGATGCTCTACCAGTTTTAGCGATAGTTTTCCCAGTTTCTACAGAGATGATAGACAACGATAGCTTATCCCATCCCTTGGGGACCTGTGAGTGCAAAGTACAGTAAGCGAATCTGCAACAGGTATGCTTAACAAAAAGGACTCTGTCACAATTGAAATTGAATAGATAACAACTTGAGATATATCATAGGCCAGCTGTCATTAGAAGTCACCAAGGTTAAAGAACTATGAAGCACATTCGAATAGTTACATCATGCAGAATATCACATGATAAAGACATGGCATATGACGAATCCAGCTGTCACTATACTCGGCACAAGGTTACATATGATATGAAAAAATTTTCCAATAGTTACAATTATCTAGGCGACCATAAGGTTACAAAACTATTGACACAGATTCCAAAAGTTACAACTATATAAGGTTACATAGACTCAGACTATGAAACACATTCCAACAGTTACTAATACATTATATTAAACTAAATAATGCAACAAATTGATGCAGGAAGGGGCTCACAATCCTTGGGGGATTGATTGACACCTATAACTCTATACATTATGAAAGATTGGCTCACAATGACCTGGTGTTCAACAACAAGACCTTGTGTTGCTCATAAGTTCTCTCAACAACCAAGGCCTACTCACCATATCTTTTCTGGGAAGTTACCAGGTCGCTATAAATGGAAAACTGCCACATGAATTGATATCTTCTTCGAAAATCACTCTACTTGTTGCTTGAATTATGTTAAACTTATTAATGAACATACTTCTACGTTGGACAAAGAATCTATACATTATTACTTATCAGATTTTCAGCATTCAAAGTTTTACTTTATTTTAGATTCCGTTCAATGAGGTTTCCTTTCGTTTTATTGTTCTTTTCTTACTGGCCGGCTATAAACATACCTTGCACAATGCACATTATCATACAGAAACTTCCCTCTAAGGTTAATAACAATCATCACCCGCAACTCTAAATCTTTTCAAGGCCTAGTGTCACAAACCTAGATACAAACCGTGTGACATTGACGCAACATCATCCTTACGAAAGTACTCTATATGATCTTGAAGCATAAAAGGAAATAGATCACAGCAATCAACATAAATAGTTCCTTGCATCCTTATTACATCATCTAAATTTTACCTAAACAATCAAGCACTAGTAATTGCCTATAACATTTATTTTCGTTTCATCTTAAAACACAGTAATAATTAAGACCCCGATTATTTTAATTTTTAAAACAGAAAATTATATAAACATATTTACACATAGTTCATTGTTCAGTAAACTTCTCATAGCTCGATACACATTAAACGCTCATTCCAGAGTGTGTGTATGAATACTTATTACCTCAGTATATATATATATATATATATATATATATATATATATATATATATATATAACATATATATACATCATGTGAATTTACTTAGCATTCATAGCAGCAATATACAACTCGTCCGTACAATTCAGCATATATGTAATTATGTTGCGTGTGTGATGTATATATACATAAGTATAGAGAGAGAATGAGAAGTCGATGAATACCTGAAGAGCTTGAAGAGATGAGAATTTGAATTGAAGTTTATCGCCGGAATTGTAATCAACGGAGGCGGTGGAAGAAGAGGCGGAGGAGGAGTTACGGCGGTGCAATCTGTTCACCATTTTCTGTTTGATTGTTTCCTTCATTCTATTCTTACTTCCAAATTGTTGTATAAAAATAAGAGAGAGAAAGAGGAGTGGTAGAAGTTTAGTTGATGAGCTGTCCGAGTTGAATTTTCAGTTGAGCAGAGGGTGCTGCTCCAATTACTCTCATTCGGTACAACCGGAATTATATGTGTTTTTATTTATTATTTTTCTTTTTATTAATTACTCGTTACTAAGTCTACAATCAATGTTAAAAGACTTTATATGAAAATGTGTAGTAAAATTAGTTTATCATGTAAATATAAGGTGTCAAATAACGGATTAAATTAAATGTATGATTACGAGAGTCACTAGTAATATTGATAATATGTTTATTATAATTTAAAATAAATTTGTTTTGTTAAAAACCCTTAAGACTTTAATCGATAAAGTTGTACGCTCATAAATTATTTGTACCTTGAAACAAAATTCAAGGGTTAACAAAAATTTAGAGGAGCTAGAAAGTTTGTTATGATTTCAGTACAACTATCAATGTATATGTGAAGAGTTTAATGAAAGTCCTAAAGGCTTCCGTTAGCATTTTTCAAAGTAAAATATACCATTTTAATAAGTTAGATACCAGAATAATTTTTGCAACTTTTCGAGTGAGTGATAATTTGTATACCATTAGTTTTTCTTCATACACCATTAATTGTGTTTTATATTGTTATGTTGTACGGTACTATAAATCATAACTGATAGTTAAAAAAAAAAAAATAGTATACGAATCATTCCCCAGTCCAAATGGGTTTGAAAATATGTACGCAAGCGAAGTATACAACACTTGCGGTTCTATTGTAAAATAGCATATAACATGTTTTTATTTTTAGTTTAGAATATCTAAGTAAAATAGAAAATGATGTATTTAAAAAGAAAAAAGAAAAAAACAATTAAAAATAGAAAAATCCAGCTACAGAGAAAGACAAATTTGCTAATTTTGGCCTTGTGGCTTTTTCTATAAATAAATTGATTATGGCCTGTATTGCACATGGCATTGGCAAAATGGAGATAGTGATTTTGGCGATACAATGGACCTTATCCTCAAAATTAGGATCAAGTGATATAATATTTCATTTTAAACTTTTGCATTAATATTAATTAATATAATTAATATTAATATTAATGAAAAATTATTAAATGTAAATATTTAAGTTTTGTTTTGTTTATTATACTCGTACGGAATGTTTTAAATTATAATTCATATTCACATGTTTAACATTAAAAAAAAAATTGTTGGTCCATTACTTTTATCTTTTAATAAGAAAAGAAAATCCTAATACTTCAATTAAGAGAACAATATTTTTCCTTTTAATATGAAAACATATAATTCATAATAAATGCTTTGGTGGATTCAGTTTCAAGTAGTCCACAACTTTTCATAGCGCATCTATAGCACTTTAATGAACTTGTTGGTTATAACTATCAAGTAATGAAACTATCGAGTAATCAAGTATCAAATACTTTTCGCTATAACTATTACGTAAGCTAAATTAATAGAGTAGATAACGAATAAGCATGTATAGTTAAAGGGTAATTCTATATTTCAATGGTATCGCCCGTCTCATCCGTAAGGAGCATCAACGTCGGACAAATCACATGTTCACAAATCACCCGCATATTCTAAGACACGGATTAAAACCCTGACATGTCGATCACATGTACATGTGAGGTCTGGACGTTTGTAGTGACGGTACCACTTGAACAATGCTCAATTTGTATAACCATGTATAGTTGCATACATTGTTATGGTAATTTATTCTATTATTGTACTCGAATATGCATTTTTTGTGTAATTCAAGTGGACCTTTTCGATAATAAGTAATATTATATTATATTTAAAAGTTTCCTTTGAAAAGAAAGAAAGAAAGGGTTTGTATGCATTGCCTGATGGGCATTATTTTTTAGCCCAGTATAATATTATTGGTCATATCAGTCCATTAGCCCAACTTAATATTACTGTTGGGCTTTAAGTGCCCTCACTAGTAGAGATGAACAAAAACCGGGTTGGCCCCAACCCGACCCGATCCGGAAACTCGAACCGGGTTTTAGTCAACAAAGAGAAACCGGGTTTGACCAAACCTGACCCGAACCCGACCCGATTTTAAACCTAAAAAACCCTATCCGATCCTAACCGGTTGTAACCGGTTTGAAACCGGTTCGGGTTGAAAATCCGGTTCCAACCCGGCTTTTTATAAAAATGTATATTTTTTCGATCGTTGAGCGTTTTAGGGAAAAACAATGTATTTTTTGATTTTTTTTCATTGAATTCATAAAACATTAGTAATGGAAACATAATTGATCAATAACTTAACCAAAAAGCTTCTAAATCTTCTTAAAAATATTATTGAATCCAAAAACTCTATATAATTCAATATTTTTCGAGCGTTAAGCGTTTTAGGGAAAAACAACGTTTGGGCCAAATTTTTTTCATGAATTCATAAAACATTAGTAATGGAAACATAATTGAACAATAACTTAAACAAATGTCTTCTAAGTCTTCTTAAAAATATTATTGAATCCAAAAACTTTATATAATTCAATTTTTTCGAGCGTTAAGCGTTTTAGGGAAAAACAACGTTTGGGCCAAATTTTTTTCATTGAATTCATAAAACATTAGTAATGGAAACATAATTGATCAATAACTTAACCAAAAGGCTTCTAAATCTTCTTAAAAATATTATTGAATCCAAAAAATCTATATAATTCAATTTTTTTCGAGCGTTAAGCGTTTTAGGGAAAAACAACGTTTGGACCAAAAAAATTTCATTGAATTCATAAAACATTAGTAATGGAAACATAATTGATCAATAACTTAACCAAAAGGCTTCTAAATCTTCTTAAAAATATTATTGAATCCAAAAACTCTATATAATTCAATTTTTTTCGAGCGTTAAGCGTTTTAGGGAAAAACAACGTTTAGGCCAAAATTTTTTTCATTGAATTCATAAAACATTAGTAATGGAAACATAATTGAACAATAACTTAAACAAAGGTCTTCTAAGTCTTTTTAAAAATATTATTGAATCCAAAAACTCTTCATAATTCTTCATATTCTTTATAAGTCTTCATAAGTGTTCATAATCTTCAACTTATATTAATCTTCAATTCTTCAAAAGTCGAAATCTTCTTCAGAGGTAGCCTCGCGCGAAGCTTGATCGAGAGCAATTTCTTCGTCAGAAAGTGATATTACCATGCCCTCTTCCACCTCGATATTATGTATATCTCCTTCGTATTCCATTTCACCTTCAAGACTTGAAACATTTTGTATACGTTCAACAGCGTCTAAGTGATCCTTCAAGCAAATACACATCTCTAAGGAGGCCGGCGTGAGTCTTGTTCTTCGTATAGATAATACCCTGCCACTAAGAGAAAATGCGGATTCCGAAGCTACCGTAGAAGCTTGGACGGTTAGTAAATCTCGGGACATGATGGCTAGAACGGGAAATTGAGATTCCCTCTCTTTCCACCAAGCCAAAATATCAAATTGTTCGAACTCATTAGGTAGAATAGTGGACAAAAAATCCGTTGAGGTATATCTCCCATATTCGCTAGTCGTTTGGTTACCTTCACCCCTTGCCCGTTTATGGTTTTCTTGTCTTAAACTATTATATAAGTTAAGCATTGCATTGTTGGAAGAAGATGAACTAAACGTTGTGGAAATCGAACTAACCGGCACATTTATTGTTGAACTATATTTTTGAAAATATACGCCAAATAAATCTTGTAAAGAACTCTTAAAAAATGGTTTTGTATTATCGGAAAACATTGGGTTCTCTTCATTCAAATCCAAATTGTGACAAATATTATCGATAAGCATTTCCACCCTGGTGGTGTTCAAACACGGGTTCATTGCGGCGGAACAAGTAATTACCGGTGGCATTTCTCGAAAATATTTTTTTAGTTTTTCTTTCATGGGAGCCACCATCTTTTCAAATAAAGCACCTTCATATTCGTATTCGTTTAATTTTGAAGTCAACAACCAAATTTGATTAAGTACCAAATGACTAGTGGGATAATAAACACCCGATAATAAAGTAGTCGCGGTTTTGAAAACTTTGAGCAATTCGGTTAACTTTTTAATAACCTCCCAAAATTCTATGGGAAATGGTGTTGCGAAACCTTTTTGAACAAGGTTATCATGAAAAACTTGTAATGTATCACGTTGGCGTAAACCACATACAAACATATAGTAGGTCGAATTCCATCTAACGGGCATGTCCCAATTAGGGGTTAAAAAAATGGAATCCGTTTCCTTACACAATCTCATATAAACTTTGTATATAATTTTACCCTTTTGAAATATGTCTTGTAACATAGTTTTATACGTCAATTTTACGGCGTCTATTTCTTCAACCGCTTGCACAATCAAGTTAATGATGTGTGCAACACATCGACTATGATAAAAGATGCCCTTCAAAGGTAGTCCGTATTTTAGTATTAATTTTGAAACGGCGAGTGTATTATTACTCGCGTTATCAAAGGATATTGAAAAAACCTTTTCTTGTAATTTAAACGTTTTAATTACATATCGTAACATGTAAAATAAGTTTTGACCCGTGTGAGGATACTCAAAGTCTTCAAAAGCAATGGTACGTTTCATCATTTGCCAAGTTACGGGATCAACCCAATGTGCGGTAACACAAAGGTACGAACCGGGCAAACCATGAGGAGCCGACCAAACGTCGGTTGTTAATGATACACTTGTATTTAAGTTTTCAAAACCGATTATTAGTTGTTTTTTAGCTTCTTTCCACAATTTAAGGGCATCACGTTTAAGAGTAATACTACTTACATGATTATATCGCGGTTGAAAGGTATTTTGAATCACCCTAGTAAGTCGAGGGTTGTCGAAGTGGTTGAACGACAAAGCTTCTTGAATCACAAAACCCGCAAAAGCTTCTCGACACCGTTCCGCTTCGTATGAAAATATAGCTCCATCTCGTGACATAGAAGCTTGACCACTTGCTTCCGGTATTTTGAATCACCCTACTTTTCTTTATGATCGTTTACAATGTGCCTTAGTCGTACCATCCGACAACAACACTTTGTCGTATAAATCCCACACCTCCGGATTTCTTTTGTTAACCAATTTTCGAACAATCGTTGGTGAACTTGAAGAACCAACACCGAAGGAAGAGGAAGAAGATTGATTTGCCATTTGAGAAATGAGAATTTTGTATGCGTTTTGAGAGCGTTTTGAGTTTGTATGAGTGTTTGAATGTTGTGATTGAACCTAAACTCAAGGTTTGTATATATAGTAAACTTGGAATGGCAAAATGGTAAAAAAAACAAAAAAAACGGTCAAAATTACCAAAAAACGGCTAGAAAAAAAACCGGGTTGGAAACCGGTTTTTGAAACTGGGTTGGAAAAACCGGTTCGGAACCGGTTTGTAACGGCTAAACCCCAAACCGGTTTGTACCCAGCGGGTTCCATAAAACCCGAACCGGGTTGGGTCAAACCCGGGTTTGACCGGGTCGGTTTTTCAGGTTCTTTTCGGGTTGAGTTTCGAACCCGATTTTTTTGACCACCTCTACTCAATAGAATACAGCTCGTCTCCATAGGCCACAATCGCACGGTCAAATACTCAAATATATATACGGTCGCTCGTCCAGAAGCTGCTATTGATGCAATGTACACAGGTATATGAGTGTGTTCTTCACTTGTTTATCACTTCTAAGTTCTAACTGTAGCCTATCTATATATATATATATGTATGTATATATATATATATATATATATATATATTGTTTTCTTAATGTGTATTTTTATAATGTATGTAGGTGTTAAACGGCAATCGGTCATGTTGCAGCATGACTAAACTATCTTCATGTTTAGAGAAACCCCATGAATTTCTGTTTCTTGCGTCTGTTTTCGATTTTTGGAGACTTTAGTTTCTTGGTGAACTTTGAAGTGGCTAGCTAGAAATTTTCTATGTTGGATTATGTTGGGTTGCATGTTAAATAAACAACGCAAGTTAATTTGATGGTTATGCATGGTTTAAGCAAACATGGGTGTCTAAATCATTAATCTCCTTTTTGTTATTTTGGAAACAATTGAGATAATCAAACTTATAGTTTTCGTGACAAATTATGTATCCGATTTTGCTAAAATGGTAATTAACCTAACATAAAGTATAACGCACAAAGTTAGTGAACGTCAACTTACTTGTTTCGTTGTAAAATAGTCAGCGAAATAGACTGCGACTATTCATCCTAGCTAATATATAAGGGTTTGGAGGCTATGGGCGGTCCTCACCCTCAAAGACGACCTTATATCTCCACAGAGAAAGGTTTCTTTTCTTCTCTTATTTTCTTTGTATTTTCACGTTTAAGATCTGTTTGCATCTTACTATCCATTGAATGACGTCATCACATGTATTCACCTAAAACCGGTTTCTTTTTATTTGAGACAATATTTGAACTTAATGGTAACAGAGTTTAAATCGATCCTACTGCTAAAAATATACTTGTGTTTTCTTTGTGTCACCTTTTACTGTCTAAAAAACATTGTAACCTCAAGTCTAGGACAAAAAAGTGGTATGAATGCATGTGATCATAGTTATGCTATATTTTTGTCAAAGAAGATGATGAAGTGTTTGTGTTTATCAAAACACATTGATCCAATTCAGATGATCATTATCTAAACATCTTTGAAAATAAAAGTAAAATGAAAGTTTTTTAGGCACAAAAAAACAAAATAAATAAATAAAATAAAAAGTACACCAAAGTGTTATCCTAGCCAGTATTAAGCAACCTTTTAGTAAAAGACTAAAAGAAGTAAATCAAAAACACTAAACACGCTTTGCTTTTAGAGCAAATATATATAAAATTTTCACTAAAGCAACTAATTAAAGTTTACTGTCATAGTCATGTTTTAAAATTGTGTCAACAAAGTCAGAATATAATAGTATTATTTAGAGAAAGTTACACAATTGTTCTTTAATTTTGACACAAATTTTAGTGACAGTTCTTCATGAACTTTAATTACATTAGTTATCATTTATTTTGAAACTTGTTACGCCGATAATCTTTATAGTAATGACCGTTAACTATTCGTTAGAAAGGACCATCGACCATGTGTGATATTTTTTATTTATTTATTTTACTTTGAGAAAAATATAAATATAAAATATAAAGTATGTATAGACACATTATTATGTGCACATAACATCATCTTCATCTTCTCCATTTCACTTAGCAAATTCATCTCCAAATTCGATCATCTTCTCCGCTGAAACATCAAATTTTGTAATCCAAAGATTTCTTTCACTACCCAAACATACATTTGTGGCTTAAAGATTACGAATTATATATTTGGTTCACAGTCTTTGACGTCGTTATACCTTGAAGCTAGAGTTTTCGTTTGAGATGATTTTCAAATAAATAATGAATGCAAAAAGAGAAAAGGTGGTGACTACCAAAGTCATAGCCAGATAACATGACTGGGTGATGGACGGTCGCCGGGTGGTGAAGATGATGGTAAATTTGGATGGTGGACTATAAAATATTGATGTTTCAGTGGAGAATGGACAAGATTTGGTGATGAATTTTCTAAGTGAAATGGAGAAAATAACAATAATGTTTTGTGCACCTAATAATGTATCTATATATATTTTATATTTTAATCGAAGGAAAATAAATTAAAAGAAAAAAGAATATCACACATTGTCATTTTTATCGAATAATTAACGGTCGTTAATTTAAAGGACTGTTAGCGTAAAAAGTTTTAAAATAAAATATGAATAGTATAATGAAGTTTGTAAAGGACACCCAGTAAAATTGGGTTAAAGTTGAAAGACAATTTATGTAATTTCTCTATCATTTAATCACCATCTATAACAGATTTGTTATTTCTCTAGATTATTCATAGAAAGATGTAATATTTAAAGTCACAAACATTATATTTTTTGACCATTTGAATCTCATCTCAAGTACACTATATTTAACCAAAACTATAAATGACAATATTTTTGGTGCAAAATTATTAATATTTACATCACGAAATTAATGAGTACCCTACAATTTTATATTAGTGATTAGTGATTCATTTAGTATAACTTTTCAATACACAATTTTTATATAACATATGTATCAAAATTTATATTGTAACTTTCACTACCCTAATATAAAACTCGTATCAACTTTAAACTGTGTAACTTAAAACTTTATTTATAGTTTGATAACTATATCCTCCATATAAAGTAAAATACTTAAAAGCTTAGGGGGTGCAAGAGTAATTACTAAACACATTTCCATATATATGTCTCCTTCCATTTCCCCCTTTCATAAAACCCCAATTCAGCAAATATGAAGCGAAGCTCAATCTGCAACACCTTTTACAATCAAGAACAACAAGAAGACAGAATCAGCTCCTTACCAGATGTACTGTTAGTTTACATATTCTCTTTTATCGATACCAAATTAGCAGTTCAATCTTCAATTCTATCCAAACGATGGGTAAATCTCTGGACTTTACTTCCTGTTCTCAATTTCGATTCTTCACTTTTCAAGAACACTCAAAAATTTCCCCTGAATAACTTTTTATTCAATTCCCCTTTCGATAAATTCATTGATCATGTAATAGCTTATCGTAATGCATCAATTAAAATTGATAGTATTAATATCAAAGTTACTGATGAGAAAACTATGGCTAGGGTTTTTCGATATGCTTTATCATGTAATATCCCCAATTTAAGTATTGATACTTCTGAATACTTAACGAAATACCGTCCGGTTCCGTCTGTGAGATCGAGTGATTCGTTGATTCATTTAGCACTGAAAGGGATGCTTAGTTTAGGTAAGTTGCCGAATTTTGATGCGTTGGCTAGTTTGCGGTTAGAACGTGTTAAGATAGTTGAAACCGAACCGTTTTCGTGTTTCCCTAATTTGAAAGAGTTGTTTTTGGTGAACTGTAAAATGTCATCTGAATTGGCTGGTCTTCAAGTGAGTGGGTCTAATCTGTCGAGGTTGACGATATTTTCGTGTTTTTATCATCCGATTCCGTATGAGAAACTTGTGCTTTTGACTCCGAAACTTGTGTTGCTTGAGCTTGATGGTCTTATTCCAACATTGCTTGAAGCTTCTGAGCTTCCTCTTCTGGAGACTGTACATATCGATTGTTGTTTTTCGTTTCCGAGAGTAGCTGATAGAAATGTTAATCAGCCTGATGAGAATCAACAGAAGCTTAATCTGATTAATATCTTTCGGTGCCTTAAAAATGCGAGGTGTGTTCATCTGTCTCCATCGACTGTTAAGGTATTGCTTTAATGTATTCTATATAACTTTATGTTTGTTAATATATTTGTATGTGTTAATGTTTGTTACTGCAGTTTTGGCCCTTTTTTCTACCATGAATGCTATTGCGTAATATGACGAAATAACGCTGTGACATGAGCATAATGATGTTTAATAGTTATATTTTTATTTACTTCAAAGTGCATTAGTCATTTCTATTGTTTTCAAAAGCTCATTACGAATATGTTAAGAGTAACTGCATATCCAGATCGTCAATTGTTGTTTTAAATTTTGACTTATCCAGATCCAAATCGTTGAGATATGTGCTTCAGTATAACTAATGCTTCCGGTCCTTTAGAATTCAAAGACCCTATTTTCTTAAGTTCCCTTTATAATTTTTAGGTTGAAGCTCAGGCTCCTATTCTGATAAATACATGTAATCTAGGTTTTATTGATATTAGGGTTTCTACAGAATGTCGGTCCGCGGCCTGTCATTGTACTATATATCTTGACAAGAGCGCATGGTTAACTCTTGATATAGGCCCTACATTGCATATTTTTTACACTGAAATCTTGTTCTAGCTATTATAGTTGATGCTCTCGTTTAACATTCAAGACAACCATAGTCTCGTGTTTTCTTTGATCTTTTTTGGCTTGAAGCTTTCTACTTTGTTTATATATGTGTGCTTCGTTGTAATTAGTGCACCTGTTTTGTTTTTGTAACAACGTATCCTTTTTTGGCTTGAAGCTACTCTCCTTATCTCTTGAGAAACTTGTTGAAGAAGCATGCCCATTTGCAAATCTAAAGGTTTTGAACCTCATCCCGCCACCAAACAAACCGAGGGTTGAACTTCATTCTGCTGTGGCGGCCTATTTGCTCAAGGGTTCTCCAGCAGTCGTTGTCAAGGCATTGCCCAGGTATTCTTCTGCTTTATTATTTTTTTTGGTCCCAGTAGAGGTGACAATCTCAATAAAATTACTTATGAATGGGTCTCTTCGGATTATGCTTTATGTCTAACTGGTCAAACGGGTAAAATGAAAAACATTTACGACTTTACCCTCTAATGGAAACTGGTTGAAAGTCGTCCAATGTGAATTTTCAATGCATAAAACCTCTTGTCATGATATTTCTAAATTTTGATTATCACTGAAATTTATAACTTTATGATCGTATGTGACACGCAAACTGTTTCTAAAAAGGTTCAAGAAATTGGACAAAAAGTGTTGTAGGTCAATAGACCTCGTTTCCACCTGCACCAAAATGTTACCCATTTTGACCCATGACCGGCCCGCCGGTTTGTCATCTCTAGTTATGAGCGTGAAAGTTAAGACCCTCCGTCGTTACTTCATTGTTAATGCATGTAGGTAATAAACGATGATGGAGGATGGAAGCATGCTAAATTTTGCTGTGTATGGTATGCTGTTAGATAAAGGAAATGAGTATATACCGGTGCAATCAAATTTTCTGAACTTATATGTAATGAATTTCTAGTTTTCATACATCCGTTTCTTTGGAAATGTTTTGGATGACAGAATGTATCCGAAAACATCCGTTATATCTAGTTTAAGAAAAACCATCAGAGGTTTTCTTTTCTTCTTGCATTCACTTATGGTTTGTGAAGTTATTTGCTTTTTGATGATATTGACATCGTTAGAACTTGTTACCATGGGTTTGGAAGATTTTATAGTTTCTTAAATAGTATAATATATTTAGATTGAGGTGGTTCACTCGTTCATGTCATTTTTAGCATCCACTTACCATATAGATATATAATATGTAATATGTAATGTAATCGGCGACTTCTGTGCATAAGCTTACACATAAACATGACCATATTGAAAAAGACCATATAGTTTCTTGAATTAGTAAGAGGATAGATTTCATCCTGATTACACAACGAATCTAATCTCCTAATCGATACTACGAGATATACAAAATGATTATACGAATCTAGTCTCTTAAGTATATGATGGGCTTTTTTCACTTGATCAAAGTTGTCATATTGTATGTATAAGAAAATTTTGAAGTTCACTTGTCAGTATCAATTTTAATCATCTACTTGATGTCACACCTAAAAATATACCCTTATATTCAACAATCAACATATTTAATAATCAAACAGAGCTTGTTAAGTATGATTTGTAAAACCTAGCAATTTGCTTTTGATTATTTCCCTTGTTTTTCCATGTGCTTGTTTCGATAACGTTTAGCAAATAGTCTAACAATTAGAAGTTCTGGAATGCTGTTTTAGAACCAATTGCAAGCGAAGTAAACTAAGCATAGTCATTTACTCTATATACAAAGCATAATCCACAAATTCTCGAATGCTGGACAAAATTAGAGAATCAAATTAGTAAATGTTTTTGATTAGCAAACCTATGTATCAAAATGACCACAATTATGTTTGGGATATCGTATATGATGCTATAATTTTAAAGATTATCGTCGTTTGCAATGACTAATGGTGACGGTTGAGGACGGTGTGGTGTATTTCGATTACACCTATTTTAAAAAGCGACAAAAAATATGTAATTATTTTATACTATTGTCCAATATACTTATCCATAAATAACGCTTACCTCGAGTTTGTAACCATCATACATTCTTAAATCGTATACTAACACAATACATACACATTAAGAAACAAAATGTATATCTATTTTACCCTAATTGTTTAGAGCTTTTGGATGTTTCTTTTAGACTTTAAAGGGATCTGAATGATATTTATAAAACTAGAGGGTGTGCGAATGAGATTTTATTAATAGTCGAGGGGCAATTAATGTAACACTTTCCACCCATTTACACTTCCTTCCTATTGTTGACTTTTAAAATTGTCAAAAACCCTAAACCCCGTAGCTGCAATCGGTTCTTCTCTTCCTTACGAATATGGCCGTAAGTAGCATCCTCCAATTCTGTAGTTCATGCCTTTTGTCTTCGTATAATCATGCTATTTTATTTTCGTATAATGATAATTACTGTTTTGTTTTCAGTCCAAATCTAGATTTAGCTGTGTATCTATCGTTTTATTAGAGCAACTTTGTTAGTTGGAAATTTAAGGCTAATCGGTGAATGCGAGTTAGCAGATTTAGTAATATACAATTTGAAGAATTTATCTTTGATTATTAAGCAATTTGTTGATCATTACTTGTTACTGTAATGTAGAGTTTAGGGTTTGTGTTTCTCCTTGCATTTTTTGTTTTTGATGAATGTTGAGAATTGTTGTTTGGTTGAGATGTAAATTTGAGATCTAATTGTTTAAGCATTGCAGACGGTACCAGTAAACCCGAAACCTTTTTTGAACAACTTGACCGGGAAGCCTGTCATTGTCAAACTCAAGTGGGGAATGGAGTACAAAGGTTATCTTGTCTCTGTTGATTCATACATGAACTTGCAGGTACAGTTTTGTCTTCCTTACATGTCAACTTTTATATGTTTGATTCCGAGTAATTACAATCAGTCTAGATGTTTGCATCTGTGTTGTATGTTATTGGTAACTGCTTTTTAGTTTTGTGAAAAGTGTCTCTTGTTTTAACCTTGTTGATTGGCTTATAATTTGAGGTGGCAGTTTTGACCTGTTTACAGGTTAATAGGTTGATTCAGGTTTTACTTTGCCTCTAATGAGTCGGTTGGTTAAATTATGGATTCATGAATGAGACGGGAACATGTTGAATGGGTTTGAAAGTCATGCAGTCGAAAATGCATAAAGCCTTCTAAATCATTTTATTATAAAGACAAGATTATCAATTTAAATTGTAATAATGTAGTTCTTTTAATCATACATTAATGATTAGTTCAAAATCAACAAAAGAAAAGATAAGGAAGTGTTTGTGGGAATGTCCCATTATGATTATTTACCTGTTTTGACCTGTCACTCAAACCCCCTGAATCACCCAGTTTGACACATCTAGTTTTAAGCTTGATAAGTTGCTTCTATTTTGTTATCTTGAATGAGCTTTATATGGGTAATCTTTTCATCAATCTGATATGATTTATTTAAGAGAGTTCCTTCATGATAAAACTTATTATCCAACAAGTTCTGTTCACGTATGTTTCAAATTATGGGCTTAACATCAAGAATATTCTTTGCTTCTAATTAGCTAATGTCTTATATTCTAGTTGGCAAACTCTGAAGAATACATTGATGGGCAGTTTACTGGAAGCCTCGGAGAAATTCTAATCAGGTATGCTTGAATTTTCTACTAGATATTTAAATTCCGAGAAACTTGAGGTATAATGTGTAAAATATTCAATGGCTTGAGTATAATTACAAAAACATGTATTGTTAGAACAAAAATAAGTTTTTAAAAGGCGCGTTGAGGCAGTTGTCTGCCTTGAAAGTACATCAGACATAAAGGCTCCAAAGACAGTATTACTATTTTTGTAAAAGAATTTTATACATAGTTGCTGTTTCTATTTGCTGGAAATTTAGGAAATATACAACATGATGTACCCATTGTTTATACTGCTCAAATATGTGGAAATGTCACTTGGAGTTTGTGGTTTCTCAATGCAAGTGATAAAAAGTTTTTCTTGTTACTACTTGCCACTGATATTTTTAATTTGCTTTTATCTCTTTTGGTTCAAAGTTTGCAAAACTAGGTTGAATCAACACACTTGTGTAAACAGTTATATATATTTTTAATTAAATTAATGTGTCAAATATGTTTTGCAACAGTTCAATTGTATCAAGATAGTAATTCTAAATTGGTCGATAAAAGATTCAGGAAGT
Organism: Gnaphalium uliginosum; assembly: GCA_963930675.1. Taxonomy (NCBI): domain Eukaryota; kingdom Viridiplantae; phylum Streptophyta; class Magnoliopsida; order Asterales; family Asteraceae; genus Gnaphalium; species Gnaphalium uliginosum. The sequence continues at coordinate 4,815,831 of OZ005682.1, read as the reverse complement.
TGTATTATTTAAGACACTATGGCAACTTTTGACCCATTTCTTTTTAGTAGTCATCTGGATTTTCTTTATTTGCCTGTTAGAGATGTGACATAAACCGAATCGATCCGTTCACAAGTAAATGCTTCGGAAAGGGTCTTTTTTTTGTTGTGTCTAAGATGTATTTCCATGGCCTAATCTTGTCCATTTGTGTGTCTTATATGGATGTGTCTTTTGTGGTTTTGAGGAAAAGAGTTAACCTTTTTGTGGAGGTATATCCTTGGCTAAATTAATCTTTGTTCTTTGGATATGCAGATGTAACAATGTTCTCTACTTACGAGGTGTACCAGAGGATGAAGAAATAGAGGAGGCAGATCGTGATTAGCAGGTGGATGGTTTTTGCCATTTGATCTATCGATTTCATTTTCGTTGTGTTTTGTTTTTGTATGGAAATACCTGTAGATGCTATGATCTAAGTGACTTTCAAATTCAGAATGCCAGAACCTTTGATATGCTACAAGTTCAATTGGGTAGATGTGGATCCATGTTAAGACGGTTAAAGTCTGAACTCAGAAATCTGAATATAGATGATGTTGTATGGTAGTTACTGTTTTTCTTTCTTGGCCTAAAATTTATTTAGCTCGGGCTACAATCGCACTTAAGATTCACATGGAAGGTAACAAGTGCAAGAAAAGCGAGCTGTCTTTTCGAAACAAATGAATAGGAAACTGAAATTTGAAAATCTCTTGAATTAATGATTGTTCTGTAAATTGAAGTGATTTTTCAACCATCTATTTTAATGCATACATGAAATAAAATATGCACTAATTAGTTGTGCCATGTGTATTAATAAGATAAGCTTCTGGTGTATACATTATTAAAAAGTATATGGTATAAAAAATGTACTTCCATTTCTAAAACTCTATAGCCAAAAATCAGATCTAATATGGCCACTTCTAGTCCTGGCCTGGCCTTTTATTTTATTGGTTTGGAATTTTGAATTCGTGGTTGATTTTGCACACCCCTAAACGTGCGTTGAGAAGTGCAAGTTACAATTTGATGATTTGGCCTGTAGCGTATCAGTTCTGGCTATTGTCATTAATCTATCTTTGACCATTTGGTATCTCAAAACCCTGATGTAACTAGCAACAAATGATAACCATAATCCAGGTTTCTTTTATTTTTTATTTCTAATTTCTAATTTCAATTTTATGTTTTTACATATACCCGTGTTAATTAATAATAGTGGATAAACTTTTTCATCACGAAATACCAATCATGTTAATGCATGTTTTTAGTACCTGTTATAAGTTGAAAAGGTTGTTTTATTGTGTACATATTATTTTGTATACTACGACTAAAGTTCAAATGAGTACGTTAATATTTAGTGAGATTGAGAAAACCAATAAGAATGTGTCACGTGTCACAAAATTCACTTTCCTCCACATTTTAAAAAAATTAAATATCTCACAAACTGTAAGTCGAAAAATTATAAAATTGCACCATAAAAATCAGCGTCTTTCGATGATTTTTTTATTCGTTTTCTATGTGATACTAACGACTATTACACGTGATACTAACGAGTATCACATGTGTTACCAACAACTATCACATGTGATACTAATATTGTACAATTTGTAAAACACAAAAAAAAGTCGTCAAAAGTATATCATGTGAAATGTCTAATCGAAGAGAAAAAAATGTTGATTTTTACGGTGCAATTTTTATAATTTTTCAATAAGCCGTTATTGAGATATTTAATTTTTAAAAATGGGGATTAAAATAGAATTTTGTGACACCGCGCATTTTTAATTATTTCTCCATCCTTACTAAATTTTGCATCAACTTCACTCTATATACTATTATACGAATATATATTTAAGAAAACTTGTAAATAAGTGCGTCTAAAGATTATATTATTATATTATATCCTTTTTCATGATAATTATAAGATTTACACCAATATAGTAAAAACAGAAATATGCCGAAACCAATTAATGGAACACTTGTTTTTTCAAGAAAAAAATGGCAACTAAAATGCGATCATAATGGTTCACATACCAAGTTTAAATATGTTTTTTTCAATGTATTTTTTTTCTTCATCTTAACAAGTAGAATAACTAATTTGTAATGGAACCAGGAACCACAAACTTGAAATCTTATCATTGATTCATGAAAAGCCAAGTTCAAATTTGATAATCCATTTAAGATTTATGATCATAGATACTACATTTTCTTCATGATTTAAAAATAATCACCATAACAATTAAATTTCAAGAAATCCCGTAATCTTGAAAATAAAATCTCTTATCTTCAAGGTATTTCGGCTTTCTGTGCACAAGGAATACGCTACATTTTCACCATGTCTCCGACCCCACATAACACGAGGCACGATCATTCTCTCTTCACTTTCATAATCGTCTTCAAATAAGTCATACTCAAGTGTCGATTCTTCATAAGCAAACAAGTTTGATTTATTTTCCGGGATACTAATTGGAACGGATGATCTCTTCTTTTTCTTCCTTTTCCTCTTCAACGTGTTATGTTGACGTTTCTCTAAATCATAAAAGTTATCGTGTTTGTTCCATACTTCCACGAATATGACATCCGATTCTTCAAATTCTTCGTCCATCACTCGTGTATGGATAGAGAGTTTGAAGGATAGCAAAAATGAGGTGAAAAAAGTTGAATTTATAAGGGAATTAAGATGAATCGTGTAAGATACATATTGTTCCATTTGTGTTCTTGAAAGTCTTGTTTTGTCCTTGATAAAAAGTCTTTAGATGTAATTAAGACATCGTTTTCACACTACAGTTCCTTGTTGCATACATCTTTATCAAAGAATTCGTGTGCCATTAATACTTTATATGACTTTGACATTTCCCTATGCAAGTTAACATAAGATTTATTAGCATTTACTTACGTATTAATATTGCATTTGCTTTGATATTTCGAGTTTTGTCGACTGACTTTCTATAGATTTAATACGCACAAACTAAAATATTTATCATTAACATCACAACGTTGTCCAAAATTTAAAATAATTACTTGTTGGATTATAACATTAAGTATTTGTAAATTGTATAGCAATGTGGATATGGCTCACGTTAAATAGATCATATTTATTAGAGTAAATTACACGAGTGGTTTGCAGTCGATCAAGTTCATTTTTATCTTGTAAATGGTTTATCATACGTCTAAAATGACTAAAATACCCTTATATCGTCAAATTAAATAAATCGAAATAAAAATAAGAAAAAGGGTTATTTCAGTCATTTAGGTCGATGAAGGATCACTTATGAAATAAAAGTTACGTTATTAGACTGAAAAAATGAAAAAGAAGTTGAAGAACAATTTTCATAAATCAGTGTAAATCACAAGGATTCATTTTCAGAAGAGTCGGATCGATGGGAATGCACCACCAACCCAACTCGAACGTTTACCGTTAAATCCATGAGAGAACTTCTCACTAAGAATCGAGTAGCTAGAGGTATATGAAACCATCATATACTAACACCAAAATTTAGGTGGAACAAATTGGTTCCATCTAAGATTAATATTTTGGTTTGGAGGATCGAGAAGGAAAGACACCCAACAAGAAAGAATTTGGATGATCGCGTGATTAATTTGAGCTCCACGAGATGTACGATTTGTGACGAAGACCAAGAATCCGATAAACATCTCTTTCTTGATTATCAGGTTGCCAAATAATTATAGAGACATGATTTTTAATGGTGGAAGATGCAATATTCGAATGTTGTGGAAATCGAAGACATTTTAAATGTTGTCAACAATATATAATATTCGACATTTACAAATAAGATTTTCGAGGTGGTAATTCACACATCCCTTTGGATAATTTGGAGATTTAGGAACTATATAGTCTTCAACTCAATGAAGAGCCTAGATGTGATATTTTAGTAGATGAGATTAAACTTCTTTTTTTTGAATTTCGAGTCGAGTAAAAATTGTAAACATAAAATGGATGAATTTGTAATTCAACTTGAAGCCTATTTAAACGCTTTTAATCATTTTTTTTTTTTGCTATTTGCTAGTTTTTATTCTAATTGCCGTTAAAATAAAAAAAGAATGAATGTGGTAGCTAGTGCCTAGTAGCCAAGTACCGATGTACGACCATAGTTATGGGACTTGACTTAAAAGTTAGGATATCGGTATACAAAAAGATAATTAGCAAGAAATGGATTTTATTATTATTATTATTATTATATTATCATTATTATTATTATTTATTTATTTGGGCACAAGTTAAAACTATTTGAACATAACTTGTTGAGAATAAAGAATGGCTAGACATGGCTAAATCAATACCATTTTTAGTGCACTCTTGTAGAAGAAAAAATGTTTTGTTACAAAAGGTTTTTATGCTTGTAAGGTGTATGGTTATAACTTGGAACTTTTGCATAATAATTCTGTGTTTGTATACTTTTACAAATTGGAACTTGAGGCAAATTAGTCATTATTGTCACATCCTTATATCAAAATTAATATAACATGTCTTTTTACAAAGGGTAATCACTTTGTTTCACAATTACTTCGCATTATTCACTACCTATAATCATACGATTAAAAAACAAAGTTAATAAAGTTTTATATAATTGAATAAGTTAATTTTCATATATCTACGAGTTATTTCAGAATTAAGAATTAAGAGGGGGTTTGAAATTGCATTTGCCAAATAATATTTTTATTTTTAAGATGACGTTTTCTCTTCACAAATAATCATTTTTCTTTTTCTTTCCAAATACTTTCTCTAATTATTTGCGATTTCTGAATTCTGTAAAATGCAATCCTAATCGCCTTTTAAATAAAATTGTTAAGGGAAACGAGTAACTATAATCTATGGGAGGAATAATATAAAGAAAATGAAAAAATCTTGTAAGACGTGAATATATTTTATCTCGTTTGACTCGTTTGACCTTAGCTCACTAGTCAAGCACTCGAGCTATTTTATTATTTTATAAGCAAATGTTTCTTCTAGATCATCTTTTTCAAAATTCAGGACAGTACTCTAAATTCAATTTACATCTTGTGCATCGACAGTTAAACCACTCTCTGGATATATAAATTTCATCTCTGGAAAATGGATTCCGGAAAAAACAAGTTAAACCGTTAAACCACATTCTCTCCATTACCGTTTCACGTCTCAGTAGTATACGAAATTATATCTAGAGATCAAAGCGCCACCTTGATCGGACCGCCGGCGACGATAGTCGATAGCCGACGGATTCCGGTACACTTTTATCATCAATCTGTTTATAATCAATTCGATTTAATTACAATAACGAAGTAATTGCACACGAATTCAGGTAAGTATTGCTTAAAATGCTAACGTTCGGTTTTTTTTCCCTTTTTAATATATGTAATGTGATCTACTGTTTTTAGTTAATATAGTAATGAATTGTGTTCAATTAGGTTAAATGCTGAACAATTCTATTTGATCGATACAATTTGAACTTAATTGTGGCATGAAATCCGTATATTCTAACAAATGTTGATAGCTAGGATATGATATTAGCAGAGAATGACTTAGATTCAGAGGATGATGATGACACTGTTTTAAAATGTGTAAATATTATTGGTGTGCACATTCAACTAGGCTTTTGATCTTCAAAATGTAGTCTGTAGAAAAATTTAGGATTCGAGAAAACAGTTTGTACAATTCGAATATGAAATGTAATGGATCTGCTCATTTTCAGATGAAATGGATTGTGAATTAGATAAGAAGACACATATGTGCATCGTTTAGTTGAAGATCTGATATGGAAATTAGGTACTAGGATGCTGAAGTCTCTTAGCAGGTGAATCATAATAAGCTGATGATCTGTCAATTGTATAAGCCATTGTAATGACAAGCTGTTTATCTACTAATTATCAGTATAGCTAATCGCTGGTGCTATAAAATTGGTTTTGAGAGATTCTGTTTTGACTTGGAGTTGAAGATTTATACTGAACTAAGTAACTAGTCAAACATTCAAATCTTTACGAGATGAAGAAGGTCCTAAAAACATATTCAACTTTGTACAATGACTGATGAGCTCTCTAATCTGACAAAGCTCATTAACTCCTGGAAAGCTATATTTTCTCGAAAGCTATACTTTGTTACAATAACTGATGAGCTCTCTAATTTGGATTCCTTTAGGACTAGATATCAAAGGGTTTTAATAGCTATATTTTAGCTTTTGATTATTTGGTTTTTGAGGAATATTTCAGGTGTTAGCTGGTTAGGCGGAGTTTGTCGGGATTTAGTCTTTTAGAGGTTCTGGCATTATGTTTTGGTGTATTACATTAAGTTGCGGGCATCATTTAAAAGGGGGTTGGTTTTAGAGGATTTATGTTTTTCTTGTTTTGAGGTGTTCACTTAAGTTATCTTGGTGTTTTGTATTGCCTAGCTTCTTGCTAGTTTTTTTTTTTTAATGAATTATCATTTGCCGTTCCAAAAAAAAAAAAAAAAAACTCCAGGAAAGCTAACATGGGAACAGATAGTGGCAGTTGGCATTCAGTTTTAGATTGCGACCACTGGGTTGCACTACCAGTAGCTGGGCAACGACCATCAGCCCGCTATAAGGTTTGCTCATTCCTTTTCTGTTAGGAGTTTAGAATCAACGAAATAAACACCCTTGTCTTCAGCTGTTCTATTCTTTGTAATAGGACTTTTTTCATGTTCTTCCCCCTTCACACCATTTTTCTTTTCATGTAGCATGCTGCAGTTGTTGTTGATGAAAAGCTCTACATTGTTGGTGGAAGTCGTAATGGACGATACTTATCTGATGTTCAGGTATCATGATAGCCAATATGTATTTGCTTATGACTAGTGATCCTATTCATGTTATAGGTTCATTAATACGTGGTTTAATGGCAGGCTTTTGATCTGAAGAATTTGAGCTGGTCAACAATTAAACTAAGCACAAAATTAGATGCTGAAAATATTAAAGAGAGCACACAGGCAGAAAGTTTCCCCACTATATCTGGTCACAGTATGGTGAGCTACCCTTGCGGCATTATCTATAATTCAATTCATCTCTGTTGTGGCTGTACCAGTTTCTGTTTTCACTTACCGTGTTCTTCAATACACCCTTAAATGTAGGTTAAGTGGGGAAGCAAACTATTCTTGCTTGGTGGTCATTTAAAGGATGACTCTGATAATGTGACAGGTTTGTTTTCTCAAAAGAGCTGTTCTAACTTATGATCTGAACAAGTATCTAATTCTGATTGAAACTATTGATCAACTTGTAGTGCGTTTTATCGATCTCAAGTCACACTTGTATGGGGTGACTGAAGCCACGGGAAAAATTCCGGTAATCAAAGACTGTCGTACTATATGCATGCATTAGCTAGCTTCTACCCTCTTCATTGCCAGCCAAAATGACCATTATGAAAATGACGTCATATATTTAATTTTGCACCAACTCCATGTGCATTCATATTTTAAGATTTACCTTCTATCTCTACTAAACTTTTGAGTCTTCAATAGATATCTTTGGCTCTTATTTCTCTCTCTCTTTCTATTTACTAGTATGTGTGTGTGTGTGTGTGTGTGTGAGAGAGAGAGAGAGAGAGAGAGAGAGAGAGAGAGAGGAGAATGGTAGGATTTGCATGTTCTTACTTGATTGTTGAAGACCTGACTAAAAAACAAAAGTAATCATGGAAGAAAATGCACATAATTGTTCTCAAAGGGTATGGGAATTATTTTCTCATGATATTGGGACAATCCAAAGTACTCAGGTGGCTACTCTGCACAATGGTGTATAGCATTGTACTATATATCCATGTAGTTCTCTGAGCAGAAATTAGTGAAGTTGATCAGTGATTACTTTGTGATGAATCTTTTAGGTAGCTCGTGGTGGACAATCTGTTTCATTGGTTGGTTCAAAACTCATAATGTTTGGTGGAGAGGACAAAAATAGAAGACTTCTGAATGATGTTCACGTTCTCGATCTGGAGACAATGACATGGAATGTTGTTGAGACTGTGTAAGTCTATTTTACATGCATTCTCTCTCTTTTAATTCAATGTATCTATTTATCTTGATTAGAGTGTATGTCGACATACTAACCTCATTGCATGCTATAAAAAGTGTATGCACTGATTTCTTCTTCTTTGATAGACAGACACCGCCAGCTCCCAGGTTTGATCATACTGCGACAGTGCATGCGAACCGCTACCTTCAAGTATTTGGCGGCTGTACTCATTCAATTTTCTTCAATGATCTCCATGTGCTGGATTTAGAGACTGTAAGCACTTACCTTTTTAGTGCTATTATCTCATTTTGAAGAACTTTTGCTTCAACTTATATCTATATCACTAGCATGAACACCCCCTACCCTCCAAAAAATAAATAAACAAACTAGCTTACTTGATTTGGAGATAGTAACTTATGAATGATATATATTCAATGCTATTGCAGTCAGAATGGTCCCAACCACAGATTCAAGGTGATTCGGTGTCGCCTAGGGCAGGCCATGCCGGGATATCTATCGATGAAAAGTGGTTTATAGTTGGTGGTGGCGATAATAGAAGTGGTACGAATGCCAATCGGAAAAGATCAAATAAACTAGAATAAGCTTTTCCAATACCAGATATGAGTACGTAGCTATGTTTCACTTCTTTATACACCCTAAATATGACGTGTTGCAGGTGCTTCTGAAACATTGGTGATGGACATGCCCAGGCTTGTTATCTCAACTTTGACGAATGTAAAGGGAAGAGATCCACTTGCCAGTGAGGTGACTATTCTATGTCTTCATTTGAGTTTGATTGTTTGTAACAGTAAACTTTTGGAGAATTTTCCAGCCCTTAGAACACTTGAAATTTCAAACTATTTCATATTTATCTTTTTAAAAATTACCAAATGAACTTCTACCTAGATACTTGTTAAGATCATACCATCATTGTGGTTGCCCTTACTTACTCTAGAACATCATGTAGTCCGTTTACATTCCGATCCTTCCTTTACCTAAAAAAAGTGAACCATTTAAAAAAGAAAATGTGCCTCTTTGTTGTATATATCTGTTTTTCTTTGTTATTTACAATGTTCCTTCTTATAAGTAGTTCTGATCCTATTTTCTGTATGAAACAGGGGCTATCTGTATCATCAGCATTAGTAGATGGTGAGCAGTTTTTGGTAGCTTTTGGAGGCTATAATGGGAAATACAACAATGAGGTATTGTGATCACTCTTGTTTTCAAGAAAATCCTTTTTAATTTGTAAAGCATGAAGATTCTGGTTAATACCTTTCGGCTTTACGTAATCACCTTCCTGAGTTTTTTTCATCACTTTCTTATCTCATTATTAATGGCTGCGTAGAAATGTTCTCTTATATGGTCCCTGTCCTTTCTATGAACAAAGGTATTTGTGATGAGACTTAAGCCAAAGGATTCTAAACATCCAAAGATCTTTCAGTCGCCAGCAGCTGCAGCTGCAGCTGCTTCTGTAACTGCAGCTTATGCTCTAGCTAAATCTGAAAGCTTAGACTTTACAACTATCGATTCAAAACCTAAAATGGATCTTTCGGTTGAAATTAATGTAATCAAAGAAGAGAAAAAAGAATTGGAATCGTCCATTGTAGAGGTTGAAGCAGAAAATTCTGTGCTGATGGAAAAGCTTGAGGAACTTAATGGTACTCATGTCGACCTATCCAAGGTATGTCAGGTTGATGATTACTAGAGGTGGTAAAATAGATGGTTTGGATTATGAGTCAAAACGGGTTCACGTCAAAATGATTCATTTAATAGTATGGCTTGAAATGTGTCGGTTTGACCAAGAAACGTTTTGGTCCATTTTTCTGTTTTTAATAAATAATCAATGCATTAATGTGATCATGGAAACGACATTATTACAGCAGTAATTTGAATCTGTAAATAAAGTGAATTAGAAGGTTCTATCCATTAATTAAACGTTTTCGGCGACTTTCAACTCTGTGTGAGTCGTTTGGCCCATTTGACCCCTTCCCTTTTCCGAGTATTTTTGGGGACTCTCAACTTGTTTGACTTGTTTGGCTCATTTGGCCCGTTCTCTTTTAGCTAAGTTTTTTGTTCTTATTTTTAAGGATTAATAATTACTAAAATCAACCCATTGATAAGTTAATGGGTTGAAATTGCCACCTATATTGGTTGCTAGTGCAGTTATTCATGTTAGAACTTTAACATAGCTTTGTCATCAACTTACTGCAGGAATTGCTTTCTGTTCAAGGCCAATTGGCTTCTGAGAGATCAAGATGCGACGATCTGGAGGTTCTTTTACTCTGTTTGTTTACTATCCTTGATTAACATTAACAATCTATATTCAAATTGTAACTTGTAGTGTGTGTCTTCTTCCTCATGGTGGCTACATAAATATTTGTTTACCCCTGCAAATTACAACTTTCATTTTGGGATGCACGTTCTATATATTTCGGCTGACTTTGAAGCTAATTTGAAGTACTTAGTTACTTACCCATTGTAGTCATAACGATTTGCTGGTCTGGTTTTTGGTCCCTATTCAATCATTAGAGGTGGAAACTTTGACCCATTTACGTAGAAACAGATTTTGATTCTGGGCCCTTTTTAGTCATCCGAAGTGTTTTCAAATGCATAAAGACCTCCTAAATAGTTTTATTTGAACAAGGTTAGATTATGTTAGTTGTAATATAGGTATTTTAAGGGTACCTTATGTAACTGTTATAGTAGTCAAACACTTATTTTGTACTACATGGGAGCTGATTACTTTCTGAACTTTGATTAAGTCTTTAATGTGGGTGCTAATGTTACAATTTATTCATTATGTTGACTACAGGCGCAGATCTTGGATCTACAGAAGAAGCTATCATCAATGCAGTCCATTGAGCAAGAGGTTCAAGCACTTCGCTCACAAAAATCAGCAATTGAGCAGGATATGGAGGATGATGAAACAGTCCAAAGGCAAGGTTCAGGTGGAGTTTGGAGGTGGATAGCCGGATAGAATGGTGATATGAAATATACCAAACAAGTTTATCATCTGAAAGACTAAATATTCCATTATTGAAGCCAAATATATTACCAATACACTGTTTTTCTATCATGCTTCCATTTATTTGAACGAGTTTTTTCGTTATGTGAACATGTAATTGTAATTTTACTTATTAAGTTTGATATCTCATCATTTTTTCCCGGGTTAAAACTCTATTCATTTGATACTATTCAATTAAATAAATAGTTCAAAAACCAAAAGGCCTTTGGACTAGCGGTATGTAGGGAAAGCTTCCAACCAATAGGTTGTGGGTTCATGTCTCACATGAAACAAAAATGTATTATAATGTGTGGTTGCATATAATAGATGGTTTAGGATATATGAATCTTTTGTCGTTCTAAAATAAATTGAATTTTTTAAAATGGATTGCCAGATGGTCTGATCGTGCTATTATAATGTTTTTCATGGATTTATTTCGATACATGTGGTTTATGTTATGTTCACTTGGATGATTCTTAGCCTGAAGGTTAATGAAGTGACCAACTCTTGTTCTTCCTCTTGGATAATTTTATGTTCTGTTTCATGCTTTGATCTGATCATTTCAGCTATGATGCAGTTTCGCATGCCCAAGACTGTACAGTACCTTTCCCTCCTACGGATCATTCAAGGTGAAGGTTTATTGATTTTTCTTGTCTTTTTTTGTTTGTTACTACATATTTAGAGTCTTCAACTTTTCAAGCAATCTTATTTAGCTTGTTCCTGCAAAACTGTGAGGGGGAAAAACATATATATGGAAAAACAACACTTGGTAAAAGTGAGTCTTGGTCTTATTAATATGTATAACAGGATACAAAAAAATAATATAGCAGATTTCAACTTTTCTAAGAACCATTGAGTACACAGGGAGTTACATAGCTAAAGTATCTGATGTTTACTTGTACATAAGCAATTCTTTTCCTTTTCGTATTCCTCCGTCACATTTCTCTGGTCTTGGTTAATGTGTATAACATGATACAATAAAATGGTAGATTTTTTTTAAACATCCCCACTTTGTGATAGATTGCATACATATTGGATCAAAATTTTGGTGGTCAAAGTTTTGACTGGACATATTGTTTGCTTTGTGCCACTAAATCCTTTCGCAATATCTTGCCTGCTGCTGACTTTGGTATTACATTTATGAATGAAACTTTTCTCACCTTCTTGAATGGAGCCACCTGAAAGATACAATCAATTACAGTCAGAAATGACTTTGCTCAAGTATAAAACGCATTAATCACTTTTAACTTTTTTATAATATACAACACATTAATCACGTACAATTTTTTTTAACAAAAAAATGACAAAAAGATGTTTGTGGTTCTACCCATCCTGACCCGTTTTGATTTGTACAAACAAGTTGCTCATTTTGACCCAAACGCACTCTAACATGTTATTCAACCTGCCCGACCTGCCAAGAAATGAAGGTGTCTGGACAAACCTGACTGGCAACAAATTGAATGACTTGGTGTTCATCAAGTTCAGATGCAGCTGCTCTCACCACATACGCCATAGGTATCTCTCCTGCCTCTTCATCTTCAAATCTACAACATTTCTTAAACTTTAAGAACTCCCAAAAACTTACGCATACAGTTTCACAGACATATACACAGACAGAAACTCACGGTATGACTGCTGCATCAAGGATTTGGGGATGGCTCAGTAGTACGGATTCCAGTTCGGCTGGAGCTACCTGCAATTATATGTCATTTCATCAAGTATGTATTTCAAACACACACACAAAAGTTCAATCTTCTTTGAGCTGCTGTACCTGATACCCGTTATGTTTTATAAGTTCTTTTATCCTATCAACGATATAGAGACACCCATCTTCATCAAAGTAACAAAGATCTCCAGTCCTCAACCACCCCTCTGAGTCAATGGTTGCAGCAGTTGCATCCTCATTTCCTAAATAACCTTTCATCACAGTCGGTGACTTTAACCATAACTCTCCTTCTCTACAAGGCGGCATAGCAATTCCGGTTTCAAATTCAACCACTTTAGCACAAAAAGTCGGTAGTAAAGTTCCCGAACCAGCATGATGAGCTTTAGCTTCTTCGTTATTAAGAAATAACGTTGCAGCCCCGCAGCTCTCGGTTAGCCCATACCCAGGTCTCAGTGCAACCCATGGAAACTTGGCTCTGAACCGATCCACCAGTTCCTTACTCAACGGCGCAGCCCCGGACCCTACTCGTCTCAAAGATGACAAGTCAAACCCACGTCCATTGTGTTTGACCAGACTCAGTATAACCGGAGGAACTGCCGGAATATTATTGACCTTATGAGTGTGTATAGCTTCTAACATGCCTTGAAAGTCGTATCTTTTCATTATAACCGTTGTAGTACCGGAAGAGAACATCCCCAAAGCAAAATACGCAAGACCATAGATATGAAACATGGGTATGAGACACAGAAAAACATCATTGATAGACGAGGTTTTCTCAACTGACCATTTTAGAATTGTCATAATAGATATGAAATTTGAGTGAGTTAGTACGACTCCTTTGCTCACTCCAGTCGTCCCAGAGGAATACAGTATTGCTGCTGTGTCTGACTGAGTTGACCGGGTTTCGGGTAACTCCATCGGTTCACAACACTCGATAAGCTCTTCTACTGAGAGTTCGTCTCCACTAGATGGTCGAGAAGTTAGAAGGGTAGGCACTTTAGTTGACACCAACTTATGGACCTCACCAGGATCCGCTATGGCTAGTTTTGCACCTGAGTCAAGAACTTGCTTGGTTATCTCTGACTTGGTGTTAAGTGGGTTAGCTGTGGTGAGCACTCCACCAACCAAAAGTACAGCCAGGCATATGGTCGGGTAAAGGACTGAATTAGGTGACAACACGAAAACAACATCGTCTTTACGAACACCAAGTCCATGGTACAACCCAGTTGTCAACGAGTAGATTGACCGTTTGAGTTGAGCATAGGTGACTTGATGACCTGTAGCCGAGTCTATAAGAGCCACCTTCGACTCTGCTTGGTCCAGTTCTGGGAACTGTGACAACACAAATGTAGCAGTGTCAAGGTTGGCTTTAGTAGGAATCTTGTTGCCATTCCCGAGTTGGATGAGCGAATGGTAGATTCCCGTCTGGGAATCATACCCGCTCTTCTTTCTTTGACTCATAACTGAAGCTTGGCCAACCGAGATATCCTCAAAAGTGTCCATGTTTCCTAGATGTCGAAAAATTCCTATGTGCCTGAAGAAACTTATAATGGTTTATTCTATGAGATAGCTGGTAATGAGTAAGTACAATGTAGGCATCTCTTTATGTGCATTGTTATCACCGGAAGCTAGGTATATCGCTGTCATTCATGGTCACCCGCCGGCTAAATTTGGAAAAAGGTGACAAATTTGAGTGTAAACTTCGTATAATGTCTAGTAATCAAAAGGGATATACTTAATAAATTGTCCATACATTCTTGTTCATGTCCGTTTGTTAAATCATGCTCCATCCCTACCAACACTACTGACAATAATGACTGTTTTTCTACTTGAAGTCATATTTGTAATCTCTTTAGATTATTTAAGTCAAATGTTGTGATACTTGCAAGATAAAATGGGCCTTTGAACAAGTTTATCATCTACTTGTCGACATTACAAAATAAAGATAACAAGTCGGTATGCTTAAATTTTAACATAAGGTAAGATATTAATGTCTCAAACATTAATTAATTAGGCTTACATCTAAGCAATCCATAAGCGAAAGACAACTACTATAAACCAGAAAGAGTATCTGTCCTTTAGTACAGAATTATAAGAATAATAATATTATATCTAGAGTAAATTCTATAAATGGTCCATGTGATTTATATTGAATTACGAAAATCGTCTTTATACTTTATTTTTTACTTTTTAGTCCAATAAGTTTACGTTTTGTTCGAAAACAGTCCCTCATCAATCTAAAATGATTAAAATACCATTTGACCATTTAGATCCTTACTATCCGAAAATGACAAGAGAAATGGTAATTTAGTAATTTTAGGTGGAGGAGGGATCATTCTCGAGCAAAACATAAACTTATTGGACTAGAAAAGTGAAAATAAAGTATAAGGATGATTTTTGTAATTCAATATAAATCACATGGACCATTTATAGAATTTACTCTTGTAATTATAATTTATATGGAAAGGTAACTGATCATTTTCTCTTATGAGACCATTGTCGCTGTCTGTAACGGTTGATTATACTAAATGTCGATGTAGACGGATAGAACTTATGAAAAATTTCAAGCAACTCATACCCGTTCTATGGTAATATAGATTCTGTTTAAAACTTGTGGCAGAAGAAGTTATTGTTTTGTGGCTCATCAGGTAACAAATATCTAAGATTTCACTTTGAACCACTTTTAGCTTGAAAACTTATTCACAACAAAAGTTGGAAGCTAAAGCCTTGAACATATCAACTTTACTTTGAAATATTTTACTACATCGAAATGCCACTATAGATTTTAAATCAGTAGGTAGATAAATTCTAACCATTTCACTATATTGAAATATATTGAAACGCTACTGTAGTTTCTAAATCAGTAGTCAGATAAAATTTAACCGTAAACTACCAAGCACTTGAATTCTATGGAGTATTTCTTAACCATCAGCCATTATGACTGGCCTTTTAGTAGTTAGCCGCATAAAATAAGATGTTCCAAAACTCGGTTGTAACCACAATCTTGAAACAAATATAATTAGCAGTTCGTTTCAGAATGTAACAGCATGACTAAAATGGTAATATTGTCCCTTTTGACTACAAGTCACAGCCTAGGCTCACGCTTTTCCTAACATGCATCAACATAGATTGAGAGGTCATGATCTTCTCAAAACACGTCATTATAGTTGAATGGGTCAGTTAATACAACGACATAGCAAAAAGGCAACATGTTGGATGTCACACAATGACTACCCAGCAAAAACATACTGTAACAGTAAATGATTCTCATGATGCATTTGTTAATGGTTTATTAGTGATTTATTTATGTAAATTACCAACAATGTATGTTTTAAACACATCGTTATATTCTATTAGACAAGTTTTGTTTCAAGTTTTCTTGCTTTAAATGTACCTTTGGGCTTTAGCACCCTCACTAACATGATTTTAACATGACTGCTAGTTTTAATTGTAAGAAACTAAACGTTTGCTCGATAATAGTATGACAATGATGCTGGTTAACAGTGTAAGTATAACAGAGACCCGCAATATGCACAGCTAAGTCTGCCGGTTCCACCTGGTCTAGCCATGAGCACCAGGAGGGAATATGGTATATATAAAAACACACCAGATGTGCACACACACATTCAGAATTGATTGGTTAAGTTGTGGCTAAAAAATCAATAGAAATGATATGAAACAGCGAAGTACTATTTCCTTCCAGTACCGCATAAGCAGTTAAACTTAAATCGGTTCCTCGGGATCTTTCTAATGTTCTTACCAAGAAATTAACAAAAAAACATTTTTCTAATGTCAGCATCATCATGCATTTAGAATGTGCTTCGATAATGATTATTTGTTAATGATGCTAAAGTAAGAGGGTGATAAACCATGAAGCATCGAGAGGTTTCTGTTGGTAATAGATAGAGTAGACCATTTGACAGTCGACCGTTCAGCTCATGTATGATCTGGGACAAACAAGACTACCGATCTTGAAACTCATAGAAAGAACCATGATCCAGAGAAATATGCAGTAAAACCAGCTTCGAGAAACAGCAGAGTTAGCCTTCCGAGACGTTAAGCCAGACGACTCATATGCAACTCCAGATTCGGAGTCATTTTGTTTGACCCCAAAAGAGAGGACGATGTCGAGATGGCCATTTTTGCCCAATGACCAGTCCAGCTTGCTCCCTGTAAAAGAAATATCTGTTATCCGGATCATGCCTGTAGTAACACGAACTGAGGTTGAAGCTTGAGAAGCAGCAGCCAGATATTTTGCAGGAAAGTCTGATGCAAATGCAGGTGGACCAGATATGTTGCCCAACATGTAACTTGCCCTCTGGAGAAACGAAAAGTCTGCATAGAACAACGTATACAATGTCTCAGAACATATAAATAGGTGCTGAAAGGGGCAGGCCAGACAAGTTGGGTAATGGGACCAAAACACTTTTTGTTCAACAAATTTAGATTACTTACAAATACTTGGGTATGTCAAAAATGATTACAGAAATTATGTTATTTCAGTCAAAATATAAAAGCTGTGTTATTTTTCCCCTTTGGAAATAATTTTTCGTCATACCCGTTCGTCTCGTTAGCGATAACACATAATTAGGATAGACCCTTTTGATAAGTAAACGGATCGAACTTTCCACCTCTAGAAAAATCAAGATTTCTACACTACCTGTTGGGAAATCTGCATCCTCTTGCTTCAAAGAAGGGGCGAGATAGTCACTTTCTCCTTCCAACAGTTGCTGGCTTACTTCACTTGTCTCGTGAGTTCCTTCCATGCTACCTGTTCCTGAATCTGGATGTTCTTGGTTTGAAGTGGAGGCAGCATTGTTACTTTCCCCTTGAAGGTTACTTAATTCCAAAACTTGATGGTCTTGTTTCGAAAGGACATAATCATTGTTCTGCACTTCAAAAAATTGCTGGCTAACATCGCTCAATTGATGAGTTTCTTCGTTTACGTTCTGATAATTCAAGGTGAAATCAAATTAGGTCAGTAAAATTATAAAACTTATGAAATTAAGAGAGAGAGAGAGAGAGAGAGAGAGAGAGAGAGAGAGAGAGAGAGAGAGAGAGAGAGAGAGAGACTGCAGTGTGATGGTGTGGTACCTCAAACGTGAGGGATGATTCAGGGAGAATATTCTCATTTCTTATTGAATCGAAGGTGTAATCCAAGGTATCCATCTCCGGATTAAGAAATGAGGTATAGTTTTCGAACATGTCAAGGCCAGGCTCTGTCTTGACATCATTTTTAAGGTCATCTGCTTCGAAGAATGAACTTCCATCAAATTGGAAGTCACCCGTGGAAGCATCAAAAAATGGTTCATCAAGCAAATAATCCACATCAAAATCTGTAGTATTGCTTGTTTCACCAATGTATTCATGCTTTACAGAAGTGGGATCCAACTCATTCTGCACAGGCAAATCAAATAACTTAGGTCCGTCTTCTTTGTCAGCCTGAGGTTGAACTTCATCCTCACCCACCAAGAAGTTTTGTGGTTCATCGATCATTTGTTTGGGTACATCAGTAATGCTGACATTATCACCCTGATGGTATTCTAATAATAGGGGACCATCTTGATCTGGCATGTCTGAGCCAAGAATCTGGGATTAACGAAACAAAAAAGAAGCTTTCATTAGAATTGTGAACAAAAAGAAAGGGATTCTGTACAAAGTCTGAAAACATGTCAACTTGTGGTGTAAACATGAACTAATTTTTCTTTGGACACGCATGGATCAAATTCCCTTTTGCAAGTAGTCCTAAATAAGTTAAAACTCATATATATATTTACTATACATTAATGAGGTTAAGAAATAAAATTCATTGGTCTCTAAGATGCAAATGAATATTGGTAAGTGGGCTCGTTGTACCATCTTTTATTAACTTATCAATACCATAATGCCTTCCGGAAAAGAAAGTATTGGTCATAAGAGCTTCTTTAAATGTGCTTTTTAGCTGTGGCATCATATGGTTAAGCAGAGTCCTAAACAGGCTCTCCCAATCCCACATGTAACAAGTGTCAAGAGCTCATTTCTTCCCCACTTATTAAAAGCTAAAGACTTACTAAGCCAAAATGGTTACCAACTGTAGCTAATCCACACTGCGCCTCAAGATACATCCAACCATTATATATGCATATAATGATCATGTTCCATCATTAAGTTGACATAAATTCAATAAAAGTAGAATATATCATAACCTTAATCAGGCAACTGAAGTAGTCTTGATGTGTACCAACTACCAAACAAAAAAAATAAACCAAGAATAGAAGAAAACATATGATGAAAAATGCTCGGACCTGCTCAAGGTCATCTGCATCTAGATAGGCATCATTATCGTCAACAAGCAACTCGTCAGCAAACTCCTGCTTGGGGACCATAACCAGCTCATCATCCTCCCATTCCTCATCAACAAATGGTGCCCCATACTGCTCACCATTCTTCGGTCCTGAACCACTTTTCCGGAAGATCCTACAAAGAACAAACGCATCCTGCCAACCCAATTAAGAAGAAATTTAGAATACAAAGCCATGTGATACTGATTTATACACACATCATATGAATGTATATTATACATAGTAAACCACATTCTCACCTGGACAACTCCAGCTTTCTCCAAATCCTGATCAATGAGTCTGTATTCATGCATAACCCAGTTCGTCCTCTCACCTTTTGGTGCCCGACCAATATGATACACCAGAGTTTTTTTCATGCCAATCAGTTGAGACCTATGGTAAACGGACCGATCTTTCCCAGTAGTCTTCCAATATCCTCTATCAGTCGCCCGATTTGTACGTGACCCGTTTCCATACTTCTTATCCAAAACACTAAAAAAGTACCATTCCAAGTCTCTAGTCTTCAGTCTAGACAAACCTGCACCTCAATATTGAACAAATAACAAAATCATTAAAACAGGTTCATCAAAATTTGCATAACCCAGATTCACCAAATTATATCATAACTTATTTAATTCAAAACATCTTTTTAAAAACGTTGACCAGAATATAACATACGTGTATATGTATACAAATAAATATTAGCTCTATCTTACAAACATTAAATAAAATTTCACAGTACTAAACTCAGATTCACATCAGTTTTATGAATATCCTCCAGATCATTGCCAAGATTCGTCACAATTTTGATTCTAAGATCATATTATATCCAAACAAACGATAATTCACATCAACAATTAAAACTACAACCGCATACATTTCATTTACATAAACCCTAACTAACACAGAAATTCAAAATAAAATAAACTGAATTGACCTGGTAGATCCCAAGGTTCGACTTTATAGACTTCGACATCTGAAATAGCGTCAATTCGAAACGGTTTACCGCAAATCTTACGCCTTAAGTAATACCGAACAAGTTCTTCATCAGTGGGATGAAATCTAAATCCAGGAGCGAGTGAAGAAGCGGTTGCTGGTGCTGCTGGTAACGAATCAACAATTACTGCCATATAATAAGTAAATCGATTTTTAGAAAGAATTTAGAGAAGATTTGAGAAATTGTTTTTAGGTTAGGGTTTCAATTTGATTCAAGGAAAGTGAAAAAGGGGGGATTTGAGTTGGTCTATATTGACGACTTTTTATATTTATTTATTTATATTTAAAATTTAAAATTATTATTATTATCTGTCAAGTTAATGATGCTTCCTAGAAGGAAAGAAAACACTTCCGTGGCACTAAACAAACCTCTTTTTGTTTTCTAATACAAATATCCAAATTTAAATCCACCTTTTAAATTCCTTAATTTAATGAGTATCAAATAATCAAATAATATGACTCTAAAAAATCAAATCTTGTATTTTCTAAGTAATGTATATGTATTGGGTTAGTCATTTTTACATTATTTACCATTCAACATGTTTTAGTTCATTGTGAACTTGTGTTTCAATTATCTATGTATTTGATGAACTCGTATAAGTTAGCAAAAAACTACAAATTATAAAGTATTTAAGAAAAATTGAAAAAAACTGTCTTGTTTCTTTTAATAGAAAGGATGTTTCGTTTACACTCTATTCTCGAGTTTAAAAGTGAGTGGAAAAGAGATTGGGGGAAACATTCCCTTGGAGATGAGTAGAAGTCTTCAAACTCTTTCCACTAGCTTCGACAAAAATTATAATTAATGAAGTTATGTAAAAATTAGGAAGAGACTTCCAGAACAAAATAAAAGGTTATCTTTGAAACATGTCTCGAGCCAAAACAAAGTGAGAACTTTATACAAGACCATGGTAGATACTATTGAGATCATTAGCTAAACAAACGTTCTCAAGGTTAAGAACGACAACCAAATTACTTAATCCGGGTTTATTGGTAGTACGATACTACTACTTAGCTGAGTCCAATTTCATAGGATTTAATAATATAAGTAAACAAGGTAACATGTTTTTGGGTAAATACAAAATATTACAGATTTGTAATATAAAAGAGTGAAACATACGACTAGTTATGTCATGTGCCAAAAAAATGCGCATTTCATCTATGTTTCTGTTTGGGTTGGCCCATCTCCCTCATGTAGTTCATTTTTAGTTGTTTGTTTTTTAGATGATTAAATTATTGTGAGATTGATTTGTTGTCTGTAATATAAGTGGATGATGCTAACCAATCAAGATAGTAACCAGTAATCAACGTTATTAGAGTCCTTCCAACCGTGACAGAAACCAACGGGTCACGTCAACGTCATGTCAGTGTCACGTCAGTTTTTTTCAAAACCGACTGAAATTGACGGACCCATGCCATCAGTGGCACCGTCACTTTAATTTTTAGGTCTCACATTTACCAATTTACCTTTATTTATATACACACGCGAAAAAAATAAAAATAAAAAAACTGACCAAACGTCGAATAACCGACGGACCGAACTGACGGACCAGTGTCATCAGTGTCGGCTCCGTCGGTTGGAATCGACGAAGAATTGACTATAGCGTTGGGAGACGCGTTATTATTATTAAGATAAAATAGTGGATGAATAACTTTAAATATGTAACATCCGGTTATAATTATTTAAACAAACAAACAAATTAAAAGAACCCAAAAATATATCTGCATGGGTATTCGTCCTTAATAATAATATAATAATAATATAGTTTATGATTATAATAACACAATAATAATAATTATTATATACACGTTATTACTCTTTGAATTTTGATACAATGTTAGACTTCCAAGGAATCGTGATATGAGTTTGTGACGGGTTCAACAAATACGGAGTATTAAATACCGTTGAAAGGTGTGTTCGTTAGCACAAGACCACTATTTCATTATTTTATATTTTATTTAATTACATAATTAAAAAATATGTATTTTTATTTAATACCAACTTAGGAATTGACGGAGAATAAAGTTGGGCAACCTTCATTATATGACTTTTGGTATCATATTATTTCTTAAATTAAATTGGGAAAATGAAAAAAAAATTATTTTTCCAATGATTACATTTTTTTATACAAAATTAAGATTATTTATTTATTCATCAAATCAAAAGGGGCTGCTGAATTTAATATTATGTCAATGATGGTTTTCGTTCTATTTTCTAACTCGTAATTTTAATTGGTTAAGTGCATTAATGGTTAATCTCTTTTTAGTTTTTAGGATAACAGCTTCAAACGCAACTTATTTATTGACCACGTGGTAGCTGGGAAATAAAATGTTCTCCGTTGCGTTAAGATGCCGGTAGTTGATTATTATTATTATTATTATTGTTATTATATTATTATTATTTAGAAATACAATACAGATTTTATTTCTTTCGCATAGGAATTTGACTTTCGCTAGAAATCTAGAATGTTCTCTTCCTCTCTCTCGCTCTAGGAAGAACGCGTATGTTATATGGTCACCATATCTAGAAGTATTTTCAATCATGAATTTCGTCATCTTACACAATAATATTTGTATTAACCTTTTCACACAATATCCCCAAAAATCGAATAATATGAAAATAGTATAGGAACCTTTAAATCCGGTAATGTGAAAAAATATACTGAAAATATATGTTAGAAATCAATATTTTGGTAAAAATATATAATTAAAAATGTGTTAAGCAATCACTGTGAATGATATCATTTTTTCAATGCAAACGTCTTTGTAGAGTCGAGAAAATGAGGACTTTGTTGACTACTCCCTATGTATTAGGTTCGATCTTAATACATAGGTAAGAGTATATGAGGCACGACTTTTAGGTAAGGGTCGAATAGAATCCAAAGGGTTCGGGACTACTCTTAAAATAGCTTAATTTATAAAAAATTAAAAACGTGTCTTAGTCATTTATTTATCAACATATTATCTTAAATTAATATTTGTATCATAACTCCTCAATAATATACATTTTTAGGAAAATATATACTGTAGAACTTTTGCAAGGATTTCATTTTTTTTTTTTTTAATCTTTTGTTACCCCCATTAAAATTAAAAAAATGTGCCATGCTACGTTGGTGTCTGCGAATGCTAGAATTCAGTAACCGGCACTGTGATTCCTAAAATTGGAACCAATGTAAGTTCTACTTTCTAAATTTTCCCAACTTCCAAGTTTCAAAGGACAAATACTCAAATGGAAATATCTAGTTGTGAAAATATCTAGTTCACAACTAAACCAGACCAAAAGCTAGAGTCGGTGGTAGGCCTGTAAACGAACCGAACGAACACAAACGAAACATGTTTGTGGTTCGTTCATTAAGGTTTTATCGAACATACGAACGAATACGAACGGATTTTGTTGTTCATGTGCGTTCATTAAGAAAATTTGTTTGTTCATGAACGCAAACGAACAAATACATAGTTTAAGGCATTAGTTCGTAATACCTTGAACAAACCCCAATAAACACAAATATATATATATATATATATATATATATATATATATATATATATATATATATATAACTTGAAACATTGCAATCCATATTCAACATTATAAAACGACCACAATATGACACTTAATTTTAACATATTAACAAGTTTTATAAGACATTGAAGTGGAAGAAAAATGTGATGAGAGAGAGAAATATGAAAGAATTTAATGTTAAGGGTAAAATATCTAAATATTTAATATTATTATATTGAGAGTTATATTTAAAATTTGGATGAGATTAATAAAAGATATACAATATGTATTAATTTAATTAAACTTCTAGTTAACAAACGAACATGTTATCGAACGTTCATGAACGTAAATGAACGAACGAAACCTATGTTCATGTTCGTTCATATAATTAGACGAACGTAAAATTTTGTTCATGTTTGTTCATTTAATGAAACGAACGAACATAAACGAGCTTCCCGCCGAACGGTTCGCGAATTGTTCGCTGAACGTTCGGTTCGCTTACAGAACTAGTCGGTGGTGTAACCCACTTACCTGTAAATAGGTTGATTTCATGATTTGGATTGTGCGTCAAATAGGTAGACTAGAAAAATACAGGTCAAACTGATCAAAAGTCGCATAAAATGCAACTTCCATAGGTAATGCTCTTTGATACTACTTATTTAAAGAAAAGTTGTATGGACACGCTAGCGGATCCATACAAAACGACTCACTTCAACCATTACACAAACATCCCAGCCTCCCATTTTACCACCTATACGCAGACACCAGAATAAGTTTACCCAAAAAGATCTGAAATTGTTTGGTACTTGAAAATATTGTGCAGTCAATTATGCAGAACCAAAATTAAAAAAAAAAAAAAGCATCAAAATGGAGCAATGAAACTATAGGTTTAAGACCAAATATACGAGCAAGATGACTATGGCCAAGAACCAAGCTTTATTTAATTAAACTCAGACAGTCTAACATTTGTCTAAAAAACAGGGTACATGTGCACAAACAAACTAGGCCTCTTTAGCAGCCCTTGTTCCCAAGAGCCAAAAAAACTACAGAATCTAGGTTGCATTATTTGACATGAAATTACCTACCGCCCCTTTTGAAGCCATCGTTCTCCTTGGTCAAGACCTCAATTTGGGACTGAAGAATGTTGATCATCGCTTGGGCACGCATCACTTCAATCTTCAAAGTCTCTCTTTCCATTGAAACATTAAGGATCTCGTTTTCCAAATTGTTTATAAACTTTAGGTATCCAGGAGGCACGGATTTTTCAAGTGTAGCAGCATCAAATGAGGGTTGACTGGCAGATGGTTGACTTTTATTTGCTTCCAGAGACTGCAGCAGAGGGAACTCCATGAGTGCAGACGAGGTCCTTAGGTCTTGGTCTTGACTCGTGGTCGAGTCTTCTGAACCGTTCCCATTGCTGCCGTTGGTGTTTGGATCACTGTGTTTTGATCTTTTAGTGTCAAAGAGTGAGAAGGTCTCTAGCTCGGGTCCATGGTCGACAACACAATCTTCGGACCTTTCCCTTTTGCAGACAAATGGGATGATTTGATGATCCACCACTGGCTCGCTTTGCAATGGGATCACGTGGGCAGCAGCTTCCTGCGAAAAAGAGTTTGGTATCATCAAAAGAGAATAATTTGTTTTGATTTGAATGTGCAAGGGTATGCTGGTCATTTGACTAATAGTCCATTAAAACAACCAAATTTGTCATGATACTATAGCATCTCTCATAACTCTAAAATTCCATAATTGATCAACACAGATTCCGAAACTTCACCTAACTGTTTCAGTGTGCCTAGAATTTTCATCATCTTCCATGAATTCCACCATTGCAAACCCTAAATGAGAAAAGGGATTCCTAACAGCAAAATAATCACATTCGATTCAATGACTAATATGTTGAAAAAGAAACAAATTTTTAACCTTGATATATATAAGTGAATGAGAATCCTGTGGATTTGATTCCTATGTAAGAAAGTAAATCACTTTTTAGTCAAGAAAGCAGAAAGGCATACACAGAGAAACAATTCACCTCCCACTATATAAGACCCTTTTACTAATATAGAGCCACAATATCAAGAATGCTTACGAGCTACGTTGATAAAAATAATAGTTCTTACGATCTATAAATTAAGATGGTGACACAGTACAGAGACACTTTTCCTATTTATCTGTATGAAAAAGGGAAGGAAAGGAAACACACATACATACACACACACATACAAGAGAACAACGGAAATAGCTAAATATGGAACATAAATATTTTCAATTTTAGGTCAAAAACAACAGTATAGTATAAACGCACTTACGCCTGAATGATGAATATATGTATAATAACTACAGATAGAAACACATGATAATACCTGCACAATGTCATTTCCTTGAGCTTTATACTCATCACCAGGGGTCATATCATCCTCCGTCTCTCCACCAGGAACCAAAAGTTTTGCGTCGTCTTCCCATTCCTCCTCAAGAAATGGTGCATAACGGTCACCATTAGGCGGCCCTAAACCACTCTTTTGAAAAATTCTGCAGAGCACAAACGTATCCTTTCCCCCACACACAAAACAAGAAAACAAATTACTTTCAATTCAAGTTTCCAAGAACACAAATACACAGTAATTACGTTTCCCTGATTTAAAGTTCACACCTGCGCTACGCCAGCTCTCACCAATTCTTGATCCACAAGTCTATACTCATGCATTACCCAATTAGTACGTTTCCCATCTGGGGCTCGTCCACTATGAAACACCAATGTTTTCTTCATCCCTATCATTTCAGACTTATGGCGTACGGCTCGGTCCTTTCCGGTTGCCTTCCAATACCCGTTACCAGTAGCACGGTTCAAACGAGAACCGTTTCCATATTTCCTATCTACAGGACTAAAGAAATACCATTCAAGGTCTCTCGTCTTCAAATTTGAATAATCTAACAATTTATAAATAATATTATGTTAGAAATCTCAAGCTTAACATGAATTTCACAGAGTAAGAGTCTTGATTTTAACCTTCACATCTCTTTCCCTAAATATTCATGCATGTATATACATATACATAGAAGATAAATACGAGCGACTGGTCCCAACTCGATCAAGCTTGAGCTTGAGCTCGATTTGCTCAATGAAAGCTATATTCGTTTGCAGACCTATGTGTTATATGTTATATGATCCGTTCACATGTGAAGGATCAAATCATATGCGAATCAAAAAGTTTGTCCCTTTTAACTTCTTTTTTTAATCTTCATTTGAACCTCTGATATAGTCATCTTGGTTCTCAACCTTTCACATATAAATCAACACATATAAATTTATAATTTCCACAGTCAACGGTTTATAACTTCTCATTTGAACCTTCCCATTCATACACATACATATATAATAAGTCCCCCTAACACATCAACAGCATAACCTGGTTACTACTTACTACAATTTGGGGAAACTAGAACATCATAAAGAAAACAAAATAAATCAATTAATTAAATAATACATAAATGAATTCATAACAATACCAGCAAGTTCCCAGGGTTCTGATTTGTAAACATCAATTTCAGAAACAGCTTCAATTCGAAACGGCTTACCACAAGCCTTACGCCTTAAATAATACCTAACAAGTTCCTCATCCGTCGGGTGAAACCGGAATCCAGGTGCTAAAGACGTCGGCGGTGGCGATTGTGGTGCTGCCGGCGCCGGCACCGTCGCCGGCGGTCCTACAATCATCAATTCATGACTCATTTCCTTTTATTTTTGTAACACAAATTAAACACGTGTGTGTGTATCAATTTCTGATCTTTTTAACTAAAAAAAAAACAGAAAAATTTGATATTAATCAAGATTAATTAGGATTGTAGGTGAAGCAAGTGAAGTAGAGGATGAAGAAGAATACACATACACATGATTATGAAAAGGAAGATGAAAATAAAAATGGATGCTTGCTTGACACGGAAATCGAAAAACGTAAAAGAGAAAGAGAAAAGCAAGTTTTATATGAGTGAATCTGTTTCCTTTGGTTGGGGGTTTTAGATGGATAACTTTGTTTTTCAGAAATGGATTTATTAAATTTAGTTAAAAATTGCTTTCAGGACTTGTACATACAGCAATGAAATGTGTAACATGGTTGTATGTCTTGGAATTTTAAGTTTGGATGAATGGGTTGAGGGTGAACTGGTGTAGTAAATAGTGCTTGAAGATATTTTATAGTATTACATAATGTCATTGTTATATTTTGGGTTGTTGAGAAAGTAATTTTTGTTTTGTTTTCTATATTATTGAATGAATATTAAAGTTTTATACTTTTATTAAATGATCGAATATATTTCTTGAATTGTGTCTATGAGATTATATACTATATATTATATATATATTTCATTATTACACTATTTCATGATTTAATATCTAAAAATATGATTTTTGTTTATTTTAAAAAGTTAGTAAAAATAGTAATTCGGAGGTTACCCCCAATCCCCATAATATATTTTAATGGTACGTGTCCACTTCACCTGCAAAGACCATCAATACCGGACAAATCACATGTCTACAAATCAACCATATATGTTGAGGTATGAATTTGAATCCTTGACATGTCGATCACACATGTAGCGTTTGGATATTTGCAATGACGTACCACTTGGACAATTCCCAATTGTTTAAAAAGTTGGTAAAGGGATACATGAACTTATCTTACAATAAATTAGTATTTCCATAGATGGTGAAAAGTTTGGGTACTTAGACGGCTTTAGATGGTAGAACCAAATAAATATTTAATATCATGTCATGATTCAATTGGTTTCTAGTGAACATTTTGGAAAATAAAAGTTGCCAAATAATATCACAAGTTTTATTGATTTTTCTACAAAAATATTTACAGTAAGGTAACATTATTGTAATGGTGTGTATATCAGTTGAAAATTGGTGATAATTTTTATCAAAAATAGTACAATGTCTCGTTCTTGAGTGAGTCATGTATATCCCTCACATTATGAATAAACAGTTAATTGTGTATCGGTTTGAGTTATCGGTTATCGATAAAAAGCTAACAATATTGAAGATTAAATGGTTTATGCAATCGTGAAAAATTTTAAGTGACTTAATTAAAACAATAATGATTGATTTATGAACCACACTAAATTCATGAGCAAACTATGACCACATGAAAGTAGTTGATCCTTGTGGAGTTAACTAGGGATCATGTGAGGCAGTTTCGTGTATTACAAGTTGTTCTATTTATACGAAAAGGTTAGATTTATTAGTTTTGGTAATTAGTCCAAAATTCCAATGTATACTTCTATTACAAGCAAAGTCGAATTATGCTTTTATTACATGATAGCAGGATGAAAAGATAATTATTACATAAATTTTTATGTTGTGTTTTGGTTATGTGGCAAAACACTTTCTTGTAATTTAATCAAAACAACACTTTCAATTAAGTTCCACCCCTTCATAAGACCTAAAAAGTAAAAAACTTAATTTTATATGGTCATTTTTATGGATGTAAACATCAAAGTACATAACGTGTAAAATAACAATATTAGGTTTTATATATCCAAACGCACAAAGCACTATCAATGCAACTCTAACCATTTTTTAAATAATTATATATTAAAAACAAATAGATATAAGTTGCCACTAACAATAAAAGACTAAACAAAAGGAGGGTATGTTTTGCACAAGAATTTTGAAAGGTTGTACTTCTAATTTTTAACAGTCTCGATCCCTTTTAAATGAATAATATTTTTTTGGCAATAAATACATAATAGAGATTATTGAAAAAATAATCCATATAATCTTTTGTCTTTTTAAGGGTGTGTTTGGTACAATCATTTTAAGGGATTCTAGGGAACTGAGCTTCTAGTTTTTACAATCTCAATCCATTCATTTTCGTTTGGCAACAAAATTATTAGGGTAGAGATTATTGGAAAAAGAATATTCGAAAATCCTATTTTAGAGAAACTTTTTTAAATAGTTTGAAAAAAAATCTTCAACTTCAACTCCAGCTATAATCTTCAACTTTATCTAGTTGCTACCAAACATACCCTAAGTAGTTTATGAAAAAAAAAAGAATTTCACTCATCAGTTTCAGTTACAATCTCCATCTCAAACTAATTGTGGTCAAATACTCATAAATTATGATTATAATAGGCTAAAATTATTGTCAAATACCATGAAAAAAGAGAGATAAATGCTAATTCATATATATTCAGACGATTAATTAATAAAGAATGCATGCATTGTGGTTTACTTAAAATGATATTCACTACGTAGCGTTTTGGAGTACAAGTAAAGCAAACCTCTTGCCCATCGTTCAAGAAACCACTTGATGTTGATACCAAGATCCACCCTCATAATTTATCCAATCTTCAATGTCTCATTTTTGTTTAAGTCAACAAAATTATACGAGTACTTATTTTCTTTGAATACTTATCATCCAATGTCATAATTTATCCAATCTTCAATACTTATTATCCTCATAATATGCTATATTTTTTCTATTTTTTTAATCGAAAACACTCATAAGATACTGACAAAGTACAAATCAAAATCGAAGTTTTGTTATATGAATCGATGATAGTAATATGTTCCATAATAGTTAATCGAGAATGGTAGTGTAGTCGTTCGACTTTTCTAAATGCTCAAAAACATAACATGTAGTGGTGTATAAAGTGATCAAACTCTACGTCATCAATAAAACAATAAAAGTGTAAAAGTTGTAATTAGAATACATTTGAAATTGTTATTAAATAATATAATACGGATTTTATACTATAAAACTCTCGAGAAATATAAAAGAAAAAATCATATTCACGTATAGTAATTTACAAATTTACTTCAAGTATGAATCAATTTATCTAAACTAAAATTGAAATCACTTACTTTAAGTTAACCCAAAAATAAATCTTTTATACTCGACTATTGTTATTATTAATCAAAAATAGTTTATATCAAAATACTTCACTCTATAATCATATCATATGTAAAATTATTTGATATAGTTTATAAATTCCCTTTTTACTTTAACCAAACACCACCTAAAGAGTATAGAGACCTCGTTGCCGTCCTGGATTAAGGGGTCAATGAAGCGAATGAAAATGATTCCCATTGGACCTGTTTGGTTCATGGGCAGTGAATAAAAAAATCCTAACTAAAACCCTGACCTCAAAAACCCTAACATCACCGAACTCACTCTCGTTGTCATCAACTCGTCTTCAAGCATCGCTAATTTGCCGGAAATTATCAAATTCAACATCTCAGAATCTAATTCGTCAAGTCTCAAAACCTTAGGTCAATGCTTTGTCCTCAATATTTTGTTAATTTTCATTTAATTTCACCATACCTAAGCACGTAACCTAATGGAACATACTGGATATATAGATACTAATGAGCATCAATCAAAACGTTGTAACAACAGAATTGGGGGAAATGATTGTTGGTTGAATTGAACATATGTGTATAGTAATTTAAGTATTTGATTTGATGATGAAGTTCGCTTAGTTAATTTCATGGTATTCTATCAGTAGTTCTTCGTTTTCTTTTGATTACGTAAACAGAAATGAAAGCAAGTCTCTAAATTTGTTTGAATTGCGATTGTTTTGAATGTAAGTCCATAATAAATTTACTAATTGTTTAACTTACGAGGGCTATATTGTTTGTTAATCATGCTGGACTCTACGAATATGGTCGTGTTGCTAGCTGCTCTCCTTAGCGGGCCACTTAGTCTTTATGAACATTGCCTTTCGGAAAACTTTGTCAAAATTTTAATCAGAGTCGACACATTTCATTTGGCTACGGTTCCATGCTAAACTAGAACACACAAGTTGTTAATATATATTTTTGTTTATGTTTTAACGGGTCATGATGTTTCTGCTGTTGGTAAAGACATAGATGGCTAGATGGGATGAGATATTGTCCCTCCCTGTACAAAATCCTCCAACTTTGGAGTTCTCGGCAAGTGATATTGTGTGGTCTAAAGTAGAAGGTCATCGTGACAATATGGACAGACTTGCTCTAGTTCCCTTTGCTCGAGTTGACGACTTTGTTCGTGGTGAATCTAACAACAAAGATTGCCCCACAAGATTTCATGTCGAAGCTAGGAGACGTCGCACTCCCAAGACGCCTTACAAGCCCAAAGTTGATGGCATTCTTGAATATATTTTGTAAGTTTTCACTCATTAAAAAAACTTGTGATACAGAGCAATTTTTTTATTTTTTATTTATTTGCAAATTGTTTCGACTTAAAAATGAGGCCTAATGATGGTTTTTGTAGGTATTGGTGTTCATTTGGTCCAGATGACCATAGAAAAGGAGGTGTGGTTAGACCTAGTAGGAGTAATTATGTACCAAAGAAGAAAACTGCTGGTAGACCTAATACAAAAAGAGGGTGCACCTGCCACTTCATAGTTAAACGTTTAATAGCGGAGCCATCAGTGGCACTTGTGATCTATAACCAAGATAAACACGTGGATAAAAAGGGATTGCCATGTCACGGTCCACAAGACAAAAAGTCTGTTGGAACACGTGCCATGTATGCACCTTTTATCTCGGAAGATCTACGCTTACGTGTCTTGTCTCTGTTACATGTTGGAATTCCTGTTGAAACCATTATGCAAAGACACAACGAATCGGTAGAGAAGCAAGGAGGTCCTAGCAATAGAGATGACCTTTTAACCCATAGGTATGTGAGGATACAAGAGAGGAATATTCGGCGGTCAAGTTATCAACTTGATGAAGATGATGATGTCAGCATCAGATTATGGGTCGAGAGCCATCAGAGTCACGTGTTTTTTTATGAGGATTTCTCTGATACTGATCCCTTTTTGTTGGGTATTCAAACAGAATGGCAGTTGCAGCAAATGATCCGTTTTGGCAATGGACGCCTACTTGCATTAGATTCAAGGTTTGGTACCAATAAACTAAAGGTATGTATGTGTACCTTTATGTCAATAGGTGGAAAAGGGGTTAGTTGGGGAGGGTGGGTAACAGGTAACATAGGTGCGGATCCGAAGGGATAATTTTAAAGCAACACTTTGTTCAATTCCGTTAAAATTGTATACATAAAGTTGATGTATTAAATAAGATTTTATAACTGTATTCATAAAATAATAGTTTAACTTTTAAATATATTGATTTATAAGGTCGTAAGCATTTGTGTATATGCTTTACTAGTGGTGCTTTTAATAAAAATGAGATTGATGTTACAAACTTATTGCAGTGGCCAATCCAAAGTCTCGTTGTTTTCAACTCAGACAACAAAGCGATTCCAGTAGCATGGATAATAGCGCCAAGTTTCTTAAGATCTGAGGATACACATAAATGGATGAGGGCTCTTTTTAATAGAGTTTGCACTAAAGATCCGACATGGAAATTGGCCGGGTTTATAGTCGATGATCCTTTATCCGATACCACCACTATCAGGTTTGTTCATGATTATAACCCCTCTAGTAAGACCTATAGATAGTCCAATATCGAACAATGATAGTAATTTGAGGTGACAAGATGGGCAGGTCGGACGGGTTGTGTAAAGTTTGTGGAGTTATATATTAATTTTATTAGCATGAAGGTTTTGAACACTTCAATTAACTAAACATGTAGACAACGGGTAACAGTTTGTTGAGTTATATATTGATTTTATTAACAAGCATGTTGCATTTGATCCGTGTGTTATCAGGGAAGTGTTCCAGTGCTCTGTATTGATTTGCTTTTGGCGGGTTCGTCATGCATGGCATAATAACTTAATGAAAAGATGTTCAAATATGGAGACTCGAGCAAAATTATTAAAATCACTTGGTCAAATTGTTAAAGACATCTGTAAAGGGTGCGGAACAATTGAATCATTCGATACCTTCATGGAAGATTTTGTAGAATGCAGAGATTTCATGGATTACTTCAAGGCTATTTGGTATCCTAGAATTGGTTAGTGAGAATTAGTAGTTTTTTTTTTTTAATAGAGGTGGCAAGATGCACGGGTTAGCTAAGAGGAACTTTTTTGCATGGGTCAGGTGTACCTAAAATACTTTCTGTTTGAAAGTTACTTTTCTAATAACTACCAAGTAGTATGTCGAATATGGAAAAAAAAAAAGAAATTCTATGACATCAAGTAAACTTACTTTTGATGTTTTATGCACTAAAAGTACACTTTGTGTTACTTTCGACCCATTTGACTCGTTTTCTTGGAAGCTAAATTTTTTTTCTATCCATTTGATGACCTACTTGAGACTGCCTCCTATAGTTTATGACTTCTTTTTTCCCACCAGGGTATTGGATTACTGCTTTAAAAACCCTGCCACTTGCTAGCCAGGAGAGTTCAGCAGCTCTCGAGTTCTATCACAGCCAGCTAAAGATGAGGTTGCTAAACGAGAGTGACTATAACATCTATCAACGATCTGATTGGTTAGTCAATAAGCTGGACACTAAAATACAAGCCTACTTTTGGCTTGACGAGTACGAGGGAAAAGATGATTTTTCACGTTACTGGAAAGATGAGTGGACAAGTGGTTTAACCGCTTGGCGGAATTCAAAAACAATCCCGGACACTGATATTATCACAGAAGGTGAAATTGTTAAAGTTATTGACCAAATAAATCGAGATTCAGCTCATGTTATATGGAACCCGGGGTCAGAATATGCAATTTGCAGCTGCGATTGGGGAGAAAAGGGTAACCTGTGTGAGCATGTTTGTAAGGTTATTCAATATTTCCGCAAAAAAGGTTCAGTCTTGCCGTCTCTTAGCCTGCTACAATATAATAAAGGTTTGATCAATATGCTAAAATGCCCGCCTCCTAATTCTCTTATACGTGACCATGCTGTTTCTCTTGCTGTTTGGGTTAATGAACAACTTAGTGAACAATTTGAGAAAAGTAACCAACACGGTGGTGACTCGGGTGGGAGAGACAAGATGGTAAATTCATGCAATAGGATGGAAGTCGACACAGAATTATGTTAAAGTGTTCTGTATCTTTTGATAATTTTTTTTGTCGCTCGTTACTGAGTACTGAGTTGCTGACATAATAGACTTGTTGACGGAAGTTGTAATGACCGGATTGTATATGTTGGATGAGTAATTATAAGTTACCCGATACATTGTTCATAAACTCTTGTTCGATAACGTTTTTAAGTGATGCTTATTCGCCTTCCAAAGTATCCAACGGTCAGAATCCCTACAAGTAAGTTATATTTTGCGAAATTAATGATTTGCAACATCATACTCGAATGATGGCTTTGACCGAAATCAAGTGTGTCGAATTTTAGTTAATGTAATGTTGTATTCAGGACGGGCAATGATATTTCCACCATCCAAAATGATAGATCCACCATTACGTACAACTATTTATGCATATATTACAACTGCCCGTTCAGGACACATCTATATTATTAAAAATATAATGTGTCAGTAATTTTTCTTATTTTTTTTATAAATACTTGAACTATTGAAAACATTGGAACAATCCAGATTGGGACCAGTTTCGACTCCACAATTAAGTGGGCGACTAATCCATGGGATCAAGTTCATCGTCACACAAAAATTTGACGTAAGTAATACTCTTTAAAGAAAATTGACATACCCCTCTATTTGAATCTTAGCCTACACAAATGTCAGAAGAATTGTACTCCTTTCCAAAGGACTAGTTGTAACCAACACGAGGGTTTGATATATGACTAATCATCCTTGGTTTGGTCAACCCGGCTAGGACCGGACTCTGTGCACCTCAATCAAACAAAAATTTCTTGTGAAAATGCCAAACTTATAAATAGACAATAGACAAAGTCAATCAGTGTACATGAACGGGCATATGCATACACATCACGAGGTAAAGGACAAAGGAACAAAATAAGTAGAAGCATAAAAGTCCAGCAATCAAAAACAAGTATTCATTGCTTTTACTTTGTATTCTCCAAATCCAAACTTTGTGTTCATGTTACACTATGAAATTCTCACCACATTTCTACTTATTTGTCCATATTATTTCACAAACATTATAATATATGATCATTGTCTAAACGTCTCAAAAATCACACACATAATTACCTATGATATGGCTGTTGTAGGTGATCCGTCGTGGCTAATATTCTCCTTTACTTTCGTGACATTACTAGTGTTGGTCAACGCCGATGACATTTTTCTAGAGTGGCAAGTAAACCTTGACACTACAATCAAACCTGTTTCAGTTGATCAGCCGGTATGATGACTTAACTATTTCTTTTGTATTTTATAATATGTCCTTAATGATCTCTAAAAACAAAGCTTAATTTCTTTTTTGATCATAGGTTATAACAATCAATGGGATGTTTCCTGGACCTCTTATCAATGCAACCACCAATGATGCTATACATGTTAATGTATTCAATAACATGGACGAACCTCTATTGATCACCTGGTCAGTTTCTTGCATTTTTAAATGTGACGATTTAAAATAAAATAAAAATAAAGATAAAGTACGATGAGTTATGGGCCTATGGGCTTGTAAAAGGGTAGGATATTGACTAATATTGACCCTTATGGTAGCCATATATATAGGCCCATGAATGCATTTGGGTCAACCCATATAATAAAATGGATTTTAACAAAATTTTCAGGAATGGCATACAACAAAGACTAAACTCATGGCAAGATGGAGTATCGGGTACAAATTGTCCGATCCATCCCGGTTTCAATTGGACTTATGTTTTCATTGTAAAAGACCAAATTGGCACTTTCTCTTACTTTCCTTCCATCAACTTCCACAAAGCTGGAGGAGCTTTTGGCCCGATCCGAGTCAACAATCGGGTCGTGATCCCGACCCCATTTCCTAAGCCATATGGCGAGTTTGATCTTCTTATTGGAGATTGGTATGAAAAGAGTTTTAAGGTAAAACATTACCAACATTATTTACTTTGATCGTACGTAGACTTGTAATAATTCTTGAATCTTGATATAAAAAACTGGTTCAAGTAAACTTTGCTATTTTTCAGATATCATAATCTTCCAATCATATATGCAAAACATTGGTTAATTTTTCCACACCATTTTTTTTATTGGTAAAATTTTTTAGGACATTCGGTCTCGTTTGAACAAGTCAGATCTTGACCAGCGTCCGAAGGCAATGCTCATGAATGGACAAAGTCGTTATCCGCAAACAAATCAAACCATCGTTGTTGAACAAGGTAAATTACCCTAAAAGTATTGGCTAGTTGGTTAATCTGGCACAAGTCTCCTAAAATGTAACCTTGAGTCCAACTACACTTGATTATTAACTTTTGTGATCATATAGGTGAAACATATTTAATAAGGATATCAAACGTTGGAACAGAATTGAGTATCAATTTCAGGATTCAAAATCATCTAATGTTACTAGTTGAGACTGAGGGCTCATATACGAGCCAAATAGTGTTAGATTCACTTGATATACATGTGGGTCAATCTTACTCGGTTTTGGTAACAACTAACCAAGAAGAGGCTGACTATTACATGGTGGCGAGCCCAAAACTAGTTGATGCACCCGAATCTAGCAACCTTGTAGGTGTTGGTGTGTTACATTATGACGACTCTACTAAACCTGTCAGTGGCCCATTACCAGCTGGGCCCGACCCATTTGACCTTAACTTTTCAATTAATCAAGCCAGGTCAATCAGGTAAATGATTACAAGAAAACATTCTCTGATGGAAAATATCATGATACCATTAAAAACTGACTTAAAACGGCTAAAATGTAGGTGGAATTTGACTGCAGGGGCAGCAAGGCCAAACCCACAAGGAACATTTAACGTGTCGAATGTCACATTATCCCAAACGTTTATTCTCCAAGGGTCCTTAGCTGACATCAATCGTTCTGCTCGTTCTACTGTAAATAATGTGTCATATAGTGTTCCCAACACGGCTTTGAAATTAGCTGATTACTATAACAATGGAACGGGTACTTACCAACTTGATGCATACTCCTCCAATTCATCCAATCCCATTGCTATTGATGGTACATTTGTCCTTTCCGGCACTCATAACGGATGGCTTGAAATTGTGTTCAAGAACAAGTTGCAAGTTATCGATACCTGGCATTTGGACGGCTTTGGATTCTACGTTGTAGGGTAAGGAGATTTAATTTGTCTATCTATTTTTGTATAAGTATTCATGTATTAGACGATAATATTTATTCAAAATTTTGATTTACAGGTTTGGCGTTGGAAGTTGGACTTCTGACATGCGGTCAATGTACAATCTCTATGATCCAGTTGTCCGTTCAACAGTTCAGGTGATCACACTAGAAAACATGTTATTAGTTCTAAGAGCATCAATATTGCATATATCTCTGTACAGTTTAATGGACTGACATATCAGCATTAATCAGTAGTACTAATGAAATTATGATGGACAGGTTTATCCAGGAGGATGGACCGCGATTTATGCATACCTAGACAATCCTGGAATGTGGAACTTACGTTCCCAAGTGTTGAAAAATTGGTACTTGGGCCAAGAGCTTTATATTCGGGTCTATGATCCTGACCCAAATCCTGCTAAAGAACGGCAACCACCATCCAACCTTCTCTATTGTGGTTCGTTTGACTATTCATTGTCCTTTTTGTTTCAACGTGCCTTTGTGATTGCGGGAAAGATTACTGATTATTTACTTTCGTGCTTTTAGGATCCGTTATTCCTCCATCGCCTCCACCTGCACCAAAGCCAAATCCGGTGCCACCAAAGTCTCATGCAACAACATTATCGACAAACTGGTAACTTGTATTGTTTAATTTTATCTAGAATTTATGACATGACATATATTATTATGTTTTATTTTGTCGTCTAAACTTAACTTAACGCATCTTTTTCCCCTTTATGTGGCTACAGGTTTTATCTTCTCCTGATCTTCATTTTTGTCAATGGGCTTGAGCCGTGAGGTTAAATAAAGATGCGGGTCGGGTAGAATTTGTAAAATATATCTTTTGATTTTTATTTATTTTTACAGAAAGTTTTGAGTTAATTACTACACATTTCTTTGAGGAATTAATGAATTATTAATTGATTGATGATTATTATAATAATGATGATGATAATATGGTAGCCATTTTTTTTTCTTTTTCCAAGAACAGAGATAGCCTTTTTATATATTTTTATTATTATTATTATTATTATTATTATTATTATTATATTATATCTTTTTAAAGCTAAAACAGTCGTGATTTAATAGGTTTTAACTTGTGTAACGGTTTGAGTTTGTCATTCAAATGAGATGAGTTTAGTTTGTTAGACCACTTATTAGCAAAAATTGGGTAACCAGTCTTTAAATTGTCATTACAAAAAATATAATCCCTACTCTCACATAATTTTTATTTATTTATTTAACATACATGTATAAAAGTAAATTGTTAGGCCTATGAAGATAATCCCTAAAACTGGGCATTAATCAATTAATTAGTTAAACTTTTGCCAGATTAATAATCGTGGTTTGTGATGATATATATATCTACCTTTTTGAAGATGTATAAATGATTGTGACACCATATATGACACTAAGAAATCACATGATTTGCACGTGCTATTGGATCACATTATGATTACTTAACCACACATTAATTATGTTTCAAATTCAAGACTAACTCCAAAATGGGTTGCTTAAGCACACATTAATTATATGTTTCGAATTCAAGAAAAAATTCTTCTACTCGATCCAATCAGAGGATAATGTCAAATTCGGCTGGAAAATAAATAATATTACTTAAAGAGGTTATAAACTTTTGGCTACTAGTATATAAAAAAATTAATCAGCAAGTTAGTTAGTTAAATAATACCTTAAACTATACAGTTAGTGCTCATTTTATAATGCATGTCTTAACACGTACACTATTTAATTTAAAATAAAAAAATGTCCAGCATTGCATATAAAATATGTGTAAAATAACTAAAATGAAAAGACTTAATTAAAACAACTATAACATCTTTTTGCTGTTGTAAATTTTAAACTTACCATCACTGGTCTAAAAGATTTTTAATTATGTTATTACTGACTTATATAACTTTATAAGACACCAAATTATATTACATTTAATTGTAATTAATTGCATATTTTAGGAGAAAATTCCCTTTTGACTTTTTTTTATTAGATGGTAATGGTAATGACTAATGACACAATACCTTGCCAACCGCTCTTCACGCACACACTTGAAAAACAAGTAAACTAACAAGACATGAACAAGAAAAGAATGCCACTTTTTAAAAAACTCAAAATAATAATAATAATAATAATAATAAATAATCTAAAGTATGTATCAACAATTCTTGATCAAATAATCCAAAGAATTTATATCCATATTATAAAAAAATAAAAATTTGTGGGTATGATGAACAATTTCACATCTTACCTTCACAAGAATAATTGTGTAACTTTTTAAATACAAAAAATAAAATTAAAAAAATTATGTGACTATTTGCACCTTTGTTTTAGTAGTGACAATCCACCAATGTTGGGGTTGCAGATAAATGAACGGCTGGTTGCTGATTGTTTTGATTAGCCATGAACTTGAAACTTGTTTCCCGGTATTCCTCTTGATCGCCGGCTGCCACGGTGGTTTCCTGTGGTGCTGGAAGATTAAGATCCAAATCAAAAAACAAACCATCCTTTCTTGACTTTTGATCATTATTATTATTTTCTTGATCATTGTAAGGAACCAAAGATAAGGTTGTGTCGGTGTTTGTAACCGCCATGACGGTGGCTGAGGTGGTGGTTGTGTTGCCGTTCATGACCACCCTATGCCGCCTCATGTGACCACCTAATGCTTGTCCGGAATTAAATTCCGCCCCACATATAGAACATTCATGAAGCTTAGAAGATGACTTCTTTTGGTTTATTTGAATGGATATTGAAGATGAAGATGAGGAATTGTTTTTTCTTGATTGGAATAAAGGTTCATCTTCTTCTGAATACGTCAAGTGAGGTGGCGGTTTTCGTTTATCAAATTCGTTGATTTTTGGTTTCTTGTGGCTAGCTCTATGTCCTCCAAGTGCTTGAAACGACGAAAATGTTCGACTACATGTCTTGCATTCATAAACATACATTCCGCCGGTTGTGATTGATCCATCATGGATGTATTTTTTGCTAGTAAACTTGTTATGAAGAAAGAATTCGTCATCGTTGTTGTTGGTTAAAGAACCTTTTGAAAGAAGAATGAGACACTTGGCGGTATCTTCGTCTTCAGTTGTGGTACTCATGGTTGGAAAATTAGAAGAAGAAGTTGGGGATGAATTCAAAGTGTTGTAAGATGTGGAAGAATGTGTTAAGAGATTTGTGGGTCTTTGACGTTTTGTACGTTTGCCTTTGATGATGATGGTGGGATCCTTTGGACCACTATCTATATCGATACCGTTGCAGATCGCGGTGGTTTGTTGTGGTGGAAGTGATGGATCCATGGGTGGTTGGCTAGCTTGAAAAGTACTCCAGCCCCACACCCAAAAAAGTGATGAAGGAAAGGAATGGAATTGAAATGAAGGTAGAAAAAAAGAGTAAGAGGGTGGTGGTGAATAGGGTTGTGTAGGTGGGTGGATGAGAGAGATTAGGGTGGATTGAGAGAGAAAGGGAGAGAGAGAGAATGGTGGTGGGTTTACAAGTTTTAAGAAGAATGTGGAGGATATATAGTAGTAAGTGTGAATTAGTCCACTAATATTCTTGTTCTACAAGTGTTGGTTTATATATATACACAATAGTTGCATATATATAATTTATAATAACTTACATACGTAAGTAAATATATTTATCTAAAAAATAGTCTACTTTGATTAAAGAAATTATCAATTATTATTGCATTCAAGAAACATTAAGAATTTATATACATACACATTGAATACTTTACCATTATAAGAAATTCAACATACCGAACTAAATTAATTACCATTACTACTATATAGCCACCAATGATGATCAACATTACTAACGAATCATCAACAAAAAAAAAATTTTATAGACAATCACCGATCACCGTCAACTGTCACCTAACACTATCACTGTCTTTTCCTCATT
Source organism: Gnaphalium uliginosum (assembly GCA_963930675.1). Classification (NCBI taxonomy): domain Eukaryota; kingdom Viridiplantae; phylum Streptophyta; class Magnoliopsida; order Asterales; family Asteraceae; genus Gnaphalium; species Gnaphalium uliginosum. The sequence continues at coordinate 4,774,424 of OZ005682.1, read as the reverse complement.
TATTCGCATAGCGCGAATAACTTACTAGTTTATTATTATAATTTCAAAGCCTGAAAAAGTGATATTGTATATATCTTAATTAAAAAAATAATCTACAAAAAAAGGCGGTCATCGTATTAATTAAGATTGGGTTAAAAATATTTAGAAAAACATAACTTAGATTGAAAAAAATGGTTAGAGAATCCTAGTACGTGTTGTCTGACTACTTTTTCGGTTCATAGTTATGAAGTAGTTTCTTTATTGTTTCTTTGTATTTTTTCTAGCTTATTGATAGCCTATCAATATATATCCTTCTTCCTTGTTCAAAAAAAAAAAAGATCAATTGTAAATTATTAAAGTTAATGTTTTCAACCATCTTTCATAGACTTTACGTACGAGTCCGGCCAGTACTAGTTGTGCATATATATGTCGCACATGCATGCAACACACCAATGTGTCATGTGTAGACTTGTACTCGATCTTCACTTACAAAATCGATCATAACGATCGATGTCATTTCGATTATTCGATAGTTCGAAGTAAATTATATATAGTCTGTTTGTGTAAAGTGATAATGAAAGTGTAATTTGAGATGATGGTAAAACATAGAGAGATATTAAGAATGAGTGAAGGAGAGATTCGAAGGGGTTGGAAGAAAAGCAAGGCAAGCCATTACTTCACCACCACTCTCTTGCTAGCCTGTTTACACGGATTCTCCGTTATTTTTATTATTTTTAATCTTTATTCTTTAATCCATCAATGCATTATTCTATCTTTTTAATATATATTTAATTTTATTAAATATTTAACTTCTTATAAATGTAGCTCACTACTACACTATACGGTTTTACTTGTAAATTTCTGATTATTAATTATGTGAAAAGTACCACTTACCAAAATTCATTAATATCCATTAATGAATTTATAAAAATATTTATTTTTAAATTTACGCCCATGTAGCCTTTTTACATATCAATTACTAGGATAATTGAAAGAAAGATTAATCACACTTAATTAGTATTCTGCCAAATTTTCAGTGTGATCTGTATGAAGTGCATCCTTTGAGTGCAACCTGGAAAAAAATGTAACTTCATAACAAAATGTAACTAATTATTTTTAATTTTTATTCTTTAATCAATCATTCTATTTTTTATATATAATTTATTAATTTTATTGTTAACTATGTAACTTCATATCAAAATGTAACTAATTACTACTTACACTGTGTGTTCATCGCTTCGGGTTACGGATTTCTCGATTTATTCGATTTTGAAATTTTTGAGAGTAAACTGAAAACGGAATCAAAAATCAAATTTTGTAAACCGAACAACCGAAAAAATCTGAATGTAACCAAATAATCATAAAAATCGGTTTCGACTTGTAGTTATTATTGTGTTAAGGCTTCATTAGTGTGAAAAGTGAAAGACATGAACTTAATTTAGAGTTGAAATGTAAATATACTTGTTTAGGAAATTTAAATGTCATATATATACTACATATATCAATAATTTAATATATTACTAATTTAAATTCGATTTCCGGTTTAATCAAATTAAAAAATTCAAAATCGAAAACCGAACCCAAAATCGAATTCATATGTGTAAACCGAACCAAAAATCAAATTTAAATTTGGTACAGTTTTTTTTCAATTTTGTATCGGTTCAATTATCAATTTAAAACGGTTTCAAATCGAATACTAAACACCCCTAACTTACACTATATCGTTTTAATTGTAAATTTCTTCTTATTATATATGTGAAAAATATCACTTAATTAACAAAATTCATTAAGACGCCATATATTAATGAATTGGTAAAAATATTTATTTTAAATTTATGCCCATGTAGCTTTATAGAATATTAGTTATAATTATTACTTGGACGGATGATTGTAAGAAAGATTAATTACACTTATGTTTAATAATATTAGTAGTGTACCCTTTGAGTGCAACATGGAAAATGTCACCCAAAGAGGACGAAACAGTCATCATAACCATTACTTAATTAAACTAATCAAAACAATATTATTGAATCAGTTTTTTTAGTCTAGATTAATCTATAAGTCGTTATTAAAATCTATGTTATTATCTTAATAAATAAATAAATACTGATGAATCATTTCATGTTATGTAACTGTCAGGATCGACTTGATCAAGATCGAGATTAAATGTAACTATGCTTGAACTTCTTAACAAGAAATTTGCGGAATAATACTTGTTAAGTTTGGAAGTTGTATGTATGTTTTGTATAGATGTTTGTATTTTAATAGACAAAGAACACACAAATTGTATAACAAAAGCTCCAATATTATTAAGATTAATAATACGAATACACTTAATTGTATTAGGGTTACAATAACCTTGAAGCTAACTTATCTATCTGTATGAGTGTATATGAAGTGTATGTTGAAGAGATAAGTGTTTCTAAGTTACAATGAACTGTCATTTATACAATACATTGCATACTTCTAAAGTATGGAACTCTACTTATAATAATGTAGAGTTTCAATTACACGTTATAGTAATTAATGCATTTAAGTCAAACTATCCAAACATGTCTTGTAGCCGTAAAGCAGCCCATGCTTTGTGGTGCACGCTTTGTCAAGATTAGGTAACTGCAGACCCATGTGCGCCGCATATCTACCGGATTACTCCCACTCTCCAACCCGTGTCATGTTATGTTATGTAACCACTTTACAACCTTTTCAGCTCAAAGTACAATCATCCAACCCGTCCAATCATTTGCTTCTACTTCACTAAAGACCTTTATAAAGACGTGCTTTCTTCATAATATCTTAATTATTATTATTATTATTATTATTATTATTATTATTATTATTATTATTATTATATATATATATATATATATATATATATATATATATATATATATATATATATTCTTTTTTATATTTACATGAATTACTCCCACTCTCTAAGTCATTGTGATAAAAATGAAAATTTATTTCTCCAAAATTTTGGAGACCTTCTACTGAAAAAAATTTAAGAAAAAGCTTGAAAATAAATAAGACCTTGTTAATAGTAATGGCTACGAATGCTTTTTACACCATTATTTTTTTATAAATGCACCAAAATATATATTAAGAGGTTGTACTGTAAACACGTTTTTGTTGTATTTATGGACACACCTTCACTTCACGATATAAAAGATTTTATGCACCGGAATGGCATACTTTTAACGTATTTGACTTTGTATTCATATTAGCTAAAGTTTCTGCCGTTTAAATTTTAATACTAATAATGGGTTAAAAATAGATTATAGGTCATCAATAATTAAGCTAATATACATATACATATACATATACATCATGTATGATATGATTTGACTTATTATTAATCATCATATTGTCAATATCCAATCAAGTCTTCCCAAATCTTTTATTTAGCTAATAATGGCAAGTTACATGCATCCCACAAGAGTAAGCGAGTGTGCATACTTGTGAATTATTGAGGTGTTGGTTGGTTGTGTGTGTGAGGCACGTAACAGAAACACAAAAGGCACCAAATGGAGCTAGGGTGTGTATGTAAGTTTAGGCCAAGCAAAGAATCACTTCAATATGAGGTCACCTTCTTTCCACTCCTTGTAGAGGATCAAATTATCTTAACAACGAGGTTAAATTTATAATTACTTTAACAAGAGTAGGTCATACGAATCCTCGATCAATACTCGAACATTCACAATCTTAATAGCCATTTTGTAAAACTTGAAAAATTCCACAATAAGAGCGTCCATCTACCATGGTGTTGTGATGAAACTGGTGCCACCGTCGTCCCATCGTGGTGGTTCAACTTAGTTTTTTTTTTTCTTTTCTATTTAGGATTTAAAGTAAGAATAAAGTTGTGCAGTGAGTCTCAATATTCAGTATGATCATAACAAGTATTAAGTAGTTTTATTGTGATTTTTAGTGTGTTACTGATGTGATAGCTTTTTGGGTGTGATGCGACTAATCATATGTATTGCTCCAAGCATAATGTAGTATTGCAATTCAAAATCTTTACGGCGTTTGGATCGAGGGTTTGAAAATTGAGATAATATGAGTTTTAATTCTCGCATTCTACACTACTTATTAAATGTATACACCAACAGTAATTCCTAACTGCAAACAAAATACCACTCTTATACTATTTGCACCGTCTGTAAAAATATCGACTATCTTTCAGGTCAAACCATCTTTTGATGGTTGTCAAAAAAGACCCATCGAAGAAAAATCGGTTCAATCCTTTTGACACGTCTATTTCGAGTCTTTTTCTGGTTTGATTTGATCATCGGGAACACATTCATTTTGTCCTAACTTTCAACCAAATTTGATAGTGATTGAACTATCAAACACATCTAAAAGACAATTATTGTGTATAATCATATGAAGGGGATCATTGACATTTTTTTTTTTCATAAGCATATAGACACATATATAAATACATGTATGCATAAATTCATATTTAAAAGGGATATTAGCAAGTACATGCCAATGAATACAGCTAACCTTAAGCCATTATGCATCATATTTTAGTATTTTATTCCCTTTACTCCACTCCACTACTCTGTTTGAGTGTATATATAGATAGTCATATAGATATAGATATATATAAATATAAACAAATATAGATAGAAAGAGATAGTTGCTTCCAAGCAACTCAACATGACATGCTAGCTGCAACTAATTAAAAGCCAACACCTTTTATTAAATAACCAAAAAAACATAAAATTTGTCAACCAGAATATATACAACAAATCATCAATCAAGTAAGTTTCACTACTAAGGTCAACTTTCAGTCTTTCACAGTAACAGCCAACCATATTATTCTTATTTTCTAACTACCTTTAGTCCTTTACATTACATTAATGATTATATTAGACAGATATGTAAATGTTATCATTAAATTAAATCTTAAAGTTATAAAAAATGGGAATTGTTGTACTTATTTCAGGATGGAAGAGGTAAGTACCATATAGGTAAATTAACTATTACATTACCCATACATCAGGACAAATAACTATAAGGACTTGACCCTTACTATAGCATATATATAAGCTGTTAGAGCATATCACTAAATATAATTAAAGAATTACAAGTAGCCACTCCAAGTCTCCAACCAACAGATTAGCAATGCATGACTTTCACAATATTAAATAGCGAGTATCATAAAAGTCTAACAAAAAAATCTACAGATCCATACTTATCTTGTCCTGCATTTCTCAGTTGTACTCCACAAGTGTGATATGCATCTTGGGGTGAATATTAGTTGATGAAAATGACCCGGGTTTGTCTCGGCATGCATCATCCACTTGTACGGTCAGGTATGATGCATGTCCATGTAAGTCAAAATTCATTTGGTCAAGATCCATGACACACCCATTTTACAAGTAGCCGTTGATCATAATAACAGCAGCATGGGGGCCTAAATGTAAATGGAAACTAACTGATCCATGAAGTTCGGGTGCAAAACTCAAAAGGCAACAGCAAATAATAAAAACCAACTTATCTTAGCTTTCAAGACAATGACTTTATGCTTACTCTGCTTATAATTGAGGTGTAGCATATTATGGAAAAAAGATTCATATTTCAAATAGGAAGAAGTATCAACTTTTGGGGTCAAACAGACTAGTTTTTCACTTCAAAGTAGAAACAAAATTTTATTAGTTTTCAAGTTTATACCAGAGTTTAGAGATGGAAACATTCTTATTTGAATTGAATTGACATAAAATAAGAAAAAAATAGGATTGACATACCAAAGTCAACTCTTTCCGGGGATCAGTAGTAGTAAGTTTCATTTACTCTATAATGTTTCGAGGTTCAACAAACACAGCAGTTGTCCTTGAAGGAAGTCTGAAGCATCCTGATGATGGATCATATGTTGAGTTCTTCACCAAGTTTTCAGTTGACATCATCTGCGCATAAAATAATTAAAAAAAAAAAAGTGTAAAAAGGTCATCAATGAAAGAAATAAAAAGCAAGCATGGTATTTTAATTGCAGCCAAACATACCTGCAGAGGGTGCAATTCGAGAGCTTTCCCTTGTAATACAGGGCTTGTAAATGAGATATCAGTTGGGCAAGCATTGATAACGACCACAATGTATGAATAGCTGTTATAGGACAAGTAAAACCTTGAATAACTAAATGGCACACGGAGGGTATAACATACTCATAATATGAGCTCAAAAATACTCACATTGGGTCAAGTTGAGATAACCCTGGAGCACCTTCCTGGCCATCTTCGATACTCATTACTATGACACCTGGGACCTGTGGTGGACCAGTATTGTGGAATCTGACTCGTTCCTGGATGAACATTCCGTTAACATTTGGGATGCAAATTGGGGAGTCAGACAGGTTGGATAACGAGTCAAAATTGGTAATGTCTATTACGGGTAGCCGTTATTACGTCACACTATTTGTTCAATTTTTAATCCATGATGTGTGAGTTGAATTTGATTACAAAAGATTAAATTATTACAGCAATCTAAATTTGTTAAAAAGCAATGTTGGAGACTATGCATTAACAATACTTTTGGGCAACTTCCGACCCGCTTAGTTTGTTTCCCTTTTAGCTATTGTTATATTTTTACCCATTAGACCCATTAGATATACAACATAGCCCGAATTACCCTGGTCAAACGTACCAAATACAAACCTGGATAGCATTTGCCGTCCTCAAACGGAAGAGAATTGAAGAGTATCTGATGCGTAACAAGTTTTGGAAATTTCCAAGTGTAGATATTATGTGACTTTTCTGAGGCTTGAACAATGGGGAAGCCAATCTTGGTTTAATTCTGAACAAACAAGCAAGACATCTAAGTTATTTTTACCAAAACTTGAATTTTCCCATTATTATCACTATGATGCAATATTGATGTTGAATTTCTCTATTGTTTTCACCGAAGCTTATTGTGGATACTTGACATATAGTCAAACCGGAACAGAGAGAGCAGTGGAGTTTAAAACAGTCAAATGACACCAGAATGTGAAATTTAAAAACAAAATGGAATTAAAGTAAGGTGAGGTAAGCACCATAAAAAATCTTACATTGACCAGCTCTTTTCATTCTTCCCTTTCGGAGGTAAGCCAACACCCCAATTATTTGAACTGTAGCTAAAATCTAGCCTGAAAAAGATGTGTTCTCGACATTAAGCTAACACTTTTTTTTTCTTTTTTTATATAGAAAGATAATAAGAATTGTACCTGTTGAACCAGTCACCAGAATTGTACGAGTCACGGTCTAAAGACTTAGAACGTAGTAGCTCGTCTCCACAATGGAAAAAAGGAACACCCTGCAAATTATTACTGTTACTGTATTTTTACAAGAAAATGATATGAACGGGGCAAAAGATTAGTCAATATTCTATCTGTCCGAAAAGAGCTTAGTTTTTAGACCTAAAGTTAAACGACAATTATACTGGATAGTTTACAATAACTGAAAGAAATCAATGAGCACATCAGTTTGTAAGTACAATTTAGTACACCTTTTGTAAGTCTAGCATTACTCTTATTCAATATTTAAAAAGATAATCCGATAACATAAAGTTTATCACAATGTAATATTTTGAAGTTAATATTTATTTTAGGAACAAATTAGAATGTGGAACGTATTCTTTTATCTTCATAGAGTATTAAAACAAAATAATATAAGAAAAATCATAACCTGGGAGAGTGCAATAATGCTTGTAGCTAAATGATTTATCCTGCATCGCTCATCAATGGAAATTTCCATCGGTGTCTTTGACAATGAAAAACCAGAGTTAGAACAAGACATACAATATTTTGACTTGGTTTTGAACAGAGTTATAAAAATACCTTCAAACTAATAATATCAAAGAGGGTCTCATTATCATGAGCAGACACATAGTTAATCTGCAAAAGAAGCAATTAGAGTTTAAATAAAGAGAATTCAGATACGTTTTGTAGATACATCATAATCTTACTGTTTCCACTGGTTGTGAAGCATATGCAACAGGAGTTCCACCATAAGTTAAAATTTCTGATCCTTTAACCTAAAAGCCAAAGAGAATATACGCTTAAATACACTAAACTTTGAGATGATAGAAAACAAGCTTTGATGTACCTCTTGACCATCACAATTTGTAAGCACAAAGTCCTTCAAGTTAGCAGCCATCCCAACCTAAAAGGTTAAATTGTGAACACTCGAACACAAAGCATATCAACATATGCGGATATAATAACTCTGGTCAAATAAATTTTTTTATTTTGTTATTAATGAATACATTACCTGAATGTGATCCCTGGATAAAGCAAGCATACGTGCTGTATCAGCCTCAGTACCATGGTCATGACCATTCGGCTGTATAAAAGTTACCATCAAAGAGAGTCAAAATCTTCTTTGATAAACAAAACACGTGACTGAGTAATTAATAACCATAAAGAAGGGAAATAAATGTTACATTAGCATTACTTGCAAAGATAATCCTGTGAGGAAACCCTGTTGAAGCGGATGCCCGAATGGAGATCCACCAAGCATTGCATCTCGAATTCGATCATTAAAGCTGAATACAAATACATCAATTGATAAAGAAACAGTTAGTAATTTAATATAAATTGTTTTGTAGATAAGATAACATTTATCACATTTAACAAAGGAGATATGATCCCTACTGCTAGAAGTATGCATCTTGTGTACTGTCACAAGTTCATATCTCATGGACCGAGTGCGGTTCAACGTGTAAGATATGGAAGATGTGTACCGCTAGCAGCTCATATCGTTTTCCCTTAAACTATAATGCATACCTCCCAATTCCACTTCCTGCTAGATTGAACTGTGATGCATTAATCCCACGACCATTATTTGCCACTTCACCAAAATCCCATCCTTCACCATATCTGAAAAGATGAACAAACTTACTTAAGCTAGAATTGAGGGATTCTACATGTGCTGATTGTGTACATCAAGTTGCATTACAAAAAAAAATGTATTTATTGTGCTTTTCCAAGATTGCTATACACATTTTTTAAGAGTCGATACAATAGAAAATGTTAGAAAAGCTATGATGTTGTAGACTTGTAGCCATATGAGTGTAAAATTTATTGATTAGGGGAAAATTATATAAGGAGTGTATTCATTCTTACAAGAAAATACTTGAACCATCCACTTTGTCTTTATCCCTTGACAAGTTCTTAAGCACACTCTTAGCCCTTATCTGTGATTAGAAAAAACATACAGAAATGTTCATTATATGAAAGGGAGTATAAGAGAAAATAATGTAATGTCTCATACCATTGTACTTTTCATCATATGACCCATAAGATCAAATCGAAACCCATCAATCTGTAAGAAATCCATGTGATAGGCAGTTAAACATATAAAATACAAATAAAAATAAAAAACATAAATACAAATGTATAAATTAGTAATGGTATTACCTTATAATTGACTACCCAGTTTATAAGATCATCAACAATTAAGCGATCAACCATAAAATGCTCACTGGCTGTGTTATTTACGCAAGTACTGTTCTCAATTAAACCATCTGCATTCCTTCTTAAGTAATAACCTGGAACAATCTATAGCGAACTCAGAGTCATACATCTTCCATTCAAGTAAAACATGTTCAGTTAAACATAAAAAAGTAAAAAAAAAATTGAACTCGAGAAGCACGTGAATGACCTTGTCAAGTACAGAGTTATCATCTATGGGTCCACTTGCATGTAAATGATTATAAACAACATCCATCACAACCCGAAGGCCGATACGGTTAAGTGCCTGCATTACGTTATATCAACAACAATTGTCTACCAATAAAAGTCAAGGGTTTGACTATATATCACTGAAATGGAGAAACATATATTAACCTGCACCATCTTTCGAAACTCCATTATACGGCAGGGACCATTAGGGTTAGTTGCATAGCTTCCTTTAGGCACTCCCCATAAAACAGGATTATAACTTTTATAATGAAAAGAAAATGCAAAACATATTAGCTTTCCATCATTTATTGTTATATAACTGAAAAGCTTTATAACATGTAAATTCAAGAGCATTAATTACCCCCAGTTGTATCCATCCTCATCTTGGATGGCCGTAATGTATTCTTGTTGCTCAGCTGAATCCGGTGGCAGAGATTTAAGCATCTCCAAATCTGGTCTTTAAATAATATGCTGTTGGCTCTTTTCACAACTTATTCCGTGATTTAAATAATAATGAAGAAGGAAATAAAAAACTTCTCTTACCCACAAATTTCCATTTTTCCTTCTCATCATCAACATCTCCAAATTGGAAGGTTGGCAGCAAATGGATATGTGTGAGGCCAGCATCTGATAATTTTTTCAAATGAAGTACACCAGTCGATTCCTTCAACAAAATATTGTCATTTTGATTGTCTAATGAATAATGAAGAATTACATTTGATAGTGTTAAAAACCTATCTTCATATGTGCTTGTCTTTAACTCAGTGAGGCCATGTGTAATTCATGTTATTGAGCTAGAAAAGTTAATAACTTGGGGGTCAAAACGTACCTGAGAAGTAAAGGCAAGATAACCTCCACGAATATCAGGATGAACGGTTGAGTCATTAGCACTGTACAAAATCATATGCTAGATCAAGGACAAGGACAACAAAGCAAACAAACAAACAGCCCAAAATAAAAAGTAGATTTTTTATTCTTCTCCATTTTGTTTTTTTTGCTTAGGAGAGTGTCGGAAGCCAATTAAGAGTCTTTACAAGGAACGATTATTTATAAAGGAAATGAGGCCTATATATTGATATACCTGAAATCTCTTATATGTAGTTCATAAATACTAATATCGGAAAAATCTGCTATTGGAGGCTTCTCGTCTGCCAAATCATCCCATTTCTGAGGTTTTATAACATCAGAATCAAGATTGACCAAGAAAGTCCGCTTCCTGTCACCTGAGAGCCTACCAAAATATACAATGTCTGACAAAAACACGAGACATGAAGATGCTATAATAATAGGTGGTGAATTCAATCCATTTACTTATGAATGGGTCGATTTGAGTTGTGCTTTATCATTGATTTATAAAATTATTGTGATAATACTGTTTTATCATACTTCACATGTTAGTCTTTTATAACTCGTTTTTTTCTTAAACAGGACTAGAAGAGTGTGTGCAGGTTTATCCAACCTGGTCTGGCCCGTTTTAACTTGTACTAAATATGACCAATTTTAACCCAAAACTCGTTTTGACCCGTTAATCGACCCGCCCATTTTGTCGCATCTGATCTAAAGGAATCGAAATTTCCAAGGCACACACAGTAAACATACCCTCTGGCATATGGGTCATTTGCTATACACTTTTCTATCTTCAAAGTGCTGGGATGATAGACAGACACCTCATAGACATAATAACACCCCTCCCAACTTCTTGGCCCATTAACACTCCAAACACCGTTACACTCATTAAGCTGCACAATCTCAACTGCTTCACCACCAGAAGGTCCACTATAAATGAGTGCACGCACATCCTGTTTTAAGACACACACGAGCTCATGAAGTTTCCTTAAGAATACTACATATTTCAGGGCAAAGGCACATGTAATTAATTAAAGAACTAATGTTACCTGAGCAGTTGGAGCCCAAAGATAAAGTGAGACAACGTGGTCTGAAAAAATAGCACCAAGAGGACCCGTATAAGAGAAAATGTCGTCAATAACACCAGGTAGCTGCAAACCAGTAACATTAATGCATTGTCCGCTGGCTGCACAAAATAATACTGAATACGGATTACTATATATGAACCTAGTAAAATTTTAAGGTATATACTTATTAATGTATATATGCTAACCGTCAAATAAAGCAACAGCCAGTTGGTCCTTGAGAATACTCTTGTGATCCAAAGATGTAGGCACCTTAAACACCTTATAATCTCGAATATGAGGAAACTTGTCTCTCACCTAAAATACTAGTATTTGTTAGTATTATATTATTATGGAAAAACGCGCATAATTCCACTAAAAAACGTTCATGTAATATTACATTTTCAGGAAGCCTCTGATCATCTCTTTGAAGCTGTATACTTAAATCATAGCCTGTTTGTGGTAAAGTGTCAATTATTATATGTTAAACAAGAATCTTGATCAATAATTAAAAATGTAAACCATGATGAGCAAAATCAATTATACCTTCAATTCGATTTTCTGTCATTGATAAAGTGGCAGATGTACTGGAATATAGAAAACATGAACCACCAATAACATCATCCACATTCCAAGCAATTATTGATTTAGATACCCAGTATGCTCTAGAGTATGATAAGCTATCCTACAATTCAAAATCAACATAAAAAATCGAAAAATTTCCATTAATAAAAAATAATCCATAAAATAAAATACAATACTTAAATAAAAATAAAACCTGCGGGGGTGATGAAGTGGTGGTGTCTGACATTGTTGAATTTGAGCAGTAACAATGGTGAATTCGGGTGCGTGATTTGCATTTTGCAATGGAGAGATGGGTGGGTCGGGTCAAAGATGATCGACTCGGGTGGGTGTTGTTTTTGTGGTGGATATGGATGGGATTACGATTATAAAGAGTGTGAGTGATAGTAGGAGGAACAAGTGAAGCGGAGGAGAAAAGATTGATAGACATTTGGGTAGAGGAGAGATGATTTGGGTCACAGATTATTTCTTTCTTGATTTGATTTTCACTTATTATTTATATATTATTTATAACCATGTTATAAACCCGTGATTATACAGAATTTTTAAAAGGCTTTTATACTTTAAATATAAGTAAGTTAATATGTAGTCATTATTACTTAAACATTAATAATGTTAAGTATTAAACTATGTAATTCAATGGTTGTTGAGATGGATATATAAACATACGGTTATAATAATTAAATTAAAATGTGTATTTCACATAAAACTATCTTTCGTTTATTCGAATGTTAAATCCGTAAATACACATGCAATTCGTATAAACCTATATTTCCTTTATTTGAATGTTAAACATGTGAATACATACTATACGGATACCGAATACAAGTATTTTTGATAAACCCCAGTGAATACACATGCATTTCACATAAAACTATCTTTCGTTTATTTGAATGTTAAACCTGTGAATATATACAAATATCAAATAAAAGTATTTTCCGTAAACCCGTTTATACACACAGATTGTTAAATGTGACTTTTAGTTGTATTAGTGTGAATAAATCATTCACACATTAAATAACCTGTCTAATGAGGGATTATTAATATGATGGTCTTATGTTAATTAGATAATTAATTTAATAAATTAAAAGTCAGAGTAATTTTAATAGGAATATTGAAACTCGTCGTTACCTCCTCTTTGGTAATTCAACTTCTCGAAAAACATATTTATTTATTTATTTTAGTGAGGTATATATGAAAGGGATAACTCGTTTATTTAAATTATAAATAAATTATTTATTTATTTATTTATTCAAAAAGAGAAATTTTGGGTGAATAAATGCATTTAATTGATTAATTGAAAGTGTGATTAAATCAAAACATTTGATTGGTCAATAGAGCTTGATTTAAAGTAAAATTGAAGATAACAAAGTTTTTTTTTCTTAATATTTATATTATTATATTATTTATTATTATATTATTATTATTATTAGATTTAGATTAGATTAGATAGATAGATTAGATTAGATAATAATAACTCCGATGATAGATACATTTCCAATGAGTCCTTTTAATCTAAAGTAGAGAGGGTAAGAAGGTAAAACGTGTATTTTATGAAGGCTAAGGGTGCACCTAGACCAAATAATGAAGGATTACCAAACCCTTCGGAAGAAATTCCAAGATATTATCCACCATCAACAACAACAAACTTCAACCCCAATGATCATCCATAAAGACGACCAACCGCAAATCAACGATGAATCCGAGCTTGTTTCCCTTAGTCTTGGAAGAACGGCATCAACCGAACTAGTCAAGAAAGATAAGAGATCCACAACTCCAACCAAAAGTATAGAAGGACTAGGTCTTGGACTCGAGTGTGGAAAATTTGAACTTTCATCCACCACACAAGTTGAATCTGCTGTCAACCCGAGTCCGGATAATAGCTTGGAAGAAGCCAAAGATGAAGCCGGCGAGACTTGGACTCCACAAAAACCGCCAACTCCGAAGAGAAGTGCAGATGATCAAGAGATTTCACAACAAAACCCTGCAAAGAAAACTAGGGTTTCCGTTAGGGTTCGATGTGACACCCCAACGGTATGTAATCATTTTATTAGCTTCATGTTTAGGGCATTAACTTTTAATCTTTTTAACTAGATGATTTAAATTTGGTGGTTTCGATCATTTCGCAGATGAATGATGGATGTCAATGGAGAAAATATGGACAAAAGATCGCAAAAGGAAACCCTTGTCCACGAGCCTATTATCGGTGCACTGTTTCTCCAACTTGCCCAGTGAGAAAACAGGTATTGTTTTATAAAAAAAGACAATGATATTATGAATAGAAGGCTATGATTTAAAGAAATTTGAGTTATTAGGATTAGTGGTAAGTTGTAAAATTTGTGGTTAGTTACAATGTTCAATTTGTACCTAACAAGTTTTTCTTGATAAAATTAATTGTGTAGGTGCAAAGATGTCCTCAAGATATGTCGATTTCGATCACAACGTACGAAGGAACACACAACCACCCACTTCCAGTGGCTGCAACCGCTATGGCTTCCACTACTTCTGCAGCAGCCAATATGCTAACATCGGGCTCCTCAACTTCAGGATCAAACTCAAACTCGAACCCTAGTGCCACTTCTCGTGGTCTAAACTTTTATCTCAATGAGCACTCGAAGTTAAAGCCAATTTACTTGCCACATTCTTCGATGTCACCTTCACCTTCGTGCCCGACCGTCACACTTGATCTTACTTCAAACACACTTTCAACATCATCCCCTTACGGCTACCGATCGATCACAACCAATGTCCACCACTTTCCCACCAAGATATTCAACCACAAATTTGAATTTCAGTTCATTGGAGTCCAATGCATTGCCAATTTCTTGGACTAATGGGACCCTCAACTATGGGAAAAATCAAATGGGGTCCCTTAACTTTGGATCAACACAACCTCAAGAGAATCTATACCATTCTTACATGCAAAATAAGAACCTGATGGCAACTCAAACTACTAATCAACATTCTCTACAGCCAGACACCATTGAAGCTGCAACGAGGGCAATCACCTCAGACCCTAATTTCCAATAGGTTTTGCAGGCGGCATTAACGTCAATGATTGGCGGTGGTGCGGTGGGAGGTCAAGGCGGAAATGAGAAATCGAGCCAGAATGTGAAACTAGGAGATACATTTCCGGTGTTTTCGAGCTTCCCTTCAACTTCAAACACGAATAAATGTTCATCAACTTTCTTTAATAAAACAATGGCAACAACTTCGATAAATTCTCAAGCTACAGGTTCGAGTTCGTTGCCCTTTTCTAGCTCAAGGAGTAAATCTACTTCGCCAGAAACTAGTAGAGACCATGTTGTTTGATGGACATATTTTAGGATTAAATTGTATTTTTTTATTGTATTTTTGTAAGTTTGACTTTTACTTGTTTAAATTAACGTAGTCAATGATCGATGATCACACAAAGTTAAATTGTAATTAATCTTCTATAATATTATTTAATGTAACATCTATTATATTTGTTGGTAAGGTGTGATGTATGGTGAAGAAAATTGTGCGTGGTAAGATGGTGATTGCAGCTATACAAATGAATATGAAATACTTCATTTGTCATATTAGGCTCCTAATGACAAATTGTTATTATTTTATTCTTTTTTTTTTTTGTAATTTATAATTTTATTTTATATATAGATAAATGTACCTTTTTATAAGTGTCAACTTAAGTATAAAAATGAACTATATACGCACAAAGTTTTAATTGTAAGAATGTTTATGTTCAATTATAATATTATATTGATCTACCCTTAGTATACTCTAATATATTGACTAGCATAGATAGAAATATATATTTATATATATAATATATAATTGAATAATAATCTAAAAAAGTAAATGTCGATTTCATGTTCCGGTGTATAAAGTTTAACAGAAATATTGTTGGGCCATTAAGTTGGTCAATAAGAAAAGTCAATTTCAAAGTAAACAATATATGCTGTTAAAAGCAACTAAAATGAAAAGTACGAAAAAAGAAAACTATGCAATCGATTTTTATTTTTATTTTGTTTTACCTCATTAGTTAAATATAAAAATATTAAAAATTAAAAGTTGCCCTAAAAGGTTATCAGTCCACCAAAGTATACTATGCAATTTTCAAAAATAGTGTTATTGTCCGGTTAAAACTTTTTTTTAAAAAAATTATAATGAATTCGGTCCGTTCTTCCTTCTTCTCGTTTGAGGCCTTCTAATCTTTCACCTTATTCTTTATACAAATTTTGAAAAATGTATTAAGGTGATCTTCCCTTCATTAAATAACTTTGTGCTGTTTTATAACAGTAGTCCCTTGAAAATATATAACAAATTAAGAGTTATGTTTTTGTTTTTATAAATGGCATCCCTATAAATCTATATGCTATCCTCTTTTGGGCCTCTCTTCGTTTTTCGGCTTCAAATTAGAAACTGACAACACTTGGGACCGGGCTTGGTTGAACCAACCATTGACGCAATACCAAAAGTAAATGGGCTGTAACCAGGGCAGCGTTCAGGCTTTTCCGACCCAAGCCCATTTGTACAAAGATTTTACGTTGATCAAAAGGGTGTAAACAATTTATCAGTTTGCCAAACCATATCAACCGAACTATTTTTTTTTCTTTTTCGTTAAATCGTTACCGATCCGTATCATTAACCATTTTATCTATTGACAATTAGTTAACGAAACTAAGCAAATCAAGTAAGTCCCTTTGTCCAAATAAAGTCTAACGACAATACATTTTCCTGATGTAAGATGACAGGAAAATATAATATAATACCCCATAATAAGATACAAAATACGATATTACCTAATGGGGAAATTAAACTAGAAAGAAGAATGGTAATTTGTGTAGAAGATGATCGATTAACTATTGTGTAAGTAAACTCCTAATGATAGAAGCTTGACTCGAATCAGTGTTCTCGAGCAACTCGGAGAGTCTTTCACTTAAATCGTCTACCTCTTGATGCAAGTTTCTGATGTAGTTGCATGTCTCTTGTAGAACTTTTGACGCTGATACCTGAATCAATTTAGTTTAATTATTTACTAATGGCAAGACATGTAGAAATTAATATTAATATTCGTTATTTATGAGTACAATTCTTTAAAATTAACGACTTTTACATGTGAAGTTATAGAAGTAATTGGTATATCGAAACCTTTTACAGAATCGCTATTAGTAGAGGCATCAAATATCGTAAGATTGATCATGATTGTAGATGCATGATTTATTGTTTTTTCGTGTATGCAAGAACATGTTTGCCTGCTTTCGTTAAGCCGTTAAGATATGTAAAGATACTTGTATTAACACATTAACAAATTCAATGTCGCACGATAATTGGTTAAAATACAGTAATTTATTTTTGAACTTTTAAGGATAGTGCGAAGAGTCTTCGTTAACAAAACATTTTACTACAATTTTCATAAGCTGGCTAAAGTATATAATTATGACCATTTTGGGTCCATATGAATACCTTGTCTGAGCGACGAGTTCGTATTTCTGGAAGAAGCTGCTGCAACTTGGCAACAAGATCGTTGATTTGATCGTCGCTAATTCTTGAAGCCGTTGACTGTCTTGATCTTGATCTTCTTGTAGACATGTTTTTGGGTCTTTTTTTTTTTTTTTTTTAGTTTCTTGTCTGAAATGAATACAGAAATATTTGAAGAAACAAATTGAGTGAATTGAAAGCTAGGATATGAAAGATGAACAAGTGCATGGGAGATAGGTGTGGGCTATGCTTCTATTTAAATACCCTCCATCTTCCTACTATCAAGATAACAAATAAAAGTTGCAATTAATGATTTTTTATATTCGAAAATAAATAATGAGTTTCATGGAAATATGAAAATAAACAAGATATATAGAAATTTTAATAATAATGTCTACTTGATAAGAAGACGTGGCGATTTCGATCAACTTGTTTGTAACAAATCGATTTTAATTATATTTTAAGTTCATACGAAATGAATCGGTCCAACATTATGAACGATATACACTTATATTTACATAAAACTTTATATTAATCATGTTGTTTTATTGAATAAATACGGAGTCTTAAATATAAAAATGCATTAAACAAATTAAAAGTCCTAGATAATCGAGCGTCACCCGATCCCGAGCCAAAGTTCCATCTCATCCTCTCACGAATCTTCCCCTTTTCTATTTCCATTATGTATTTGTCCTGTTCCAATAAGTGATCCATCGGCATCGATAAAATTCTGAGTTAGGCTTCAAGGTCCTCTTATAGTAATGTTATGTTGATGTGTAAGTGTTGTATTTACAAAGTATGAAAAAATGGTCTAAGAAAATATAAAAAAAGGACATATAACAAATATATATATATATATATATATATATATATATATATATATATATATATATTATTTTCTTATTCAAACTAGTGTTGGAGAGGTAAAGAAAAAAAACGAAGAAAGCATCGTCAACCGTGTTCGGAAACGACGTCCAAAACATTGTATTGAAGTGGGTGAACGGCTTCGAACAATGTTTTCGACGGGAAATGGTAAAAGAAAAAAAATCCACTCCATATGATCTAATTCGGAGGCTCTAACATAAAATAAAAGATAACGAGCATCGAATCAAGTATCAAATATGTAGATACGAGAATGGTGTCAGCCGAAGCCAAGTGATCGACTCACTCCCACTCCTAAGTCCCCACAATGCATGTGCCTGTCACATCACGTCCCTTCTAGAACACTATTATTTGCTCTTCTATTTGAATTAAATTAAAATAAAAGATATATGAGAGTTTACATAATTTGAGTTTATCAACACTTCAGTTTTTGACTCATCATATCTTACATGCATATATGCAATTGATATATAAATATATGATCCCAACGACCCAACGTACCTTTTCTTTTGACGTTAAAGCATGACACATTGACAGTAATCTAATAATTTTTTCTTCTTTTCATTTTATATTTTTTACGTAGATCAATATAACAAAAAAAAATTAAGGTGTTAAAACATAATCCTTATAAAGAGTCAAGACAAAACAGAATCCCTGTAGAATACACGAATTTACAAAAATCATCTCTTAACGTTGTCTTTTATGCTATCATTCTAAAAGTTTGTTAATGATCATTCCGCCACTTGAAATAACTAAAATACCCCTTAGCTCTTTAATAATTTTTTATTAGAAATAAAAATAAAAAATGATTAAGGATATTTTATTTGTTTTAAGTAGCAGATGAATTGAGATAAAAGTTTGGACTAGCACAACGAAAAATATATAGTTAGGGGATTGAGGAAGGGTTTTCATACATCTTCATGTAAACCACTAGAACTATTCATTGAGTTTACTCTTAAAAATAGGCCACCTAAGAAACCGACTTGAAATTATACTTATTCATAAGAATTCAATGGCATATGACAATAGATCAATATGAACAAAAATCTTTTTTTTTATTTGTTAACAAACATTCACATTACGCATATATATTCTTGACATTTTGCCAGTGGGACGAAAGCCAAATAAATGAGGGAACAAGGCAATGTGAATGTGGGTTGACCAGTCAAAGGATTGACATGACATGAAGCTTGCCATGCATAGTAAGTACTCCACATGACACGTAGTCTCGTCGAGGAACAACCCTCACTATCTCTTTACCGACCCTATCTCCCCAATCATTAATTTCATAAAACCACTATTTCTTTTTATTTTTACATAGAACATTTTGTTATATAAATTAATGACAATTATCTCTTTGTAATATGAATATGGGCAGAGATACTGTGAGGACAGCGTAATCAGTCGTCCTCACAATAAATTTCAAATTATATAAAAAAGAAATTTTCGCTTCGGAAAACTATAAAACAAAAAAAAAAAAAATTCTTGCCTTCTTCATTTAAATTTCCTAACTTCGCTCCTGAATATGAATATGATAGCTTACATTCTTACATAGAAGTTAAACAGAAGTTTCTCAATACGTTTTACCCGCAAAACTAAACAAAATCCGATTCAACCCAAATTTTCATCCTTACAAGACGCCTAAAGTGAATTCCTTATATCTCTATTATCAAACTACAATTTCGAAACACGCTAAATATATAGAAAGACATCATAAGCTATCTAGAAAATTAACTATAACTCTGAAAATATATTCTAAGCAATAACTCACACACACACAGATATATATATATACTAGATGCAAACCCGTACGATGTACGACAATCTCAAATTTACAATATATGATTTTATGGTACGTCAAAAGAAGATCATCTACGTTAAACTTTTTTAGAAAATAAATAAATTTAGATATCAACTGTATTATCAATTGAATAATGTAAATACATAATACAAACATAAGTAATCAAGAAAATGCACCTATACAATTATTAAAACATATCACAAACATAATAGAATTACACACGACAATAATAATTAATAGATAATTATTAATAAATTAATTATCCTAAACATATCCTTGTTTAATAATAATTTGACACTTGTGATAATAATTTATGGTTATTCTAAACTACTTAAAACATAATTAACTTATTAATTTGAAAATTATAAGAAATTGCCACGTAGAACTTTATGCCAAGTGATAAATTCTGGAGCTTTTTTTATACTACTTTAGTGTGTGTGTGTGTGTGTATATATATACTAGCTTTAAGCCCTTACGATGTACGACAACTTAAAGCATACAAAGTTTATTCCTATTAATTTAATCAAATCAATTAATTATTAAACGATTTGCTAAATATAATTGTGTTTAGTACATAGTATAAAAACAATGTGAGATGTTAATCGTAAAATGATAAATATATCATACAAAATCCATGTTATTACACTAATATAAGATCGTAACTAAATATATGTCAAATTGTTTAATGATATTTTATTTTCTAATTAATTATTATTAACAATAAAATAATAATATTAATTAAATAATTTGCAAGAGTTCGTTTTTATATGGGACTTCTTCTTTCCATATTAGCATTTATATTTATTAATTATTAAAAAATAATAAAATAATAATATAATATTAATTAAATAATTTGTTAACTGAAATTAAGATGTTGACACGTGTCATTCGTGCTTACGTGACAAATTCTGGAGTTTTATTTTATACTCCTTTAGTATGATATATATATATATATATGTTGAGTAATAATATGTAGCTCATTAATTATAAATTTGTGATGCTTTTGAAATTAATATTCTTGTAGAGAGAACTATAAATATACAAAGGCCGGGCATGTGTTTATAAGTACGTACTCCCAGCCCATAATATATATTTGGTTGTACCAATAACCAAATATAATGTGAATTACTCATATTGTAACCTGTAAATTAAGTTGGAATGACATTGATCATATTCGAATCTAATCGAGCACAGTTAAAAATGGTGGCTCTTTTTGACTCCATCAGGGCAAGATCGGTATACAATATCTAAATGTTTCTGCTAACGAATCCCAAATATCTATAATATGAATTACGTTAAAATATAGGAGTAGGTGTACGTATATCGATATTAATGCATGGGGATCAATGGACGATTCTGTTCGATTGAACATGTATTGGGCTTTGACGTTTCATTAAATGTACAGATTTAAAAACATATACTTACGACAAACATTAAATTCGTGAGCTTTAAGTCAAACATACATCTGGAACTTTGATCTATAGAATAAGATTTTCTTAAAAATATATATTTAACACATGACACAAAGGATGACGCCTATCTTAAAAGCTAGAATTACTGTTAAGTACGTATCCATCATACATCGACTAATCGACCCTAGCTATTAGGACAGATGAATATATATATATATATATATATATATATATATATATATATATATATATATATATATATAATTTTTTTTAACGACAATTGAATTAAGATAAAAAAACTAACCAGATGCTAGAAGATACAAACACCAAACCGAGAATCACCCTAAACAACCGATGCTAGAATATTCCCAAATAAACTACCGAGAATCACTCATAAACCACAACCTACAATCACCTAAATATGACAAAATTAAGATCAAAGGATAAGCCCCAACAATAACATATCATCACCTTAGGACTTAAGTAAACCTAAAACAACCTAACAACCACGCACCATAACGCTATTCCGATCGAGTTGTTTTCAAACGTTTGTTGTTTCGATACATTAAATAATGCTTGCACAAATTTCTCTTCATTGTGTGTTAAATCCAAGATGATTGAAAATTTCCATTTTCTCTTGAACTTCACGCGATAGTGAATATGAAGTATCGTTCACCAAGTCCGAATGATTGCGTAATGTAGTCTTGCAAAATACGGGCTTACATTTTCCCTTCTCCTCTAATTATAATTTCATTCTTGTCTTACAATTTTTGACTTTGATTGATAGGATATGTTAAGCTGATCGATAATGATACTGATCTTCAATCTCTTAGTGAGGTGGTACTGATCGATCATGATCTTGTATCTACAATTAAGAAACATTTATAATTAATAGTTCTGGATTAAGTTATTATTGTTTAACTAATTAATCGATATCCGATGCACATATGATTATTGCATGAAAATCTTCCAGACATTTTGCTTCGGTTTAGTCTTTGATTTAGCTTTATAACTGTCATCAATTCATCATGCATGTGATCAATAGATAAAAACTCGATCGCCGGTGGTTGAATAAAAAATATATTAACTGATTACATTAACTGTTAATCAACTATCTAATCATATCATATTTTGTTAGATACGCCCAACTGTCACCTCTCCGTAACCCTAGGGTTTAAATTAAAATTATTTATAATTTAGTTGCAGTGATGACCGACCGATTTCTAATTGCATGCAAAAATCCAAACAAAATCAGTATCAAACAAATTAAAGACAAACGAAGTTGGAAAGTGGACGCACGTGTGTAGAGATTTTTTTATATGACGAGCATCTTTTCATGCACAAACTTAGCATAATATGTGTATGTGTTTGTACGATCGATATATTTTAAATAAAAGTTGGCAGCATGAATCGAGGTAGGGGGTGGGAGGTGGATTCTTTTGGTCCATGTATTTATTTATCATCTTTAACGCATCCATAGGATTTAAGATAACTGCTCGATCCCTACGTACCAAATTAAAGCAAATAATATTCAAGTACATTAGAGAAATGATAAGATCACTTTAAATTTATAAAATTTTGTCCATATATAATGATGTGTACCAATGAAATAAGGTAAGAAAATAATGAGAGAGAAAAAAGAAATTGATATGATTGGTTCATCTTACATTATACATCATTTTGTGCATTTTTTCTTTAAGAAAATTATGTGATTGTAGCATATTACTCGGTGCATTAATATTAGTGAGTTATCGACTTTTTGTTAAAATATATAATCTAAACATGAAACGTATATGTGTTTGGACTTACTTGGTCTAACTTTGTATTTCTAGATTTGCTTTTTTGCTGCAGGTAAAGTTTAGGGTGTACAAGGGTAACTATTACAAAGATGAAGGGTTGTGGAGCTAAAGGTTAAAGCTTAGGTGCCTAAGTGCAACTTCACTTAGAAAGAAAATATAAAGACTGATTTTGTTATTTTACAAAAGAACAATTCATTAATTTTATTCAAAATATATCTTTCTCTGGGTTCGATTTATTCCCAGAATAGGGTTAAATTCCTTCTGGTTGATTCTGTTCATTTGATCTGCAGAAGTATTCTTCTAGTTTTCTGTATTCTGTATTGGTTCATAGAACCTTATGATCTTGGAATTATAAGTTTAGTATTGAGGATTATTTCCAGTTTGATATTCATTGTTCTTGAGGTGTTATAGTTATAGATTTGTACATTTTTACATGGTATCAGAGCCTAGGGCATGATATCATTATTCTGAACAGATCGATCGTGATAATTTTCAAACCGTGTTTATGAAAGTTAGGGGTTGAGACGATTAATTTGGGGATTTGATTGATTTGGCGATTCTTTAGTCTCGGGCTAGATCCTGGTATATCCACGGGTTCTTGTTATGGATTCGATTTCTTGGGGTTCAAAACGATTGTAAGTCTTCAGTTCCACTGCGTAATTGTTTTCTGGACCCGGTATATTGTTGCTGACAGGAGAACTCACTGTAATCTTCTATCCTACCCACTCAGTAGCAATTAACCCTAGCATGAAAGGGCTGGATTGCTAGGGAGATTGGCCTATAGGTGGGATCCGGAGTGCATACTTGCATTTTTCTTCTTTCCTTGTGATTAATCTTGGTTTATGTGTTGTTGTGTTTTTTTAAACTGCAAACTATATTCGTATTCTTATGTTACTAACATCTTATTGGTAGAAGAGAGGGATATCAGTTGGTGCTTGACCTGACACCTCAAGGTGTCTTGAAACTCGTTTCTGACTGATCTCTCTTTAGGAATTCTTTGTGCAATTTGGTGTGAATGTGTGTTGCATTTGCATTAAGAACTGTTAGTCTTGGTATTAATTTGTGCGTTCTGCATGATAATACTCGTACTTGTGTGCGATTAAATCTGTGTTGATTACTTGATTCTTGTCTCTGTGTTATTTGACTTTGTGGTGATTATTTGATCGCTGTCTGGTTTGCAATAACTGCCGCAGTATTGTGGGATTGGCTTGTTTAGTATATGGAAAATTGTTCTTGTATTGTATTGTATGTGTTATTTGTCTGGTTATACTTGTAGTAGTTGCAGGTTATTGAGAATCTCAATTATACTTGACGTGTTACATCATTAAGTGTTCTTGACCCTGTCCCTAATTGAGATTTCTATTGATCTACATGTTGTTGATTGGCATCTATTTGCTAATTGTGTTTTAGAATGGTTTATGATATGGTTAACGGGTTTAGTACTCGCATTAGCGAACTTGATTTTGGCCACCCTTTATATTTGCATCCTATTGACACTAGTGGAACACCAATTATTTCTAGGAAGTTAGTAGGTACTGAAAATTATAGAGTATGGAGTTGTGCCATGATTCTTGCACTTAAAACCAAAAACAAATTGGGTTTTATTGACGGGTCTTGTCCTCGTCCTACTGAAAACTTAGTCTTAGCTAAACAGTGGGATAGATGTAATTACATGGCTCTTTCGTGGATTTTGAGCTCTGTTAGTGAGGAAATATACATGGGTCAAATTTATTCTAAAAATGCTTGTTTGTTGTGGAAAGAATTAAAGGAAACGTATGATATAGTAGATGGTTCAGTCATATTTAATCTTCACCGTAAAATCAATTCCTTTACTCAAAATGGAGCTTCTATTTCTGAATACTATCATAAATTAAATTCTTCGTGGAAACAATACGATGCTTTAGTGAAACTGCCTACATGTACATGCAATGCATCTAAGGATACTTTTGAGCTAAATAAAATATTAAAGCTAATGCAATTTTTGATGGGATTGGATGAGGTCTATGCACCAATTCGAAGTAATATTTTGATAAGAGATCATTTACCGAATGTCAATGTTGCCTTTTCTATTATTTCTAGAGAAGAATCTCATAGGGAGATCTCTTCATCTAATTTTGACAGCAAAAATCATGCATGTGCTTTTGTCGGGAAAACTCTTGAGAGTAAAAAATGTGTTGGTACTAATCCTAATCTGTTGTGTAAACATTTTGCTGTGACAGGACAAGCCATTGAAAGGTGTCATAACTTGGCAGGTTGTTGTCTTAGCAAATTTCAGACAAATCAAGATTTTAACAAGCAAAGTTTGCCTAATAATAACTGTGTTTTAAAAAATTCAAGTTTTGTTCCCATTGTTCCCAACTGTTTGCAATTCACGAATGTTCAGAGAGCAAAGTTAATGAATCTCTTAAGTGATAAGTTGTTGTATGAGAAGCCTTGTGCTAATATGGCATGTAAGTTTTGGTTTGGTTAGTTAAAGTCATTCAGCTGAGCATGTATTGTTAAAAAATAAGTTAGGTTTAGGAAATGAGTCTCTTTTATCCAGTGAAGTATGTCGTATAGTAAAACAGTCCCATGGGCCATTTCCTGTTAGTAATCAAAGAATCAAAGATGTTTGTGAATTAGTTCATCTTGACCTTTGGGGACCTTATGAAGTTACAAGTAGAGAAGGTTATAGATATTGTTTAACTTTAGTTGACGATTTCTCTAGAGCCGTATGGGTATACATGATGAAAAGTAAAGATGAAATTGTTGATCATATCATGTTGTTTTTTAAGTTAATGAAAAATCAGTTTAACAAGTTTGTTAAAGTCTTCAAAAGTGATAATAGTACAAAATATGTTAATAATAGAATGAATTTGTTTTTTAAATCTAAGGGCATTGTTCATCATACTTCAAGTGCTTACACACCTCAACAAGATGATATAATTAAAAGGAAACATAGACTTCAATTTAATATGGCTAGGTCTCTGCTGTTTCATGGGCATGCCCCGCTTAGTATGTGGTCTGAGGGCGTACTTACGGCTACTTATATAATTAATAGACTTCCGTCCTCAGTCTTAAATGAAAAGTCTCCTCATGAAATATTTTTTGGTTTTGAACCCGATCTTTCACATTTAAGGAGCTTTGGTTGCCTATGTTTTGCATCTAAACATGGCAATGATGTTAATTCTGATAGTTTTAGCTCAAAGGTTGAAAAATGTATTATGCTTGGTTATTCGAAATCTAAAGAGGGGTATAAGTTGTATTGTCTTGATAATAAAAATGTTATTTTTTCTAGAAAGGTCAAGTTTTTTGAAAATGTTTATCCGTTTAAGATGAATGAATACATCCAAGGTGTGCTTGACAACAACTTTCGAAATCATTTGAATTTCTTTGATTCTTCCTGTTTTTATGGAAATAAGTGGTTCGTTTTACCAAATGTTTTAAGTGACTTAAAATTACCCTGTAATCATGACAAAATTACTGATTTTGGTGTTACATTTAAGAAAGATGCTACTGTAGAATATCCAGAGAATTTTTTGTCTGTTGGGCGAAGTTCATTAGAGTCCTTTGGAACACTTAATGAGTCTGCTAATGTTGATCCTATCACTAATGTTCAAGATAGTCTTGAAAAAGTTATAACATTTGACTTCTTAGGAAATTTTCTTCTCTTAGGAAATTTATGGACTTCTTTGTTAAAGAGAAAATGGAACATAGTCTTGAAAAAGTAGGAGTGGTGTGAAAGTTTGTTTTCTGTTTGTTGCTTTACTTATTTGAGGTAAGGTAGTATAACTGTAATAATAAGTAATGCTCTTTTGTTTGTTTTTTTTACTTTGCTTTATATTAAATTGGTCTTTGAGAGTGTAGCCTTGCAATTGTCTGTAGGGAGAATGTTTTTTTTGAACAAGGAGAATCTAGTCTAGCAAATCAATAGTTTGCTTTCATATTTCACAGTAAAGATTGACTTGGTCTCTTTCATGGCTTTGCATTTGGCGTTTTTTATGACTGTTCTATGGATGATTTCTTTGAGGAAATATTCATAATCATGGATTTTGTTAGTGTATATATTGAAAAGCCTTCTAATATTGATAACTTCGTTTTGGTGTTTGATATAGTTTTGATTCGTTATGTTGTTGGAAACATTCTGTTGAGTTCTTGTTGCTCATATTGTATCCCAATCACTGGGATGAGGTTACTCATGCAGTTTTTTCTTTAATCCCTGATATGTTTCACACTTTTAGATGTCATATTTTTCTATGTATGCCTTGGTCAATTTCTTTTTGCAATCTCCGAGAGAATCTTTCTTTTAGGTTTTAAAATTCTCAAAGTGACCTTAGGTCATTTAGGAAGAAAGTCTGATACCCAAGTGCTCAAAGTTTATATAAGATTGGCATATGACTATATTATCTATCATGTTTTTCTAGTGAAGAACTATTTAGTATCACTAAACTCCCTACAGACAGTAACACTGTAGACCATAGTCACAGGGATCGCAGAACTACCTGCGTTTTTGGTACCGGATCGCGGTACGTTTGTGGTCCGGATCACTTAGGATCATGATCCGGATCGGTAAATTTCACGTCCCAAAAACATATTAGTCGGCCATATAGAAAAAGGTCAAAAATCCGGTTAAATCGGTCAAATATTCGACTAAATTTGTAACAATCGTTCAAGTCGCTTCAAATCGGTCGATAATCCGACTTAGTGGTGGTGTATTGTCGTTTCCGTTGAAGCTATCAGATATATGGAGACGTGAGAGATCTGCAACTTTTGTTGCAGGTGGTTGGTGAACATGACGGCTTAGAAAGCTGTCCGTATGTTTACCTAAATATGTTTTTATCACTTTCATGGGCCCAATTACTAAGATACACCTTTACAGTCTAGCCCAATTAAAATTTTACAATAGGCCCGAATACGTATGACCATTTTTATATCCCATTTTATTAAAGACTGACCAAAGATAAAATAAAATTATATATACCGAAAGTGATCCGAAATGAAAGTACATCGTACCCCAAGCGATCTGAAATGAACCTTACCCAAATACTATGGTTTTAATTCTATTTTAAATACTATTTACTCGTAAGAGTCACGGTATATATAATTTTACTTTATCTTTGGTCAGTCTTTAATAAAATGGGATATAAAAATGGCCATACATATTCGGGCCTATTGTAAAATTTTATTTGGGCTAGACTGTAAAGGTGTAACTTAGTAATTGGGCCCATGAAAGTGATAAAAACATATTTAGGTAAACATACGGACAGCTTTCTAAGCCGTCATGTTCACCAACCACCTGCAACAAAAGTTGCAGATCTCTCACGTCTCCATATATCTGATAGCTTCAACGGAAACGACAATACACCACCACTAAGTCGGATTATCGACCGATTTGAAGCGACTTGAACGATTGTTACAGATTTAGTCGAAATATTTAACCGGATTTTTAACCTTTTTTTTATATGGCCAACTAATATGTTTTGGGGACGTGAAATTTACCGATCCGGTACCAAAAACGCAGGTAGTTCTGCGATCCCTGTGACTATGGTCTGCAGTGTTACTGCCTGTAGGGAGTTTAGTGATACTAAATAGTTCTTCACTAGAGAAACATGATAGATAATATAGTCATATGCCTATCTTATATAAACTTTGAGCACTTGGGTATTAGACTTTCTTCCTAAATGACCTAAGGTCACTTGTTCACTTTAAAGAAAAATTTCTCCTTAGAGGTATATTATTAATCCGTTATTTGTAAATGTTTACCAGTAATCTAGTACATCTTGTTTTTGTCGATTCAGTCAGTCAAAACAATTTTTGCTGAATAAATCAAGTTTCTTTTGCTCTCAGCCCATTTCAGATATTAAGGTTGTATTCCTAACTTCTTTGCAGGAGTGTTGCTGTCAATATCTGCTCTTGTCACACTATTTCTGGTAAAAAGAGTACGAAAATGGAATAATCTACTTATCTTATGCCTAACCCTTGAGCATCTGCATTTACTATTTAATCGTGGTAGTCATTAATCAAAACAGAGGCACTATGATTGAACCTCTACCCCTCGTCTCGTCTATTTCTCCCTCGGTTCTCTCTTTCCTTGACAATGAACTACATACTGCTGATGATCTTCAACAAGCTCCGAGACTCGTTTCCGAGTGGCAGAGTGATTGTCATCTCTTGGATCAGAGCCTCACAGATTTGAACCAAAAGCTTGGTACCTGCTTGCTTGCTTACTCTACATACTCGGATCAAGTAGGAATCCTCTTTAACGACATAAATGCCAAATTAAGCAGTTTTCAATCTCCCCTATCAGGTAAAGAACTTGATACATGAGTATTGAATATTTGATGAATAATATTATTGTCTTTTACTTACATATTTATTTTGCTGTTCATTTACGTATAACTAAGGGTGTGATGGAGAGGGTGGAGAACAAAGGGAAAGATCGGAAACCTTCTTGGGGAAGGAGTTGCCAGCACTTGCACGTGAAGTGGCTAGGGTCGAGGCAGTTAGAGTATATGCTGGTTAGTTAAAAACCATCTTGGGTTTTTACCCTCTTTTAAATATCGTGCGATATTAATCCAAGCATGCCACTAGCACTGTAAGAATTGGTTCATTTATTTATTCAATTTCTTACCAAATTGGATATGGGTTTACGCTGCCGATAAAATATAGATGTATTGTTGTTCATATTGAACTTGGCATGAAAATGTTGTTATTAATGGCTCAAATAACTTTAAGTTAACTAATAAACAAAAATATAGTTAGATGGTGGTAATATCTACATAATATGGGTACACTGACCATGCAAGTTGTTACTTTCTTTATGGTTTAGTATGAACAGAATTTGTTGGTGGAATACTTTGTTGTATTGGTATTGGACATAATCCATTAAAAGATCTTTTTTTCTGTACAAAATTCACTCTTTTAAGTGTTTGCTTGGTGTCTACAAGTTTATTAAGAAATGAAAGTTGTCGAAGTGGGAGTTAAAATAATATCTTTCTATTCTAATTTTCCGTAGCTTTTGTTATGAGTTAAATACTAAATTTCATTGTAAATTTCTAATATCTTGCAGAAACTGCCTTGAGACTTGACACCTTGGTCGGAGACATTGAAGATGCGGTCTCGTCCAGTGTAAATAGAAATCTAAGAAAACAAACATCTTCCCAGAATTCAGAGGTGAGCAAGTAAATAGCTAGGATTAAATGCTGCCTCTGTACGAGGTAGAAGGGACAGTTTTGATCCGTTTCGTATTCAGTTGGTTGATTGGTGTTATTGTTAATCTTAAATGGGCCAAACTAACTTTTAGCTGTAAAGGTAACATGTTCAATGGGCCAATCTATCAAATGGGGTGAAAGTTGCGCATCTGTACTTTTAATGCAGATAACATCCTAAATCATTTTATTTGGAAAATCTAGATTATTATTGTGATAATATTGTTTTCTCAGTCATAGTTTTTGCATATTGACCTATTTCAACCCGTACCTGTTCTGACCAAACCGCTCGGCCCATATCTTGGCACCTAGTATAAAGTAATTATTTTTCATCCTTCTGATTTCTCTCAGGAAGTGCGTTTTGCTGCTATTAATGCTCTCAAACTGGCAGAAGATGTTCTAACTAAAGTTTCAAGAACACGCCCTCAATGGTCCCGCCTCGTATCAGCTGTTGATCACAGAGTGGATCGAGCATTAGCCATTTTAAGACCTCAAACAATTGCTGATTATCGATCCCTTCTTGCCTCCCTTAACTGGCCACCACCCTTGTCCACTTTAAGCCCCTCCAATCCAGAAGCAAAGAAATCGGCTGAATCTACAAATCCTCTTTTAACGATGCATGGCGACCTCAAACACCAATATTGTGACAGTTTTCTCGTATTGTGCAAACTACAAGAACTGCAAACACAGAGAAAATCCAGACAACTTCAGGGGCATAACCTTGAATTTACTCTACATCAACCACTTTGGGCCATTGAAGAGCTTGTGAATCCTATATCAATTGCATCTCAACGCCATTTTTCTAAATGGGCTGACAAACCCGAACTTATCTTTGCTCTAGTGTACAAAATAACTCGGGATTATGTTGATTCTATGGATGAGTTGTTGCAGCCGCTCGTTGATCAAGCAATGCTGTCGGGTTACTCGTGCAGGGAAGAATGGATTTCAGCAATGGTAACATCTTTATCAACTTATATGGCAAAGGAAATTTTCCCTAATTATGTAAGTCAGCTTGATGAAGAGAATACTACCGAAAATCGATCACTAGCTAAAATATCATGGTTACATTTTGTTGACCTAATGGTTTCTTTCGATAAAAAAGTCAAATCTCTTGTAGCACAATCAGGAATTACACTATCCCTTGAGGAAGACGGAAATATGAAAACGACTTCTTCTTTATCTGTTTTCTGTGATCGACCCGACTGGCTTGATATGTGGGCTGAAATAGAACGCAGTGACGCAATCGATAAACTGAGACCTGAAATCGAGGATGAGAAAATATGGTTGATGGAAGTTCAGGAATCAGGTCTTGTTTTAGGTTCAGAATCGTATGGGTCACCTGCAATCTCGAATGCTTTTCTTAGGCGTTTATCGTCAATTATCAAACGTTGCCGATCGATTCCACACGTTCCATTGAGAGCAAGGTTTATTAGATTGGCAGGTGCACCGATTATACATCAGTTTTTAGATTTCTTACTTTTAAGATGTCAGGAAGCCGAAGGGTTAACTGCTCTGACTGATGATGATGCTTTGATTAAAGTTACAAAGTCTATCAATGCCGTTCGGTATTTCGAGTCAGTTTTAAAAGAATGGTGTGAGGAAGTGTTTTTTCTTGAAATGGAATTGGATTCTGGTGGTATAATTGATGAAGAAATTAGCAAGCTAGAGAAGTTTAGAACTGAATGGGCTGAGAAGCTTTCAAAGGTTATCTTAAGGGGATTTGATGCTTGCAGTCGTGATTATATGAAGAACAGGAAGCAGTGGATGGAAAAGACTGAAGAAGGTTGGGCGGTGTCCAAGTCGTTCATTGGAGCACTTGATTATTTGCAAGCAAAAATGTCAGTTTTAGAAGTGAATTTAAATAAGATAGATTTTGTTGGGGTGTGGAGAAACCTGGCGACTGCTATAGATTCTCTTATTTTCAGTGGTGTCTTTATGAGTTATGCGAAGTTTTATGAGGGCGGTGTAGAAAGACTTGCGAATGATTTGACGGTTTTGTTTGGTATTTTCAAAGCTTGGTGTTTGAGACCCGAAGGGTTCTTCCCAAAATCAAGTGAAGGTTTGAAAGTATTGAAAATGGAGGGTAAACTACATTGTGGAAGCGTGGAAGGAGGGGACAGGTGGCCCAATCAGAATGGGATAAGGCATTTGACTGTGACTGAGGTGGAAAGAATCGTGAAGAGTAGGGTGTTTGGATGAACATTTCAAGTTTTACGGGTGCTGCTAAATTAGGATGTACGAGTACAATTGGGTATGTTCTTTGTTATTTTCAGAAATGAAAGATTTTGTTGTATAGTTAGCTAGAATTAGCCTGTGCTTGATCTCTTCTTTCTTTATACATGAGAGCATCATCATCTCAATTACAATACATAATTGTTTCTCTTCGCAATTACTAAACATGTTAGTTATAATCAAGTGTCCATTGTCTGCTTATTGGTCTCTGTTACTGCTTATTGAGCTCTCTTAATTAAAGATCAAAACATGCATCAAATGAAAAGAGATTGTTGCAGTAATCGTTGCTTCTGAGCAGAAGATGCTAAGACAAACTAACCTCTGTAATGAAAAGAAAAGAATAACGTATGGCCAAATAAGTGAGAAGAGGAAATTTAGTACTTTTCCGAAATACAAGCACACCCATAGTGAAATTCAAGCGATTCAAGGAACTTTCTATAACAATTCAAGAGTTGATGTATTCGCAAGCAAGTCAGGTGAGTTACTGATTTCTAAACCCGAAATACAAGTGAAGCTTGAAATGAACCTGAAGGGGCTTTTGTTGACACTCTTATTACCTTGATTGTTCATTTGATGTAAATATTTTGATTAGATTATGAAATTAGACATTCTTTAGTAAGCCATATATAAATTCCTTATAGAACCCATTATCAATATTCTTATGCAATTCATCCATTGAGAAAGACAAAATAAACACCACATAGATATATTATATTAGTCACTTGAGTATTTAAATAAGAGCCTAATATCTGTCTGATTGAGTCCAACAACACATGGTATAACCTGATAATAAGACAAATACACGATGTATCTGCTCGACTCTAAGACATCCACACATTCACACTATTGTTGCAGAAGATCTCTGATGTATTTCACATCAACACCATTGTTTTCCGTATAATCCAGTAGTTGTGATAGTTTTTCTCCTAGATTGTCCCCTTGTGTTCTCAAGCTCTGTATGTAATTGCATGTCTCTTGAAGAATCTTTGATGTTGGTACCTTTTTCATTATATCAACGCAAATTAGCTTTAACATGTTACTTGCATACGTTCTAAGATTATCATAATTAGTTATCCCATAACCGTTTGACTGCACATGTAGTTATAGGGACATGTGTGACTGCTGTCAATTTTATTTAGTACTCTTCACAATTAGCAAAATAAAGGAATTTTATGAACCCAGATCAATGTCATTAATTTCTTTTGTAACTATCACAATGGGAAAAATGTAAAATATGCTGATTCAAGCACGATGCATGTCAAGTTATCATGTACTAGTAAACTAGACAAATTATAAAAACGTACCCTTGTTTTGTTGCAGCTAGAACTTGAAGCGGGTAGCAATGCTTGTAATTTCAACACGAGATTATCTAGCTCGTGTTCTGAGTTCCTAGAAGCTCTCGTTCTACGACTAGACATTGTTGACTTCTGGTATGTTTTTCTCTCTTACAATTGGAACAACTTTAGCTTAAAAAGGCAGTGGAATTTATAAGTTGTAGACAAATTTAGTTAGAAACATACCATAATCATACCAACAGTATTGTCTGCTGCTGATTATATAATCTTGAACTGGGTCCAAATGTTTCACTCTATTGCGCTTTATGCACCTACAAACATTTATGGGTCTTTCCAATTAAGGGTCTTTTAGGACCCATTTTGGTAATACATTTAACCTGATTTGGACACGTGTTTATTGTATACTGAGGGTCCATTATAAGTAACTGAAGATGTGTAAGTACCACCTACAAGATACTTTGTTTCTGGTGTGGGTATGGATGGTAGGGGTTCTCTTAACCTCTTCTTGTCTATACCATTTCTTTAAATCTGTGCTTATGTTATTCCAATTTCGTATTAAATAACTTAGATTGATGTTCATATTTGAGCACTTTTATATAATAATATGGTTTTCCTTTGCTTGATTTCAGGCTGCACAATTGTTTAAGCTTATATAATAACTGATTGAAATGGTTTTTTGTTGAGTTTATAAGGCACGGGTTGGTTTGTTCACTTCCATTGGGCCTTGGCTGATACTCATGGACTAATATTAGTCCAAAATGTTTGGTTCAATACCGAAAAGCCCAAACTGCTTAAACTGTCAAAGCAACTAATAAAACAGAACTGCTGCAACGATTTAGTCGGTTAGTGGTTTCCAACTTTCTTGGGTTCGAGCTCGTGACGTGGAAACCTGGTGCAAACAAGTCGTGTGCATCCCAGTGTCTACCTTCACTTGCTTAAAGTGCATTTATTCACCATCAACGATATTTACCCACCCACCACAACTACCTCCACTTCGTAAGTTCGTATAGCCAACAACCAACCACCACCACTAGCTCAATTCACTCAGCACCCACACCCGACTAGTTATCTTATTAGGCTTCATTACTGTATGCAAGCATGTAGGGAACTGGAACAGTAGAAGTCGTAAGATGCGAGTAGCGGTGAAGAAGGAACAAAAGTAGACAATGTAGTGGGGGATCGCTAGAGGTGGCAATATCGAACCACTTGCTAAATGAGGGTCACTTTAAGTAAAAAAGAAAAATAGCTTAATGAGAAGTGAATCAAATTGGTCAAACGGGTTGAAAGTCTCTCTAATCGTATTTCAAGTGCATAGCAAACTCCCTAATCATACTTGCGAAAAATATCTACTCGTATTCAATTTAGATTTAGATTAGATGCAACATCTTCCGTATCAACTTTGTTAAAAAAAGTCATTAAATTTATTGGTCCTTGCAAATGATTATTTCTTATTTATTAATTAGCACTACGCGATTGGTAATGTTGACAAACGAATCAATAAAATGAAGTTGGGGCATGATGAGTGGTTTAAAGTATGTGAGCATGCGATAAAAAAGTATATATTTATTTAATTTTATATAGTTTAGAATTTCCCACGACTTAAAAGACGTGACATCCACTTTCTTTTTTGTACTTTAATGATGATTTTTAATTTAATGTAGAATATTGTCAACTATAACATAAAAAAGTAGTTACGCACTAATCTTTAGCTTAGGTTATTTACTTCCAAAGTCTAGAACTAAATTTTAAAGCTTAAAACCATATGCGATACCGTTAGTAAGGTTGAAAGTTTGGCAAGTAGAAAAATCTACTCGAACCTCATGAGTTATAAAGATCTAATGATTGTCGATATCGGAAATTATAATGTTATAAAGATGGTACTTAATGGCAAAACTTATGAAGGTTATCAAATTATTAGAAATATTGAAGGTTTGTCACGGGATATCTCAATCAGGCGGTGACGCGACGTGGATAATCTGAATAGAGAAAATCTCAGTTGTTTATCCATTTACCTGTAAACCTTATATGTTTATCCGTTTAAATGTTTATCGAACGTTTGACTTGTTAATAATTAAATTGTCAAAATATCACCCAATTGGCTTTGTATATACGGTTAGAATGATGTCAAGAATGTTATTCTATTCATTATTAAGTTCCGAAATTTGAATACCACTAAATGAAATCTCATCTAAATCTAAATTTAAACATCTTATTTTGCCAAATGAACGACCGTTAATTTATGTGGTCTCTGACTTCCAGTTTGATTACTTAGTTGTCTATATAACACAAATGTGACACGCTACAAATATTTCCCTTGTTTACATTCCTTTGTTTTTTATCCATATAATTTTATATTTCCTAATAGACCAATGAAATGAAAGCAAGAAGGTTGTGATATTTGATGAAAGTGTAACATCAAATCAAACTTTTTTTAATTTTTAATAATATGAATTTAAACTTCAAATTATTTTGTATCTTATCAATGTTTGGTTTTCTTGTTGAGTAAAATAATTGTTGCTTCTATTATGAAACAAAATAATTAATATTTGTAGGGTCTTAACTCTTGAATCTTAATAAAGATCTAATCACGAATTTGCACCTCATTCACTTTTTTAATCTAAATAATTTTTTGCATTTCAAGTTACAACAAACAATTTAATTTAATTACAAACAGAAAATTACATTACATTTCCATAAAAATTCTCAATCAATCTCAATGCAAATGAAGCCCAAACTCAGCAAGTATCTTCTCCAAATTATCAAGTATCGCTAAACTGTTACTCATATAATCACTCGATTTCTGAATCTTCATTTTCACTTCATCCACAGCCGTCGATCCCATTTCATCCAATCCATCCACACACGTCTGTTGATCCGTCATAGCAGCGCTAATCCACGTGTTCAAATCCGCCACTTTCTCTTTCGTCAACAGCGGTTTCTTCCTCTCGCCACCACTCATAGCTTCAATTGACTGACTCAGTTGACTGACCGCGTCATCAAACAAACTCGCACAGTCTCGTAACGCGGAACCGCTTCGTAAATCGGTCGATTGTGAAATTAGGGTTTTAGGTAACGACGAGATGTTTACGAGCTCTGTTACCGCGAGTTGTAGCGTTAGGTTAAATATCATTTCCGGATCGATGAAGTCACCGGAATCGATCGTTGAAACGTCGGTGAAACACGAGTCTGGATGACGTGTCACTGCGCAAACGGCTTTGATTGATTTCGATGATTTTACGGATTGTGATTTAGAGTCCGAAGGTTTTTTAGTGTTGATTACTCCGGCTGTCAGGATTGAAGCGATGATGACGGCGAAGAGGAATAGAGTGACGATGATGGCGACGGTTCTGCGGCGTTTCGGTGTCGGTGACTCGCAGGGAACGGCGGTGATATCGTCGTCGGTAGCGTCGATTTTGCCGTAGCCTTTGACGAAATTTACGGATTCTTCCATTGACTGAGATTTTTTGTTTTGCTTTTTTTTTTTCGGAGTGTTGCGTAGAGGAATATTTATATAAAAGTAATTTAGGTTAAGTTAGGTGAGGTGAGGTGTTGTCTATTTTATTTTATTTTATTTATTACTTTGGCTACTTTATCACACAAAAGAAAATTACTGCTTACATTATTTAAAACGGTCTGTTTTCGGCGAAAAAGGAATTTATTTTTATTTAATTAGCACTAGATATTTGACTATTATTACAACGGAAACCTTCGCCCGCAACTAATCAGAGATTTGACTCCTGCTTCCTATCGTATTTTGTTGTACTCTTTTGGATTTTTTTCTCATCTATAATAGCCAAAATTACGAATTAACGAAGTGACAATGTGACACGTGCCACTGTAGTAGTTTAGCCTCTGACTAAACTCATAAGTATTCATAATGATATTCGAATACTGAGAAAAGCATCGAAGATGAAACAAGAGTGGAATAAATACCTGATGTGAGAGGACCAATAGCAATGGTTCAGCCAGGGAAGAAGAAATAAAGAGTGGTGGTGTATTGAGGTGGAGCGTTTGTGTACCCAAAATCCACTAAGACAAATGCCAACGGTCCGTCACTTTGCAAAGTGACCGCCATCGGTTCACAGACACCATTGACAGCAAGCTTCAGTTTTTGCGTCAGTTATTTGGGCTTCGGTTTTTCGATGTATTTCGGTGAAAATGATGTGGGGCCAGAAGCAAGTATAAAATTAAATTTGTTTTGTTTTGTTTTTGTTTAATGTATAGAAATATGGAGTCCAAAAAAAACTGAAGTGGAGTTACTATTGGCAGTGAAGTGTCAGTTTTGAAAAATGTTAAAGTGACGTTGATTTGACACAAACTGACACGGTTGGGATAAACCCTTTTTAGTTACCTTCAATAATTAGATGCGACTAAAATGACCCGTTCAATTTGTGATTTTTTTTATCAAAAATACAAAATCGAACAAAAATCATCAATAGAAATTAATACAAAACAATCACTCAAAAATCAAAAGTAATCAAACAAACAACTAATCTAAGTATTTAGCTAAAAGAAATCAAAATCAGCAATAGAAATCGATCGTAACTAAAAGAAATTAAAATCGGCAACAAAAAATAAATCCTAACTCCAAACAAACAACCATATTAGGGTTTCAACCGTTTAAAGTTGTTTTATATTAATTAAATTGAGGTTTTTAACCTCAACAATATTGGAACCACATGCTTAATTGTTAATTCACTTTTGGTGCACAACTCAGGTTGTCTCAACGCAAAAAAGTCTTGGAACACTAGAAGATCAGAGCTACATAGGAATGTTAATTTTTATTTATTTTGTGATCAAATTAGACCTTGGATGTTGCTTCGGGCTCGCTTGTTACCTTTTGAGATTCAAATTTATCAATAGCTACTTGAAGCTCATCTGAGCCTCCAACAGCTCTCATGGTGTAGAAATACACCCCAAATACGAACCTAGTCAAACCTCCAGCAACCACCAGATTCTTGGTCTTTGGTGCCAGGCTCCCAAATCCAGCCATTTCAATCAGTTAAGAGTCACTTCTCCGGTAATCTTAACCTACATAAAGGCCAACAGGGCCAGAATTATGAGTGATTTATCAACACAACTAAAAACACCACAAAAAACTAAAGTATACAGAAAACATTTGTAAATAAATTTAATATTATGGTGTAGGTTCCACTTGTATCGTTTGGCTTCAAACGAAGACATAGATGTGGCAATTTCACATACAAATGGGTTGATAATCTTAATAACGTAAACGAGTTGAGCTAAAAGGTTCAACTAAAAGGATATACAACATAATTAATTTTATTTAGTTTTTGGGTAAAGGATATACAGCATAATAATTGTGATAATGTAGCTTTTTAATTATATTTAGAGCATTATGTAATGTTCTATTCTACAATAGAAGCAGATCAGAGTCAAATAAGAGAGAAAAACTCAATCCCGAATTATTGTATCTATTGGATCAAGAACTAAAATGGTGAGAGAGAGTAACCGTGTTATTCACTCACGTCTACTACTGACAGCCTAACAAGAAGCTAATAAAGAACGTTAAACTGCAAAAATGAATAGTACGAAATTGCCCATCGCTCTAAATTTCAGTTCAAGACTATTATTCAACACAACAATTGTTTATAGATTCAAAAATTTCTTATAAAGAAGTGCCTGTGAGCTGCCCACGTATCCCAGGACGTAAGAAATTTCCCATCTTGTCCCAAACCAATATTGACCCGTTACCCAAGACGTCCATTTCCCGACTCGTATAGTCGTAAGTCTGTGAATCCTATTTAATATGCAAAACTTGGGAAAAATAGATAAAAAGTTACAACATGGCCCCACTTATACGGCATGATGAAAATGAAGACGTGATTGCCGGTCCTATCTAGGGATGTAACGTTTGGTGGTTAAGGTGGTGTAAATTGTTTGTAGTTAATTTATTAATATTAAGTAAATTATGATACTAATAACATTATAGAATTTGAGATTAAGCATGGTAATCATGTGCGTGGCACTATTGTTAAAACTTGACTCCTCAATCAGCTATTAACCCCCAACCGTTTCGTTAATCGAAACTTCTCACAATCTCTATGGTGTATGTTTTTGTTATCTTCTCTTCTCGATATTACACTAAAAATTCCCTGAATTTTTGACTCGAAGAATCACGAATCGACAAGACTCGGAAGAGTCGATAATTGACTTGTAAATAAAGGTCAAAGTCATTTAAGAGTCTAGGTCCGAGTCATCTCATTTTCAGGATTTTTGACTCGACTCGTGATCATATGACTGTTTAAAGTCATTATTTATGAGTATTGATGATGTCCGGAGTCCGGAGATAGTGATAATGTGGCAATGATAGGGGTTGGTGGTTAATGTGGTGTTTAGTGGGTGTGGACGTGTCGCCGGAAAAAATGATGTTGCTGGAAAATGTCGGAAATGGTGGTCATGTGCAGAGATGGTGGCAAGGAGGAGAAGATAATGGTTGGTGGTTAGGTGTTGCAAATTGTTTATGGTGATATCGCCATAAAAATAGGTGTCGTGAAAGTTGAAGTTGATGAAGATGATGATCTGGAACAAAAAATGTATCCAACTATAGTGATATGGAAGTGACATGTCAGTGACACATAAGCTCTCTAAAGCCATGCCATCAAATGATGACCAGTCACCTTAGTTTTAGTTAATGAATACATACAACATGATTGATTAGTAAAATGAATACATACAATGGGATAATTAATAGTGGATACATACAAAAGGATTCCAGTGAAAGTTCAATACATTTACAAACATATTGCACAAAAATAAAAGGAAAAACAATTTTTTGGATTTCGGATAACATGGCATTAACAAATTTCACTCACACCTACTATAACTTCACTTATAAATTGGTATTTACTCTGCTAAAGCCATAGCACTCATTCCTCCAGTATAGGTACACCTTTTTCGGGCAGGAATACAAATTGCATACTCACTATCAAACGTCGTTTTAGAGATGAATTCCATATTATCCTCACATTAACAAGGTTATGACGTGAGAGTGTCTGACATCCATTCATTACTCGACTATTTATTTTCTATTTCATTGACTTCCTAACTGTAATACTGGATCAACCAATATGATGATGATTATCTTCAATATTGCTAAATGGGAATTTGCTCATTTATACTCATTACTTCACTAAGTATTACACAATCACTTAAAAAGGCCGATAAGACTAAACTAACCAAAGTTCGTATATTGATAATAAAATAAATTTTTCTTTTTTCATGATTAAGCATATATCCTTTGCGTCCCATAAGTGATAAAATTCGGAATTGGATATTAATTGCCTAATTTTCCTAAATTTATCATTTGTGTGCCCTAATAAAAATATAATTTCAAATTCGTTTTTATGCAACATGGGTAGAATTAAATTATGTGATGCAAATGAAGTATAAATTCAAACACGAAATAAATATATAAATATTTATATAATGTTGTACCTTCGAAGATCTGATCGGATGATGAAAATGAAACGTGCTTGAGAAATTGAAATGATATTAAAAAAGAATGTAACGGATTGAAATTCTTATGTGTGAATTCACAGGAAAATTTGTTCGATTTGTGACGGCGTGCGTAATAAGTTTTAGTTAATTTCACCGGAGAAGAAGGTGGTTGAAGGAGGTGACGGAAACACCGACCGTCGGTAGGTGCTGTGTGGAGTTGTGTGTTGGATGGTGTGTACGTTTTCTTTGTTTAAAAAAAATTGTGTGCGGTTCTATTTTCTTTTTTTTTTTTTATCATTTTTTAGTTAGAGTTTTGCAAACGGAAGTCCGACATTCAATAAGAACAATTATGCACTTCGACTTTCACTTATCAATTGACAATTGTAAAAGAAAATAAAAAATCGAGATGAGAAAGTGAAAGAAGTGTATTTATATTTCTTCAAAAAAAA
Organism: Gnaphalium uliginosum; assembly: GCA_963930675.1. NCBI lineage: Eukaryota > Viridiplantae > Streptophyta > Magnoliopsida > Asterales > Asteraceae > Gnaphalium > Gnaphalium uliginosum. The sequence goes on along the minus strand of OZ005682.1, from coordinate 4,732,314 downwards.
TAGGGAGAGATACAATGTGAAAAATATTAAGAGAAAATTATTTGTTTGATTATTTAACGGATCATTTAACAAAACAATATTAGTTAAGAGCACTCACAATGGGATGTGCTAAAGCGTAAGTAGAATAACTAATCCTACATGGCAAGGTACAATCCATTGTGAGTCCCTCAAGACCGTTGCAACGCATAATAAAAGTGGGGGTCTGTACACATGCTCTTTTACCGCATGACTCGTCAATTTTTAAGGGCATCCGTAATGGGTTCAATCCTTTTGAGTTCAAGTTGATTTCATGTCATCATCAAATTTTTTTAGACAACCCATTAAAATATTTAAAATTTAAAGAAAAAACCTATTTAGCATTATATAATGTAAACTAATTTATCTAGCTACATAAAGTAACATGGGGAAAAAGCAAATAGTATAAAATATTAAATGGACGCACCCTTAGAGTATATTTACCACTCAAGGTTTGTTGCACTCAAAATCTATACTCAAGACCTACAATGATATTGAGTATTTTCCTTATCACCTCATAGTTCGAAGTTTCTTTTCACTTTGTCACATATTAGCGTTGTGGATGCTCTAATATACAAAAATCGGATGAGTACTTTTGACAGAATTAATAATGAGTTTACAAAGTGTTTTCTTTATAAACTGTGATACTTGTAGCTTTTGGTTATCCATATTTATATTTATATTTATATTTATATTTTATGTTTTAATTTTTTACTTTTACATATGTATCTACCTATATAACTAATAGCGGATAGTCTATTTCTTATGTGGCACATTTATTCTTTTGACAACTAAGCAAAAATCTTAGGTATCATTACTATAGATTACTAAAAAATCCTATGTATAATTCAAATTGAAAAAAGTTTAAATCAACCTATTTTTTAGCTAATAAATTCTCAATTCCAAGATTATTGACTATCAATCGTAAATTTCTAACTACATACATTACAAACTCTATATACAAATTTATTTTCGTTTCACACCATCTTATTCATTGTTTGGTCGAAAATTTATTATTTCAAGTTGTCCCATTATAAGTGTCTTTTAATTTTTAATCAATAAAAAAAATCACTGTCACTACAACAAAAATCACTTTCTAGGGCATTTTCTTTAGGACACTTGTCAAAAAGTGTCCTAAAAATTACTTTTTAGGACCAATTGTATTTTTGAAGCCCAGTATCATAGAGTTTGATAGGACACTTGTTATATATGTCATAATAATTGAGAGTTATAGGACACTTTTTATATATAGTCATATTAAATAGAATCTATTAGGACACTTAATAGATATGTCCTATTATATAAGGTTTTATAGAACATTTATTATTTATAGTCTTATAAAACATATTCTATTACGACAATTGACATATATGTCCTGTTAAATTTAATTTTATAGTACACTTAATATTCAGAGTCTTAATAATAGGAATCTATCAGGACAATTGATATATATGTCATATTAAGTTATCTTTTATACGATACATGTTACGCGAGGTCTTATTAGGATTCGGATTGGCTTGTAGTTTTTGGTGACTATATATCATAATCATAACTTAGGCCTTAAGCACGATAGAGTTACAATACATGTAAGTTGCAATAAATACCATAGGTCTATACTTTGTAAAACAGCTTATGTCAAATACAATTATCTCAAGTATAATACCAGGTCATAAGTGATTTTTATATGAGTTTCAATTAAAAAAATTATCATCATTTGAAAACATTGTTGCTTTAGATTAATTGAAGCATTTAAATATATTACTTATGATTATGATAATTAAGTATTTAACATACATGGCAAAAGAGTGGGGAAAAAAATAGATTATTCTGAAAGAAAAACTCATTAAAAGTTATAATAAAAACTTGATATAAATATGAATATGAAGGCGGTGAGATTTAAACTATCAATAATTATAATAAAAACTTAATATAAACATCACATGTATAATACATATATTAACAATTTAATATATTATTAATCTGAATTCGGTTTTGTATTCGGTTTTAAATTCGGTTTCGATTTAATCGAAAATAAAATCTTAAAATCGAAAACCGAAAACCGAAAACCGAAAACCGAAAACCAAATTCAGATGTATAAATCGAACCGAAATTGAATTAAAAACTGAATTCACAGAATTTTTTTCGATTTGAATTCAGTTCGATTCACGGTTTAAACAATTTCAAATTAAACATTTGACACCCGGCAAAAACTGATCCCCCGCTCCCCCATTTCTTTAGCGTTCCCACCCCAATTTCTTCCCTGATGCCCCCCCCCTTTTTTTTCAGAAAAATGCAAATGACGGCTCTCATAGTTCCCACTTGAAGATAATTACGTACTCAATTTTAGGGTTTGATCTAGATGGCGATGGCCGGACGATTCACATCTACCGTCTCTAGGGTTTTCAAGTCCTTAACGATTCTATCTCGACTCATAGATCAAATGTCCAACGAGCCTCGATTTGCCCTAATTTCACTAATCCTCAGGTTTTTCTTATCAATTAACTCAATTTAATCGAAACCTGAATCACTTAACTGTTGTTATCTCATACATTTTGCTTTCAATTTTATGTATTTATGTTTTTTTAGGTTTAATATGAGTCATGTGGATACATTTGAATATTTGTTTGATTTTTCTTATAAATTATTACTGCAATGCAATATAGCTATGTAAATACTAAATGTGCTCTAATTTAGTAGTGATTAATATATGTTGTAGAATGGCTGTAAGTCTCAATAGTTTTGTCTAATCACGGAATCTTCAAAAGGGTTTCTAGGTTACATTTTTTATGGCTTTAGTTTGTTTTCAAAATTGTACAGGGGTATTAATAACTTGTATATAATTGTTACTGTTTTTGTTTTTCACCAGCTTTCTAAGCAATAAAAATTGGTTAAATCAAAGAGATACAATCAAAAAAATTGGCTCACCTTAAAAAACACAAGTAAAAAATAACCAACCTTGTTCGATCCGATCAATGCTTGTGGACCCATTAAATAATTAGATTAATTGTTAAGTGGTTCTTTATATACATATTAAGCAGGCTTTGTGTGACCCGTGTGTTTTAAGTAATCTGTTTTTTATTCACTTGTGTGACCCGTTGCTGATTAACATATTACTTAAGTTGATAGTTTTCTTCAGGTACTATACGACGATTTTATTCAAATTATAATGCTTACCGTGAAGGCCTGATGTCATTACCAAGGTATGCCATGCCAGCTACTGTTGCTCTAGTTCTTTTCTGAATAAATTATAATACATATTCTTAGAATTTGTTAACGGAGCAGATTTATCCCGTGACACAATGCTTTGACCTACTATTTAAGTTTGAGACTTTAATAGTTTTGTCTAATAATGATATATATCATATATCATTTTATGACATTGAGTTTTGTAGTATATGTTGCTTCATTGCCTACCATGACACCTACACATGTTAGCTAGCATCATGTTAAAGTCCATTTGAATGAAGAGCAGTATTGCATACATACATTTGGCGGATAAAATTGCACTCTGTATTGTACTGATTTGGTCATACACTACAGGTCTTACACGTATGTACTCATTTGTAACCGACTTTTTTAGAAAAAATTAGCATATTAAACTGAGATGACCTAGAAAGAAATATGATATGTACTTCAAGTAAGCTCACGTAATTTGATTTGTCTAACTAGTTGTTTCTTTGCTTCTTTTTTTTTTCCAGAAAATGAGAGATGTGATCTTTCACTAAATCTGTTGCTTGCTACCATTCAGTGAGACCGTGTGGATTATTTTTTACAATAGAAGATGCTAGCTTTTGGAGATGGTGCTACATGGTCTTATTATCTCACTAAGGTAAGCTAGATAAATTTGACACAGCTACTATAAACCAATATATGATTTGTTGACAAACAGACCTTACATTTGAAATGCATTTTTGAAGTGTAGGGGATCGTTAAGGATGACACAACCAAACAAGAATATCGTCAGAAAATCAAAGACATACAATTATTTATAATGTTTTGGTAGATATTGATATTCATTTTACTGTTATAGAATCATTCATGTTTTGTTTAGCTTATTATCATATTCTTAGATTCAGTATTATTGATGCCTTGACGGTTATATTTTAGGATGTAATTTTTGTATATGAAGAGATATTTTTGAATTATAATGAAAATCTTTAATTTATTTATATTCGTTGTAGTTTAAGATTTGTGTGTATATTAATAATGTCAATGATCGTTACTAGATCCTTAGGCGTCCTATTTAATGGCCTTTCGGGACACTAAACTCATATAACCGTCCATTGGACACTAACAAGTGTCCTATAAATATATTTATTGGGACCTTATCTGATCCTTTTTATGGGACACCAAAATTGGTTTTATAAGATTATTACTTGTTAGGACACTTCGTCCTTATTCTATCATATAAGCTTACACAACACTAATTTTGGTCTTATAAGTAGTTCTTAGGACCCTCAATTAGGTTCTCTTAGATATACGTTTTATAGGACCCTAAAATTTGTTTCATAAGAATCATTTCTTAGGTTGCCCAAAAGTGTCTTAATAGACACTTTTTAGGACACACAACTTATTACAACGCCTTTAGTAACGATACCTCATCCATGTGTTGTTAAGATAAAAGAGACAAATAAACATGTGTACTTAGAAAAAAAATTAAGTGAAAAGAGTAACATAATAATGATATTATTGGTTAACAACCAGCATTACATTACATCTTAATATCAATTTGCATAGTAAATTGGAAATTTATCATGAAATTTTGAAAAAGGTATCAATGATTATATCATAAACCTAGAGCAATTTAGAGTGTGTTTAGTTAGGAAAACATGAGTACTTTTCTATAAAACTTTTCTAAAAAAAGTGAAAAACCAGAAAATTCGTTCAAAATGAGTTTTTTCCAAAAAAGTTTTCCAAGAAAATGAAAAAACTATTTTTCAAGTTATAACTAGGGAATGGAAAACAAGGATTTCCACTTTTCCACTTTTTTCCTTTATAACACTTCATTCACTTTTCTAAAATTTTCTAAATCCTTTTAAGATTAACTAGTTTTCCAAAATAGAAAAATGCAATAACATTTGAACACATTTTTCAAACTTTCAACACTTTTCTAGAGAATGAAAACTCTTCTAATTTTTTAGTAAATTAGAGATGAAAAATTGTGAAAAATTTTCAACAACTAAACACACCCTTGACTTTTCATGATATTTTCAAAAGATACTTGTCAGATACTTGTCTTTTCTATGTCTTCCTTAGAAGACTTGATTCATTTTTTTTTATTAAAGCTTTTAACCATTAATCTTCAAATCCTTGCTTGTATTAATCAATGTACTTACAAAAATACAAAAATCAAATCTTCTTCTAATAAAACAATCTATCTACAATGATAAGCTAATAAGTACGTTAATACCAAAACTTTACATTACTTCACTTTCTATTGTAAAATCATGCTAAGTTGCTTAAAATATCATGAGAATTTAAAGTTTTAGTTCACCAATTAATAATAATAAAATAATAATATATAATATATATATAAAGACAAATTGTATTAGACAACTACAGAAAAGACTTTCAATAAAAAAAAGGCATATAAATTGCTTTTGAAAAGCCATAAATTATGTAGAAGTACTTATTTTTATCACAATTACAAGGTTTACTAAACTATGAAAACAGAAATGAAATTTAATGGTCACGAAGTAGATGCAAAGCACGTAAACTTAAAAGTTTTTCACTTATTTTAAACCCATACTAGATTATAACCTGCAAAATTTGCGGGCTAATTGATGATTTTATTACAAGATTTTATTGTTAACGTTTGAGTTCATAAAATATTTCCAAACATGTTTTTGAGTTGAAAGACAAAAAGCTCATTTATTAATAATAGCTTTAGAGATATACATCATCTCAAACAATTTATAATTTATAATATTCAATATAGTAATTTAATTATTCAACATCAAAGAAGCAACATTCAATGTTGTAAATGGTTCGGTTATGCAGATTGGGTTACGGTCAAGACATAAATTATTTTCTACAATTTTCTGTTATTACCTCGGTTTCGTTCAATTAAAAGAAAGATGTGGGTTTATAAATAGATATGAGCCATTCCCAATCCGAGCCAACCCGCCCATACGCATGCTGTCACTTCTTAAATATACAAATAGATATGGGTTTATAAAATCACCTTAAACACAGCTTAAACAGGAGGCTCACGCCACACTTAGTTTTCTATTGTAGGAAAATAAATCATATGACCACCTAGTATATGCATAACATCTGGTATGTCCAAGACAAAAATCTGACATCAAATATTTAGATAAATTTCTGGACAACCCAACCCGATCCATTCCAATATGAACCCTTCCAAACCCTATAGCTACTACCAATATCCTATAAAATTTCTTCAACAATGTTTTTTAATTCCAGCATCTTGATCAAACACACAGAAACAAAAAACCACCAGATTCCAAGCCTACAACAAACAACACAATAGTTTAACATAAATCCCACCTTCAAAACCCCAATTAGAACCAAAAAATTATTAGTTTACATCATTCAATTTCAATCAAACATTTCATCAAACATATGGTGTGCACAAATATCCCCACAATATATTCACATGATAAATTCACATGAATTTAATCTAAAATTCCAACAGTTTAACACCCTCTTTCCTTTCATCACTTCTTCATTATGCTTAATTTAATAAAGTATAAACTTGCTATTGAGAAAGCTAAACACGATAATGAAGAGCTGGTTTCAAAAGGAGAAAAAAACATATTCAAATCAAGTGATATTTTAAACCATAAACAAAAGTAACGATCAAAAATCAGATGATGTTAGCCAGAATCGTTGATTATAAAGATTATAGTAAACCAAAATAACAATACCTGATGAGGATGAACAAAAAATCGAAATTTCGGGTTGACAACAAACCAAAATCGACTGTATCATCAAAATCGCAGTTCATAGTTTACAACTATCAATTTATGCTGTTAGCAATTACAAATTCACAATTTCTTTAAACGATTTCCATAATGAATTCAATTGATATCCTTCCAAAAACACCACAACGACCAGCCACCTTCTATCATTTTAAGGATTTCAATTGAAAGCTAGGGTTTGTAGTTTCACATGTGAGAAGAAAGATAAAAAAGTTTGTATGTATTTTAATTTTGAATTATGCAAGATCTAAGGAAATGATTTGGTAACGCATTATAGAATACGGGTAATTTCATTAAAAATTGAAGGGCAATGTTGTCATTGTGTTGTCAAAGCATTTTTAGATTAGTTAATCACCATAGATAATTAGAATCAATGGATTAGATTAAAAGAACTTAAGTATTTAATGGTCTAGATTAATTAAAGTAAAAGAGATTAGTTGATTAACACTTTCTTTTATTAGTAAAGACTAAAGAGAGATGGGTTCCCCGTGAAACACAAACAAAATTGGGCCAAACCATTAATTACGCTGAGTTCTACTTCAACGCACAAACGAAATTGGGCCCACCAATACCTGATTACGGCATTACGCTACAAAACCCGATCCGATATTAAAACCCCCTTTTTCATTTCCTTTTCCTCATCGTGTATAATACACTGTAAAAAGCTAATGTAACACAGAATCCGGTATCGATTTCCCCCATAGAACAACACCAATAACAACAACGCGAACAGCAATGCTGGCGCGATTGGCATCTGTGTCTATCGTGGAAACCAGTATATAAATGAAGATGGAGCGCATATAGGTTGGTAGTACACTCCAACTGAAGCCGATTTGATTGAGCATCTGAGAGAGTTATTAGAATTTACCAGTATATTGCAACATCGTGGAGGAAGTTGATCTGTACTCTCATCATCCGTGGGTTGTACTAAGTACGTAATCGATAATAGTTGTTTCAATTTCACAATCTATGTTATTTTGTTTGAAAGCAAATCCTAATTTCTTTGCTTAGTAAAATTGTTGCTCGAAAATCGAAATAGCAGGGACATTGATATTTGATGGAACGAATTAGGTTAACTTACATGCAAGGGCTTATATATGTGAATTAGAAGGATAAGATTGGGTTACTAAGAGCATTGTGTCATAACTTGTTTCTGATTTTCATGATAGCAGGTTATCAATAGTATCTGCTTGTGCACATGTTTAACTGAAAATATTATGTGTTGAATCTAGTGCAATACTTAATTTTGAATTCTGCCCAATGATTATAAGAATACTTAATGATGAGGATTAGGATTCATACAATGTGTTTATGTTTATTGAAGCTAGGATTGATAAGCTGTTGTTTGATGAGCATTTCTCGTAATGTATTATCTGGTTTTCATTACATTCAGTTGCTCTTAAATGCAACCTTAATGGTGATGCATTATTAACAGTCTTGGGTGGGTGTTAAACTGTTAATGGAGAGCGATGCAAATTTAAGGGGATTTGTGCAAATAATAAGGCAACCATGTTGCAACCTTTTATTTCCTATATTGTTTGGAGTAGAACTTCTTAGTCTATAACAATAATAATCGAGGATAGCGTGTGAAATATTAGAGAACATGCACAAGCAATGCCAACTTATATGAACGAATAAAGTGAACATGTGGCTAAGCTTGCAACATAAACAGTTTGGTTGGTTGGTTGTTGATCACCATAATAGGTTTGAAGATATATTGATAGTCTATTATTCATCACTTGTTAGTATTTTCTAATCTATCTTATTTCTTATCAAAACCAGATGGTATGTCAGCAGCGTTTGACTACAAATATGTAATCATCACTCCCCGGAAGAAGCATGGAGAAAATGCTTATAATAGACTTCTACCTGAAAATCGTGGGTTGTGGAGACCCCACGGTAAGCGGAAATGCTTTATTAACTCCACGGATCCTGATGCTGCCATCATTGGTCCCCGACTTTAATTTCAATTTGAAGTCGGGAACCTCGAATCAATCCGGGGAAAGCGTAGCACAAGCATTTTATGGAGGAATACGACCCTCATATGCCTAATGAGGTATGCACTTACTTATTGTTTGTAGTATAACATCCCAATTTCAATTCACTTATTAATAGTATTATATATCTAGTCTATTATTGTACATGGTTGTTCATATAATATATTTTGAAACAGACAAGAGAAAATTTATTAATAATTTATTATCAAATATTGATGTACAATCATAATGTTTTAGAGTACTAGTAGTTAATACATATATAGTTTTAGATATGCTTTTGTTGAAAATGTATTTTGTTTAACTTCCGCTGTAAATTAACGCTTGAATTATTACGTGAAAGTGATGGATGTTACATGCAATTCTTTAATTTTTTCTGATGTTGTCAATGTTATTAACATTTTTTTTTCTTATTGCAGTCAAATTTGGCTTTGTGCCTCGTTTATGAGACTAAAACGAGAGGTGCTGCTCAATTACTGGATCGGGCAAATGTTGACTTGGCGAAAAAGGTCGGTAAGGAACGAGATGCAGCTGTTAAGCGGCAGAAGTCGAAGAAGGAAAGCCTATCAGAGGAGTTAGAGAGACGGAATACAGCTTGCAAGGCGGATATGAGGTCTGCTGAGGAGATGGTGAGATCTTGCAAGACCAATGTTTTTGAGGCCCGGAAGAGTTTACGGGAAAAATTTGCAAAGGAGGATTGAATGCGGCCAGGTGAAGTTTGGAAATTTAGTTGGTGTTACATTTAATACAACTGCACGCTGAATTATGGAACTTTAGTCAAAAATTTTTATAGAAATAAAACACTGATTCTTATAGATGACAGCTAATGAGATTGTTTGTAGGAGAATAGACTTGAAATTCTTTTGAAGGATAGGCAAAATGAGTTTTATTTATTATCTTTTTCATTCCTTGTAGTCCAATACCTTCAACCAAACACACCCTTGGATATCATTGATTGTAAGTGTTGGTAGTGTTATCTTTTATATATAATTAAAAGAGGATACAATGGAGGAATATGGACCTTTGATTGAGTTTCTTCCATGTTGATCAAACCGTCTATTTTTCTTTCGTATAATTATACTTTGTACCCCCTACATATTTGATTTATTTATTTATTATTTAATTAATTTAAAACTAAAATACGCTACAGCTAAAAATATCCCTAAAACGATTATACCAAAATCACGCCTCCATCACCACCTACCCTAAAACCCTCACAGAACCTCAGTCCTTCATTATCAAAAGTCGTCGGTTAATTTTTAAATCAATACCTCTTTTCCCTAATTAAGCAATATATATACAATCATTTAAATTCAATAGGGGTTACAATTTATGTTCGGAGGTACTATCATTTCTCTTTTTTGGTCAAAAATTAGTTTAGGGTTTTGATCTGCGTAATATGATTGATTTGTACAGGTATTTTGTGAGAGTTCATGTTGCTGCAAATCGCTTCTTTCCTCCTCTACTAAAGGTTTTTATATTTATGGAATTTTCTGTTCATTTAGATTTTATTGTTCATGTGATATTGTTCATGTGATTGATCCATGTTTTGAGGTTTGGTGTACCTTACAGTTGTTGATTTTGTTTAAATGTTCGTCATCGATTCCATGCTTCTGTAATGGTGAGTGTTTGTTGATATGTTCTTTGTTTAACATATGATTATGACTTTAATTGGTGTCCTCTGGTACTATCACTTTTGTATGTTCAATTGTGATCACCTTCTTATTAATTCTTATGGTTTAATAATGCTTTGAGAACAGACAATTTTTTCAAATTTAGTTGAGGTTTTGGACCAATTCTTTTAGGTTCCGGGTATTTTGGTAACCGAATATTGTATGAGGTGAATTGTCACCTCAAGGTAAAATGCATAGGTGTGTGTGAGTGTTGATCTTCATGTGGGTGACGAATATAAATGCTATCATTGGGTCTTTGTTTGGGTAATTATTTTTTCTTATTGTGCAGGTTTGCATCAGAGATCCATGGATGATTTCTCTAATCATCATCTTATCTCCATCTTTCATATGTTATCCTAAAGTTGAGGTATAGTGACATCTATTCCAACATCTCAACTCCTTCAACAGAACATTAATATTTGAGAATTGCAAATGTGTATTGATGTTATTTTTTAAATAATTGATTGCTTAAAGTTGTTATGACATTGTGTTTTGGTTTGCTTGAAAACAAAATTTTCTTTTCTTTACATAAGTCGATGATTTATCTTTGAAGGATAGAACATGATTTAAATGTTTATTTATGCTCTTAACTTTAATGATTGATGGTTATTGATTTGATGTAAAAGTTAGGGATGTGGGATCAATTACTTACAAATGTATGCTAATTTAAGACGATTTAAAGATGGGATTTATGTGAAATTATAGAATTAGTATAATGTTTGTTATTTGTAATACTTGAACTATGATGTTATCTGTAGAGGTTCAGATAGTGAAAGATAGATTTTCAAAGTTGTTGCTTGGAGAAGATATGACTGGAATTTCAGATCTCTCTGGTAATTTGCCCCATTTTCTACCTTTTCTTAACATTTAAAGTCAAAGTCAAAGTCAAAGATAATGATCTCAGATTACAAGATTGATAAAATAAAGAACAACGAATAGAGAAAAACTGTGTGAATAAGCGATTGAGTTTTTGTGTACTTTTTCAGTTTAAGAGTACTAAATCGACTTACAAAAGTTTAAAAAAAAAGACTATTCTTGATGATGTTGTTGTTCATTTACAGGTACTGTTTCTGGTGATTTGTGGAAATTGGAACCAATGAGTCAACAAAACAATTCAATGTGGAAAAATAAGATGGAACCGCTTTTATCAGTAAGTGATTGAATCGTCGAGGATAAACTATCATTTCAAGAATTCCTAGAAGGTGGCACTTTTATATCTAATGTTTTCTTTTTCTACTATTTGTTGTTAATCATATGTTTAATTCTTATTGATTGTCAAAAAAATATTTGTTAGCTGTAGGTATGAGCGTCAATTTTTTGATGTTTATCTTGATCCAAATCTAAATATAAGTGTAGACATTTGTAGGATAGGAGCTCTGGGCATCGTAACCTTAATCTTTGTTAGGAGAAGAAGCCGTTGATGAGTTAATTATCCCACAACTAGGAAACCCTTACGGATCATTCAAGTCATAATATCTTTCTGTCCAAATTTTTTTAGTACTAATTCGAGTCAATCCACTTCAGTTTTACTGTTATGTTACTTGGTATTAGATTATTTGAAGAATACATGTTAGACCAAAAGTAAAAAGTCTTTAATTACTTAACTTTGTCTTTTTTTTTTTTTATATACATAATTTGTTTGTCTTGTGAATGATCATAGAATTATCCATGTTTTATTCCGTTTTAGGTTTGAAATTATCCATGTTTATATATATTTGTTATTTTATGTCTTATTAATTATTATTGTAATTAATCATTTAATCACTGCATCAAGCTCTTACATTGGTTTTCTTCAAAACTAAAAAGGGGCTGATTCACTTGAATATTGGTTATGCATGAATGACTTCCTTGTCACTACTATTCATGGTAATAGCATGGAGCAGGTATTTATCTTTTAGCTGTTAGTATATAAACACACTATTTATATTCATGGTGCATTTACATTTTACGGGGTGTTTGAATGTGCATTTTGAAAGGAAAATTGTTAGCCAACTGGACCGATCCACAATCTAACAGCAAATACATGAGAACGCATTGTCAACGTAAAAACTATTGTTTTAACTCAAAAGAGTCAAACTGTGCAAAACAAAAAACAGCATGGTCAATTTAGAACCTTATCTGCCACTTTATTGAAATAAGTTTGTTGTAATGTTAGAGTACAGTTTCATATATATGCATATTTATTTACAAGTTCATATACAAGTATGAGAAAGTGTTAGGAGTGGACTGACCCAACGAGATTGTCTTTCTATATGTTTAATTCCAATCTATTTAGCCCAACCATTTTGCCACCTCAACTAATATGGTAATTTGAGGTTACATGTCTCTGCTGCCCACTCAGAGATGATTTGTATATGCGAGCTGTTAAACCTACGCTCATACTAACTTTTGGTGAACTCCTTTTCCAATGTTTAAGTTGCAAGATTTTTGTATGCTAATGTAATATTCATTTTTGTTGCTTTTATCAGGTGTTAGAAAGGATTTATTAACAGGTACTATGGTGACTTTTTATTTTATTTTTACTCTGTTTTAGTTATTTACTTCATGGTTTTTAAAAAATGATTAATTACTCCTTACACATGGTTTATACAACATGGATTCTGAAATTCAGATTTCTCTTATTTTTAAATAGATAAAGACTTAAAGATGTATGTATCTTTGATTGTGTTTCTTATCCTTGTCAGAATCTTAAAAAATCGAATCATTAAATCTTTCTCATTTATGCAGGGTGTTAATTTATATATGTCATTAGGGGGGACAACTAGAGCACATAGCAAGGTATTGCTTGAATTATATTTCATTCACAATTGACCCTCTTTACTACATGCAGGTTTTCATGGTACATACATCTGTTTAGGAAAACGTACTTGCTTACTTCGTTGATTTTAGTGACTTCAGTTTTATGCTTGATTTAGTGTGTATCTCTATCGTTTTTTTTGTGACAAATTATTATTTCTTTTTTCTGACGTATGGTCTCTTTACTCTTTGATTTTGGTTTGTATACCTAACCTATATGTTCCTTAGGTAGATTTGTCGGAAGAACTTTAGACCCATTTGCAAATTAATGGATCGATTTTCTGTATGTTCTTTTTTCTTTCTTTAAGGAGGTCGAATAGGTCTAATAAAGAAAATGTGAGTCCTGAGCATGTACCAATTTAAAAGCTTGTGATTTTTTAGGCATTATAATTTTTATGGTATCATATTCAGGGTGGAGCCGGTAAGGTGCAAACGGGGTCAACTGCCCCCTATGAATCAGAAATATTTAGTGTATTTTTATGTGAGTTTTGGTTAAATAAGATGTGAATTTGTTATCTTAGCACCCACCCTCTCTTATCGATAAGCTCTCTACTAAGGTCCTAATGAAAAAGAAAGAAAGGAGTGAAATTCAGATGCGAGTTTTTCAAGAGAAGGTTGTGGAAATGATTTTGAGTTGCAGGGACAGCCCCATCATTTTCTCTTTATTTTTTGTTATATATCTTCCTTAAAATCCTTCTTTTTGTTTGAATATTAATTTCAACCCTCAACTCTAGAATTTTGAATTTAGCTCTTATTTATCTAATTTAATGTAATGTAATCTACCCATGATAAAACTAAAACTCATCTTTATACTATAAAAAGGATACACAGTACTTCACATACTTTTATTTTGAATAATATTTTTTTATTAAAGTATACTAATAATCGAATATAATAAAAAGTAAATGTCTTGATCATAATAATTATTTTAAAAAGTTAAGCACTCACGGTTTATAAACTTTAATATTTCAGACTATGAAATATCATCTTTTCATAAATATTGATTACATATATAAAGTTAAATAAAAATACATAAGACAAGGGTTTTAAAGTATTTGATCACTTTACTAACGTAATTAAGTTAGTTGTTTTAAGATGTTTTGTTGTTTATTGACGTAGATTGACCACTTTACTAATCTTTTGACGATATTCTATGTCACTTTTGTGATTCACAAATTTTTAAGTAAAAAATGTACGCCCCCATCAAGAATAAATCTCTAGATCCGCCATTGATCATATTCATAAGCTATGACTTAGACTTTGACATTGACTTCCATAGCTTTCTTACCCATTGATTTATGTGGCTTTATTTCAATTGTTGTTTTGCACCTAAATGTTACGGTGTTTTTTACATGATTGACCCGTTCAACCATTACATATTTTACTTCTAACGTATAAATACACTTTTCATTTTACAAACAAGAGGGCATAACTAAATCAACAATATTTATTTTTTGATTGTTATATAAGTCTGATATTCATTATACTTGAATAAACTGGCACAAAATTTTCATGTATTACTTAAAAACAAAATTTTCATCGTTACAAATTTTCATGTATTACTTAAAAACAATATTTTAGGAACTAGTATATCGAAGCCCGTGTTGTCGGGGGTCCTCACCTAGTGCTGATGTGGCACACAATGTATAACCTCCTTTACCCCTGCAAGTTGGAGGATGTATGTGGGACATACCCAACTTGGAAGGAATTGTTTGGTGTTGGCTAAGAGGATCGGCATTAGGTTAGCATGTTAGGTAATCTAGGGTAAAATCTACATAATAACTCAACACCTATAAATGCTTGATTAAGAAATCAGGTTCACATTGTTATTTGTTTATTTATTTTTTCCGCCAGTAACTGGCATTCAGTGACCATGATAACATATTGCTGTGCAGGTTTTTTTGATCTGATTGGAGGGGGACTGATTACTTGACTCCCTCTCAGTTACTCTTCTGATGCCGTCTTTTTTCACATGGAATTGTTCTATCTTCTGATTTGAATATCATGTTGCTGGTTTTCATAAACCGTTTGTACTTGCTGGGTAACAAATCATGGAAGGATTATTGACGTGTCTTGAATGTTTGTGAATAGCTTAACTGGAGTATCTTGTTGTGTAAAAGGTACAGTTGATCTTCTTTTCTTTCATTTTATTTCTGATTGTAACATGAAGGGATTACTGCCTTTGTTTCAAGAAAAATAAGGGAATGAGATTAAGATTGGAAACTTTCATGAATCGTGGAAGGGTTATTGACATATCTTGAATACGTGCGAATAGCTTTAGTGGATATCCTTTGAATAGCTTAACTGATATCGTCTCATGTGAAAATGTTGGTTTTGATGATTTGTTATATCCTCGATAACCATATAATGCTAATTACTTTTAATCGAGATATCATATTTATGGTCTATCATCTCTTTTTATGCCTGTTATGTAATGGTTTTTTTTTATAGTATTAATACTTGTGTTTTTATTGTATTGACTATAAGCTATAGTCTTGCTCAGGGTCCTAAAACTCGGCCGAGTACTCCCCAATACTCGTGATAAGATGTGCAAGTGTTTGTGTTTCTTAAGAAAAGAATAATAAAAAATAGCTTACTTGTGTTCTTTGCTTCATGAAATTCACTTCCCACATAGACACAAAGTATATTACCAAAAGTCCATGTCATTAAGAAGTTTATAATATCAGGATATAGTTTGTTTAATTTGTCATGTCACTTATTCTATAAATACTCTTTACATGCATATTGTAATTGTAATTGTAATGTAATTAAGATAATAATATAAATATACTAGTATAAAAATCTCTATTTTCAGTTGTACTTTCTTTAAAATCAGTTTCATTTATTTTCTCTAAATATATAAATGAAAATGGAATTCACATGCAATTAAAAGCACACCTCAAACAGGTCACGAGTAAAATCTTTATTTTAGCTAGATAGAGAGTCAAATATCCCATTTTTACTATCTTGCCAGTGTCACACGTTTTTAGCAAAATAGTCACTGAGTTCGCCTAAATACAAAAGTGAAACCGGTGAAATTCTAAGGCCAGTTAAAAGACGCCACTTGTACATAAAAGTTCGTCAGTCAGTGATAACTTCGCTTAGTCAACAATTTCCTCACCATCCATTAATAAACCGCCAATTGGAGTAAAAAATTTCCATCAATGTGATTTTCCTCTAGGTGAAACTAACAAAACTTATATGCATTTCCAAAGTAAATGTAGACACGTGAAGTTTATTAGTGGCCACATGGAGTAAATTTTCGCCTAAATGTGATTTTCCTCTAGGAGAAACTGGCGAAGTTTATATGCATCTTCAAAGTAGATGTAGACGCATGACGTTTATTAGACAATTTGTATCACTATAAGGTGGAGAGGCGTTATCTGACGTTGAGTCACCACGGCGCCACCACGGGTGCAATGGTGAGCATGGTGGCTAGGCGTTGTGGAGGCTAACACGGAACCAACACGCTCAAAAGTGGTACCCAATTGTTTTTTTGTTCAAATTTTATTTTCTTTCATTTTTAGTCTAAATTAAATTAGTTAGTGCGGTCTTGTGTTGGGCCTACCTCCAATCACCTTGTGTCGTAGAGGTTATCATTAGACATGTTATGAGATAACACAAGTTATGGTGACGTGTCACCCATAATCCTCTCATAACATGTGTTACCGGTACAAATGTGTCAGTGGCTACTTAGCCTTGGTCATATTCACTATTCTTCCAGATTATACATACCAAAGTTGATGTAAATTATCACCATACTATTTACTATTGTCTGTTGATAAGTGTGTTTCGGTCGACTAGTCACGTGACGTTTGATGGGTTCGTCAGGTACGCTTTTTCTATTTAGGCGAATTTAATGACCATTTCGCTGACATAGATAAAAAAATCTCTTAAAATAAAACTTTCCATATTGCAATGGCTTTACACATGCATGTAGAACAGGAACACAATGTGGTATAATTCCTTAAACATAATTTTCAGTCCAATCACAGACATAGGCAAGAGGGTGTAATCATTCTCCTATATAATCAACCCTTGAAGGGTTATGAACAGTATTTTTTTATTTTTTTCATTTTGTCGATTAATGGTCTATTATATATATAAAAATAATATAATATACTTGATGACAAAATATAACTAAGGCAGTTGTAGCCTAGCGTTTCCTGCCTGCCATTTTTGATGTTAAAATTATATAGGAGAATAGTTGACGGACTCATGTTCGAGTCCCTCCCTTGCATCTTGTTTTTTTTTTCTTTGTATTTTAGCATATATATATATATATTAGATTAGATTAGATACGTGGCTAATATATGAAAATGCAATGCTGGATGGATGAGGCCCTTATTCTTATTTGGTCGTGAGTTCGATTCCTAAGCCCATTAATTTTTCAGATCCTTTTTTTTTCAAAGGCATATATACGGTGGCGGTACCAAAGTGTGGGCTGTGTGGGCTGTGTGAGCAGGTAACTAGGGTTATATATTTAATAAGTCGAAATATATTAATATTTGTCCACTCAGCTCAACAGTATGCTCTTTATCCTTCAAACAGTTGCTCGCTAATTTGAGTCTAGACGCCAGTTTCTTTTCTCATGTTATCCCTTTCTCTTATCTTATTTCACCTTCTTCCCATTCATTATTTTTCTTCCCAATTCTTCAATTAATTATAAAACATATGGTAGCATTATAAGAACAATTCCCTTTTTCTTATCTATTTTCACCTTTGTTTCCATTCACTATTTTTCTTCCCAATTTTTTAACTAGTTATAAAAAAAGTTATACGATTACAAGAAAATTATTGAATTCTCTATATTTAAAAGTGATAGTTTTTCTTCAAAAAAAGTTTCCATAATACAAATCTATAAAAATATCTATAAGCATAAATAAATAAGTAGAAAAGTTTAAAATTCCGAAAGAGACAAACTTGCGAAAAAAACACAAGTATCCACAAGGTTTGATTGGATTGCTAAAATTTACGGTATGGTTTTTGTGTTGAGAATCTAATTTAACTGAATTCTTTTTCGGTTCAGTTGTATTGATGCTAAAATATGTTTGAGTTGGTCTTGCTTATCATATTATTTGAAGAAAAAAAATCTCAATTCAAAACCAAAAACATGATGCGGAAATCCCAAAATTCACCCATGTTATAAAAAAATTCTGGTACCACCCCTGCATATATAAAATGTATATCATCAATATATGTATATGCAAATGTATATGTATGCGTTTAGAATGAAATGTATACATTTCTATTAAAATTTATAAATAAGTGTCTAAAATTATTGATGTATACTTCTAAAATTTAAAAATAAGTGTTGTTTTTTATTCTTATCTTTGAAGCTTTCTAAAAAAATAATGAATCTATTATCTACTATACAAATATATAAGTGGCAAATATGATATTAATTTAATAAAAGTATCAAAATTATCTTATTTAGTATAGAAAGAAAAACCAAGTCACAAATCATAGACGGTGGATACTTTGGGAATATGTGATTTGTTTAATTTTGATATTTTAAATTTCAATGCATTCTTAAAATAAAAAATTTGTAACTTAAAATTATTTCAATTAAGTTTAGAATAAGTCTATCCCGGGCAGAGGCCGAGCACGTAACCCTCGTTTAATTCATTTCATGATAACACATTGTTTTTTTTTTCTTGGGTAAAGTTCATGATAACACATAACGTAGACAATCAACGGGAATCAACACTTTCTAAAAAGATAAAGTATCAAACAAAATGACATTCAAACTTTTATTCAAATACAAAGTTATGATAACACAAAGAATTCCACCTACGGGTGTTATAGGGTCGGGTTGTTGGGTCTATCAGGGTCGGGTTAAATCGGGTTGAAATTTTAAAAGGTGTAACCCGAAACCCGACCCTATAATAAATCGGGTTTTCGGGTCCACTCGGGTTTGGGATCAATCGGGTCGGGTTAGTATACTTGTTGGGTTACACATATTTTTTCAGTCACCTCAATTGGTATATAAGAAAACTAGTGGTTACATTTAGCATGATAAGGATGTTAATTAATCACTGACGATATTGATTATCTGCTGCTAATATGGTTGGGATCATGATTGTTTGAGAATTGCCACTCGAGCCAAACTATGAAAATCCGTGTCAACTTGTTGAAAACAGATTAGTGAATTGGTCAGCAATGCAAAGGAATCATGATAAGCTACTTGTCAATCACCTACCTATTTATAGAAGGGACGTATATGCTAAAACCTTTTATGTTGTTTCCCAAAGCAAGAATTAAGGATGACGGCAACTTCAACTGATAGCAACGTTGTTGCAGGAGGGTTAAATCAATATGTAGTAAGAATATGGATTAACATGCAAAATTAAAACAAAACTAGGTTTTTAAGTTAACATGTATAGTTAGTGGACATAGATTAATGCAATTTTAACTGTTCTTATTGGGTTGACCCGATAACCCGATAATAATGTCTAATTAACCCTCACCCGACCCTATAAGAATGTCGGGTTTATTGGGTCGGGTCACCACAACCCAAAAACATTATGTAACCCCAATCAACCCGACCCTAAAAGGTCATATCAGGTTCGGGTTCGGCTTGGATCGGGTCAAACCGACCCTTTTGACACCCGTAATTTCACCCCTAAGTTATACATGAATGTCCATTTCTACAAAACATAAATTATTATTAATCATGTGATTGATACAATGTTAAATATCTATACGTACACTAACGTTTTAATTTATTTGCCGGGTCTATGGCCCATATGCTCATTGTACCTTTGCTTGAAAAAATCCATACTTGCCTTGCACGCATCAGCACGCCGTTGCAATGCATCAGACCACCTTATCATTGCATAGGCCCGGCGTTTGAATGCATTAGCTCACTGTCCCAAAGCATCAGCTCGCTGCCCAAATGCATCGGCAAGACTCCCCGATGCTTTGGCCTTCTGTCTCAATGCATGGAACCGTCGTTTCTCTGCATCACGCCATCGCTCAGCTACATAAGTTTGCCGTTCCAATGCATCAAGCCGCAGTTGAAATGCATCAGTCCGTTGTTTCAATGCATACTGCATGAATGCCCTGAAACCCTCTTTGGTGAATGGAAAACGTGTGGTTGATGCCTGCAAATATTTAAAAAGGGAGTCGGTACATGAAACATACTTTTAAGAAATGCTTTTACACGCCATATTAATATGAAACAGGTTGTGCGTGTACATATTAGATGCTTTGAAGGTAAAGTTTTAACAAAGACATTGATTACCTTGCGAGCTGGATAGAGAGGTTTAATATCCTCCAATTTGAATGAGCGGTTGCATTGAGGGCACTGACAAGAATCACGTTATTTAGATGAAAGCAAAACGAGATAAATTTATGAATAGAGGATCAACACTTTTTTTTGCATCACATTATAGTTGACAGTGCACAAACTCACCTTACCGGAGTTTCAACATTGTCGAAGCCATTCGTTAATACAGGGCAGTCCATATATGTGGCCACATTGAAGACAACTGCAGTTATACAAAATACAGTGAGAGAAACACTTGATTCAGGTGACATATAGGAGGTGACTACTCAATAACATATCATATCATATATATAATATTCAATATGAGAATCAATATAATCCAGAACTGAAATATTACACGCACCAAAGGTAATCAACTTAACAACTTTTGGATATAAAACTGGGTCAATTGCACTTGAAAGATCAAACAAATTTTTTCAAGAAAGCTTTAATATTTCATCAAACATTTGCATGGTGAAAACTTGAGAAATTCAAACCTTATTATTTAGATTCTCACTTGAAAGATCAAGCCTTTTAATCCATAAAGCTTAACCTTTTCCCACAAGTGTAAAACATTTGCCTAGTCATATCTTGTGAAATCCAATCTTTTTAAAAAAAAATTCAATTGCAGTTCAAAGATGAGACAAAAAAATTCAATAAAGCTTTAAAATTTCATCAAATATTTGCATAGTCACATATTTTGAAAATCCAATCTTCTTAAAAAAAATCAGTTTAACTACAAAGATCAAAGCTTTTTCTTTCAGCAATACTTTAATTATTTACCAAACATTTTCTTTTTAAAAAAAAAAACACTTAAAAGATCAAGCAATTTTTCCCATAATGATTATATTATATTCATCAAGCATTTGCCTAGTCACAAAAGCAATCTTCTTTTTCAACAAATTCACTTCAAAGATGCAGACATAAATGTCACACCAAAATCAAACATTTACATAGTGAAAACTTGATAAATTCGTTTATAAAGGACAGTCCATACATGTGGCCACATTGAAGACAACTGCACAGTGAGAGACAATTAATTCACAGATGACATATAGGAGGTGACTACTTAGTAAAATATCATACATGTACTATGTTTTTATTTTTTATTTTTAGAATAGCAATCCTACAACCTTACTCACATATTATGTACAACCACGAAGTCCACGAATATATACACTCACCGCCTCAAGTGAGGCTTGAACCCACAACCTCTTGATTGATGGGTCTCTCTCATACCGCTAGGCCAAAGGCCGTTTGGTCATACATGTACTATTATTATTACAATTTCTTCAATATAAGAATAGATATAAGCCAGAACTTGAATATTACACGCACCAAAGGTAATCAACTTAACAACTTTTGGATCATTAAACTAGGTCAATTCCTGTAATTAAAAAATCATCGTAAGAAGCAAACCTTTTTTTTTTCATCAAATATTTTTTTACAAATCACTTAAAAGATCAAGCAATTTTTCCCATAAAGATTATATTATAATCATCATGCATTTGCCTAGTCACAAAATGCAATCTTCTTTTTCAACTAATTCACTCCAAAGATGAAGACATAAAGGTTACAATTTTTTCACACCAAAATCAAACATTTGCATGGTGGAAAAATTCAAACCTGATTATTTAGGTTCACTTGAAAGATCAAGGCACAAGTGTAATTTTCAATTTCACTTGAAAGATCAAACATAAAGCTTCATAATTTATCAAACATTTGTTTAGTCATATCTAGTGAAAATCCAATATTTCTAAAAAAAATTCAATTGCACTTGAAAGATCAAACAATTTTTTTCAAGAAAGCTTTAATATATCATCAAACATTTGCATGGTGAGAACTTGAGAAATTCAAACCTTATTATTTAGATTCTCACTTGAAAGATCAAGCCTTTTAATCCATAAAGCTTAAACTTTTCCCACAACTGTCAAACATTTGCCTAGTCATATCTTGTGAATATCCAATCTTTTAAAAAAAATTCAATTGCACTTCAAAGATAAGACAAAAAATTTCAATAAAGCTTTAAAATTTCATCAGATATGCATAGTTACATATATTGAAAATCCAATCTTCTTAAAAAATTCAGTTTCACTATAAAGATCAAAGCTTTTTCTTTCAACAATGCTTAAATATTTAGATTTTAACTTGAAAGATCAAGGCTTAAAATTTTGTCGCGAGTGTGAAAGTCAAATCTTTTTAGAATATTCTATTTCCCTTCAAGAATCAAACATAAAGCTTCATAATTTCATCAAAAATTTGCCTAGTAACATATTCTGAAAATCCAATCTTTTAAAATATTTCAATTTCACTTTAAAGATGAAGCCTTTTTCCATAAAGCTTAAATCTTTTTACATTAAACTTATTCTGTATAGAGTATGTAGAAAATTATAAATAAACAATTAACAGTGTTTGATAGATAGATAGATAGATACATACCAACTTCGATGAATTCCATCCAAAGTTGATGCTTCAAAGCAAATAGGGCAGATCCAGTTTGAAACTTCACCTCTATTATTTCCTCCATCTCCCCCACTACTCCTCAACATAACCCCTTTCAAACATTTACCATCAGCACCAATCCAACTTGAAACCGTAGGTGACATCATCTCCTCCTCATCTTCCCCTTCGAATTCGATACCTTGTTCTTCATCTTCTGTTTCGATCGATCTGTTATCCTCCTCCATTGGTGGCGTCTCTACGATTGTTTCACCGATAAAAAGTTTAGGTTTTTCGCTTCCAAACACATCCTTTTATATTCATATTTGGGCTTAAATAAAAAACGCTCAACTGTCTTTGATTTTTATTGGGATACGGATACTCTCGACTTTTTCTTACCAAATGGGTTCCTATGTTTTTGGTTTCTACATAAATAGTCCTTGCCACATGTATCATTGTTTTTCAAGAGGAATTCATTGAAGTACAATATTTTTTTGTGCGGTACCCTAATCGTTGACTATAAATCGTTTAGTCAATGAGACGTATAGCAGACATCCAGAGGTGCTTTTCTTGATGGGTGGCGTAAGGGGCATAAGAAATGTATTGAATCGATTCTTTTTAATGAACTCAACTCCTTACGGTACGAACTGACGATAGTCATGCACCACCTGTGTCTTTATAAAAGTTCATTTACCTCCAAAAATTTAAAAATTAATTATCTTACAAATGGCAAATCGAAAAATTATGAAAATTGCACCATAAAATTCAGCATTTTCTCCTCTTCAATTAGACATCTTACAATGTATACTTTCGACGAGTTTTTTTTTCTTTAATTTTTGGTGGGTTTATAAATTACTAACACATGTGTTAGTGTTTGGTTGTACATTTGATTTAGGGTTACGATTAGAGTTTAGCAGAATTTAGGGTTTAGAAATTTAGGTTTTAGCAGGGCTTAGAGTTTAGTATGATTTAAGGTTTAAATTTTGTAAAGCGTTTAGGGTTTACAAAACCCTAAACGCAACATGTTAACACATGTGTTAGTAATTTGTAAAACCCACCAAAAAACGAAAAAAAAAAACTCGTGGAAAGTATACCTTGTGAGATGTTTAATCGACGCGGAGAAAATGCTTAATTTTATGGTACAATTTTCATAATTTTTCGATTTTACACATGTAAGATAATTAATTTTCAAAAAGATGGGGGTAAATAGGTTTTTGTACAAAAGACACAATTTCATTGGTTCTCCCATATTTTAAAAATTGATTTACTCTAATAATCTATCTCTTTTCAACAAATCCCTAAATTAGTAAATTACTTGATCATTACATGTGTGATGCACGGGTTGATCAAAAGTAGTGAAAAAATTGTAAATCATCAATGTTTTTTTTAGAAAAACTAAATCATCAATGTTGCATATATCATAGTATGTTTTATTAATCGGTCTTTTAAGTTTTTCAACTCGATCGTATTTACATTAAAAAGTGATAGTAATACATTAATTGTTAATTTTGTTAATTACATAATGTAACACCCTAAAATTTGTAAGTTTTATATAAAATAAATGTATGTTATTTAAATACTTATATTTGTATTTGGTAATAAATATAAATATAGTTTTGGGGTTAGAAACATGAAATAGTTAAAATTTGAAGGGCCGAAAATGCCATTTACTGTAACTTAAGGGGGTAAAGTGAAAATACGTAAATATATTCCTTCTTCTCCTAAAATCTGGAAAGAACAAGTGAAGTGTATGTTTTGTGTGTGTAAACTGTACAGACCAAAGAGGAGAGGGCATGAGAGCAAAAACGAAATTGGGGCTAGATATTGTGAAATTGAGTCTCCAATCTCTAATTCAAGTCAAATAAGGTATGAATAACACCCTCTAACATTTGATTTCATGATTTAGTTATGAACCCTAGTTAGGGTTTAAGTAAAAAGAAGTTAACTAAGGTGGGAATTGGGTGTAGAATGATTAATGTTAGGTCACAAAGGTCCCAAAACTTAGATACAGATTAAATAACAGGTATTTAATATATTACTTGATATCTAAGTTCAATCAAACTCTTAATAATCTTGGCGGAAACAAGATTATATTAACACAAGTTATGAATGGTATGAATATTTATATTATTCACAATCCAACGTTTGTATCACAGAGATTACAAGATATTCAAACTCACACAGGTGTTTGAATATGATCCAAGCAATATAACTAATGAATATAAGTAATCTAATATCACTAAGAACTATAGCAGTTAGAATGCTAGAGATTATTTTTCTTGTTTTTGGATGCTTGGATAAAAAGTGTAGCATACTTAAGTTGGTATTTATAGAGTTTAAATCACATGTAAGTGTAAACTCTATTAACCTACTCAATGTATTGTCCAGGGGATAACACATGCATCCTGGTACAATAGTATGCACGTCCTTTTTGCTTTTTATCTTGGAACTAGATAAAGCAAAAAGGTGAAGATACTTTGTTTCCAAAAGTACTCCTTCTACACCTTTAACCATTGTTTGACTTTTATCAAACGTCCTCTCAACTGTACTCTGCCTTGGGAATGAGCATTCTTCAATCTGTGCTCTTCAGTCTGTAATCTCAGTCTGTAGTCTTCAGTCTGTGATCTTCAGTCTGTGAAGTCTTCTGTCTTCATTCTTCAGTCATCAAGTATGAAAAACATAAGTCTTTAGTTTGATCAAGGTCTTCAGTCTGTGATAAGTCTTCAGTCTGTGTAAGCACATACTCAGACTCACAGACTCAGGAAAACTAAATTAGAGTTTGACTCTTCAGATTTATAACTTAGGTTTGATCATTGTTTTTCCCAACAATCTCCCCCTATCTGATGAAGTCAAAATCTAATTACAAAAGATAATGCAGAGAGAAATTATAAATACCTAAAAGTGAAACATAACTTATGAATTAAGACTTATATATATAAAGTCAAAATATAGTTAGTTTTACAAAAGTATTACAATTATTACAGAAGACTTAAAGTATAAAATCTTCATTTCTTTCTCTGAGCCTTGATCTCTTTCATTTTTTCTACCTTTCTCTTCAATAAAGTCTTCATTTCTTTATCAGATTTTTCTTCCAATTCTTGATACTCCATAATGATCTTTTTGCATATATCTTCAAATCCAATCATCATTCTGATCTTGGAGACATTGCTGTACAACCAGCTAATTAATCTTCTTCTAAAAGGTTTGGCTTGAGAATGTTTGCATTCCTTTAGCAGGGCAATGCAATGCAGCAGGGATTTTCCATATAATCTGTTCTGATCCTGAAAGCATTCTATCCCATTGATATCTCTGTAGCATAGGCCTTCAACCTTTTCAGTCTAGACATATGATCTATCGATAAAAATAATACCTTCTGGTAGAGGATACTCCCTTCTCTGCATATTTTCTGTAGACAACCCTGCTGACTTCTTCTTAATTACAAAGTTGTTTTGCAATGCAGAACAACTTGTATTCTTCTTCAGAGATAAGCCCCAGACTGAAAACTAACTCAATCAGGTAGGATAGCTCATCCAGAACTTCTTTCTTCAAGTTTTTGTCAGCAACACTCTTCATAAGATTGACTATTGATTGTCATTCCTTAAATCCCAGAGTGTACAGGTCATCCACCCATACCATTTTCTTGCTCTTGGTCAAAGTCAACTCTAGCTTCAATTTCTGCCCAATCTTGCTCAGATGGTAGTCTTTAATCTTCTGCTGTAGCTTTGACATTTTAAAGGTAGATTGTAGCTTAGCTTTCAGGCTCTCAATCTTCTGTAACTTCATTGACAGCTCTTCATCTTTTTTGATTTGTTGCTCAGTCTGACTTCGCAGTGCTTCAGTCTGTGAACAACTTTCATCTTCCAGTTCTTTGGAGAGCATATCAACAAATCTTGCTTCCTTCAGCTTCTGCTCTTCAATTGATAATACATTTAAGTATTCAGTTAAAGTCATACCTTGAGCAGTAGCCTCTTGATGCAAGAGTTCATCCTGTAGATTTGACAGTTCAGGATTTCTTGTTCCAGCAGCATGATCATCCACCATCTTTTTGATCTTGCTTAATCTTTCCTGCTTGGATAAGGCAATCTCCTTGCCCTTACCTTTAACCCTATCAACTTCTTCCAGAGTAGAACTTGACCTAGGATAGGTGCTAATCAGATGAGCACTTCTCAACTGCATTCTGTCTTCAAGCTCACTTCTACCTGGAGGTAGTATTCTTGCCGTTGTAGATGGTCTTTCAGGATTGGCTTCAGCTTGGATGGCTTCAGCACTAATGATTGGAGCATCAGTGCTTGCTGCTTTGAGCTCTGAGTCTGTTGATGTTGTGTCTCAGTCTGTGCAGGTTCAGAGGGCACATACTTAGACTCTCCAGTTTTGGCTTTTGAGGCTCCTTCATCTACACCTCCAAAAGTAGCATCATCTTCATCATCATCTGATCTTCAAAATACCTTAGACTCAAAACTACAGACATGACTTACATCATGTAAATCTCTGTCATCTTTTTCAGCCAACTTGAGAAATTGGTCCCAGGTTTTGATCCCCTTCATTTTTGGTTTGGTATTAAAAATATCTCTTTCAGAAATCTTCTTGGCCATTCTCTTCATCCTCTTGGCTTTCTTGATCATTAGGGGCTGAGCAGCTTCATCTTCTTCCCTTGGTCTCTTTAATTCCATCTGACCTAGGTCTGAAATGATTGCTATAGGATCTACATGCATAACAGACTCCCCCTGAGTCTGTGCAACCATTTCAGTCTGCTCCCCTAATTCTTCCATCTCCTGCTCCTCCTCAGTCTGTGCACCAATGTTTTCAGTCTGTGGCACAGACTGAGACTCTATCCTAGACTTCACCCTAGCACCTTCGGGTCCATCATCTCCCTCATCACTATCTTCCCCTAGATCTAAAGTTTTATTATTTGAAATATTATCTTTTGGGATTGTTGGTTCATATTCAGTGTGTCTGTCAGTTGGTCTCAGTATGTAATAGTTTGGTTATGTAATTACGAAGCTTGTTTAAAAATAAGTAATTACATTTTGTGTTTAGGCGACACAGAGCTTGTGTTGCTTATGCGACACAAGTCTTATGTCGCATGAGTCGGCTGTGCGACACATAGCTTGTGTCGCAGGTCAGTTTTTGTTTCGGTATAAATAGAAGCATTCGGCATCAGTGTGTAGGTTGACGAATCAGGGAGTTTAGAGAACATATAGTAAGGCATTTCAGTGTATCAAGCTAATTGGTTATTATATCAATATACTAGTGATTTGCGTTTGATTCGTTGTTCGCAATTTGTGTCGCTATTCAGGGTTCAGGTATAAAAGTCGGACCCTACCTCTCAGTCGCTACACTGTTTTATGATAAAGAAAACGGACGGTATTCAATATTTCAAACGTTCATTCAATAAATTGAGTACACTACCAAAGGGAGAGGTAAATCGATTAGCTCAGCTGAACCTGATAAATTCTCATAAAGATGACTGTGCTGAGTATATTCAGAAGATTTTGCGTCGAGAAGTAAATACCAAAAGATACACCTTTATCAAACCGACGTTGGGTACGAGGTATAAGTTTAAGAAGAAACTAGATCCAGTGACAAGGCCGATCGTCAAAGTTCGTTAGCCGCCAACTGATTGTCTTACTGAGATTCATCTGGAGATCGTTCCCCTAAACTTTCTGAGAAGATTTTACTATTGGGAACTCGATGCTCATACTGGAGAAGCAGTATTTGTTTTTGTACCTGAGTCAGAGCCAGAAACGGGTTTGCTTTACGGATTGAAGAAAGCACAGTTCCGAATGTTTGATCCTATGAGCTTGATCAATATGTCTCCAAAAGATTTGAGAAAGCTGTTTGACAATAGGATACGATACAATGAAAGAAATTCAGTGAACAAAGTGCTAGCAACCGGGTTTCAGAAAATTGTGAATATATGTGTGACTCATGGAATACATGCCGGTGGTGTATTTCCAGCATACTGGATTTGATTGAAGATTTTTAAAGACCAAGCTGAAGATACGGGGGAGTTTGTTGGTGCATATTCAGTGTGTCTGTCAGTTGGTCTCAGTCTGTAATAGTTTGGTTATGTAATTACGAAGCTTGTTTAAAAATAAGTAATTACATTTTGTGTTTAGGCGGCACAGAGCTTGTGTCGCTTATGCGACACGAGTCTTGTGTCACATGAGTCGGCTGTGCGACACATAGCTTGTGTCGCAGGTCAGTTTTTGTTTCGGTATAAATAGGAGCATTCGGCCTCAGTTTCGAGGTTGACGAATCAGGGAGTTTAGAGAGCATGTTGTAAGGCATTTCAGTGTATCAAGCTAATTGGTTATTATATCAATATACAAGTGATTTGTGTTTGATTCGTTGTGTGTTTAACGTACTTAATTCAATCGTTTGAATTCCGCCTCTCGATTGTTTGTGTTGATTCAATTAGGTCCAAGATCAGGGAACCTACAGGGATTTTAGTTTCTGCAGACCCAGACTTCACCTTCTCCCCCTTTTTGACTTCATCAGCTAAGCTTGAGAGGGTGGTCTGCATTTCATCTAACCTATTGGCTACCTTTTCCTCCAGCATATCCACCTTGTCTACCATAGTAGAGACTAGACGTTTCATCTTCTCTAGCTCTTTCTTGTTATTATTGAACTCAGTCTGTACCCATTCAGACAACTTTGAGATGGCTGAAAGCACATTATTAAGTGTACTAGAAGACACAAACTGGGTTTGGTTGGAAGAGTTAGAATTGGGTGATGGAATATGTTCCTCACTTGACTCAGGTTGTGACTGAGCAAGATCACTGAAATCTTTTGGTGTTGCACCCTCTGCTTCACTATGTTTCTTGTACTTGGAAAAGCGATCATAGGCATTGAGTGGTGTGGGTGTTGTTCCCTCTAGATCTAATCCGGTGGTAGGATAAGATATCACTGGGAATTGATTGTGTAGCACCTGTTGCCTCAAACAGTTCCTGGTGTAAAGGAACAATATCACTGACAACTGATGTTTAAGTTGGTATGCCCTCACTGACTATCTGTTGATTAGATGGTAGATCATGGAGCAAAGAAGTTGAGATCTGTACCTCAGTCTGTGACATGATTGGGGCATAGTCGATCTGTGTAGAGGGGTGTAAGGAAAGACTCACTGGAATGTGAACTAGTACAGGACTAGTGGTCATTATAGGTTCAGCCATTGTGAGTGGGGTAAAGAGGGGGTGGTAGTGCTCAGGATTGGAGCATCTTCTTCAATGCACGTCCTTTTTGCTTTTTATCTTAGAACCAGATAAAGCAAAAAGGTGAAGATACTTTGTTTCCAAATGTACTCCTTCTACACCTTTAACTATTGTTTGACTTTTATCAAACGTCCTTTCAACTGTACTCTGCCTTGGGAATGAGCATTCTTTAGTCTGTGCTCTTCAGTCTGTGATTTCAGTCCGTAGTCTTCAGTCTGTGATCTTCAGTCTGTGATCTTCAGTCTGTGAAGTCTTCTGTCTTCATTCTTCAGTCATCAAGTATGAAAAACATAAGTCTTTAGTTTGATCAAGGTCTTCAGTCCGTGATAAGTCTTCAGTCCGTGATAAGTCTTCAGTCTGTGTAAGCACATACTCAGACTCACAGACTCAGGAAAACATTAAGTTTTCCAGAATACAACTAAGTTAGATTTTAACTCTTCAGATTTATAACTTAAGTTTGATCATTGTTTTTTCCAACAATTAAGTAAGTGTTTTTGGGTTGTATGAACTTATAAAGCAATGAAAAAGTGAAAGAATTGAACTAATGATCTTGGGTGTAATTATTGGAATCTCACTAAATGTGTATGTAGGTGAATTAATTGATAATAGTGATTATAGGTGGTTATTGTTGTTAAATGACAACTTAATCATCTATAAGTATTGTTATGAGGTAAGTATGATGGCTAGTTGAGAATTGAGTATTAAAAGTGAAGCACTTGAATTATAGCTAGTTGAGTGTTAATGAGTTAAAATTTAGTTGTAAGTAACTCATGTGTATGTATTGATATGTCTAGGTGATTGAAAGTGGAAAGAGTACTTGTGCTTAATTGACTACTTTTGTAAGGTAAGTAATGGATGAGTATGATTTATATTGCAATGCTTGGATTACATTGAGTAGTCAAGCATTTGCTTTTTGGTATGTTGTGGATGAAGTGTGATCATTGAGATACAAGAGTATTCAATGATCACACTAAATGGTGTAATTCAAGGGTAACTTTGAGACTTGAGAAACCTCAAAGGTTATGCCTTGACACCATAAGGTGAGACTCTTTGAGTCAAATTGATAAGAGATTAAGGATCCTTAACTCATGTTATGTTGTTTATGTTAATGTTAATGTTATATCTTCCTTTACTTACTAAGCTTTTTGTTTATAGTTATGTTGTTGATGTATGTAGGTGAGCAAAGTGGGACTCTGGGTGATTTGGGTAAAAAGCCCAAACGAGAATAGAGGTGGACTTGCTACAAGCAAGTAGTAAGTAATCCCTTTTGATCATGCTCTCGATATGTAGAAACGCCCAACTTGTAAGGTTGTTGATTTTGAAAGTAATCATCTTTTATAATGAAGTGGGTAACTATGAAATCGTTTGTAAGGAATGATGTTAAAGGTTGTTTTGGATTAAAGTTACCTCTGTAAATGTTGATTTAATGTTGGTTATGTTAAGTGGTTGAAAATGTCCAAATGGGTCTCCCAACGGGTCATTTCGTTAAAACTAGTTGAAATGATGATTTGGACATTTTGGCGTGTATTGTTATGTTGAAATATGCAAATAGAGTTGTCGAAAAGTGGTAAGAAAGTTTAATCAAAATGGTTGCAATAATTGGTTTTAAAAAGTGTCAAAATAGCCACTTTTCGGATTTAAGTCCAATACCGTCGTTAGTGTGAATTTTGGAAAAGTGCCAATTGGGAAACCTTCATTATGTCATATGAAATATGTCTGTAAAATTTTGTGTATTGATTGTAAACGAGTCAAAAGTTATGCGCGTGCGAAGTTGGGTAAAAAACTTGAGTTTTGCTGAGTTCTGGGTTTGTGCATAGTTAGGCGATCCCAGGAAAGTGCTAGGATCGCGTAACATTGAAGAAAAGCTTTCTGGAACGATTTTATACATAGTTACGCGATCCCAGAAAGTTGCTAGGATCGCGTAACAATAAAGAAAACTTTCTGGTACGATTTTATGCACAAGTACGCGATCGCAGCAGATTGCTAGGATCGCGTAACACAAAAACAAAAAAAAATATTTAAGACGTTTCACGTAACAAAGTAAAACATCGTACATTAGGTGGACCAAATAAAATGATAACGAAGCTATGTAATTCGTCTTACAATTCTTGAATGACCTTCTTGCGGTAAGTTTGTATATATTTTTTTACCACGTTAATCCAAATACAAGGCAAATGTATATTAAAAAAAAGAATTTGAAAAAGAAAATTGATTATTTGATGGTTATCACTTGAGAGATTAGGCATGGATTCAATATTTCAATTGATTGAAATTTTGTGAGTGATTGAAGATAGATTATGAACAATCAGAAGGAGACGCATAAAAATATGTATTATCGAATAAGAATAGATTAAGACATTAAGACCTTAACAAAAAAATAAATACAAACCATCTTTAATTGTTAAATGTCTGCCCGAGACATACTAAAATATGTAGTAAAAAATAAAACAAGCCCAAAAGGCCCACCCACCCATCTGCTTCGTTTCGTTTTCCAGCAAAAACCCTACTTCCCATCCATCTGCTTCGTTTTCTAGCAAAAACCCTACCTTTAAGATCATATCTTTCTTTCAGAAAACTTGTAAATGGCATCATCATCTGGAATTGGAATCGACTTCGATGTCCATTATGATGGGACATTTGTACAGGAGCCATTAAGGTATATTAATGGTGTTGTGAGAAGTATTCATCTGAAAATGGGGGTTTCTTTGGAGGAGATGATGGAATGTCTGAAAATACAAACAGAAACTGTTAGATTGTATGGTTTGTACTTCTGTTTACTGGACATGGAGTTGGAAAATGGTCTGTGTAAGATTAAAAGTGAAAAGAATTTTGCACAGCTATTTGATTTAGTTGCAACTTATGATAAAGTGGAGCTATACCTAGACCACTTTGGTGTAGACAACATATTGGGTAATCGACCTATGGATTCTGAGGCGGACAAACAACAGGAGGAGGAAAGTGAAATTGTTGACGTGAACTCGACTGCTATTAGTGTCTACCGTGTTTACCGTAAAAACCAGTATACAAATGAAAGTGGTGCGCATACAGGTTGGAAATACAATCCAACTGATGCCGATTTGATTGAGCATTTGAAGAGAATCATTCAAAATTTACCTGTGAAATGCAACATCGTGAAGGAAGTTGATCTGTACTCTAATTATCCGTGGGTTGTACTAGGTATGTAATCGATAATAGTT
The DNA here is from genome assembly GCA_963930675.1 of Gnaphalium uliginosum. Classification (NCBI taxonomy): domain Eukaryota; kingdom Viridiplantae; phylum Streptophyta; class Magnoliopsida; order Asterales; family Asteraceae; genus Gnaphalium; species Gnaphalium uliginosum. The sequence continues at coordinate 4,698,775 of OZ005682.1, read as the reverse complement.
GATTCAATTTCAACATTTGTGTTGTTTTTGTTTGAAAGCAAACCCTGATTTCTTTGTTTAATCAAAGTGTTGATCGAAATAACAGGGATGTTGTGAGAATTTGAACGATTAAAGTGATTTGGGCTTTTCAGTTATATTTGATGGAACTAATTAGGTTAACTTACATGCTAGGGCCTATATATGTGGATTAGAAGGTCAAAATTGGCTTACTAAGAGCATTGTGTCATTATCTAGTTTGTGAATTTCATGATAGTAGGGTATCAGTAGTATCTGTTTATGTTTCTTATACCGTGCACATGCTTAACTAAACATAAATATTATGTGTTGAATCTTGTGCAATACTTTTGAATTCTGCCAGTGATGAGGATTACGATTCATACAATGTGTTTATGTTTATTGAAGATATGATTAATAAACTGTTGTTTGATGAGCATTTGTCGTAATCTCTTAGCCGGTTGTCATTACATTCGGCTGCTCTTAAATGCAAATTAACAGTCTTGGGTGGGTTTTAAACTGTTAATGGGTGGGTGTTAAACTGTTAATGGTGAGCTATGCAAATTTGAGGGGATTTATGCAAATAATAAGGCAACATAGTTGCAACCTTTAATTTCCTATATTGTTGGAAGTAGAACTTCTTAGTTTATAACATTGAATGAGGATAGCGTCTGAAATATTAGAGAATGTGTAGAAGCAAAGCCAACTTATATGAGCAAATAAAGTGAACATGAGGTTAAGCTTGCAACATAAACAGTTTGGTTGGTTGGTTGGTTGGTTGGTTGGTTGGTTGTTGATCACCATAATAGGTTTGAAGATATATTGATAGTCTAATATTAATCACTTGCCAATATTTTCTTATCAAATACAGGTGATATATAACCAACTTTCGATCACAAGTATGCAATCATCACTCCTTGTAAAAAGCATCGACAAGGGTATTCGAGAACCTTTCTGAACGGACGTGGGAAATGGAGTGTCAGCAGCAACAAAAAGTTCATAGGGAATTCCAACCAAGAAATAGTTGGTTGGAAAAGCTCGGGATCATTGAAGTTAAAGGGAAACAAGGACTTAAAATGGTTTATGGAAGAGTTTGATACTGATTTACCTAATCCGGTATAAATTAATTATGAATTGTTTTTTGTTCTTTTTTTCTTTCTTTTTTTTAAGTTAATTCCCAAAATTTGATTGCTTTTAACCATTTTTTTGCAGTTGAACTTATCTCTTTGTCTTTTATTCGAAAGAAAGACGAGGAGCTTAGGTAAAGAAAAGGATCAGAAGGAATCTGACTTGGCCGAAGCTTTACGTCTGGTAAAGGAGGCGTCTTTTCGGATCGATCGATCTGATTATAGGCGAACCTCCAAATTGGATCCGCGTCTTGAGAGAGCTGCTTACAAGGAAATAACCAAAAGGGCTGATGCAGTGGCTGTTACTAGCCGTTGGCGGACAGCGTGTATGGAGAAACAACAATGAGAAGATGCGGAGGAAAATGAAGAGGCGGAAGATGCGGAGGAAAGGTCCAATGGAGAGGCGTATGGAGAAACAACAATGAGAAGATGCGGAGGAAAATGAAGAGGCGGAAGATGCGGAGGAAAGGTCCAATGGAGAGGCGGAAGACGGAAGGTAAATGTTTAAGAAATGACCGAGTATAGGAATTGACTGAGTTTAGGAAACGACTTACATAAACTGTGTTCTATGTTTAAAAACTAGAAAGAGAGGTAAAGTTTGGATTGAGTAAAGCAGAGAAGATAGAGAATTTCATGTTGAGTGAGTTTAGGAAATGACTGTTTAATGTTTCTCCACCTCCCATAACTTAGTTTCTACTATCTGAAATTGTGAAATTTTTATGCCCTTCTACCTTAATTTCAGATTCTTTTGATTAAGTTGTGTTATGGGTTTGCTTTGTTACCCACACTTGCATTCAAATTCTGTTTATGTATTGAATTGTTCACAGGGTTTTTGGTATGAATTCATGATCAATGTTTGACCATTGTAGGTATAATTTTGGTAATATTTTTGCCTGAAAAGTAATTAAGCAGTAAATTAGAGAATTTGGGAAAGTAATCTTAATCTATTATATACACACATGTAAATACTAAATACACACTCACACACATTGATGGGTGTGACACCCGTAAAATTAGGCAATCATTTGTACCTAAGCTAGGTCATTATTACTTGTATTTAGTTTGAAATAGGGCTAAGTACAGTAACATTTTGTATATTTATATACACACACGTACGTAATTAATTTTAAATTACGCGATTTCAATCGGATGGAATCCGACATGATAAATACGGACGTTGGTGAAAAACATTTTCTTAAATAACGTAACTATATTAAATAATCATTATTTAACTTATATTATTACGATAATATATTAAACGTTATACGTTTTGTATAAAACGTACAGTACGCGACGAAAACGCGCGAATCGCGCCCGACAACCGAACGAAACTCGAATTATTTTTCAACAACTTAAAATGAAGTTTTTTAAATAAAACTTCAATCAAAATGTACGCGAATAAATCGTTAACGAAAAACGTAAATAATAAACGTGTAACGTTTAATCGAACGACAAAAAGAACGGGTAAACGAACACCACACGTAACGTAAACTTGGGGAACAAAATTTAGGCAACCCACACCCATGAGGGGCCCACCAAAACCGGCCCCATGCCCAAGATCTCACCATCCCACTCCACACCCCATACCTCCCTCTCCCTCTCTTTTCACCATACCTCTACAATACTCCTTTTATTCACTAACACACACAAACTCACAACACACTCAAACTTTTCTCTCATCTCAATCTCTCCTCTCTTTCTCTGATTTCCAGCCACCACCACACCACCACCATCAACCACCATCATCACCATCATCATCCACCACCATTTGCAAGAGGAAATCAAGCACAAAAAGCAAGATCAAGCCCTTCTCATCATCTTTCTCTCCTAGATCATCGAATCCACTTGTAAAGAACCCCATTTTTCATGTTATTTACTTGGAACATGCTTATAAACATGTTATAATGTCCACTTAACAAGATCTTGTCCAAAAACAAAGTCGAAAAATGTTTTTGAAATCCATAAGTGACAACAGTTTCCTGGTCAGAAAAATCACCCGTCTTCAATGAGACTTTTCGTACTCAAAACTTAACGAAAATAGACGAATCAAATGACAAAACTTAATTTTAAGAAGTTAGCTTTCATTTTCAAGTGGTTTCGTAATTTTTCGACACCGTTTGATACCCGAAAACGAATTTACAAAAACGTTGCGCCGGACTGACCTGATGGTCAGATTTTTGTACCAACTTTTCGAGCCCATAACTCGAGCTACACAACTCCAAACGACATGAGGCTTTTTCCTAGAGGTCACAAATTTTGTTAGCTTTAAAAGTAGTATGATTACACTCTCTGAAGTTTCGTAGATTTATCTTAGTAATTAAAACAATGTGCATGTGTCCAGATTGGTCACGGTTGGACCTCAAAGGACAAATGGAATTATTAAAAATATTTAGAGTTACTCAAAAATTCTGGAAAAATTATGGTAAGTAGCTAAGACATGGGGGAATGCCTGGGAATTTTCTCGGATTTTATCTCAACACTTTGACTAGTCAAAACGAGTCACGAAAAACGTATAATTTTGAAGAAACTAACCCATGGACTGTTTTTGGTATTAAATTAGAAACGACACTTTCGGATTAACCATAACACGTAACTCTAATTTTTATAAGTTCTAAAAATATATTTAAGAGTCGAATAAAAGTTTCGGGTCAAACCGAGCACGTTTGACCAAGTTCCCGAACTCGAAATCACATCAGACCCTTAGTGTCGCACCAGACCCAAATTGGGTGCGACACTAACCCCTGTGTCGCAATACCATTCGAGTGTCGCAACTTGCGACACTAAATCTAGTGTCGCATTAATCCCAACTTTCGAAATAATTGCGGCACTGATCTAGTGTCGCAATCCGTCCTAGTGCCGCACCTAGTGTCGCGTAAAACAGATTTTAAACATGTTTTCACAAAATATTTAAACATGTGTAACAACAAATAACAACGAATATTTATATACGAAACTACTCGTACACGCAACACATATACCCTTATAAGTATACAAGGAAACAAAACATAATAATAATGTCTTCGGGAATTATTATTACAAAACGTCACCAACGGGCCGTACACGTTTTCTAAACACAAACGATAAACAATCTTTGGACATAACTAGTTGAGTGGACAACTAGCATGGATGGTCTTATGAGACATCTACTTACATACAACCTGATGCGTTTAGGACGCTAGAAGGTTGCACTTGGGAAACACACATTTGCAAATTGCAAACGCTTGCTTACAAGACTCAAGTGAGTCTCATAGCCCCACTTTTACTGTTTTCAACTATTGGGGTGAGAATACATACACTGTTTTTCATGAACACGAGTACAAAAACACACATATACGGATTGCATGAGTGGTTTTACCTTCTAATCCACACAAAAGTCCTCTACACATCATAGTTTCGTTAGTATGGATCTAAGCGCGAGTATTAATGAATAGATCTATTTGGGATTGACCATCCCAGTCCGGGTTAGTAGCGCTAACTGGTCAAACAGGCGCATTATTATTTGTTCATATGGGTGTTCTGGATTAGGCACCTGCAGGAGGCAAACTCATAACGGTTAAGCTTCGGACTATGAGCTCATGGCAGTACTAACATAATTTTTGCATTCGTGCAACGCATATAAATCTCGTGGTTCACACTTATACTTTGTTAACTAAACCTATGAACTCACCAACATTATTGTTGACCGTTTGAGTATGTATTCTCAGGTTGACAGCTAGGATGGCCTACAGGGAACTCTAGCTCGAGTCGCATGATTTACAAACATAAGAGATTTTCCTTGCATTACTATTTTGTACCATTAGTTATGTATTAAAATCTCTAGGATTATTCGCGAACTCATGAGTTTGGTAAACACTTGGATTATCAATGTAATATACTTTGTATTGTTTTCAAACGATACATATAGTGGTTGTTCAATGTAATCTTATGTAATGATTTCTGATTAGTCGCGCCCCGACCTGACTTCTGTTGCACAGTAAACTTGGGGGTGCGACAATGGGAGATGTTAGTTCCACCATTTCTGAACTTGAGCTACATTTTGAAGTCCAAAATTCAAAACAGATGTTTGTTTGCATTATGATTGATATCTTTGTTTTCAAGGAATTTTTTGATTGCTATATTGAAGTTAATGAAAATTTATACACACAAGAAACGAAATGTTATTCGATTGATGATCAAGTTCATATCATGCTCCATTGAAATTACTAGCATTGACTCTAGATAAAACCGAATTAGGGTGCTCAAGTTTCATGAACACTAAGGAAGCTCTCTAAGCTTAACGGGATCTTTTTTTTCATAAATATGCGCGAGTTATTGTTTGTAGTTCTTATGTTCTCATTTGAATGTGGCATAATATTCAAATTATGGAGCACACATTGAGAAGATTAACGAAGCTTTGTGTTGGTTAACATGTTTATGTCACAGGAGTACGTAAACATTTACTTATTCCCAGAGTTTTCAACCAACGTATATTTACTTTCTAATTCTTGTAAGACCTGCTCATCTGATCTTCTGAATGATGTGACCATTGAAGTTGGAGATGTTTCATTCGGTTTTCAAAAAGTATGTTTCTACTCGTTTATGTTAGGATAGATAACATAGTAGCTTTTAGGATACAGAAAAAATCAAATACACTTTAGTTATTCGTTTCAATCATTTGTAAATTCAGTGATATGTATATATATACAAATTAAAGAAACACAACCCGTGTTAAAAGAAAACCGAGATAGTAAATGAATACGACTTGAGAAACTACCATTCTAACTGTGTACCTACTGTAACCATTTAAAGGTGTTTGGTTGTGCAGTTCTCGTCATTATCTAGGAGCAAAACATTGGAAAATCTCATCGCGGATTCTTCTGATGATGAGAGCAAGATGAAATCTGATGATGAGAAACGAACTTGTGTTCTTAAACTTCATGATCTCCTCGAGGGCCAAAAATATTTGCTCATGGCTAAGTTCTGCTATGGAGTCAAACTAGAAGTCAACTCAACCAATGTAGTCCCTCTTCGATGTACATCTGAGTATCTTCAAATGACCGAAGAAAATGGTGAACGAAAACTCATTGATCATATGGAAACTTTCCTCGGTGAAGTGTTTGACTGCTGGAGTGATACCCTGAAAGCACTTGAATCCCGTGAAAAAGTTGTAGAGTTTAAAGAATAGCTTCATATAGTTTCAAGGTGCATTTAATAAAGATTTGTTTGGTTGGTCTGTTTCAACTACAAAAAAACCGTTTGCTACTGTCATTTTGGAACGGATCCAAACCACTTCCACAAATCATGATTTGTAGTACGAGGATGTTTCCAAGCTTAAATTACCTGTTTGCAGACGATTTATCTTAGCAGTTGATTCAAAAAATCTTGATCAAGAATGGATAGCTGGGTTCCTCATGTTCTATTATGTTAAAAGGCATCTTCCTTTACTTGGTAGAGAATCAACCTTTTCAAATGGGAATCTTCATTCGATTCGAATACAGATCAAAAGATTCTTTCTGAAGAGATAATTGGCTTGCTTCTGACTCAAAAAAAGTTGTTCCCGTAAAACTCCTCCTCTGGCTACTAAGAACATCAATGATTTTACATTGTAGCCTGTCGTGTCTTGGGAATTTAGAAAGACGGATTGGGATGCAGTTGGATCAAGCTTCCACTGAAAATATTCTTATTCCTAACATGAGTTATACATGTGAGAAACTTTATGAAATCGATTGTGTCCAAAGGATTCTTGATCACCTCATGGCTCATGGTCATGGATCTGGATCACGATGGAAGTGAAATTACCGAATTGGGCTTTAATGATGATGATGATGACAAGATGGGGAATTCTTGCTCACTTACACCAATGACAATTGTGGCTAATCTTGTTGACGATTACCTTGCTGAGGTGGCATCTGATGTTAACTTAAGCTGGAAATGTTTTGGTCTTTAGCTGCTACCATCCCTGATTATGCAAGGCCAATGGACAACGGAATGTACCACTCCATCGATATATATATTTCAAGGTAACATAAAGCACATAACTAGAAGGGTTAAAATGGGTGGGTTAAGTACTTGGGTTGACCCGAAACACTTTTTGTCTAAAGTTACTTACTTTTCATAAATAATTAGAGTTTCAAATATGATTGTATATTATTATAATAATTAATAAACTGATTTAGGAGGTTTTTATGCACCAGAGTGCAACTTTCAACATGTTTGAGTCATTTAGTAGATTTCGTTTTCGGGTATTTTTATATTTAACCATTTTAACTGTTGTAGATAAAACACAACTCAAATTGTATGATCTGCTATGTGCTTATCCCCTCTGCTCCAAATTTAGCTACAGTTGACGTTTATGGTCAGACCACTTGTTTTTTGAACATCTTATCGATGCCAGAAATATGAAAACACGTTCAGTATTTATCATGATTTGAAGTAAGATGGTTTTCATTTATTTCAAAAAGGTATTGGAATTTTTAAATGATACCTTGCAGTAGAACATGATATATAGTTGATCGCTGAACTTGACAATTTTGGTCAGCCTGAATATGTTGATTCTCGTTACCAATTTATTTGCAGGCACATCCATGGCTGACAGATTCAGACCGAGAAGGCGAGAACTACTTTGCAGGCTCATGGACTGCCAGAAACTCTCATTAGAAGCCAGCACACACGCTACCCAGAAGTAGAGACTTACGTTATGTTCATAATCCTAGTTCTTAACCACTTCCGTAGCTGGATGCTTATACGTCTCTGACAACCACAACTCACAGACCCACTTAAGCAGCAGCATGGTGGTACCATATAGTGGGAATGTACACCTTTTAACCACCGGAGAAAGCAACCGACAGGTGGTGGCAGTGGACGACATGCTGGGTGGGGTTCTGAGCTCGAGAAAGAGTGTTTGACCATGAAGAAGAAGATTGATAAGACGATAAGCTCGTGAAGACTAAAGGGGCCAGTTGGAACAATCTGTCTAAGATGTTCAGGGTCGGGAAAGATTGTTTGGCCACTGATATATACTTCATTGCGGTGTGACAATACTAATCAAAATAGATTTTGTAAGTAAATAAGATACTATTTGATTCGTGAAAAGTATAATTAGTATACATTTCTTTCTAAAAGTCTATACATAATCAAATTAATAGATATTTTGTTTAGCACGGATAAATTGTTAACATTACACATAATACATAATCATTCATGAAATAGTACGGAGCATAAATTAACAATTTTTTAAGCATATCCTCTTTATTAATAAAAACTATATAAATTTAAATTTCAAACTAAAATATGCGCAAAAAAAAAAAAGTGTACCAATCGTGCAAGCAGAGTTAATTAATAGAGAGAAAATATTTATTTTGATTGATCCACATTATAGTCCACCTCAAAACATTTTGTAAGGAAGTGTTTGTAACTATATCATTTCTCTCTTGAAAATAATCGGATGATCATAAACACAACTAAGTAATCTGTTTATTTAAATGTATAAAATTACAGGTGGATGTTCAAATAGAAACGACGTAAAAAATGAGAAATTTTCATAACTACTAGATTACGTATTTGTTTCACATATGATTAAATTCATTTATATGTTTACATCGATATATATTAGATTGAGAAAGAAAAATTAGCTTCATTCGACTTGATGTTCATTTAAATATATATTATTATAAATGGAGACTCAAATGAGAACCACGTAAAAGTTGAGAATTTCTGAGAAATACTAGATTATGTATTTGTTCACATACGATTAACGTCATTCATATGTGAACATCGATTTATGGTATATTGAGAAAAAGATTAGCAAAAAGAAAACCCTAAAAATTACGTCTTAAAACACACATAACCAATTTGTTCACATGTGAATAAACATATATCTTTTTTGTGTTTTTACACTTTTTAACTTCTTTTTCTTTCTCATTTGAACGTACATCAATGTTCACATATGAATGAAGTTAATGACATGTGAACAAATACATAATCTAGTAGTTCTCACAAGTTTTCAACTTTTATTTGGTTCTCATTTTAACCTTCTTCTATAATAATAGCAAATGATCTGAAAACTAGTATTTGATTACTCTTTAATCAAATGTGATTACGAATTTGAAGTTTTATCATTAGTGATTACAACTAAACTTTTTTATGTAGGTTTCTTAATTATTTAGTGTACTTTTTCCTAAAATTATTTAGAGTAAGTTTTTGTAAATCTATATAATTATGTGTTGACTTATTTATTGTGTACACAAAACACAACTAAATTGACCACCATTGTGTGTACGAAACTATTAATTTGGACCATTATGTGTACGAGACGGACCATAACAAGTGTACAAACACGATGGTGGTGGTGGTTGTTGAATCAGACGAGGATGACTATGGTTTACGAACACGACGGCAGATAGAGGTCGGTAGAATGACCATAGTCAATTCTATGGTTCTACTTTGTTATGGTTTTAAGGGTTAAAAGTTGAATGTTGATTTGTTCTAAGGATATATAGATCAATTTAGGATAGAGAAGGATACACACATCAATTTAGGATAGAGGATGAGGGATGACACTCTCGGGTAATATATCTATCGATAAAATTTAATATATATCTATATATGTACGTGATGAATAAATAACTTGTAACACCCTGAAATTTGTTAAATTTAAAAATTGTTTTCTGATATGCGATACAAAGGCTAGTGTCGCAGATAGCGACACAAAGCCCAGTGCGACACAAGGCTTGTGTCGCAGTGTCGGGCAGAAAGTCGGTTTTGAGGGGTTAATTGTGTAATTAAGTGTGAAATTAAAATAAAAATATGTTTCAAAACTTTCCAAAAAACCAGAAACACTTCCAGGTCTATGTTTGTGTGCGTTCTTGACATTTTAGAGAGAGAAAGTAAAAGAAAATCAAGATTTCTTAGGGAATTGATCCTTGAAGGTGTTTCTTTGTGATTTTAAATCATCACAGGTAAGAATCTGAGCTCTTTTATATCTTGGGGAGTGTTAATTTGATGGGTTGAAGGGTTTGGAAATGTCAAAGTGTGTGGGTAAAAGGTTTTGTGTTTTAAGAGGTAAATTTGGTCGAGTTTTGATCAATTTATGTGTTATAAGTCACAAATGGAGGTAAGGTTGAATTAGGAATTCAAAAGTTACCCAGAAACCTGCAAAAATTCGAAATGAACTGCTGCCCTGTTCGTCATTGCGACACAAGGCTTGTGTCGCAGTGATGGTGTCGCAAATTAAAACTGTTGCTTTAGCGACACAAGGATCTGTGTCGCTAGTTTCTACTGCTAGTTAGTACTGTTGCTATAGCAACATTAAGAGCTAGTGTCGCAGCTTATGTCGCTTGTTTCCACTGTTAATTGTAATTATTGTTTTAGCGACACTAAGAGCTAGTGTCGCAGGTTGTGTCGCAATAGTGTATTGAGCGACACTAATTTAGTGTCGCCAGGAGGTATAGCGACACTAGGGGATAGTGTCGCAGGATTAATTGATATTTTAAATAATATTAGTTATTATCCGAGTTAATTGAATACGGTCGCCTCGACAGGTATTTCGGGTAGCAATTCATAAATATCTGATCGTCGTCCTCGAGGTAAGTAGTAGGAAAGTAAAGAATTTAATTGACTGATTTTGTTAATACTGATTATGTTACAAAGTTGCACTGAATAATTGAGTATATCAATGAGCTGAGTAGCCAATTGCTGAGTGAACAATTGTGCCTATGAGAATGAGTTAAGTGGCTAATTGTTGAGTGAACAATTGTGCCCATGAGAATGAATTAAGTGGCTAATTGCTGAGTGAACAATTGTGCCCATGAGAATGAGTTGAATGGCTAATTGCTGAGTGAACAATTGTGCTTATGAGATTGAGTTAAGTGACCAATTGCTGAGTGACCAATTGTGTCTAGCTGTATGAGTTAAGCAGCCAATTGCTGAGTGATCAATTGTGCTGATTAAATGTATGATTGAATGATAAAGACATGAGATGTCTGGTTTATTGTATTACTGTGAATGTATTTTTCCTTTACTTACTAAGCGATGTGCTTATGTATTGTTGGATGTTGTGTTGATAGGTACTCTTAAAGGGATGAAGGGTGGGGATCCGGACAAGCGACCCGAGAGCTACTAATGATGGACTTACTATGACAAGATAGTAAGGAGTTGATCTTGAAAATCATGCTCTGTGTAAACATATGATATTTTGTGAAAGTAATGTACAAGTTGTGGCGGACAACGTTAATGTTTGTTTAATTTAATATATAAAGTGTTTTGTATAATTCAATTGAATATATAAAAAAAAATAAAAAAATCTGGGACGTTTCATAACTTTACATATTCAAAAGACATATGATACATAATATTTAAAAGATAATTTGTGTAAACACAAGATATATGTTATATACATATTATATAAGTAAAAACTTAAATATAAATATTAAAAACATGTAATTTAAAATGGGATCGGATTTTTTTTTTCTTTTAAACAACCCGAACTTTATCTTAGAAAAAGCCGGGGCTTTCGGGCTTCGGATTTTGGGCTTTTTCGGGCTTTTTCGGGCTTTGAGTTAAGCCCGATCTGGCCCGAGCCGAATCCGGCTTTTATGAATAATTTAAGGCTTCTGTAGGACTTTCGGGCTGAGCCGGACTTCGGCCCGGACTTTTTCGGGCTTTTTCTAGGCCCGGGCTCGGGCTTAAGCCCATATGTGCACCTCTAGTTTGTGGGTCGAGTATACCCGCGGATAATAGTGCATACCCACAACTCGTCCGCGACCCGCTAATCAGTACAATTTATTATCCGTATCTGTATCTGCAGGTAAGATTTTACGGATTTATTCACCCGTAATTGACGGATACCCGTGACTAGCGAATTTTTTCTCGCCCATTAGCATCTAAGAGATTTGTTTGGAATCAGAGTCTCACATACATGGTTGTAAACGTTTTCCTTTTACTTTTTTTATTCAAGAAAGGAGACTAATTAAATTATAAATGAGTTAAAAAAGTTAATAAAAATAAGCTAGTTTATGTTTTGTGATTTTTGTAATACGTGGAATTATAAAAAAAAAAAATTATTTAAGGCAAACGGTTACGCATATACAGTTAACCTCTTATAGCCCATCTTGCACACACAATGATCGACAATAATAGTTTCGTACACACAATGGTGATCAATTTAGTTGGTTTACACTAAAGAAGTCAATGCATAGTTATATACATTTATAAACGCATGACCTAATTATAATATGTAATTCTTAAATTAATAATTCATAAATTTAATTATTTACGTATGAGTAGCTAGTGATTTGTATTTAACACTGTAAATATTAACCAGTGTTAGTGTTATATACGTAGTAACATTTTATTTAATTAGTGAATTTATAAACATCATTATAAAAAATTCGTTAAAATTATACCACGTGAAATCTTTATAGTTAAACAGATGCTTATTATAATGGCATAATTTTATAATTAACAAGCATAGATTAGGTATTTTTTTTCCTTTTCGTCATTGGAGATTTTTTACATAAAATTTTTCATAAGAAAGAAATAAGTTGAGAAAACTTTTATCTTGAACACTTTCAAGGCTAATTGTGTCTTATGCGGGTCCCACAAAATATTATCCGTTTATAACAAACAGTTGCCTCATTTAGCATTGGCTTTTGTTTCCCATCTACATTGACGCATAGTACTTTTGGCATATATGCATCTTCAATACTATAAATACGTGAGCGCCGGATTGTCGAAGTATATCACCATCAAACACTATGAAAACAAAGTACTAACCACAATTCACAAAATGAAAAACCTTTTCTTCACTTTTATTCTCTTGTCAATACTTTCACTTTCCTCTTGCCAAATATTTCGGCGCGATCCAGTTCGCGACACTGATCGAAACATCCTCCGATCAGGCACAAACTACTACATCTTGCCCGTTGCACATGGCCAGGGTGGCGGCCTAACCTTAGCCCAAGGAAATGGCCAAACATGTCCACTTGAAGTCGTGCAAGAAGTTAGGGAAGGTATTAATGGCCTGCCCGTGAATTTTGCATCTGCTAATAAAGATGGCATTATTCGTGAAACTGTTGATCTTAATATTAAGTTCTCGGATGCATCAACGTGTGCTCCAAACACAGTTTGGAGGGCAGAGTTATCTAATGGGAAACGGACCTTAACGAGCCAAGGGATCCTAGGAAGGCCGGGTAAGGACACGATAAGTAATTGGTTCAAGATAGACAAGTTTGAGGATCACTATAAGTTGGTCTACTGCCCATCAGTTTGTCACACTTGTAAGCCAGATTGTGCGGATGTTGGTTCTTCAATTGGTGAAAAAGGACGTAGGAGTTTGGTTTTAAATAACAAGCCTCTTAAGGTCATGTTCAAAAAGGCATAATAATATGTACTTGTGATGCAACTAAACTAAATGTGATAAATAAGCTGATAATAAAGAAGTGTAATGTACTATGAGTTAATTAAGTATACATACAACAATCAAGTACTTTGATGTACCTTTTGTATCGATTAACACCCTATAATTATCCAAGTAAGATATATATACATAGTTGTGGCTCAATGAATGATCTTGAATTACATAATAATAATAATCTGAATAAGCTAATAAATGAGAAAAATGTACAATATTATGAACATCAATTTAGTGCACCTGATCGATAAGCTTGAGTTTTATATATTCATCAGATTTATGTACCGTACCTTTTCTGTTGTAAACATTAATTTGATCAACGATTAGATTTATATTAAAGTACGTATACGTGAAGCTACGAGATAATTAAGATGTACGTTCTATAGGCTTTATGGATCGCCATATGCTTCAATCCTCAAGAGGGTTTCTTTGCTCAGGTGCAGTCTCATGTAATTACGTGAAGAAAAAAAAACATAAAACGACGATGTTTCGATCATCTTTCAGAAGACATATATAAGACTACAATGAAACAACAAAAACACCTTGACGTACTATATAACCACTTAAATCGTAATATTACTTATTATATTTACATGATTAAAAGTGGACAAACGACAAAAGTTTACTTATATATAGACATTCTCCAATCTTGTTATTCATAAAAAGATCTTTATCATTTAATAACAAACCATGCTACATATAGCATTGGCTAGCTTGCATCGATCTCACACTGATATGTATAGTACGTACGTAGTTTAGGCTTCTTACTATAAATTACACGTTGCCAGTTACCCCATTGCCATGCAAACGCTACCAAAAAATTTCTCCAACATCAAAACAATCAAAATTACATCATCTTCATTCTCATCATCTTATCCACACTTGCAATTTCCTCCTGTCAATATCCGACTCCTGTCCGAGACACTAATGGGAACGTTCTCCGTGTTAGATAGCGTATAACATTTATTATATTAGTTAGTTTAGGCCCACTTTGATTTAGATTATTGTAAACCCGTTTAAACATTAGGGTTTGATTAGTCCTGGTATTTAGGTTGTCTTTGTCTTCAATTTTTAATAAGCTTTTGTAATCGCATTCTATTATTTAATAAAGTTGTCATTAGTTTCTATATGGTGTCAGAGCTTTAGGTACACATCTCAGTATATTAGTTGTCCTCCAGTCGTTGACGATTTGGAGGGATCCATTTTTTTATCTAGTTTCTTTTTCGTTGTTTTGTTTTTTGATTCGTCGTAATCTGTGCACTGTGGGAGAATAACCATAACTCATTCGTTCTGGAAAGGTTCCAGAAATCTGTCGAAGTTGCTGCTGTTTTCGTTTCTCACTTTTTGCGTAGCTGTGGAAGAAGTGGTCTACCAGGTTCGTTAACCGTCGGACATCATGATTTTTGGACTTATCTCCACGATATACGACTTGACCGTAGGGATTTGTCATCTTATTTTCCTACATTGAGATATAGAGTTTCGAAGTTAGCAGCGGAGTTGCTGAGTTTTCTATGATGATTTTGGTTTTGTTTGATGCATGTCATTAGAGTTTGAATTGCACATAAAGTTTGATCAGTGTATTGGCTTTGGTAACTTTATTTATTTGGATTACGGTTAAGAACGTTTGATTCGTTCAAAACTAAGTTAATTTTGGGATGATTTTCGATTGGTTAATTTGTTTTGGTTAGTGGCGGTTTGTTTTGTTTAGATTTTGGTTTTGAATTGTTTCATCTGGTAGTGGTAGATTGATTATTGCTTTGTGTTGATGATGGTGATGTTACGGTCTTAGCTAATTCGACTAAGTCTTGAGTAGTTATGTGTTGCATCTCGACATCAACAACTTGTTTTGGTTCTAGTTTGATCCTGCTCTGCGGTTCCGTATGGTTATGCATATGGTTATGTTTGGCTCTGTTTGCATCTGTTTGATTTCCGCTATGTGTGGTTTCGCATATGGTTTTGTCTGACTTCGCTCTGGTTATGCATCCGATTATGTTTGCATATGTGTGGTTCTGATTTGGTACTGCATATATCTGATTTCACCCTGGTTCTGTATGATTCCGCTTTGGTTATGCATCCGGTTACGTTTGCATCTGTCAGATTTTACTATGGTTTCGATTTCACTCTGATTACACTTAATTCCGCTTCGGTAACATCTGTGGTTATGGATTCGACTCTCAACATCAACATTTGATGATTGTCTCCTCTTTGTTTTGTATTTTAGTTTTGAATTTTGTTTGACAAACTCTTAATGCATTTTGATGTAGCATTGTGAGTTTGTGAGTTTGAGAGGAATGTTAGAGTATAATATTTATTATATTAGTTAGTTTAGGTCCACTTTGGTTTAGTTTATTATAAGCCCGTTTAAGCATTAGGGTTTAAATAGTCTTGGTATTAAAGTTGTCTTTGTCTTCTGTTTATAATAAGCTTTTGTAATCGCATTCTATTATTGAATAAAGTTGGCATTAGTTTCTACACTCCGATCTGGCACCAAAATACGACATTGTGCCTGCAAAGCGTGGTGCGGGAGGTGGCCTGATCACCGCTCGTGTAAGTGGCAATTGTGCCCACGTGAATTGAAGTGGCTCAAGAAGTTAGTGATGAATTGGATGGGACACCCTTGATTTTTTTACCAGCTAATCCTAACAAAGATGGCATTATTCTTGAATCTACGTACTGATCTTAATATTAAGCTTGAGGACCCTCACACGTGTGCTCCAAGCAGTGTTTGGGGGGTTGTTGTCAATGATATCGGGCAACAAAGTCTGTCGAGTCAGGGGGTTTTAGGAAGGCTGGGCAAGAAACGATGAGCAATTGGTTTAAGGTACAGAAGTATGAGGATCACTACAAGCTTGTGTGCCTCGGTGTGCAAGACTTGTAAACCACATCGTGCGGATATAGGTTCTAAGGTTACTAATGAAAGTGGACGTAGAAGTTTGATTTTAAACAACATCCCATTTAAGATCAAGTTCAAGAAAGCATAATTAATCACCTTTATGCTTATTATCATGAAATGATGGATATGAAAGTTGTTCTATCTTTGATGTAATTGCTAATTGTCATGTAATTATAGCATACGTACATGTCATAAACCGATCGATAATAAAGAGTGGTTGATGTACTAAATTAATGTTGTTATATGCATGTGCATGTATCAATATATAACATATCTACGTGATTTGATCGATCAAACGTGCATCTAGCTAGTACATTTTTTTCTCATAAATATAACTGAAAAAGTTAATTGATATGGTCACTTTACAAACAAAAAAAAAAACGGTACACAATCTTTGATTAGTCGATATGATAATTCGTTTTTAATTTACAAGTTTTGAGAAAAAATCTAGGACTATTTGTGGTAGTAGCAATAAGTATAATAGTGAACAACTTAATCTAAGAAATAAAGTGTAGCTAGCGACAAAATTCTACTCGTATAATTTATTTTCTTTCATAAAAAACGATAATTATCCTGTTATAACAAACCATACCACATTTAGTGCTATCTTGTGCTTCACATCTGAAATTGATGTAAACTTTTGGCATCTATATATACTACTGCACATTTCTACGAAATCAACATAGATATACCATCAAATAACATTACATCATACATAATCCAATTTTTGTGCCATATGACTATAAATACATGCTGCCACATTGCCATGGATAGCATATGATCACCATCAAACACTACTAAAAAACCACAAACACCAACAATAAAAACAATAAATAACATGAAGATATCATTCATCATTTTCATAGTCTTATCCACACTTATTACACTTTCCTCAAGTCGATCCCCTTCCCCTGTCCGAGACACTGACGGGAACATCCTCCGATCTGGCACACACTACCACATCAAGCATGGTACAAGTGCAGGCGGTGGCCTAACCACCGCCCGCGGACTTGGCCAGTTGTGCCCACTTGAAGTGGTGCTAGAAGTCAATGACTATGGAGACGGGTTACCTGCAACTTTTGTACCGGCTAACCCCAACAAAGATGGCATCATTCTAGAATCTACTGATCTTAATATTAAGTTCGAGGAACCTAACACGTGTGCTCGAACCCAGGTTTGGAAGGTTGATGATGAATTTAACTCCGGGGAACGAAAGGTGTCACTTAAGGGGGTTGTAGGAAGACCGAGCCGAGAAACGATTGACAATTGGTTTAAGATACAGAAATATGAGGATCACTACAAGCTTGTATACTGCCCTTCGGTGTGCAAGACTTGTAAACTAGATTGTGCAGATATAGGTTTTAAGGTAACTAATGAAAGAGGACGTAGAAGTTTGGTTTTAAGCAGCATCCCTCTAAAGTTTAGGTTCAAGAAGGCATAATTAATCACTTTTAAGCCCAATGATGATCGATGGTTATGATATATAGTTGTTAACTTGTTATGTGATGTATATAATTTCCATTCATATATATGTAAACTGATAATAAAGAATAGTGGATGTATACTACCAAGTGTTATAACGTTGTAAGATATTTTGTATCAATAATAATCAATAACATAACGAGATGATTTTGATTTTTGAGTTATTATTTTTCATCTTCAAAATGTTGATTATAAGTTAATTGAAATAAATTAAATATGAAAGTCATTTTACATGAATAACAGTATCGATTGTTGTTCATCTTAAGTTTAACATTTTATATACGTTGTTGGTCATGACATTTGACCAATTATTTGGGAAAATCATACGTGCCGTTGGCTGCATGGTCTTACGAGTAGCGCGGCAATTTGTACGTGCAAGGTCCTACTCTGTAGTTGTAGAGATGCCGAATACACTGCCCATGCAAGTCCATGTATGAATAACACATATAGACATACAGCAACGTAACACCACGCGCGCAATGTATGAATCGCGTACGGACGTAAATCTAATCTGCAAGAAAAAAACAAAAACTAATTATGTAATCGTACGGTGACCAGCAATCTTCTTTGACTTTAAACAAAACCTTTTCTTAAACACGAGAGACAATGTTGAAAGTTTAAACCATTACAATTTACTAGTTCTCTACCATACAGTCTAATTCTAATGGGTTGGCGATGATGGTTGCACTTTTTTGTGGTTGTTGTAAAGAGGGAGTAACAAAATTAATATGTGTTTCGTGTTGCTTACGGTTAAAAGCAGATCGAAATACAATTTGATTCAAATCTACGGTTATTTGTGTAATTAATATCCGTTGTTTTAATTCATTCTTAGACGACTCCCAACGCCCCCGTCGCTTGTCCGTCAGTTCCAACCGACACCGATAGCACGAGCTCGTCGGTTTGGTTCGTCGGTTTGGGCCGTCGCTTAACCGACGCTCTTTCGGTTTGTGTGGATCCGGGCGCGCGAGTACTTGTAGCAGTTGAAGAATAAAAAAATAAAAAATAAAAAATTTAAAACGGCCGTTGAGGAATAAAAATAATAATAATAATAAAATAAATTTCAAATTTCAAATGGCTATTTGACCTTTTTTTTTTCAAATACTACGTTGTCACCATAAATAAACACTATCTTTTATCCATTATTCACACTAAAATTCTAATATCTTTTACACATTTCACACACCACAATTCTCACTACAATTCATACATTACATTATGTCTAAAATCAACAAATCCAAATATATAAAAAAAAGAACAACAAAACCTTGAAAAAGATATGTGACAAAATTTGTTAAACAATCCGATAACAATCCAACCTTCGCCTACGAGATCGTTCTCCGCTCAATCGAACTACGCATCCCTGTCTCAATCTATGGGATTTGTAAGTTTCGCACCCATTGCAAATCCTTACCAACTTTCACCCGACGACCCTCGGAACAACTACCAATATCAACGGTGGTACCAAAGCCTACAATTTTCATAAAGCCAACAATGGTCACTAAACCCACAATTTTCACCAACCACACAATTTAGCGGATCCACATCCAACCCGAACCCGAACTTTGGATTTTCACAATTTTCACCAAACACACAAAACCCGAACTTTCAACCCGCTAACTTCTCCGTACCCGAAACCCAACATTTAGTAGAAAGTTCGGACGAGGCCGAACCCAAACCCGAGCCCGAACCCGAGACCCAAACCGACAAAAAGGGTAAAAGGGTTCAAATTAGGTGGACCGACGAGGAGGCGAGAATATTGACGGAACGGTGGATACATTGTTCCGAAAATGACGTGCAAGGAAACTCTGAATCAAACGAGAGTTTTTGGAATAAAGTCCACTGGGGTTACAATTTTGTTGCAAGGGTTAAACGTAACCTTAATTCACTCACCGACAAATGAAATAAAATTTCTCACGACACAAAAGTATTCCAAGGCATATACAAAAAATTTGTCAAGATTTGCTCTCAAAGCGGTGCCGGAGACGAAGACATTTTAAATGCGGCCCGAAAAGGTTTTAAGCAATAAATGGACCACCGTAAATTCATTTACGAGTTATGTTGGGATGTACTAAAACATTACCCAAAATTCTTCGCCGAATCGGGCGTAACGGGTAACAAACGTCCATTCTAACCCGAACCTGAAGCCACCGATCTTCACGCGAACGACTTCCCGATTTCTTCGTCTCTTGAAGCAAACATGAGAACGTTGTTCCGAGACGACCCAATACGCCGTCTACTGGGGCGAAAGTCGACCAAAAGTCCGGCTTCATCGGACGTCGGTTCTTTTTCAAGAAGTAGTATACATTCCGAAAAACTTGAAACCCTTTCCGCCGTCAAGAATACCGCATTAATGAAAAAGCAATAACAACAATTATCGGGAATAACATGAAAAAAGCGGCTTATAAGGCGTTGAGCTTTTTTTGTAAAAAAATTCCAAAGTTTGTCTCAAAAAAAGAACTTAAAATAATCAAAACGACTCAAAAAGAAGTGGTGGAACAATATCAAAACATGTATGGAGGACAAGATTCGAACGAAGACGAGGCCGAAGACACGAACGAAGCTGACAAATCGAGCTCGGATTATATTACTTTATTTTAATTATTGTATTGTTCTTTTTTTATTAATTATTGTAATGTTTTTTATTTTAATTATTGTGTTTTAAATATTTAATTTATTAGTTGTAGGTTCCTGAAAAAAAAACTGACGAAGCACTGATAGCAGGATTCTTTCAGTTTCTGTCAGTTTTATGAAAAAGCTGACGTGACCTTTTAATTTTTGTCAATTTCTGTCACAGTTGAAAGGAGTTGAAAGGAGTGTTAGATGGTTTTTGAGTTTTTCTGTTCAAATATGTTTTACTTCTTAATCAATCTTCTATACACGTCTAAAGATGGTTCCGTCATTCCGATATCCTTTTATTTTAAACCATGCTACATCTAGTGTTTACTAGTGCATCACATCGGTGATGATCAGTGTCATCATATCGATGTGTACATTTGGCGTACATGCATGTTGACCAAGTCAACAATTACGGCCTATAAAATAACACCATATCATCTATAGTACTATGCTATCTTCGTGCTATAGGATGTCTATATATACCTCTAGCTCCGTTGCTTGATTACATATCATTACTAAAAATAACATAAACAACAACGTACGTAACGCTCAATATCACAAAATGACGATATTTTCATTTACATGTCACGTGATTAAGTTTTGTGAATAAATTAAAGTCGATCTATAACTATTTATGGTAGTAGCAATAATAAATGTACGTGAGCAACTTTATCTTAAAAATAAAGTGTAACGAAAAAATTCCACTCATATATATATATATATATATATATATATATATATATATATATATATATCGAAAGAAAGAAGTTCAATGTCGAATGTTAAAAAAAATGTAGAATGAGGGAACCAATAGGATTGTTCCATTTCAATTACCCCTTTTCACATTTTTTTCCTAAAATCTAAATATCTCACGAACCGTATATCCATAAATTATAAAAAATACACCATTAAAATCAGTATCTTTTTATCTTTAATCAGAGATCTCACATGACATACTTTCGTAATAATAAAGATAAATGTGAAATTCCACTCATATTTTTTTTTTCGTTTTCTAATTTGAATGTGAAATTCGTAATAATAAATCACATGTGATTTAACACTCAAATGTGAATATATTTACAATCAACTTATAAGTTTTAAATCACTATCTATAATCCCATGTAAATAATCAAATTTACAAATTATAAGTTTAAAATCACATAAAAATAATTTATTTGATAATTTAATAAACCTTCAGAAATTTTTTTTAGTTATAATCACATGTGATTAAACATTAAATTAGTAATCACATTTGAATAAAGTGTAAATAAATACGAATTTTAAATAATTGTTTATAACTATACATGTAAATAAATATAAATGTGAAATCAAATGTGAATTATCAATTATTATCACATAATTCATTTGAAAAACACATGTGATTAAACCTCAAATCAATAATCTGAAACGCCCTAAATTTTTTTTTTTTACACCTCGTACGCGATCCTGGTAATCATACGCGATCGCGTACATTGACCCAGACTAAGAGTACGCGATCCCATCAAGGGTACGCGATCGCGTACTCAATACTTGAAAAGTTTCTGTTCGAGTTTTAGTACAAGTTACGCGATCGCGTAAGGGGTACGCGATCGCGTATCCACAACGTAAAAATTTCTGTTTCATTTTCTTTTGTAGGTACGCGATCGCGTGACCCTTAGGCGATCGCGTACTGGGTCCTGAACAGTACATTCTGCACAACTCAACTTTTGACCCAATTTAATACGCGCATAAGTTTTGACTCGTTTAAAATCACGACAAGAAATTTTGCAGACATCTTTCGTACGACATAATAAAGGTTTCTCAAATGGCTCTTCTCTAAAATTCACTCAAACGACGATTTTGGACTTAAATCCGAAAAATGGCTATTTCGACACTCTTTGAACCAATTCTTGCAACCATCTAAATTCAACTTTCCATACCACTTTTCAACCATTCTATTGGCATAGTTCAACTCAACAATCCATGCCAAAAGGTTCAAATCATCATTTTTATTAGTTTTAACCAATTGACCCATTGGGAACTCATTTTGACCCTTTTTAAGATTTTCAACTATTTAACATAATCAACATATAGAAAAGGGTTATTTCAACCCAAACATAACTTCCAACATCATTCCTTACAAAACATCTTACATATATATTTCGTTACAAAAGTTGACTGTTGTCGCGCCAACGGTCGTTGGATTTTTCGATGACGCGAGCAAACAGTGGGTGTTTTATATTTTATAGTGCAGGGCCTAAATTATTCTCTACGTACTGGCACTAACTGGATTTACTAGGACGAGTAAGTGATAAGTATAACCTAGGGTCGTTCTTCAAATCGCAACGAATTGAAATCAGGAACTTTGATTAACTTTTGGTAACTCAGATGGGTGATAGATAAGTGAGTGGTTTGTTTTGGTTTTCTTAAACTAAACTAAATTAAAAGCATAAATGTAAATGGGGGAGGTTACTTCGATACTGCAGATAAAGCGGTGGCTACTATGATATTGGTCTATGCTAGCTTAAGGTAACTATGTTTTATAAGGATTTAGTAGTAATAAGTTTATATCTTAGGATGAGTCGCATCTACAATCCTACTATTTATCTAACGCGAAGTTGTCTGCAATCAGATAAAAGTATGTCACTTGGATAACAGACACGAATTGTTATTAAGCACCGGAAGTTCTCCCAAATGCAATAACCAATTCAACCAACGGTTAACCTCGAATCTTATTCCCCGGTCTCGGTCGTCAGAGACGTCCATATCGCGACATGAATTGTTGAATAAACAAAAACATGAACGGGTTTTACCCCACCGGAATAAGTTGGGATAACCTTGTCTGACGGTCGGTTGAATTGTCATCATACCTTAATATAAGCTATTGCTACTATTATACTACATTAAACATTTAAATTATAGTTAACTATATATGAAAACTCAGTCGTACAATCATAGCAAATAGGTTGACACTGACAAAGCCTAAAGCAACAATCAAACAAGAACATGCAGTAGGTATATCATGCCAGCTTCAAACAACAGAATGATTAACTAAGTCATAGATATTCCGAAAGTTCTCTAAAAAATATCTACTATATGAATTGAATCTAACCTATCTATACTCCCATGCCCCGTGTCTCCTACGGACATATTTCAGTCAGGAGAACACCGGCCATGCCGAGCTCATTGATCATCTAACACAGAATAATTGAGTGACCTATACCTATGAATTAGCTACGTTCATTTTAGAGATAAGGTGTCAACCACAACATGAGTTGGACAGGTAAACAATTAATATTCAATGCCTATATTCATATATTAATTAACTACTACCTAAGCAGATTAACAGTACAAATGATTACATGATTACACTAGCATAAATCTCTATCATAGTAGACACTTAAATAGTTTAGCCTATCACGTTAATTCTAGCATGCATTTCTAAACAGATAATATAATAACATAACATGTTTAAAAATACGAAGATAGAATATAAATTAAAACCTGATAAAAGCGTAGCGTTACAAATAATAATGCTGAATCGCAACGTCTCGAAGCACCTCCGTACAGTAATTAAATCCTAATTATCCTCTGATTAATTATTATTCTAATGTAGATTAATAATTAATCTAGAATGATAAACTAGAGTGAGAAAGGGAAGAGAAGAAGAAATGAAGAAGTGTGTGTGAAAAGTGTGTGTGTGTGGATGCTTGTATTTATAGATGATGTTCGTTGACCGGATTTTTGCACGTTGACCGTATTTCTTGAGCCTTGGATTGGACCGTATTTACGTGCCCGGATAAAGGAAATGAATTTAAGCAAATACAGGCAAAAACTGACCGTATACGGACAGTGCAGGCCGTATACGGTCTAGCATTAGGGGGTATACGGGCTTGGCTGACCTATACGGTCAAAACCAGGCCGTATACGGTCTTGCTGGCCGTATATGGTCAGGCTTCCAGGTCGTATATGGTCTGGCCAGGCCGTATACGGTCTTGTTCTTGGCCGTATTTTTGGTTTCGAACTTTCGTACGCGGGATCGTAACTTGTTTTCGCTATAACTTCTTTGTTACTCGTCCGTTTTAGTTGATTTTCGCGGCATCGTCTTCGTAATCGAATGAAGTTTAAGAATCCAAGATAATATATTCGGTTAATCTTGGTCGATTATACGCGTCATTGGCCTTTGTGTTCGAGGTAGTAACTCGTTTCTTCGTTTTGCTCTAAAATCTTAGTTATAACTCCGTTTTTGTTGATTCTTTTTGCACCGTCTTCGTAATTTCCTAATTAACACAATAACACAAATAAATGTAATATTTGAAGTAAAATGTTAATTATTTAATTATAATGGAATAGATAACGTGAGTAAAAACGTGACTTTTTACGCGTTATCATTGACCGTGTACAAAAAGCAACAAATACACAACATGGGCGTTTCTACACATCGAGAGCATGATCATAAGGGATTACTTACTACTAGCTTGTAGCAAATCCACCTCTATTCCCGCTTGGGCTTTTTACCCAATTCGCCCTTAGCCCCACTTTGCTCACCTACATACATTAACAACATAACTATAAGCAACATGCTTAGTAAGTAAGGGAAAGTATAACATCAATATTAACATAAACATTACAACACAACATGAACTAAGGATCCTCAATTCTTTACATGTTGACTCAAAGAGTCCATACTATGGTGTCAAGGCATAACATTTGAGGTTTCTCAAGTCTCAAAGTCACCCTTGAATTCCATCATTTAGTGTGATCATTGAATACTCTTGTATCTCAATGATCACACTTCATCCACAACATACCAAAGAGCAAATACTTGACTACTCAATGTAATCCAAGCATTGCCACATAAATTATACTCATCCAATACTTACCTTAATTTAGAGATCAATTAGTTCAAGCAATTACTTCTCCACTCTTGTTTCACCTAATATATCAATACATATACATGAGTTACTTACAACTCAATGAACTCAATATTAACTCTTTAACATCTCACTAGCTAGAATTTAAGTGTGCCACTTCACACACCCAAAATCTCTAACTAAAATATTTATACTCTTGACTCATAACATTACACATATATGGAGGTGACTAAGTTGTTATTTGACAACAATAACATCCCCATAGTGCTTCTTATGGCACTTCCTACATTCGGGCGGCTCCCACCTCTCCTCTTTTCTCACACTTCCACTTGCCTTAAACTTCTTAGACGAACCCACAGTTTGTTCGACTTTTCTTTTCAAATTACTATCATCATCTCTCTTTGTTTTAATTTCTCGCTTTCGAGCTTCATTCACAAAATCTTCAAACTTTGTCCATCTATCTGGATCAACAAACTGACGAATATCCTTCTTCAATACCTCATGAAAATGATTCATAAGTCTTCTTGGACTTTCTGTGTACTCTGGACAAAAACGTGCTCTATCAAGAAAAATTCCAGCTAGTTCATTCACCGTCTCATTTGTTTGCTTCATGTAAAGAAACTCACGACGGATCTTTATCAATTCGGCTTCCGGAGAGAAAGCCATTCCAAACATCTTCTTAAAATCTTCCCAAGTAAGACTATTAACAGCTTCAGTTCCCATGGTTTGACGTTGGACGTCCCACCATTCCTTTGCACGTGCTTTAAGCAAACTTGTAGCATACACAACTTTCAACCTGTTTGGGCACTCACAAATCTCGAATGCCCCCTCAACCTCGGAAATCCACCTGTGACATTTAATGGGGTCGGACTCCCCATGATGTTCTGGGGGTTTGCAAGCGGAAAAGTCCTTATAGGCAAACTTTGGACGTTCCACTTGCACCATATTTTCAGGAGGGGGCTTTTCAACAACAATCTCTTCACTACGTTTCTGAAACTCCTCAGTGACAACATTTCTAATCGTCTCAGTAATCCTACTTAGCAAAAGAGGAAGAGACCTCTCTTGTGCAGTGGCGACTTCTTCAGCTATAAGGTCCCTCAATTCGGACCGAGAAGTCCTGGATGCATGAGGTGGAGTCTCAGATCTATCTCTATCACTTTCAGTGCTAGCATTCTTGGCCTTGTCTTGATGACTCGGCCCCCCTACCGATCTCGTTTCTTGATCACTCATTATAGTGCTGAAATAGATACAACACATTAATTCATACTCAACTCAACATTTTACACATCTACTTATCGCTATCTCTTATCATTCACTAGTTAAGAGTCGTTTTAACTTAGTCCTCTCGACATTTCATGACTTCCTTAGTTCCATACAAGGTCATGTGGTAACTATTACGTTGGCCAGACGTAATACTTTCACATCACATTTGTATTTCCCTAAGGTCATCACTTAACATTTTGATTCATAAGCTTCGACAACTCGTTAACTATACAATCATAACATTTTACAATTAACAATACTAAATCATGCTCAATCAACAGCCAAAATGGTCTAAGTTCAAATACTTACTAATGGTGGATACCCGAATCCCTTAAACCATAGCTCTGATACCAACTTGAAACGCCCTAAATTTTTTTTTTACACCTCGTACGCGATCCTGGTAACCATACGCGATCGCGTACATTGACCCAGACTAAGAGTACGCGATCCCATCAAGGGTACGCGATCGCGTACTTAATACCAGAAAATTTTCTGTTCGAGTTTTAGTACAAGTTACGGGATCGCGTAAGGGTACGCGATCGCGTATCCACAACGTAAAAGTTTCTGTTTCATTTTCTTTATTAGGTACGCGATCGCGTGACCCTTACGCGATCGCGTGACCTTTACGCGATCGCGTACTGGGTCCTGAACAGTACATTCTGCACAACTCAACTTTTGACCCAATTTGATACAGGCATAAGTTTTGACTCGTTTAAAATCACGACACGAAATTTTGCAGACATCTTTCGTACGACATAATAAAGGTTTCCCAATTGGCACTTCTCTAAAATTCACTCAAACGACGATTTTGGACTTAAATCCGAAAAATGGCTATTTGGACACTTTTTGAACTAATTCTTGCAACCATCTAAATTCAACTTTCCATACCACTTTTCAACCATTCTATTGGCATAGTTCAACTCAACAATTCATACCAAAAGGTCTAAATCATCATTTTTATTAGTTTTAACTAATTGACCCATTAGGAACCCATTTTGACCCTTTTTAAGATTTTCAACTATTTAACATAATCAACATTTAGAAAAGGGTTATTTTAACCCAAACATAACTTCCAACATCATTCCTTACAAAACATCTTACATATATATTTCGTTACAAAAGTTGACCGTGTACAAAAAACAACAAATACACAACATGGGCGTTTCTACACATCGAGAGCATGATCATAAGGGATTACTTACTACTAGCTTGTAGCAAATCCACCTCTATTCCCGCTTGGGTTTTTTACCCAATTCGCCCTTAGCCCCACTTTGCTCACCTACATACATTAACAACATAACTATAAGCAACATGCTTAGTAAGTAAGAGATCAATTAGTTCAAGCAATTACTTCTCCACTCTTGTTTCACCTAATATATCAATACATATACATGAGTTACTTACAACTCAATGAACTCAATATTAACTCTTTAACATCTCACTAGCTAGAATTTAAGTGTGCCACTTCACACACCCAAAATCTCTAACTAAAATATTTATACTCTTGACTCATAACATTACACATATATGTAGGTGACTAAGTTGTTATTTGACAACAATAACAACTTATAATCATCATCATCATCATCTAATTCACATACTTACATACACACTTGGTAAAATTAGACATCGTCTACCAATTTATTAATAAAATTTCTTTTTATCATAACATCATTTCTATACTTGCATATAACTCAAAACACTTACCTATGTATCCCACACCCAAAACCCACTTTATCTTAACCTCTTTCTCCCTAGTTAATTCTAGGGTTCATACAAAATCATTTAAGGGAAACAAATTAGAGGATTGAGAGTGTTATTCATACCTTAGTTGGGTTAAATTAGAGTTTAAAACCCTAAATTTATCAAGCCTAGCTCCAAATTTCGATTTCTCTTTTCTTTGGCTTCCTGGTTCATACGTACGTATATACACACTTATATGAATGTATATTTCCAGAAATTAGGAGAAGGATGGGGATATATGTGAACATTTTCCCTTCCTACCCTCCATTTACTCACTTAACACTTTTAACCCCTCAACTCTTATCTCATTTTTATTTCTCACCCAAACACTAAATTTGTATTTAATACCAATACAAATATAATTTAAATAACACACTTAAATATAAAACTTACAAATTTTGGGGTGTTACATAATCACATGTGATTTTGACCGTAAACGAATGCAATTCCTAAAATTTTATTTATATTTGTTTATATGAATGAATAATAAGTTGTAATCATGTGTGAGTTAACATCCACAATTGATAAATATTCGTGTACCAGTTATATTTACTCATAAATCAAATGTGATTATATATAAAATCACACGTGATTATATAAGTGACATTTTTTACGACCCAACAAAAATGAAAAAAAAAATTGTCGAAAGTATAGCTTGTGGATCTCTAATCGAATAGAGAAGGATGCTGATTTCGAATATCTAATTTTTATAATTTTTGGTCATGTCGTTTGTGAGATATTTGATTTTAAAGATAAGAGTGGAAATTGAGTTTTAAATAAAATGGAGCAATCCTATTGGTTCTCTCATTCTTCACTTTTTTAACATTCTACATTGAACCCACCTCTCTCTCTCTCTCTCTCTCTCTCTCTCTATATATATATATATATATATATATATATATATATATATATATAGGGTAAAGTTCCAATGAGAACACCTTAAAAATAAGAACGGTTAGGAACGTCTCATAAATGCACAACTAGCCAATAAAATCATTAGATTCAAACTAATACATCTCAAATATGTATAGAAAAATAGATGTAAACTCTCAAAAATGTAGAAAAATCGACAAAACGATTGATGCACAATTATAGAGATAATCGTGCATCAATCGTTTTTTCGATTTTTGTGCATTTTTAAAAGTGTACATTTATTTTTCTTTGCATATTTGAGATGTACAAATGTGAATCTAACTATTTTTAGAGATAATCGTGCATCAATCGTTTTTTCGATTTTTGTGCATTTTTAAAAGTGTACATTTATTTTTCTTTGCATATTTGAGATGTACGAATGTGAATCTAACTATTTTTAAGGTGTTCTCTTTGATCCAATATATATATATATATAGGAGTTGGATCCATGGAGAAGCAAAATTAATGAGAGAAGAGAAATAAGAGATCTAGACTATAATTAAATTGATCAATGGTTCATAATTGGTGATGGCATGAGTGTAAGTTTTAGCAAAAAAATATTGCCATGCGTCTAAAGCTAGATGGTAATCTAGACATTTTGTCATATTTTCTTTTTTTAAACCGTGGATCGATTTGAATGTCTGGGAGTTTTTTTTTCCAGAAAAATAGTAATATCTTTTTACAAAAATGGGTGCAGTTGGCCATGGTTTTTTTTTTTTTTTTTTGGCTTTAATTTAGATTCATATTCAGCCGAGGAAGATGAATATGAAACAAAAAAATTAATGTATGCTACTTATAAAGTACTTATTGCAATTTATATTAAAATTGAATCAAACAAATTGATTGTTATATAATTTAGGAATCAATGGCATAAATTTTGTGAATTGATATTGTCAAATTTCCTTGATTCAATGGCTTAAACTTTGTGAAAAAGTTCTGAATCGATGTTATAATTCTTTTGATTCAATGTTATAAATTTCATAATCAAATTTATAAATTTGAGAATCGATGTTATAAAATTCATGAATCATATTTTCAGTTGTAGTAGAGAATTATTTTTTGTATGGGTCGACACAAAATAGCATTTAATTTAGATCAATATGTAATAGTATGTATGTAAGATTAGATCAACGTTTCATTTAGTGGGTGTTTGATCGATTTTTATGTAATACTATCATTATGATTTGGATTTAATCATAATAAATGAATAGATTAGCTTCCTTACTTTTCTCAAAAAATTATTTCTCTCTTGATCCCTACCCTATATAATATATATATAGGTGGGTTTAAATAAGAAGACTAATTTTCGTGAGAAAATATGAAACACTTCAAAATCAATTTTTAACTATCCAAAATACAGTTTTCTTCAAAACTTTTTCAATGATTACTAATAAAATAATTTTTGGAAGCTATAATATAAATATAAATAAAAAATATTAACTTTTTTCGAACTTTTTTTACGATCGTTAGTGTCGTGATTAATTAAGATAATCACAAAATATAATATGATAATCACGTGTGATTATTCTCTAATATAATGTGATTATTATGTGTTCGAGATAATCACAAAATATGATATGATAATCACATATTATTCATGTGATTATTAAGTTATAAAATGTGATTATTATGAATAAAAAATAATTAAAAAAAACGTAAATAAAAATTTATTTGAAAAATAGCTTCTGAAAGTTATTTGAGTAAGAGTTACGAAGAAAATTTTGTAAAATAACGTGTTTTAGATAGTTAAAAAGTGATTTTGAAATGTTTCTTACGTTCTTACGAAAATTGTTCTTCTTATTTGAACCCAATACATATATATATATACATGTATATATATCTTGATTTATTTTCTTCCAGTTCATATATAAAAAACGATAATTATCGTTTTATAACAAACCATACTTAATATAGCGATGGCCTGTGGTTTACATCTGAAAATGATGTAAACTTTTGGCATCTAGACTGCACATTTCTGGGAATTCAACAATTACCATCAAAAAACATTACATCATACATAATCCAATTTCCGTGCCATATAGTATAAATACATGCTTCCTCATTGCCATGGATGTCACGTAATCACTATCAAACACTACTAGAAAAACCATAAAAATGAACAATCAAATCCATAACATGATGAAGATATCATTCATCATTTTCATCGTTTTATCCACACTTATTACGCTTTCCTCCTGTAAATCCCC
The DNA here is from genome assembly GCA_963930675.1 of Gnaphalium uliginosum. NCBI lineage: Eukaryota > Viridiplantae > Streptophyta > Magnoliopsida > Asterales > Asteraceae > Gnaphalium > Gnaphalium uliginosum. Next base: position 4,667,297 of record OZ005682.1, on the reverse strand, counting down.
CGCTCCCGTCCGAGACACTGACGGGAATGTCCTCCGATATGGCACACACTACCACATCAAGCATGGTACAAGTGACGGCGGTGGCCTGACCTCTGCCCGCGGAGATGGCCAGATGGTGTGCCACCTTGAAGTGGCACTAGAAGTTAATGACTACGGAGACGGGCCACCTGCGAGTTTTGTACCGGCTAACCCCAACAAAGATGGTATCATTCTAGAATCTACCGATCTTAACATTAAGTTCGAGAAACCTAACGAGTGTGCTCCAACCCGCCAAACCCCAGTTTGGCGGGTTGATGATAATTATAACGTCCGAGAACGGAGAGTGTCGCTTAAGGGGGTTTTAGGAAGACCGGGCCGAGAAACGATTAACAATTGGTTTAAGATACAGAAGTACGAGGATCACTACAAGATTGTGTACTGCCCTTCGGTGTGCAAGACTTGTAAACCAAATTGTGCGGATGTAGGTTTTATGATAACTAATGAAGGACGACGTAGAAGTTTGGTATTAAATAATATCCCTCTTAAGTTTAGGTTCAAGAAGGCATAAAAAGTTTGATGCTTAATTATTATCGATGTTTATGTGATATAATTGCCATGTAATATATAGTATAGTATGTGGTCGACAAACCGAAAATAAAGAGTGGTTGATGGCCCTGTATCATCATGATCAATAATATAACGACGTCATTTGGTCAAATCAACATTTAGTAATCGTTGACCAACCATTTTGGTTGACTCTATACCATTTTTCTTTACCCGACCCGAGGAGTCATGGTAACCCATTAAAAATTAGAAATATATAATACTGTCGATGTTAAATGCAAGGCTACATGTCATGCTGTAATGATTACTATACCGTGACAAATAAACATTTTGACCAGTAAGTAATTCTTAGCCAACTTTGACTTGGTCTCCGGTTCAAAAGTTACTTCTTTCATCTTAATCCATCGTATGCAAATTTATCTGTTGATACAAATAGTAGTGATCGTTTATCAATCAATCAGATTTTAATTACTCATATTAATATTAATGTATATTGATTGATTATCAGAGGAGAAAATTTAAATTAAAAAATTATTACAGAAAAAATGTTATTTTTTCCGCTAAGAAAAAGTCAACAATTACCACCGCATGACAAACACTGCATCATCGATGATTCAATTTTCATGCCATAACACTATATATCAATCACATACAACTCCATTACCATCAGTATATTTTCAAACAACACGCAATATACCAACATATCATAAAATATATGAAGATATCATTTCTCATCTTCATTCTTATCTCCATCTTCTCAATTTCTTCGAGCCAATCTCCGGTCCTCGACACAGACCAAATGCCCTTAGTAACGGGCCCCAGCTACTACATCGTGCCGGCCGTAAGTGGCAGAGGTGGTGGCGTAAAACTATCTCCCACAACATTAAACCAATCATGCCCGCTTGACGTGGCACAAGAAAACAACGAACAACTAAATGGGCAACCACTAAATTTCCTTCTAGCCATTCCCAACAGAGGCGGTGTCATTCATGAATCCTCAGATCTTAACATTAGATTCACGGGTGCAACGACATGTGGGCTGCCTGCCGTTTGGCGAGTTGAGGATGTGAACGGGCAAAGATTTGTGTCGAGCCGTGGGAGCATAGGAAACCCGGGTCAGGGAACCGTAAGTAATTGGTTCAAGATTGAGACGTACGAGGATGGTTATAAGATCGTGTTTTGTCCTGGGGTGTGTGGTACTTGTAGGCCAGCTTGTGGAGACGTTGGGTCTACGATTGCTAAAAATGGACGTAGAACTTTGCTTTTGAGTAGTGATCCTCTTAAAGTCAAGTTCATAAAGGCATAATCATGATTAACTTATGATGGAATGCATGGGAATTCTCTGATGAACTTGTGTTTGTAACAATATGTAATAATAATGGATTATTGAGGGTCCTAAATCTTGATAGTCTTGATGTATCAATAAAATGGTTGAGTGGTTCAACTGAGATATAATATGAATGATTATACATCGCAATCGATGTTTAAAAATAAATAATAAAAAGTGTATATAATTGAACTATTTGAAATTAGGTGACCAATCTTTTGAAATCTTACTAGAAATATTGAAGGAACATCATATGGCAAGGTGGCATATACATGGCCGTTAGTTTTTGCAAAAAAGGTGGTTTGGGTTTGACTAATACGGAGTATTGTATTTTTCAATCGTTGACTATTTCTACTGCGGATTTATGGCCGCGCGCGCTTATGACTGTTTCTAAATTATCACACATTTCAATACATATAATATTTCCCATAAAGTTTACCAATACAGATTACAAAAAATTATTACCACGCACATGCACCAGCATAACATCGGTCGATTGATCTTGACCAAAAAGTCAACTGATCTCATTTTCAATATTCATCTTCTTTAATTGTATTAAATCGATTGGTATAACCCCTAACTTCCACTTCCCATTCCAAGTTGATAATGAGATAGAATCCTCCTACTTGTACACACAATTACGTGCCGCCTATAAATTTTCCCAAAATAAACATCCATTATTTTTTATTTCCTCATATATACATCATGATCATGAAATTATAAGCACACCTCCAAACAGTTCCACATCTTACCATTTCAGAAAAACAACATGAAAACATTAATATTACTTCTTCTTTTCTCCACCGTCTCACTTTCTTTATCTCAATCACATAATCCAGTTCGCGATATCGATGGAAACGTGCTTCGATCTGGAACAAAATACTACATCTTGCCAGTAGTTCGAGGAATGGGTGGTGGCTTAACTCTAGCCTCCACACGAAATGGATCAATATGCCCCCTTGACGTAGTCCAAGCAAAATTAGAAGTTGATAATGGCCTTCCGTTAACATTCACTCCAACGGACCCCAAAAGAAGCATTATTCGAGAGTCTACGGATCTTAATATTGTATTTTCGGCTGTGTCAATTTGTGTTCAGTCGAATGTTTGGATGTTGGAGTTGTATGATGGACAGTTTATAGTAACGGGTACTGGTGTAAAAGGAAACCCTGGTCAGCAAACTGTAAGCAATTGGTTCATGATACAGAAATTGGAAGATCATTATTATAAGATTCTTACGTGCCCAACTGTATGCAAGATTTGTAGGCCGCCTTGTGGAAATATCGGTGTAACGATTGCTAAAAATGGAAGAAGACGTCTGGCTTTAAGTGCGACGCCTTTCATGGTTATGTTCAAGAAGGCGTAGTGAATGAATTTTCTACGCTCACGATCGAGTGATGATAACCGAATATATATATATATATATATATATATATATATATATATATATATATGGTAGAGTTCCAACGAGAACACTTTTAAAATAAGAACGGCTAAGAACACCTCAAATACACATATATCTAAAATAAAATCGTTAGATTTACACTCATACATCTCAAATATGCAAAGAAAAATTGATGCACATTTCTAAAAATGCACAAAAATCGAAAAAACAATTGATGCACAATTATCTCTATATATAGATGTGCATTAATCGTTTTTCCGATTTTTGTGCATTTTTAGAAATGTGCATCAATTTTTCTTTGCATATTTAAGATAAATGAGTGTAAATCTAATGATTTTATTTTATATACATGTGCATTTAAAGTGTTCTTAGTCGTTCCTATTTTAAAAGTGTTCTTATTTGATCCAAACTATATATATATATATTACTCCGTATATTTTTTAAAATAATTCAAATAGATAATTAATATAATCAATTGGAGTTACAATTACAAGACTATATATATATATATATATATATATATATATATATATATATATATTGAGTCTTGTAATTGTAACTCCAATTGATTATATTAATTATCTATTTGAATTATCTTAAAGAATATACGGAGTAATATATATGTACTCCAGGATGTAACACCTCAAATTTCATAAGTTTATATTTTATATAAAATGGGCTATTTAAATTAATATTTGTAATTAGTATAATACAATTAATGAGTTTGGAGTCAAAATAAAATGAGAAAACAAGTTGTGTGGCTAGAGTGTGGTTTTAAAGTCTTGAGGGACTAAGATGTTAATTAAACATTTGTTAGGAGGGATCATATTGTTAAATGAGAAGATTTGGAGGACTAGAGAATAAATAAGATAAATATAAACCTCCCTTTTTATAAAATCTGAAAAATACAATTGTGTGTGTGTGTGTGTTTGGTGCGTACGAACAGGCAAGAGAGGGAGGAAGAGAGTAAATAAAAAATTGGAGCAAACTCTTGCTAGATTGAAGTCTTTAAACTTGGAACCATTAACTTTGAGGTAAAAACACTTTCCTAATCACCTTCTAGTCACATAATTGTTGATTGCATTGATTTTGTATGAACTCTAAATTGGGTTTTGAGGAAAAATTGTGTTATCTTGGTGTTGAAAGGTTAGATGATTGTTATTGAGTGTTAATGAACTTATTTGAGTATATATAGAAGAGATGAGTTTTAGTGTTGTTTATATGAATTGATGATTTTGTGAAAATAGAGAATTGTGGAGGATGATGATTATGATGATGGGTTGTTGTTTTTGAGTTATAATTGCTAAGAGATAATCAAATAAACCATATGCATGTGAATTCCATGAGAAAAGTGTGTTAATTACTATTTGAAGTAATTTGAATTAAAATAATAAACACTTGAGTTGATTGGAAACTTGATGTCATTGAGATTATAACGTGGTTGATTAAATGTTTAATCTTGTTGGAAATCAGTCCTTATTATGCTAATTGAGTAAGTGTTTATCAATAAAAGTGTTTGGAACATATTTGAGTTGATTTGGCATAATTTTAGTGAAAACTGGAAGTTGGACAGCATGTTGTGCAGAAAATGTCCTGTTTTCGAAAAATCATAACAAAATAACCGTAACTCGTATTTTAGTGTGGTTGGAGTCGTTGAAAAGGTGTACGAGTCTATTTTCCAGAAAAGTTTATTTCTAGAGCAGAAAATGAATTTAAGTATGTCAAATATTAAAAGTCCTACAGGCTGTCCAGAATGGTGTGTAAACTTGAGTGTTTGAATGAGTTTGTTTATTATAGAGATTTTAATGATGAGAGGATGATGATTAGCTGTTGTTGGTATATTGTTGTTGTTAAATATGAGTTAATAAACAGCTTTGCCTATTATGAGAGAAAGAGTATATGTGATTAATTGAGAAATTATTGTTTGAGTAACAACATTGAGTTTGTTGATAAATGAGACATGAGTTGGTAACGAATTAAATGAGTTGATTATTGAGTTTATATGTGACATTATGTGTATGATTCTAATTATAGGTCCATTAAAGAGTCAAGAAATTGCTAGAGCTAACTAATCAAGATTGCAAGGTAAGTAATGGGGGGAGGGATTTACCAATTAACAATACTTGAGATTCTTGAGTGATGATCAAGTATGGGTTAATAGTGATGAGTAAAGAGTTGATAAAATGACATTCGAGTATGTCATAAGAGTATGAGTAGAATGGGGGATTCAAGGATAGCATTGATGCTTGAGAAATCTCATTGCTTATGCCTTGACACCATTGTAGTGTTCCTTTGAGAAGGAATAATATTGAGCTATTGAGGATCCTTAATTGTAGTGTTGATTGATCGTTTGAGTATGATCAATATTTTGTAGATTGTTGTTGTATTTATTTTTCCATTACTTACTAAGCATGAGACTTACCCCATTATTTGTTGTTATTTTGAATAGGTAAGCTAAACGGGTCAAAGAGGTAATTTAGGCGAGAAGCCAAAGATCGACTATTGGTGGGCTTGCTATCGAGTTAGTAAGTCAATCCATTTTATAAATCATGCTCTACTAAGGTTGGAAGCCCCATTTTGAAGAGATACTTGGATCATTCGAGTATGATCATTTAAAAGAGGAAATTGATATTTTGTTGGATAATGAGTTAAACGATTTAAATTAGAATGGTTGCAAATACTATGTGGATCAAATATATGTTGATGGGTCAAAAGTTTGAGTTAATGAGTTTTGAATAATTGGGTGATTTTATATCATTTATTTTTGTGATTTTAGTTAAATACATTTGGTTGTTTTAGTAAATCATGGTTATTTGATTATGAAGAGAAATTGTTTTGATCGTAAAGAAATAGTGTTTTGAGTGTGGTCAAAATTTGAGTTAAAACTGAATTTACAGGTGCAGGGTGAGTATCCGACGGGTACTTAAGGTACCCGGTGGGTAGCTCATTGTCATTTTGAACAGAAAGTGGGTCAGGATGGAGTACCCGGCGTGTACTCATAGTACCCGGTGGGTACCCTGGTGGTACTCAAGTGGGTACTCATCAGCTTTTTGAAACACGTAATTTTAAGGTTTTAAACGTTCGTTCGAGTTATGTAAACATAATTTAATTATAAAATTAAGTTGTGGGACATTCTAAAATATGTTTCTAAATGTCGAGGGAAATTTATATTAATTAAAAAAATAAAAAGAAAATAAAAAATAACGGGGCGTTCACAGGCAATGCGTCGAAGTTAAATATCCCATCACCATAGAGTGCAAATATATAGATTAAATAAATAAAATGAGAGTAGGATTTTTATTTATCACATAGATCTACGTTTTGAACGACAGAGTATATGGTATTATAGATGAATAAAGCAGCAAAAAGCTAGAAGAAACAATAAATAACATCAAAAAATCCTTCCTCCAAAACAACCTAAGAATACAATAAATAGATCTACGTATCTCTTGCTTTGTTTTTAATTTTCTTAGTTAGCTGCTTTGCCATCATCACATGCATCCGTCAGTTTTTGACCAATTCAACGTTATCCATCTACATATTATTTATATTAATACTTAATTAAGAATTAATTATTTAGCGTCTACCAATGGGGATTCACATTCATTTTCATTAATAAAATTAAATTATATAACGAGTCATGGCATACCTAACTCGAGATTCCAAATTTGACAACGATATATGATAGGATCATGCTACTTTATTAACCAAACTTACGTGCAGCCTTACACTGTACTATTTCAAAAGCCTTATCCAATTTTCCCTATAAATACATTTCATTTTCCAAGCAATTAAAACCACCCTGCAAACAATTCAACAAATCATTGTATCAACTCTCAACATGAAAACATTCTTGTTATTTCTTCTTTTCGCCACAATCTCACTTTCTTTAGGTCAACCCTCACCGGACCCAGTTCGCGACATTGACGGAAACTTGCTCCGATCTGGCACAAAGTATTACATTTTGCCTGTATTCCGAGGAAGAGGTGGTGGCGTAACACTAGCCGCCACAAGAAATGAGTCATGCCCGCTTGACGTAGTCCAAGACAATTTGGAGGTCAATAACGGCCTCCCATTGACATTTACACCCGTGAACCCTAAAAAAGGCGTTATACGTGAATCCACTGATCTTAACATTATATTCTCGGCTTTTTCGATTTGTATTCAGTCGAATGTTTGGATGCTCGAGGAATACGAAGGCCAACTGATCATAACGGGCCATGGAACGTCAGGAAACCCTGGTCAAGAAACCGTAAGCAACTGGTTTAAGATAGAAAAATATGAAAATGATTATAAGCTTGTGTTCTGCCCGACTGTTTGCGACTTTTGCAAGGTTGTTTGTGGAGATATTGGTGTTAAGATTGATGAAAATGGAAGCAGACGTTTGGCTATAAGTGATGTGCCTTTCAAGATTGTGTTCAAGAAGGCATAATTGTTGGCTTTTCTATGTCTGTTATGAAATGGTTTTAGTTTGATATACTTGTATTCATATTATATAAATTGTCAGAATAAAGGACTATATATAAACTATAGTCCAATTGTAACAGTATTTATAATAATTTTTTTATAGTTTTAACTTATTCTATAGATAAATACACTTTTCATGCATATTGTAATTAAGATTATGCTATGCTCCCTTTGAAATCTGTTTCACCTATCTTCCCTATATATGCATGTAATTCACATGCAATTAGAAGCACACCTCAAACAGGTCATAAATAAAATTTATACTACAATAACTTAAACAGAAGATGAAAACAATGTTACTTCTTCCTTTGTCCACAATCTCACTTTCTTCAGGCCATAGGCCAACAACCATTACCAGACCCAGTTCGCGACATTGATGGTAAGTTGCTTCGATCTGGAACAAAATACTTCATCAATGCAATGGGTGTGGGCCTAACATTAGCCACCACAAGAAAAGAGTTATGCCCACTTGACATAGTACTAGCTGACGAAGAAGGCGATAATATCCTACCAGTGACATTCACACCAGTGGACCCGGAGAAAGGTGTCATTAGCGTCTCAACAGATCTTAACATCATATTTTCGGGTTGTAATCAGTCGAATGTGTGGGAACTCTAGTTTTATGGGGGACAACTGATAATTTCGAGTCAGGAAATATCAGGAAACCCTGGTACAATGACCATGGAAAACTTGTTCAAGATAAAGAAGTATGAGGATGATTACAAGCTTGTATATTGTCCGAATGTGTGCTACTATTGCGTGCATATGGAGATATTGGTGTTATGGTTGCTAGAAATGGAAGAAATTTTTGGGCCACGAATGGTTTTCCTTTAAAGATTAAGTTCATAAAGGCTACTTCATATTCATACGTCTAAAAATAGACCTAAAAATTATGTCAGAATTAAAGAATACGGAGTGTTATAAACTTTCTTGTTGCCATAGTTAGTTACTGTATTTAACTAAAACGTAACCGGTCAAAAGTTCTTATAAGAAGCGTTTTGCATCCACCGTTATTTTCTAAGTTACAGTTATATTTATTCCATTCAAAGTTCTGTAATAATTTCTAAACAGAGTATTCGTTCTATAAAAATATAAAAATAGATCGACTTTTCACATTTGTAATTATAACATCATAAATGATACAGTACTATTTCTTCCCTCTATATTATACATATATATACATCCAAGGAAAATTAAGTTTATTGTAACAACGTAACCTAAGATGATACGGAGTACTAGCTTATTTTTGGTCCGCTTCTGTTACCAAACTTAACCAAGACTGGGCCGCAATAAGATGAACTGGGCTTTAACTTTGAACCCAATCACTGGGCCTTGGAGCGCCTGGACCTGGATATATAATACTATTAATAAGTAAATTGGGATGTTATACTACAAACAATAAGTAAGTGCATACCTCATTAGGCATATGAGGGTCGTATTCCTCCATAAAAATGCTTGTGCTACGCTTTTCCCGGATTGATTTGAGGTTCCCGACTTCAAATTGAAATGAAAGTCGGGAACCAATGATGGCAGCATCAGGATCCGTGGAGTTGATAAAGCATTTCCGCTTACCGTGGGGTCTCCACGACCCACGATTTTCAGGTAGAAGTCTATTATAAGCATTTTCTCCATGCTTCTTCCGGGGAGTGATGATTACATATTTGTAGTCAAACGCTGCTGACATACCATCTGGTTTTGATAAGAAATAAGATAGATTAGAAAATACTAACAAGTGATGAATAATAGACTATCAATATATCTTCAAACCTATTATGGTGATCAACAACCAACCAACCAAACTGTTTATGTTGCAAGCTTAGCCACATGTTCACTTTATTCGTTCATATAAGTTGGCATTGCTTGTGCATGTTCTCTAATATTTCACACGCTATCCTCGATTATTATTGTTATAGACTAAGAAGTTCTACTCCAAACAATATAGGAAATAAAAGGTTGCAACATGGTTGCCTTATTATTTGCACAAATCCCCTTAAATTTGCATCGCTCTCCATTAACAGTTTAACACCCACCCAAGACTGTTAATAATGCATCACCATTAAGGTTGCATTTAAGAGCAACTGAATGTAATGAAAACCAGATAATACATTACGAGAAATGCTCATCAAACAACAGCTTATCAATCCTAGCTTCAATAAACATAAACACATTGTATGAATCCTAATCCTCATCATTAAGTATTCTTATAATCATTGGGCAGAATTCAAAATTAAGTATTGCACTAGATTCAACACATAATATTTTCAGTTAAACATGTGCACAAGCAGATACTATTGATAACCTGCTATCATGAAAATCAGAAACAAGTTATGACACAATGCTCTTAGTAACCCAATCTTATCCTTCTAATTCACATATATAAGCCCTTGCATGTAAGTTAACCTAATTCGTTCCATCAAATATCAATGTCCCTGCTATTTCGATTTTCGAGCAACAATTTTACTAAGCAAAGAAATTAGGATTTGCTTTCAAACAAAATAACATAGATTGTGAAATTGAAACAACTATTATCGATTACGTACTTAGTACAACCCACGGATGATGAGAGTACAGATCAACTTCCTCCACGATGTTGCAATATACTGGTAAATTCTAATAACTCTCTCAGATGCTCAATCAAATCGGCTTCAGTTGGAGTGTACTACCAACCTATATGCGCTCCATCTTCATTTATATACTGGTTTCCACGATAGACACAGATGCCAATCGCGCCAGCATTGCTGTTCGCGTTGTTGTTATTGGTGTTGTTCTATGGGGGAAATCGATACCGGATTCTGTGTTACATAAGCTTTTTACAGTGTATTATACACGATGAGGAAAAGGAAATGAAAAAGAGGGTTTTAATATCGGATCGGGTTTTGTAGCGTAATGACCCCTCGCTTGTTTGGTTTGTCGGTGAATGTATGCATGAAAAACGTGCTCCAAATTCAAGCTATAGTATGCTGTATGCAAATTCAAAAAAAAGTTTAGTTTGACTGCCATTAACATTATTTAAGTTGTCGCCTTTTTCTTAAATTAATTACTCGTACCTTATTCCATATAAATACCAACCCTAGACTTCTAAGAAACACGCATCAAAAAACATAACTGATCATCAATAATTTACAACATGAAACCATCACTATTCTTTGCTCCAATCCTCATCATTCTGATGACCGCACGAACAATGTCATCGGCAACCATGGATGATTTCATTTACGACATCGCTGGGAAAAAGGTGGTCAATAGCAACGCTTCCTACTACATCGGTCCAGTCACATGGGCTAAGGGTGGTGGAGTCAAGTTAACCAACACCAAATGTCCAGTAAATGCGATCCAAGACCCAAAAGAGGTTATCAAAGGTGACTCATTTACATTCACACTCAATGCTTATAATCAACAATTTCTTCGTGTATCATATCCTCTTGGTGTCGCCATTAAGTCGTCCAAGAGTAAATGCAAGGGATCGTCTTTTTTAAAGATAGATGACACTGAATCTAAGCCACCTTCCAACTATATTACAAGTGGTGGCCAATTTGAAACTGCGGTTTCGTGTTTTAAAATTGTGAATTACCCAAAACCATCAAGTACTAAAGTGAAAAGCTACTTGCTTCAACATTGTCCATCGGTTTGTGGTGCGGGTCCTCGTGGTTGCTTTAATGTTAGTACTTATGTTGATAATGGCATCAAGTATCTTGCTTCTAGTGGTACTCCTTTTGAATTTGTGTTTAAGAAGGCATCAGCCTAGTTTATGATTGTATCATGATGTAATTAGGTAATTAATTATCTACGTACTGAATTTTAAATAAGGAACAATTGACGATTCCATAGATGGATATGGATATCGATATATTGTTGTATGTCCTAGTGTCCTACACTCCTAATGCACTCTTTGAACCATCAAAAAACCGAACTAGAAAAGTCACTTATTCGGATTCGGATAAAGAGATAAAAAATATGAGAATTGATTGAATCACAAAAATTTTACAAAATGATGCGGGTCAATACTCAATAGTTTTAGAGCATCTCCAATGAAGGCTTTTCTCAAAGCTTTTTTGTGCAAAAAAGTTTTAGGAAAACTTTTCTTCATCGGAAGAAAAACTTTTTCTATCCAAAACTTAAGATTTCTCAACCTATTGGCCAAAAGCTTTTTTGATAGTTTAAATGTAAAATTTATTCAAAAAAGCTTTTGAAAAGCTTTTGTATATTAGAGAGAAAGTTTTTTCTATAACTTTTCTTTTAAAAGATGACATGTCATGAAGAAAAACTTTTAAAGGCTTTTTTTATGCTCTTAGAGTAATGTTTCAATTACATAAATTTTACAAAAGAAAACATACAAAATGATGTGGCATGTAAAATGGACCAAGCATGTCAATTTCTTTTTTTTCTCTTATGACTCTCTCACTTCATCTTATTGATACACATCATTAATTGGACAAAATTTTATAAATTTTGAGTGATCTTATTATTAAGAGATAAAAGCAAGAGAGAAATAAAAAGAGTTTTGATTGGTCCATCTCATAGTAAAAATAATTAGAGTTCATATAATCTATACACAAAGTTATTATATATATTATATATCAAAAAGAAAAGAAAAAATAAGTTGTGATAAACACGAGAATAATGGTAAAAACAACTAATTAAGCTTTGATTTCAGGTTCTCAATGTTTATTTATTTGGTTCCAATTTGAACCACCTATTATATATATTTCCCACAAAATTCGGTAATTCTCAACATTGAGAGGGCAATATTAGTCTGATCTTTGAAGTTCTGAAAAAAATCGAAAAATAAGATGAAAACCAATAATACTATCGATGAACCCCTGCAAGAACAGGAGACATCACTTGCTTTTGGTCCTTTCATCACTTTATCACCAAGAGTACTCAATTTGTACTTTATTACTGTATTTAAATTTAAATAATAATAATCCACGTCCACATATATTGCTGCAAAAGGACGTCGATATTCGCATTCAGAAATATATATATTTTGAAACATTTAAAGTTTAAATTATATATTCAGGTTGCCCAGGTCCTGAATATATATAACTGGTATACGATATTCCGTAAATAAATAAGAGTTCATTGAATACTAAAATGGTCAAATTTGACCATCTATATTTTAATATGAACAAAATTTAGCAAAATATCCATAATGGTTAAGAATTTCGCTCCATCACATCAATCTTGGAGCGAAATATAATGTAAAAATATTGGTAATTTGCTCAAACTAAAAAAACATGGAATTCGCTCAAATTTTATTACAAAAATAGCTACAATTCGCTCAAATTCTCAACAATTCGCGCAAATTCTAAGGAATTCGTTCAAACTAAAAAAAGAACACTACAATTCGCTAAACGAAGAAAAATAACACTACAATTCACTCAAATACAAATAAATTCGCTAAAATAAAGGGAAAAACACTACAATTCGCTAAATTGCAAAAAGTCAACTTTTTCTTGGTTTTAGCGAATTATATCATTTGAGCGAATTGTAGTGTTATTTTTCTTGGTTTAGCGAATTGTAGTGTTTTTTTAGTTTGAGTGAATTGTGGTGAATTTGAGCGAATTTCTATGCATATAAGTGAATTTTTTGTCATTTGAGCGAAATTGTGAGACATTTGAGCAAATTACTTGGCATTTGAGCGAATTGTGGTTATTTTTTAACAACATATGAGCGAAGTTCATGATCTTTTTAGTTTAAGCGAACTACCAATTAATTTTACACTACAATTCGCTCTAATTTTGATGTAATGAAGCGAGATTCTTGACCATTTTAAATATTTTATTAAATTTTATCTCACATTCATACATAAATGGTCAAATTCGATCATTTTGATAATTTTCTCTCATTGAATCACGATTATCTATACATAGAAGTAGAACGGACGTTAGATAAATCTTTTAAAAATTCAAAGTGGGCCTACAATATAATAGCTTGTCAGCCCAACAAAAACAGGAGACCCACTGTGAATGTGGAGATTGGAGAACAGTGCACGGTTGTTTACAATAATGACGTTCTGCCGTTATGGGCCCAATCTTTTAATTCGAAAGGGTGATCATTTCTTGAATATCAAAAATTCTTCATACAAGTATACAACACATACGCTTAATTATGTTGTACATTTTTGGGGTCTAAATTTGTTTTATACAAAGTTACTATATATAATTCGCTTTACATCTTGCTTAGCTCGCCTATATCATATTAACATTGAATAAACATGTTTAAAATCATAGATTTCTGTATCAAATGTGCTTTTTAACTTTAGCTATTCATGTTATGATTACGAATTTACTTTTTACTTTTTACCATATTTTTCTTTTTATTTGAAATGTAGGGTCCATCCAATTATCACCAATTGAATGGTCTATTGTCTATATATAAAGCATTAAAGCTACAATAAAATGAAAAAGTTAAGACCATTAGTGTTTGACAACGACAAATGCAAGAATAAATAAAAACATGCACAAATTAAACATGTTAGGTGATCTAAATCTAAATATAGTAATAAATAAAAATTGTGAAAAAAATAATTGAATTTAGGTTTAATACAAGCCCTAAAAATACCAACCTCAGCTGTTAGAGGACTCTCAATGGTCACTGTCGGTTAAAACCGATAAAACAGACACTGATGGCACCGATCCATCGGTTTAATCCGTCAGAAAACTGACAGTATGTCGCTTATTTTTTTCTTTTCTCTTTTTCGTGTGTGTATAAATAAAGGTAAATTTGTAAATGTGGGACCCAAAATTAAAGTGACGGTGTCACTGATGTCACCGTCAGTTTCTGTCAATTTTTAAAAAATCTGACGTGGAGCTGATGTGGCACGTCAGTTTCGGTCACCATTGAGTATGGTCTTAGAGCCTTAAGCATTACACTATACATTAATCGAATAGAATTATAACATGAATCCTTTGAAATTTTATTATGTTCTTTTCCTTGTTTTCATCATCACTACACAATAAATCTCTTCTAGAGGTGAAAGATGTGGTGTACGATGTTACTGGAAAAAAAAGTACTGAACAATGTTCCGTATTAAACAATATTCCGTATTACATTGGCCCAGTCATCTGGGTCGGAACTAAATTATCCGACACAAAAAGTAATAAAGAAAATATGCCCGTTTAACGACGTACAAGACCCGGCAGAGGTTAACCTAGGTGGCAAGTTTAGCTTCACTCTAGTTGCAAAAGAAACATATCTCAAAACATCACGAATTCTTGGTATTGACTCGGGCTCAACTGCCGGTGCTCGTGACGCATCAACGTTGTGGAAAATTGCTGATGCCGAAGCAAAGGCACCGTGGGTGGGTCGTTTGACTCGGCGGTGTCGTGTTTTCAGATTGTTGAGTATCCTAAGCCAACAAGTGCTAAGATTCATAGCTACATGCTACAACATTGTCCCTCATTTTGTGGTGCAGGCCCTAAAACTTGTTTTAATGTAAGCACTATTGTAGTTAATGGGGTTAGGCATCTTGCTTCAACCGGTACTCCTTTTGAGTTTGTGTTTCAAAAGGTTTAAGTAACCAATGTTTGTATGTGTAATGTTGTGATTTCCATAATTTGGAGTGTAAAATAAGGAATATGTATGAAAGACTATGGATTCTATTCCAATGAGATTATGTTCCGGTAAAAAAAATTATTAATTTTTCTCAATAATACTCAAAACTTGCCAAGGCATCCAAGAAACCATGCATAATTCCGCCATATAAAGTTGGGCTTCAAGTCTCTAACCTAGTTTGGGCCAAACATAACTTCGCCTAACAGTCCATAAAAAAACGAATTTAAGACCATATTGATAAGCTTTGGAATATGATCATCCTAGTCCTTAGTGTTGACCAAAAAAACCGGGTCCCGACCCGAAACCGAAAAAAAAACCGAACCCGAAACCGGTTGAAACCGGTTTTTATAAAAACCGGTTCGGTTTTTATAAAAACCGGCAGTTTGGGAACCGGTTTGGGATATATCCGTTGGCGAACCGGGTTGGAACCGGTTTTACCCGAACCGGTTTGGAAAACCGGTTTGGAAGCGGTTTTTGGGGTTTTCGAAATATAACCGTTTCTAGCCGTTTTGGAGCGGGTTTTTGGTGTTTTTTTTACCATTTTGCCATCCTAAAACTAGTATAAATAGATACCTTGGGTTTGGTTTAGTCACAACACTCAATCTTGCTAATTCTAGTCTTTAAACAAACAAAACGCTTACGATTTACGTACGAAACTCTCAAAAAATTCTCTACTCCTCTCAAAACGCTCTCGAAACGCTATCAAAATGGCCACTCAATCTTCTTCAACTTCCCCCGGTGTTGGTTCTTCAAATGTACCAACTATTGTTCAAGTTTTGGTAACCAAACGAAATTCCGAGATTTGGTGTAATTACGACAAAGTGTTATTGTCGGATGGTTCCACTAAGGCATTTTGTAAACGTTGCGGGAAATTTTTGAAAGCCGACTCCAACTCTACTTTGAAATCACATGCTACAAAGTATTGTGATGGAGTCAAAAGTAATCCCGAGTCGAGTCAAGCAACAATGTCACGGGATGGGGGTATTTTTGCATACGAAGCGGAGCGGTGTCGAGAAGCATTTGTCGGCTTTGTGATTCAAGAAGCTTTGCCGTTCAACCACTTCGACAACCCTCGGCTTACTAGGGTCATTCAAAACACTCTTCAACCGCGATATAATCATGTACGTCGTCTTACTCTTAGACGTGATGCTCTTAAATTGTGGAAAAATGCTAAAAGTCAACTAATAATCGGTTTTGAAAATTTAAATACAAATGTATCTTTAACAACCGATGTTTGGTCGGCTCCTCATGGTTTGCCCGGTTCGTACCTTTGTGTTACCGCACATTGGGTTGATCCCGCAACTTGACAAATGATGAAACGTACCATTGCTTTTGAAAACTTTGACTATCCTCACACGGGTAAAAACTTATTTTACATGTTACGAGATGTAATGAAAATGTTTAAAATAGAACAAAAGGTTTTTTCAATCTCGTTTGATAACGCGACTAATAATACAAACGCTGTTCAAAGGTTAATACTAAAATACGAACCACCTTTGAAAGGCATTTTCTATCATAGTAGATGTGTTGCACACATCATTAACTTGGTTGTGCAAGACGGACTAGCGGTTCAAGAAATAAGCGTAGTAAAAAACGTGTATAAAATTATGTTACAAGATATATTTTGTTCGGGTAAGGCTAGATACAAACATTATATGAGATTATGTAAGGAAACAGATTCCATCTTTTTAACCCCTAATTGGGACATGCCCGTAAGATGGAATTCGACTTACAACATGTTTATGTGTGGTTTACGGCAACACGACACTTTATACGTTTTTCATGATCAACTTGTTCAAAAAGGTCTTGCAACATCATTTTCCTCCGACTATTGGGAGGTTATTCAAAAGATAACCGAATTGCTCAAAGTTTTTAAAACCGCAACTACTTTATTATCGGGTGTTTATTATACCACAAGTCATTTGGTACTTAATCAAATATTTTTAATGAATTTAAAACTAAGCCAATACGAATTTTGTGGTAATGTATATGCAATAATGGTGGCTCCCATTAAAGCAAAACTAAGAAAATATTTTAAAGAAATGTCACCGGTAATTAGTTGTGCCGCCGCGTTAAACCCATGTTTGAACATTTCCGGGGTGGAATTACTTATCGATAACATTTGCAACAATTTGGATTTGAATGATGAGGATCCATTTTTTTCACAAAATACAAAAGACTATTTTAACAAATCTTTTAAAGATTTATTTGGTCATTATTTTCAAAAATATAGTTCAACAACAATGGTTTCTTCTAGTTCGGCTTCCACAATGTTTGCTTCATCATCTTCTTCCCGAGATCCAATGATTAATTTATATAATAGTTTAAGACAAGAAAACCATAAACGGGCAAGGGGTGATGGTGACCAAAGGGCCACTAGCGAATACGGGAGATATACCGGAACGAATTTTTTAGCCTCAATGGGACCCAAAGAATTCGCACATTTTTATATTTTGGCTTGGTGGAAAGGGAGGGAATCTCAATTTCCCATTCTAACCATCATGGCCCGAGATTTACTAACCGTCCAAGCTTCTACGGTAGCTTTGGAATCCGCCTTTTCTCTTAGTGGCAGGGTACTATCCATACGAAGAACAAGACTCACACCGGCCTCATTAGAGATGTGTATATGCTTGAAGGATCTCTTAGACGCCGCGGAACGTATACAAAACGTTTCAAGTCTTGAAGGTGAATTGGAATACGAAGGAGATATACACGATATCGAGGTGGAAGCGGGTATTGCAATATCACTTTTCGATGAAGAAATTGCTCTCGATCAAGCTTCGCGAGAGGCTTCCTCCGAAGAAGATTTCGACTTTTGAAGACTACCCAAATTGAAGATGTTAGAAGAATTGAAGATTAATAAAAGTTGAAGATTTTTGAAGATTATGAAGAATTATGAAGAATTATTGGTTTCAATAATATTTTTATGAAGATTTAGAAGACTTTGTTTTAAGTTATTGTTAGGTTATGTTTCCATTCATAATGTACTAGCATTCTATCGGAAAAAATTTGAAGAATACGTTGATTTTCCATAAAACGCTTAACGCTCGAATAAGATTGAATTATATAGAATTATTGGTTTCAATAATATTTTTATGAAGATTTAGAAGACTTTGTTTTAAGTTATTGTTAGGTTATGTTTCCATTCATAATGTACTAGCATTCTATCGAAAAAAATTTGAAGAATACGTCGATTTTTTCTAAAACGCTTAACGCTCGAATAAGATTGAATTATATAGAATTATTGGTTTCAATAATATTTTTATGAAGATTTAGATGTGCTTCTTACCGTTAAAATTTTCACTGCATCATAAATTTTGAATTCAACTTACCATAGTAATAGATATGTTATATGCATAATGATATATTCTAATAATAACATGAAGACATTGATAGGTTTGTTTTCTTCCCTTCACAGTTCATACACACACACTCAATTCGTATCGACATTTAATTAAATTATTTTGAAGAAAAAAGAGTTATATATACAATGAAAAGAATCATGTGCGAACTAAAATTTAAAATGGAATACAATCGTAAAATCTAAAGGTGAAAAGGATAATTATACACTTTTCGAATTTGTAATTTTCGTTGATGTAGAACTCCGAGTTATAATATTTCTTGATGCACATACTATTTATTGATGTAATGTGATGCACATATTATTTATAGGGTATTCTATTTATTATATCTTAAGATTTATTGTATCTAATTCAAATTTTATCTACAAATTAATACATTAATCACCGTGATATGATTAGATCAGTAATGTCTTTTTGTATGTGTGTAAGCATGAGTAGCTGCAGCCTGTAGGTCCACCACTCAATTAAAAACATTGATCCAGTGGTCTGCCGCGTCCGGTCATAAAGTTATTGCAAAACAGCAACTAAACGAAAACGCCATTGTTAAAAAGAAAAACATGTCAAAAAACATTCTCAGAGAAATTTTAATTATTAAATTTAAAAATAATATCTGATAAAAAAAATTTTAAAACTTTTTCCCCCAGAATGAAATATTTATGTACCACCAAGCCTATAAATACCAACATCTTACATATTAAACAATACATTAATCAAAAGTCTAATTAACAACATGAAACCAAACATCTCTAATGTCCTCTTCTTTGTCTTCATCGTCACAACACAATCAATCTTCTTTACCACAATCACATCCGCCGCAGAAGTTGTCGTAAAAGACGCGACGGGAAAAAGGTCTTAAACAACGTTCGCTACGGCATTGGTCCGGTTATCTCGGGCGGCCATATCAAGCTAAGCGACACAATGAACAAAAAGAAAGTTTGCCCATTCAATGTGGTGCAAGACCCCAAGGACAACATAGGCGGAGAGTTCATGTTCACTACGCTTTCTGATTCTACTGAAAAATATCTTAAAACATCACGAGTTCTTGGTATTGATTCTGGTTTTTTCAAAGGTGCATGTACCAAGTCTACCTTTTGGACGATAAACGATTCCGAAGAAAAGGCACCAGATAACTTGATTACGACTGGTGGTGAATTCGAGACGGAACCTACGTGTTTTCAAGTTGTTGAGCATCCTAAACCAACAAATCCAAAGGTGAATAGCTACATGCTTCAACATTGTCCCAACTTTTGTGGTGGCCCAATGCCTAAAACTTGCTATAATGTAAGCATTTACGAATATAAGGGGGTCAAACGTCTTGCTTCAGCTGGTGCTACTCCTTTTGAGTTTGTGTTTCATAAGTTGTCCAAGAAATAAGTGATCATAAATTTGTATCTTTGATTATCTGGAGCGTGACATTAATAAAGATTTAAATGTATCATGTATGAGTCCATATATATATGGATTGAATTTAATTTTATGCTTAACGAGATAATATGTACGTTTATCACACATGATTGCATTTGGTAAGTCCCATTGAACGTTATAAAGAACTTGATACTTTAATTTCACCATTAAAGCTGGGCTTTAACCTAGTTTGGGCCAAAACATAACTTCGACTTAGCCCACAATAAACGTAATAAATTAAACCAGTTTGATAAGCTTTAGATCGAGTTTGATCATAATCATAGAATAAAAGGAATATATTTATAGGGATTATTGTTTGATTATGCGTTAAACTTTACACTCATTACTATTGTATACGTCTAACTTTTATACCCGCTATTGTACGCGGTGAACTTTTTTAAAACTCTATCGTTATAAAGTGAACCTTTTAAAAACTCTAATAACTTGGGATAAATAAATAGCACCCGCGAGGCCGTGAGTCCGTTACCCAATTAACTCACCATCCTTCCTTTATGTTTGTAACTTTGTATTATTACCATTCATGAGAGATTTTTAATTTTTCCCGATACAAGTTCACGCCATACGGAAAGAGAAAGATAAATCATGATGAAAGGCAATACTTAATGTAAAACAATAACATAACCTTTAATTCTATGCCACATATGGATGGTATTCATTTTGTCCAAAATCCACATTTGGGGTATATACCGATTCTCACCATTGAGTGGTCTCCACCATCTATCTTGATCCTTATCTGAATTCGACGTTTTTGCATAAACATCAAGAGAAAATAAGATATTATATATTCCAGTAACATGAAGACATTGATAGCTTTTGTCCACGATCCATTCGTATTTACATTTTGTAGATCCTTCATTTTTTAACGAGAAAAAGATTTCTATATAACAAGCACCGAAACACTTTGTGGTAAAACGTCATGGTATCCTCGTAAGAAATCTCAACTTCGAACATTCTTAAGTAAATGTTGTGGGATTAGTCGGAGACGGTCACGTGATGCATATGCTTGTGGGACCCATTATTAACAAATTGTGTGGATAGGATTGGTTAAATTTGGTGAGCTCAAATGATACACACCAATGTCTATATATGTAACTTATATATGTAACTTCATCCATAATGCTATGGATTTCACCTTGTCAACACTAATGTCACGTCATGACACATCAATTTTCTATAAACCTCCACTTTCTATAAACCTACCATTCTACTCCTATAAACTTGAACAAGTCCATAGCTAAGTCTCATGCATTTTTTATTATTGAAATAATACTTTTTATTATGGAAGCATTTTTCTTATATATATTTTAATATTTATTTAAAGAATGATGGGTTGGTGGAGCCCATAATACCTTGTCCATGCACATGGATATTTAAAAAAAATTCATGAACTTTGTATATGGACAACCTTCTACAATGGATGTCAATATGTATGGACTTCATGTCATCTCCACCTAGGCTACGGATTTGGTGTATGAACACCGTTAGAGACGGTCTAAGTTCAACAAATTGTATCTACTTTGTGTATGTACTGAAAGTTTGAACGTGCAACAAAATTGATGCTCTTTTAAAGAAAAAATAAAAATTAAACTAAAAAAAAATCACTAGTCACTAGTATTATTTACAGAATAGTAGTATTTATTTTTCAAATTACTGTACAACAAATTTTTGGGGTAAGCGCGCATGATATAGCTGGAGGTCCACCCATCAAATAAAAACATCGAGTGGTCTGTCGTCCAATGTACGTAGTTGATAATGATTGACACAAGCAGAGTAAAAACATGCCAAATATCATTCAAACAAGAAGAAAAAAAAATTAATTTGATTAACAAAAGACTTTTGCCAAAATGGAATATTTAATGTATCACCAATTAAGCCTATAAATACCAACATCTTACATATTAAACAATACATCAATCTAAAGTGTTAACAACAACATGAATAAACCATATATCTCTAATGTCCTCTTCCTTATCTTCACCATCACTACACAATCACGTCGGCCGCCGAAGTTGTTGTAAAAGATGCTACTGGGAAAAAGGTCTTAGATAACGTTCGTTACAGCCTTGGCCCAGTCAAATCGGGCGGCCATATCAAGCTAACCGACACAGATAACAAAAAGAAAATTTGCCCATTCAACGTGGTGCAAGACCCTAATGACAACATTGGTGGAGAGTTCATGTTTGCTATGATTGGTAAAGAAAAATACCTCAAGACATGACGAATTCTTGGTATTGATTCGGGATATCCCAAAAGTGGCTGTACCAAGTCTACATTTTGGACAATCAACGATGCTGAAGGAAAGGCGCCTGATAACTTGATTACGACTGGTGGTGGTTTCGATACGGCTCTTACGTGTTTTCAAGTTGTGAAGTATCCTAAACCAACAAATGCAAAGGTGAATAGCTACATGCTTCAACATTGTCCCTCATTTTGTGGTGCAGGTCCTAACACTTGCTTTAATGTAAGCATTTACGAACACAATGGGGTCAGAGTCTTGCTTCAGCTGGTAGTACTCCTTTTGAGTTTGTGTTTTATAAGTTGTAAAAGTAATCACTGATCATGTTTGTAATGTGATCATTTCCTTTAAGTATCTGGAGCACGTGCGAAATTAAGATTTAAATGTATCATGTATGAGTCCTTGTATATGGATTCAATTTTATTCCAGTTAATGAGAAAACGTTTAGTATGAAACAAGCTATATATGATTGTGTTTGAGTGACTTTTCATTACATAACTTATAATTTTGGTAATTAATTGTTCCAGGTGATCTAATTATCTAAACCATGATTCAACCATTAAAGTTGGGCTTAATCTAGTGTGGGCCAAAACATAAGTTGGCCTAGTAGCCCAAATTAAATGGACTAATTAAAACCAAATTGAAAAGCTTCATCACCCTTCTGAAAAATACTGTATAGTTGATCTATGAGTTTGAGCACATGAAGTTATAACAAATTAAAATTCAATTTTTCTTATAAAAGAAAAAAATAAATGATTACAAACTTTTTTTTTTTATTTCTACAAATTACAAACTTGTTTTTGAAGTAGGCATGATGTAGTTGTAGGTCACCCCTCAATTAAAAACAGAGTGGTCTGTTGTCCATTCTATATAGTTATAGCAAAACAGCAAGTAAACCAAAACGCCATTGTAGTTGATAATGATTAATACAACATAGTAAAACATGTAAAATATTATTCTCATTCCTGTCTTCACCATCACTACACAATCAATCTTCTTTACCACAATTACATCGGCCGCAGAAGTTGTAGTAAGAGACACAACTGGGAAAAAGGTCTTACATAATGTTCTTAACTACGCTATTGGTCCAGTCATCTCAGGGGGCCATCTCAAGTTAATCAAAACAACGAACAAAAAGAAAACTTGCCCATACTACGTGGTGAAAGACCCCAAGGACAACATAGGTGGAGAGTTTTTGTTCAGATGAAAAGTATCTGAGAACATCACGAGTTCTTGGTATTGGTTCAGGTAATAATCCCACGGATGGGTGTAGTACAGTTTGGACGATCAACGATCCTGAAGCAAAGGCGCCTCATAACTTGATTACGACGGGTGGTGGAATACAGGAGTAAAATTACGTGTTTCTTCCCTTCTGTTTTACAGAGCAACATGCACTTACTTTCAGTTTTCATTTGAGATTTTTTTTTTCTTTCAAAAAAGGTCAGTAAACTTTCAGAAGAAAGTAAAAAAAAGGTCAGTAAACTTTCAGAAGAAAGTAATGTAGCAACCATAAATCTTACTGGTCAAAATTGTCTAGTCAAAGTAAGATAAAAATGGCTTTTTTCCGGTCAAACTTGTCTAGTCGGCAAGTATATGCATATACATTTTTTTTATTGACTTGCCATTGTAAAGGCTAGTGGCCTGCATGGCTTGCCACATCGATCAGCTTGACAATTAACTTTGTAACTTATATACATTAAATCACTGATTTAAGGCAATTAAATTAGGATACTTAACATCAATATTAAATGTTATTTTCTCCTCCTTTTTAACATTTAACATTATTAGTTTATTACTAACACGATAGATCTCGATATTACATGATCATAAATCAATTAGAAAAGAAAGAAAGGAAAAATAGCTAGTGAGATACTAACAAGCAAAACTCCCATGACATCGAGAAATTAAATGGAATGGACTTCAAAACAAACCCTGACCATACCCATAGCTATGGGTATGAGTAAAACCAGAAGATACTGACGTAATTGTAGCAGGTTTCATCTCATAGTGATCAAAACCACCTCTAGAATTATTATTAGTACCGAAAAGCGACATAGAAGTATTATTTTCAGCAAAAAGTTTATTAGCTTGTGCAGCCACAGTCTTCTTAAGTTCCTCCATTGAGTCCTTCAATTGTTCAAGTTCATGCGAATTCAAGTGTTCGATTGGTGCTTCCCACCAAAACTGGCTCTGGCTCGCCTTTCTCATTTCATCTAACGTCTCACTTCTTTTTTTCTCGGCTTCTAACTCGTTGAGAATGTGTGTTAATTGCATGTTTAGTTCTGGAATACTAGCTATTCTATGTGCCTCAACGAGATGTAAACTTGTTGTATTAAGATTAGGGTTTCGGGTTAAAAACCTATCAACAATTGACTCGACTTTAGGATGACCAAATGAGAAAACTTTACCAGCAGGAGAGAATACCACGATAGCAATTTCAACCCCACATAATGTGCAAAGTTCACTAGCTTTCTTGAATAGCCCTGATCGCCTTTTGGAGAAAGTCACTTGAAGATGGTTTTTTATTTGGATTTTTGCGATTTTGATCTTTTGGCGACCCAAACTTGGTTTCTTTGCCATATCTTGAGAAAAAAAAACAGGAAACTTGACTAAAAATGGAGGTTCTTGGATAATTCAGTTTTGTGTAAAACATGGCAATTTATAGGTGGTGAATTAAATTTATTTCCCGGGAGTTTTGATTCCAGCAAATGATCTGGGAGTTAGAAAATCTTCTTTTTAAATGACGGATATCAGGATATTATATTTCTTGTTGTTAGCATCATTAGGCCAACTATTTGACTTTTCAGTTACAAAGTCAAACACCCTGAATGTGTGGCATGCCTGATACATTTTTAATTAAGGTGTATGTTACAATGATCTAATTAAAGTCAACTTTTAATCTGTATAAGTTCTGCAGTAAATGATTATTAATGATGGAAAACCATTTCAAAGAAATCCTTCATCAGCAACTAAAAATAGATAATACAGTATGTATAATAATACATTTTTAGTAACTTACAATAAAACTTAAGTTGAGCAATATATACATTTCCTAAGAGGGGTTATTCGAATAATTACCAGATTACTATCTAGAACATGGTCATAATTTCTACGCGAAATGTAACAATTAATCCACCTCAAACTTGTTGCAGAGATCAAACACGAATTCTCTAATTAACAGATAAGATAGTCGATCACTCGATCCTTTCTTATCTTAAGGTCCTAAAAAAACTAGTTTCCGTGTGGTTTTTTATTAGCGTATGTAAGGTCTATGACCAATGCATGAATCTTTCTTACTACAGAGTACTGACTACAGAGTGCTTAATGTTTTTTTCTATACTTAAAGATATCATCATTTATCAATAAATAACATAAATGAAAATAATGACAAATTGAGTATGAAATAATGCACAATAACACATTACAGGTAAGGTACCAAGCATAATATGAAATTAGTTCCTTTATCTGTAAAATGTCATTTATTTCCATTAATTTAGCGAATTGAAATGTATAATATTACACAGTTGTCAAATACTGATTATATGCTGACATGTAGGATGATTATAAAATAACGAAACTGATGTATTACCAAGAACCATCAACAGGTCTCTAACCTGTGAGCGCACTTGGTTCAAAAAGCTCCATAGGTGCTAGCGGGATGCCTGGTTCAAAAGATACTAGTTGTAACTTGATCCATATAGGTTATCACTTGATTAATATTTCACCAAAGAAATATTAATTCAAATTAGGTTGGGAAATACAATAAGAGATGTCATTTCTAACAATCGAAAAAGGCTTGCATCAGACTTCTGTACAAACCCATAAAGTGCAGTTTTTTTTTTTTTTTGGTCTATGAAACAGAACCAAGTAATCCAACAACAGAAGTTGTATTCTTTTTATTTTAGGAAGAAAGTTAATAGAATTCACGCATCGTCCTCAATTAGTAGATGAAACCATTTCAATCACCAAAGTTCAACAAATGTTCATTTCCAGCAAAGTCTTGATTGCCTCAGTTGAGGCTCTGTCCAGAACAGAAATCGAACCGAGAACACTGAAGTTTCTAAACTGCACATTTTTACAGTAAACTTTTTATCTGATCTCTATCCATTAATACTTTTTATAATTTCTACACGTTTAGAAGTGTCAAGTTTTTCTTAGGCCTACCCACATATAAGTTCTTACACCCTTACATGAATGCATTTTCTTTATGTGTAGATTACAAATATGCATATTGTGTATTTAACGTATTCCTTGTATAATGTATATGCACGCCACATGCACAATTCAGATCTAAATATCCCTACCAAATATGAAATATGGTGTTAGGGCACTACACTACCACGTATCCGTTAACAAACAAATCATATGCCTCATAAATCTTAAACATTTATTATAAGATCACCAGTTGTCATCAAAACACAAAAGGAGACAATCATGAATTGACACAAGGTATCAGGTCATATGTGCCAGTACTTGCGTAACGATATATATTCTAAGCCGTAAGTGGTTAAGATATAGATCACTATACTGTAACAAGCCTACTATATACAGACATCATAAATGTATCATATGACGTGATCACACTAAGATCAGTAACAAATTTTATATAATAATTAGTAGTAATAAATTAATTAGGGCAATAATTATTGGTTTTCAAAGAACAAAAATTAAACTTTTCTTCTGAACAGCGAACTAGCGAGAGGCTAAAGAGAGATACGACAGCATATCAAACATGTATTGAATACAAACCTGGGCATTTTCTGTCAATACATTACTAAACAAAATATTTCCCAACAATAATCATAATCCTAAAATGATCATTCATCTGAAACTCGGCCCAATAGAATGCTACGTACGATTGTTTATTTCATTTGAATTTTTATCAAACAAAATTGTTGCATAGCCCTCATCGGTTAAGACTTCATAAAAACATGTCCAAATTCGCACGACGTAAAATGGTAAGACCTGAACATTGAAACTACTTTCCAACTTAAATGTTTTTTTTTCTTTTGGAGAAAAAATATAATATTTTGATAAGCTGGACTCGCCAAAATGGAGAGGATCAAAGAATGTACACTGTACAGTAAAGTCTCCAAAAACTAATAAAACACCCTCAATTCAATTAAATGTCACCTAAATCAGTTTGTAAGAAAAATCACTAGTAAATTAGTAGCATTAGGGGTGACCAGCAGAATAGCTGCATAAACGATTTGTACGTACAGAACTCATCGCGATACTTAGTGGCTTAGTACAGAAAGATAAAATCCAATGGCAATCAAGCCCCATTCTTTTAGCCTCCCCTAATCAACTAATATCAAGTAGGACCACCTCATCGAAGATCAGATATCCATGTTTACACTTGTTCATCTATACAGTATACAATCGGGTTGGGCTAACTATACTAAACAACAATCTAATATGCTATCTCTTATAAACCATTCAATTGTCATATTATTAATTACACCCATCTTTAATTCATTAAAAGGCTATTAATTGACCTTGGTTGAAATCCAAACAGGTTATTATTTTCACCTTTGAATGCTTTTTGATTACAGGAATACTATATACATATACATACATACATATATATATATATATATATATATATATATATATATATATATATATATATATATATATAATTCTTCCATAAAAAAAGTCTTAAAACCACATCCAAGCATGATACTTTAGGTAACCAAAAAAATATTACCATTGATAATAAAAATATAGTTCATATCACTAGTGCTTAAAAGCAACAAAAATATCATTACAACATTAACTGACGATAAATTGAAAATTTTAACAGACAAAAACATAAATAGCCTTTAAGTCCTTAACCATAGTACAATAAAAAATTATCACAACTCAAATCCCATGAGGAATCCAGGATTCTCTAGATCCATAGCCAACTCGAACCAGGGGTTGGGAACTTTGGTGTACGGTTCATCTGCTCAAGCCTCTGAGCTTGCTTTTCAGCCGTCTCTTTTAGTTGCAACATTGCCACCTTCAAGTGCTCCAGCTCTTGTCTTCCTAGATTCTCTAGAGGAGCACCCCACCAGAAAGTTTCTTGCTTCTCCTTCCGTATCTTTTTAAGCTCTTTACCAGCCTTTTTCAAGGCATCCAGGTGATCAACCCTGTCAGCGAGCTTTGCGTTGAGTTCTGCAATTCTGTCTTTACGAAGCTCTTTCATAAGTTTAGCAACATTTGGGTTTGGAGCAGGATCAGGATTTAGTCCCAAGAAGCGCTTCACAATCTCATCAACAGATGGATCCCCAAATGAGTATGGCTTGTTGGTTGGAGATAATATAAGGACAGCCATTTCTACATCACAAAGGGTGCAAAGCTCCCTTGCCTTATTGAAAATGCTGACATAACGTTTGGAAAAGGTAACACACAAACTTCTTTCGCTTGCTATTCTTACCATGGCAAGCCTTTTCCGCCCTTTGCCAATTTGAGACATCTTTAATTTGAAAGGAGATTGAGGTCTAATGACTATATATAAAGGGCTAATCCTGCCTTGATATTAAGGGTTGGGTACATTGATAATGCATTAAAGACTTGCTTTTTTTATGGATAAGTATTACTTAAATTCAGATTTACTTTGATAATATGTTGGTCTTGCTTGACTGTAATATCTAAAGTAGATGATATAATAAATATTTATAGCCTCAGCATTAGGCTATGACAGCCATGACTTGAGATTATTAGCTATATTGGAGAGAACTATATTGGTCACGGGTTTTAAAAACAGTGTGTATTCAGTAATCAATAGATAATTTACGTAGCGGAACCATTTTAAGAAAAAAATAATATTGACTGATATTTTATCCAAAACACATACACGAGAAATTTTATTTGGCAATCTCCTGCCTAACTTTAGTGAATCATATTTAGATCTAGAATTAATAGCTTATAAAATTGACAACCGAAAAATAGCATATAAACCTTAATCCTCAAACAAGTACTTTCATTACCAGTGAAACCATGGGAAAGAGCTTCATAAAAATTATAGGTGATATATCAAAATAAACCTACACACAGGTAGCTAAATCACTCATAAGCATGACATAATATTGTTCTTAAATATTCAAACAACCAGATACGAATAACCTTTCAAAGATAGCAAGAATTGCGTCAATCTATCTCCGGTACGCCGTCTTGAAATATAATCCTGATCAAATGAACATTTTGGATTTGATTAGTATTTTTTAGTATATAAGATACCTACAAAGATTATTTTAAAAAGGTTTGAGTAACATTGCAGATTGTGCGTAACAAGTATAGTGATTATAATGAACCTAAGAGATTTAGAACAACGTAACCTTATTCAACGACTGAAATGGCTATATCCCAGCACAAATCCACGAGGAGTCATGGATAATCCAAGTTCAGAACCCATTGAATCATGAATGGGGACCATTGGCATTGAGTTAGCCGATTCCATCAGATGCCGCTTTTTTTGTTCTTCAATGTTGTTTTTAAGCCTCCCCATTGCTACCTTTAATTGCTCGAGCTCTCCTAACTGTAGGTTATCTATAGGAGCTTCCCACCAATTATTATCTTGACCCGCTTTCCTCATGTGGCTAAGTCGTTCATTTCTGTTCTTCTCAAATTCCAGTTGACTATTCAAATATGTGAGTTGATTATTGAGTTCGTCGATTTTGACATTGCGATGCGCTGCCACAATTTCAGAAGTGCTTGAACTTAGTGGGGGATTTTGTGCGAAGAAACGATCAACAATCATCTCCACAGACGGATGACCAAAGGAAAATACCTTTTTCCCCGGAGAGAAGACAATGATCGCGATTTCCACATTACACAAGATGCTTAACTCACTCGCTTTTTTGAAAAGGCCCGAACGACGTTTGGAGAAGGTAACCAATAAGTTGCTTTCTTTCTCCATTCTTTTCATTTGGATCTTTTGGCGACCCTTACTTTTTTTAGGCATCATATCGTATGAGTATGAAAAGTTTTTCGACGTAAAACAATGAAAGTAGCCTTCCTTTGGTTAGTTAATATATCAGAAAAAAACTTGAGGGATATTTAAAGTGTTAATCTTGTCTTAGAAATGATATCATGAGTTTAGATAACATAATAATACCACTAAATGTATTCCCATCTATGCATTTTGATATATCAAATGTAAATTTACTTCTATATAAATATAAATGGGTCTTGAATGCTTTTCCTAATGAACATTATATTGTGTATTTTCATGGTCGAAAGTAGATTTTTCTAAAATGTTTTTTCAAAGGAAAGTTTTATTTTTTCTCGACATCATATGATAAGAAATTAATTAATTATAAAATTGGTTCATGATGAAAAATGTTTGAAATACATTCAAATTATCTAATTAAGATTAAGATGTATAATTACAAAGTAGGTTCAAACTTTCTTTTATTATCCTTTTGGATATTAAAACTATGAACAACTTTATAGATAAATCAAAGTTTCTTGAAATAAAGACTAATAAATAATAATGCATAAAAAAATATATTATGACGGTATTTATTCAAATATAATATTAAACAAATTATGCGTCATTTTATTTTTCTTTAATCAAAAAATTTATCTTAGTATTATTTTTTCGCATTATATGTATTAAACTAGCAATTTTGTAACTTAAATAATAATAATAAATTAACACTATAAATCTTATCTTATCTTGAATATAATCTAATAATAATAATAATAATAATAATAATAATAAATAAATATTAATAAAAGAAAACATCTCCTAAAAAATTTCTATGCAAAATTGAACCTTATTAACCAATCAAAATTTTTAATTTCATCAAATATCCAACTGACCAATCAAATCATTTAATTTTCCTAAAAAATCTAATCAATTATTTTTCCAAAAAAAATCAATTTTAAAAAAATGATGTAAAAAATAATTTCCTATAAACCTTATCTTTATAATTTATTAAATTTATTAACAATAACAAGCTTATATTTTATTAAACAATATAAATATTAATTAAACGTTATTTGCTACACATCAGCGAATTATAAATATTAATTAAACGTTATGTGCTACACATCAGCGAATCATGCAAGTGAGTACGTATTCATGAGTTAATTGATATATTAAATATTAATTAATTAATTAATTATTATTATTATCATTACAATTCTATAAAACAAACAAAAATATTTATTTAATACATTACATATTTACAATAAACGAATCACGTATTCATTTTACAATAATCGTGTGCATATACGGGTTTAAAATTCTATATTAATAATAATTAACAAAAACTATGCTTAAGTTTCATTTTACATTAACTGTGTCATTTGTATGTACATGTTTAAACTAAAACTCTATATATTAATCACAATGGACGGCTGACGTATTCATTTAACAGTTTTCGCGTGCATACACGGGTTTAAAACTCTATACTAATAATAATTAAAAAAATATATGCTTAAATTTCATTTTACATTAGCTGTGTTATGTGTAAACACAAGTTTAAATTAAAACTCTATAATTAATCACAATGAACGGATGAATTATTCATTTAACAGTTTTCGTGTGCAAACGGGTTTAAAGTTTAAACACTATATTAATATAAGAAACATTATACTTAGTTTCATTTTACGTTAACTGTGTGTATACACGAGTTTTAAAACTCTATATTGACCAAAAAAAAAAAAACTATGCTTAGTACAATAAAAAAAGAAATGTGTATTATTTTTATATTAACCCGTGTTTACATACGGGTCTTAAAACTAGTATATAATATATGATTCACCTTGATGACATCATCATTTAAATTTAAAGTTCAATTGATTAATTAAGTCTTTTTATTTTATTTAATCTAAAAATAGAACCTCCTACTTTAAATTATTAAAACATAACTTTTACAATAATTATATTTAATCAACGGCTTGTAGTCTTGGATTTAGAAAAAAACTTCTTCTAGTGTACCATATCTAATACATACCGATTTATAACATACACACACACGTATATATATATATATATATATATATATATATATATTAAACTACAATTATAATATAACATATTTTATTATAATAATTTATTTTCAAAATAATATTCAGATAAATAAAATGACTTTAAATATTTTTACGTGCCTCACATGTAAAATTTAACATTTAAATTAACAAATTATCATTTAAATATTTTATCTAATTTCTTAAGTATTACTGTAGTGTATTGTAATACTCCGTCTAACATTTACAAGGTATATCACGTGT
This sequence comes from Gnaphalium uliginosum, assembly GCA_963930675.1. NCBI lineage: Eukaryota > Viridiplantae > Streptophyta > Magnoliopsida > Asterales > Asteraceae > Gnaphalium > Gnaphalium uliginosum. The sequence continues at coordinate 4,634,751 of OZ005682.1, read as the reverse complement.
GTATACACGAGTTTAAGCGCTATATATATATATATATATATATATATATATATATATATATATATATATATATATATATATATATATATTATGGATCAAATATTAACACTTTAAAAATAAGAACACTAGGAACCCTTCAAATTTGCCCTTATAATTAATAAAATTATTATATTCACATTCGTACATCTCAAATATACTAAGAAAAATTAATGTACAAATTTATAAATGTATAAACTTTGAAAAAAATGATTGATGAGCAATTTTACCTTTTCCATTTAAAATCGTGCATCAATCCCTTTTTTAATTTTTATGCATTTTTTATAATGGGCATCTATTTTTCTCTGCGTATCAATGTGATTCTATGAATAGAGATGAATTCAATTGAATGAAGCAGGTTTATGTTTGAGAATTCTTGAAAGACGAAGAGAGCGAGCAAGAAAAAAGCAGACGACCGTATCTGAAATGGAATTGGGCTTTCATACACTGGGCTTGGCCATGGCCCAATATGACTAGTAACCTAGAATTATTATTTATTATTATTATTATGATATTTATAATTTGAAAATATAAAAATAATACGTAAAAATTTCTTTTAGAAAATAAAAATCTGTAAATGAGAGACATAATAGTGAACCAGTTAAAGAAAGAGTGTGTGTCATTTTGAATTGTTAATTTTCACTAAACAATTGAAATCAATCTGTAAATTACATTTTAATTTATATTTATATTTATAATTTATTTATAATAACACAATAATATATTCACACAATTTGCCCTATGAATTTCCAATTATTGTTTTCACTGTTTAAGTAATGATATCTTCTTGTGATATAAAATCTCATCATCCCGCACCGACGTTAAACTTAACTCAATACCTTATTCATGTCAAATCATGTCCGTAACCGCGTTGTTTGGACTATGACACTTCATTTTTCTACTATCCAAAAATCGAGTAATTAATTTGATTTCTTTTTGTAAAAAATTGCAAACACAAAAAAATATTATTTATTGATCGTGGGGTTCAAATGAGTACGTCAACTTTATGTGAGAATAGAAAAATTTAATAAGAACGCGACACTTGTTACAAAACTCACTTTCCCCATGTTTTTAAAAATTAAATATCTCCCAAACGGTAAGTCGAAAAATCATAAGAATTGCACCATAAAAATCAGCATTTTTTCTCTTCAATTAGAGATCTCACAAGGTATAATTTCGACATTTTTTTTTCATTTTCATTGGGCAGGTAACGCACGTGATACCAGCGAGTAACACATGTGTTACTAATATTGTACAATCATAAAAAAAGTCGTTAAACGCATGTTTAATCGAAGAAAATAACATGCTGATTTTTATAATTTTTCAATGAGTTATTCTTGAAATATTTAATTTTTAAAAACGTAGAGGGAAAGTGAATTTTGTGACACGTGACACATTCCTATTGATTTCTCCGTTCTCACAAAAATTTTCATTCTCATTTGAACCTCGCTCTGTCTATTGATTTTGAATCTTGTAACAACAAAAATATCTCCAAAAATATATATGTTGTTGTTTATGTCCCAATAATTTTCTTCTCATTTACGCGCTTTGATTTCTATTCATTAAAAATAAATAAATAAACTATATATAAATGGATAGCATAAAGTTGTTAGGCTTTGTTGTAATATTTTTATGGGTTTTAGTGAGTAATATATCCTGGCAAACATTTAAATACAATAAAGCTAGGTTTTAATCATGAAAAATCGATTGTAATGCGTTATTATTACACATAAAATATAAGTAGAACAGTTCACCAATCATCATTAATTATGGGCTTATGGCAGGTACGTTTGGTATTAGATTATATCAGATAAATTGTGATAAAATAATTATAAAATCCAAAATTATCTTCCATCAAAATGGTTTTTGTAGCTATTTGGTAAAATGAAATTATAAAATCACTAGATCATTGATAATAATTGTCGAACCCGAGCCATACAAGACTCGAGTTGAACGGATCCGTCAAACAAAAAAGTTTATTTGACGTACTTTTCAAACTGACGTTATTAACTTATGTCGAATAGATCTATGAAAAGAAATTTACAAAAGTTGCACTTTGGATATCTAATATATATTTTTTGTCACATAAAGCAAAAATATTAAGCACTATGATTAATTTACATTCATATTTTTTAAATATTCATTTGTTTTTTATAAGAGTTTTATGTTGTAAATATTATTATCTAAAAATTCTCTTTTGATAATACTAAAATCTGGTATCCTGCAGTTATATAACAACCAAGTAATTATTTTAATTACAAATGATATAATAATAATTATAAGTTAAAAGTCAAATCGCGTGGTGTTCTATTGGTGCCTAAATATTTTGCAAATCTAGTGATGTAACAACGTACGGAGAAAAATATCAAAAAGATCAGAAGAAAAAGGTTATCTAAAAAGTAAAAGGAAAGCGATCTTAACTTCGTTGACATATAAGTACTTCTTTAAGTCGTGTATTATTTATTTGTACAATATAATATTTTAATACACACAATATGTATTTAATTTATTGAAAATCACAATGTATATATTACATCTTCTTAACGGTTTTACGACCTATTGATAATAAGTTATAAATTATCATATGGAACGTTTAAAAATAGATATTATTATACAGTAAATATATATCATTCATTTTTCTGTAAAAGTATTTCAGCTGATCATTCATTCACATCGTTTTGTAACGAAAATTTGATAGTTCATATGTAAAAGTAACATTCGTAGAGATTTTAGGGTGTTTTGTTTGAATACTGTAATTACTACAAGTGTGGGTTTTTAATAGGTATAATTGTATAAAAATGAATTTTTAAGCTCATCATCTTAATCGGTTGCATTATGTCGATATATGTGGGTTTGATTTCTAAATTTTAAAATTACATATAAAATCAAATAGTTTTAACGATAATTAAACTCATTCCTAATCAATAACGGAGCTACTAGGGGGCAGGGTGTATTTGGTATTTAATCGTGATTTATAGGCGAAAAAATGAAGTTACATATGGTCATATGGGTGATTTGAATGTGCATATGGGGTGATTTGAAGTTGAAGGTAATGTTTGACGGGGAAGATAACATTTTTGTCATTCTTTTCATTTAAGGCCCCTCAAATATTACTTATACTTCATTTTTAACCACTAAAGTTGATAAAATACCAATTAAACCCCTCATGAAAATATAAATAAATATCACATCATAAAAAAGCCAAAATAGCAATAAAGTTTACAAAAAACTATATATTTAGCATCAAATAATAACTTACAGTATCAAATGATTGTTGGTTATAGCTTTTATATATCAAAAAAATAATTTTTAAGAAAAAGTAAAAGATATGTAAAATGTTTGAATAAGAAAATACACAATTTGCTATTGAATTTGTATCTATATGAAACTTTAAGAAATGATTTTTGTCAATAAGTGATACATTAATGTGAGAGTGAGATGTAAGTTTTTACAATAAATTCGAGCCCCCTCAATAATACATTCCTTCGTTTCGTTAACCAAACACACCCTTAGAAATGATTTATGTATCTTCTCTGTTGATGGTGTCCCCATCATTTTCACTTCTCCAATTCTTTCTTCACTTTCAACATTCATATAAGTCATTATGCAAAAACAAAAGTAAAAACACCCATGAAAAGCATAAAACTACCTCAAACCAACAATAGATTTCCACATTTCCCCATACCTCCATTTGTCTTAACTCCCTATTTTCTTTGCTAATTGCTACATTATTTTATTCACCGATTGCCAATTTGCCATGACCCCCCATAGATATTATTAAAACCTATATATAAGCATCAATCACATTTCCCATGGTTTGCTCCGTCTCCCTTCTATCATTCATGTTGAACCCAGCTCTTTTACTTGAGCTTTCTTGACAGAGCCATTAAACTCAACTCTCTTCCCATTTATTGCATTTAATCCTTCAAAATCAACACACAAAAATGACTCCTGCTCACTCTTCAAACACTTGCATTTTACTATTCTGCCTCTTAACATCACTGTTCTCTGTCATTAAAGCCACTTTTAACCTAACACTCCCTCATCAACACCCTAATCCTGAAGCTGTTGTTCAAGAAGTACAAAGGTAACATTTTTATCACATTCAACACAAGATTCACCTTCTTTAGTAATTTAACAGTAATATTACAAGTAATCCCATCTGGGTTTTGCTCATTACTGTCTTTCACCATGTGCGTATCACTCCCTTTTCAAAAAAATCAAGAAAAAATTACTCCTTTTTAATGCCAAAATTACACAATTTTCGATCTGGGTTTTGTTCAGTACCACATTTTACCCTATGGGTCTCTTCAATTTTCCAAAAAATGTTTAAAAAAGATGAAGTAAATTTCCCTTTTTAGCTCGCATTTGACTTCATTTTGACTAATTTTGACTCTTTTTATAAATACAGGAGACTAAATGTATCTATATACAGAAGAGAAATGCTCGACAGTAGTACCACCGGCAGCAGCAGCTGTCTCACCGGAAACCCAATCGACGATTGCTGGCGCTGCGACCCAAACTGGTCAAATAACCGTCAACGTTTAGCAGACTGCGCCATTGGGTTCGGTAAATCCGCCGTTGGAGGAAAAGGCGGTCAGATCTACGTGGTCACAGATTCCTCCGACCACGACGTCGTTTCACCAACTCCGGGCACTCTCCGTTACGCCGTTTTACAACCCGAACCACTTTGGATCATATTTCAGTCAAACATGGTTATTAAACTTAAACACGAGTTAATATTCAACAGTTATAAAACAATTGACGGCCGAGGTGCCAACGTGGCAATCACCGGTAATGGGTGTATTACGATTCAATACATCAGCAATGTGATAATACATAATATTAGGGTTTATGATTGTAAGCCATCAGGGAATACTAATATACGGTCAAGTCCATCGCATGTTGGGTATAGAGGCAAATCGGACGGTGATGGAATAAGTATAGCTGGATCAAGAAATATATGGATTGATCATTGTTCATTGTCTCATTGTACGGATGGATTGATTGATGCTGTATTGGGGTCCACTGCTATTACTATTTCAAATAGTTATTTTACTCACCATAATGAAGTTATGCTTATGGGTCATGATGATAACTACATGGCTGATAAAGGAATGCAGGTAAATTTTTAGTACTAATCTGTAATTTATGCATTGATCACTTGTACATTCATATCGTGTTTGGATTAGGTTAATCCATGGACTCATCGGCTTACTGAAATTTGAAAAGTCTAATAAGCTCATTTTTGTACAGCTTACGAACTTATTGATTTGGGCTTATGAGCTTCAATAACCTCTGAAGTTGATAAGCTCCTGAGCTATTAAATTTTTTGGTTTTTTGAAATTTATATAGGACGGTAAGTCTGTAAATTAAAGTGATAAAGACACCCTTAGTAGTTTTTAACTGATTGTGTGTGTATTTATGTATCTGTAGGTGACATTTGCATTTAATCATTTTGGGAGGGGGTTGATACAAAGGATGCCAAGGTGTAGACATGGGTATTTTCATGTGGTGAATAATGATTTTACAGAATGGAAGATGTATGCGATTGGGGGTAGTGCTGACCCGACGATTAATAGTCAGGGTAATCGATACATTGCACCACCTGAAGCCGATTCTAAAGAGGTATGTAGCTTTTTAAGGATATTAGTTCTATTTGGTTTATTGTGATTAGTTTAGGATTCGACTTAAATCATTTTTTGATTGTTTTAGCTTCCTTATTTTGGTGTGTGTCATTGATGATGTTTTGGTCAATGTCAATGTGGTTGTGTTATTTTTAACTAGGTTCACTTTTGAACATATATTAGTCTCTATGATTCAACAATATGTTGTTGATCTCGGTCGTATAGTGTACATCTAAGAAAAGTAGAATCATGATGACCAAATTTTGAAATTAAAATGAATTAGAAAATGATACGACCTAACATTGGTTTTGCTTCAAGAAACAAAGCTGTTTCTATCCTCCGATTAATATTTCCATGTTTGGTATTTGGATTTATGTTACTCTAGAATTGCATAATCTTCAATTTCTATTTTTGGATGTCAAACCTAGCATTTTTGGTAGTTCTAAGTTCATACTTGCTTTTAAGGTTAATCCTACAAGTTACTTGTTTGTCAATTACTTTTATAGGGATGGACTACTTCTAATATTAGTCAACTTGCTAAAGTTGTGGTGTTTCTTTTATGGTTTATTGCTACCAATAACACTTTATTTGACTCTTGATATCAAAGATTCAATTGCTTGTTACTCTTAAACTTCTAATTTTTCGTACACCTTTATAACAATCATGCACAGGTGACAAAGCGAGTGGACACAGGTGAGGAGAACTGGGCTGGATGGAATTGGAGAACGGATGGTGATATAATGGTAAACGGTGCATTCTTCGTGCCCTCTGGCGATGGCTTGAGCTCAATCTACGCAAACGCCGAGAGCTATGAGCCGAAGTCAGCCAACCTTGTGACACAGTTGACGATGTACGCCGGAGTCTTTGGTGGGCCAAGGTATGTGTACTCTGTTGACCCTGTACTCTTTGCTTCACAACTAGCATTCTAGATTAGTTTTTACTTTATACAGTAGTATTTCACCATCCATTTGACCCCTTGGCCTTTACATGGTTCCACCAACTTGGTATATGTTTATTTGTTGGCTAAAATGTCCATCCTACCCTTTAGTGGTTAGCAGAATATTTCTAGTTTTGCTATTTCCACTCCACTTCTCACTTCCCATATGGCCTAGTGAGTAGTGACAACCCAACTGTTTCATAGCCTTTCTTTTAAATATGCATATATTGAAGTTTTTTGGCTTTAAGTTGCAATACTAGGCTTTAAAGTTTTTGGACAAATACTAGTTTAGGAAACATTCACATACAATATTTATGACATTTGAAAGTTGTCATGACCAAACATTAGATGAAATCAGTTTAGCATTCACATTCATAGGAGTTGCAGGATTATTATTTTTACATAGGAACTAGTAAAATGGTGAGTGGAAAAAATAAAATTACAAATACATGATGTAACACCACATCACTTTACAATGGGTGTGCACGTGATCCTGCGGGGGAATCTAGAGTAACAAAAAATGCCAACGGTCATGAGTTGTCTTCACGAATTTCATCTCAATGTACAAGTTGCAGTTCGTGTTTTACAACTCATTCGACATACATTCTTCTTTTTTACATCATCTTAAACTAAACATAAGTGTTCTAAAACCTTTAGTCAATTTTTCTAAATATCCGTTTTGATAGGTGATATATACACAATAGAGATTTATTCATTTATGACAAATAATTTAATCTAAATAAATTTATCAAGCAAGTTTCTTGGAATACAGTTATTCATTATGTGTGGATAAACTTTTGTTGTGTAAAAATCATCACCCGTCTAATAAATTTTCATCATTTTGCTCAAAAGATAAAATTTCATCATTACATGATCTTAATGACATTTGATGGTGTTTTTTAAGTTATCATACAACAACCTATTTTTGTATGTATTTGATTATTAAAAGAAAACTAGCATTAGAATAAGTTTTGCTTTTGCATTTTTGTAATCAAGTGTGAGACAAGTTGGTTTTAAATATCATGTGGGACCTAATGGTGTTTTAATCCAGGTTATGGCACTAAACACTATTTTTATAGAGCCCAAAGAGTCCCCCACTCCCATCTTGGAAAGTGAGTTAACACCTTAAAAAAAGGCATGAAGTGTCTTTTTCCTTGTGAATTGGGACACATACACTTTATTTTAAGGGTCACAAGTCCTACTGGCATCCTCTTAGAGTTCCAATTGGAAATTAGCAAAAAGGTTTCATAAGATGAAGCAAAGGGAACATAATATTTATTAGATCCAGACCAACAATATTCACTTAGCTCACAATTAGGAAAAGGGCAATCATGTCTTTGCTTCATATAAAAATTAAGCAAAAGGGAACGTGGTTGATTAGATCCTGACCAAAATGCCCTCTTAGATTCAATTAAGGAAGAAAAGGGGTAATACAGTCTTTTTCATTTGTGAAAGGGCTTCTTTAAATTAAAATTAAAGGGAGTTTTAGTACTTTACTTTGGTGTATGACCTGAGTCTAGACCAAATTGTCCGCTTTATATCACACAATAAAAATTTGGCAAAAGGGTAAATCTGTCCTTTTCATCTAACCTAAGTGGATATGGATTATTAATTTAGTGACCAAAATGCAGTGCAACACAATTGAAAAATCTGTAGAAAGGTAAAACTGTCTTTCTAATATGTTTAAGGGACTAACCAGAATGGGAAATGGATCTTAAAAAAGAAGCAAATCGGGTAGTGCTTACTGTTTCACTGTTCATGTGGGCAAATAGGGTCTCTCTTAAAAATACACAAAAGGAAAGTGTGCTTTATCAGAACCTGACTAAAATGTAACTGGATTTTGTTTTCATGGGTGAGAAATTTCAAAATCATTTATGTCAGGATCTGAAAAGAAAATGTATAAGCAAGCTGGAAATTGTGACTTGTGGGTACAAATGGGGCCACACTTTATTTATTCCCTTTTAAAGATTAGTTGTATTGGATATTGACAAAAGAAAGGATTAGCTGCATGCATCTTTTTTATAGAAAAAGTGTGTTCATTGTGACCCATTTCTTGCCCACTAATATTAACTTATTTAGTCTTAATAAACTCAAGTGCTTCTCATTTATAATAGCTAACAATTTTGTCTTTTGAATATTAACAATATTGGAGTTTAGTTATCTTAGAACATCTCCAATGTATACATAGTACGCACATTTACACCAAAATGTGTATTCTTCGAATATGTTCATATCAAATATGTTTCAATACTTATGTATGCACCCAATTCTACATTAGGTGATTTATTTTTACATATTCTATTATATCATTAGGAGACAATTACAGGAAAATACACCCCTCTTAGTATCGAGTCATCTCATGTCTAATTTTCTAGGATAAACTGATCAACTTATCATATTTGTAGAAAGGTTATAGGAAGTTAGGAACATAATACGCACGATCAAAAGGTATTTTACTAGGTGATATAGTAATTGTTATTTTGGTAACTCTCTCCGCTTGACTATAAAAGGCAAGTAATCATAGTAAATTAGTAATGTCCACTTTGACCTTTTGGGTCATAACATTATTGTGTAATCATCATTGATTTCCACAATAACCTCTAGAATCACTTTACAATTAACTAACTTTCTACCCTCTTATTTCTGTTACCAATAACCATGTTACGTTATGACAAAAGCTCAAAAAAACATCTTTTTAATGAGTGATTACTTCTTGGACACTTTTAAACCAATATGCACTGCCTTCATAGCATGATACACAAGCTAGTACTAATAGCATTATGGTCTTTTGTATAAGGGTGGTTGAGCTAATGTTACCATTTGTGTAGGGATGATGATGGGAGCGAGTCATTCAGTGATGGTACGATCACAGGTGATAGCGCAAGCGGGAACACCGGAAAAGGCGGTAACGGTGGTGATGACTACTTTGGGATGATATTCGGTGGTGGCTCAGTTGCAGTATCACCACCTTCACACATACTATTTTTTATTGTTTTAGTTTTATACATTACCACTACCACAAAAGATGGTGATTTATTTTCATTATTATTACTATAGTAATTAATTAATTAATTTCAAGATTTTGATTGTTAACAGGAAAGAAAGGTGCCAAAAAGGTTCATCATTCTGGTCCCAGATTTTATGTATGGCACATTGATGTGCTTAACTGGTTTGTTGAATTGTAGGTGATGTAATTAGAAAGGACCTAACAGATTCGATTGTCCCTTTTAACTTTGTTTATAATTAAACTATAAAAAATAATCAGGAAAAGATGTTGAAAGAGGGTAGGAAATTATTAAATTTTTTGTTTACAAATTATAATTAAAAATAATAATTAATGATTTATCAAATGGACTATATTTTCTTAGGAATTATTAAGGTCCAACATAGGATACTTTTTAGGAACATATTTGGGTACCAACATGGGAAGATAGAATGCGTGTGGTCACTCGTGGTTGCATTATTATATCCAAATGTCAATTTCAATGGCTTTTTTTTTCTTAATTAAATAATAATTGTAAACCCTATGTTAAAAAGATCTATTAAATACAACATAAAATCAATTGTTTTGTTATATAACAAAAGGAAGGATTACTTGGTTCATTCTTGTCAAACTGTATTTTCATTATTGACTTAATAATAATAAAAAAAAATTATATTATAGAATAAAGAAATTCAGTTTTGCATTTCTTTCTTTTCCACGATGAAAAGAACGTAACAACTGTAATTGAACGATTAATTAGTTGTAGGGCATGCATGTGTTATATGACATGATAAAAAAAACATGAGATGTTCCTGCCTACAACATTTAGTTCTAATATTAAACTTTTCATGTTTTTTTACTTCCATTTCCTATAATCATGAATATGGTTTTCCATTTCCAGCAAGGTTTCAAGCTTCACTCTAACTAAAAGTAGTAAACAGTGTGTTTTACTTGGAAAAAAAAAATCAAAAACATTTTTATTATTTGAAATCATCTTTTAACACTATAATACTAACAACATAAATATTGATGTGCAACTGCAAGGCTAATTGGATATGCCATGTATTCACACGTTTAGAGCATTGTAGATGTGGGTACATTCATCTCTCTGCATTTCAGGTCTACCTGCATCTGCGGAACTTATTCTTGTGGCAGATAAGCTTCACAACACAAGATGCAAATCAAGACAACACAGAAATATAAACATACGGTTTTCAATTACTTAGCATGATAGCCACGCCCCGGGCATTACCAGGCTCAAGTTCAAGTGCAAAACATAAATAACAATTTCATAGGTTTGTCAAAAGCAAATTCGCTAACCAGGTTATAACATACACTAAATAAGAAAGCATTACACCTCCACATGTCTTGACCAAACATCAGATATCAAGAAACACAATCCTAATGCCTGCTCCACCTGCATTTGACCAGAAAAAGCCTCGGTTTTTGCAATCACAGTAGGGTAAGGTAACATTACAGTCGAAAGTCGCAACAGAGCTTAAAAGTTTTATGTCATAACACTACAGTCGAAAGTCGCAACAGAGCTTAAAAGTTTTATGTCATTAGACAAAATAGCTTTGAATAGTTGAGAGTGGTGATATGCACCACTCACCTGTTAATTTACCATCCCGACTTCTTCCAGCCACTTCCTTCAGCATCATCCTTCTTACCATCTGCATCAGATTCCTTGGAAGATCCCCATCCTCCGCCTCCGGCATCACTACCACCACTGCCCCAACCTTCCTTTTTACCAGCTGCAACATTAAAAGAATCTGTTGGTTAAAATGGTTTAAAGAGTAAATTGAAAAGCCTTCATTTTACTATATGGTAAGAAAAGGTAAAAAGAATCACCTGACTGATCACCACCACTGCCCCAACCACTTCCTTGTGCATCAGCCTTTTTACCTCCATCAGATCCCCACCCTCCTGCAGTTTGGCCACCACTGCTGCCCCATTGGCTTCCTTGTGCATCATCCTTTTTCTCTGTTGTATCAGAAGCTTTTGTACTACCCCATCCTCCCCCTGTTTGATTGCCACTGCTCCAACCACTTGACTGACCATCATCCTTTTTACCTGCATCAGATGCCTTCTCACTTCCCCACCCCCCTGCTCCCCCACCACTGCTCCAACCACTACCCCCACCACTGCTCCAGCCCCCACCTCCACCACCGCCATAGCTTCCACCTCTGTCACCACCACCCTGGGGGCATTCTCGGGACATATGCCCGCTTTCTCCGCATTTGAAACAATTTCTGTTGCCTCCACCTCCACCGCCCTGGGGGCATTCTCGGGACATATGCCCACTTTCTCCGCATTTAAAACAATTCCTGTTGCCTCCACCTCCACCTCCACCACCCTGCGGGCATTCTCGAGACATGTGCCCACTCTCACCACACTTGTAACAACTTCTACTGCCTCCACCTCCACCACTAACACCACCTTGCGGGCATTCTCGAGACATATGCCCACTTTCGCCGCACTTGTAGCAGCTTCTTCCACCACCGCCACCACCACCTCCCCCCTGAGGGCATTCCCGTGACATATGCCCAATTTCACCACATTTATAACAACTTTTTCCACCACCACCCTGGGGGCATTCCCGAGACATATGTCCCTCCTCACCACACTTAAAACAAGCATTACCCCCACCACCCTTGGGGCACTCCCTAGACATATGACCACTCTCGCCACACTTGTAGCAACTACGGTCACCGCCGCCGCCGCCGCCGCCACCACCACCACCACCTTGTGGGCATTCACGAGACATATGTCCCGTTTCACCACACTTGAAACAAGCATTCCCACCACCGCCACCGCCTTTGGGGCACTCTCTAGACATATGACCAGGTTCACCGCACTTGAAGCAATTTTTGCTGCCACCACCGCCACCACCACCCTGGGGGCATTCTCTAGAGAAATGCCCAGTTTCACCACACTTAAAACAGGCGTTTCCGCCACCTCCACTACTGCTTCCATCTTGTTTGTTCCATGAAGAACCCCCTCCATCAGCTGGCTTACTCCAAGAGGATCCTCCATCGTTACTCTTACCACCCCAACCACTTCCACCTTCATCTTTGTTCCCTCCATCTGCAGCCTGCTTATTACCCCAACCACTACCTTGGTCAGCTTGGTTACCCCATGAAGATCCTCCAGATTGAGTTGCAGGTGCACCCCAGCCACCAGCAGTAGTGGTACTTTCATCTTTTTTGGCCGCACCCCAGCCACCAGCAGTAGTGGTACTTTCATCTTTTTTGGCCGCACCCCAGCCACCTGTGGTAGCGGTATTCTCATCCTTTTTCGCAGCACCCCAGCCACCGGCGGTAGCGGTATCTTTATCCTTTTTTGCTGCGGCCCAGCCACCAGTTTCAGTTGTAGGTGCAGCAGATGAGTTCCAAGCCGACTTGCTTTCACCATCGTTACTGCCACCAGCATTGCCCCACGAGGGAGCGTCAACAGGGTCTTTGAGTTTCAAACTTGCACCACCCCATCCAGCATCATCCATATTATCATTTTTGACACCACTTGAGCTTGCTCCCCAGCCTCCAGATTTATTTTCACTTGCTGATGCACCCCATGGAGTACTTTGTTGCGTTGCTTTAGTCTCCCATGCAGAAGCTCCAACACCATCTATTGATTAGAAAAAAAGAAGAACTTTAGACAGTACCATACCCCTCCCCCTCCCCCTCCCCCCTCCCCATAAAAAAATATAAAAATACCAGAGATTTCTTCATATAGATTGTCAACCATACCTTTACTGCCATCATTATCCACCGATTCTTGTTGAATCTGTACCATAAAATTATGTTAAGTTTTTGTTTCAAGTGATTGCATGTTCATGGGATAAATAGAGGGAAGATGAGAACATCATTAAGAGAAGAAAAAAAAACAAGTTTAACAGACCGATGACCCTGCTGTAGGAAAAGGTGCCCAAGAACTCCTACAAACACAAAGTACTGAAGTGATCAGATAACAAACAGTAAAGTTCACTTTGATTGATTCAAACTAGTGCCCAATAGGGAAAACAAAACGATTGATAAACACTTAAAAACACACAGACGGAACTTTCCAAGTTATATAGTAAGTATTAAAGCTATCGTTTTGTTCCTAATACAACTGTATTATTGATAGCTTATAAGATTTATACCATGTAACAGCAATTAGCAACATATGGGCATATGGCTAATATGCTCATAAGAAGATCATGATGAATTCCCAGGAAAAGTTAGGGGCACAGCCTTTTTTATCCCACTTATAAGCAACAGCAAAAATAAATATATAGAGAAGTTCAATAAACAGTCATTCTGTTCAGCGTAAATTTCATATTTTTGTAACAACTAGAAATATTAATTTAAACAAGTTATGCAGTTCTAAAATATAAGCCAAACTTATTTGGAAATTGATGAAGTCTCGTTATTCATCACATAAACAAGAGGCCTCGTAAAAATTCTATAGTTTTCTGAGTAATTACAGGGATGAAAAGATAGAAATACTCAATTTGTATGTGAATTTTACTTATTCAATAATATGAATCTTATTTATCTGGAGCATGATGGTTCGCCATATTTATGTCATTGCAAGTAGAGAAACATATTTGAGGTATGGCCAAGATTGTATGATTAACTTGATCATCAGTTGAAACTTACACAAACCATGCATAAGACATTTTGTATCAACAATTATATAAAGCCACTAACAAAAGTAGAATCAAATAAACATAAGCAACGGTGCAACCTTTCAGTGGAGTGGCCTCCAGTATTCCACCCTCCAGACTGGGATGCTGCTCCTGCATCCATCCAACCTTAACAGGGTATGTTCAATAGTGTATTAGCCACGAATTAAACATTGTGTAAACCGGAAAAAGTAATTGGCAAAAACCTCAAACAGACATAAAACAAACAGCCAACATACACTAGAAAGAGCACTGATTTCTGCCCAGAAGTACGTCTTTTTATCAACTAGCCTAAAAGCAATGATTCTATGAACAAGCAATCACACCTCGCAAGTAACACTACTAACCTAAAATAAATTTATAACGGAGGTCTGATATGATCATCAATGACCTTATGACCATACTTCTCATTAAAAGAGAAAAAGATTAACTGTTAGCCATAAATATTATTTCTCACCTTCTGAACTTCCATGATCCCCGAGCAATTCAAATGGTTTAGATTCCTGCCCATCCCTTTGGTGAACCAAAGAAAAAGTCACGATAAGGCCTACAGGTTAGACAATAAAAAACTAAAATAAAAAAGTTCAGTTCATTTTACCCAATGGAAACACTGGAGCTTTTATCTTTAACTTCAGCAAGATGCTCAGATTTAACTACAAAAGGGGAAATTATACAAATGGATTACCTCCAGAACCCAAGAGAGAACAGGAATCTGTTATAAGAAAGAATTAAAATAGCTTGGCTGATCACAGCTAACCTGTAAGAATCTTGTGCTGAGAATCAAGCTTCACTGTGATATCTGAATATCGAATTGCCATGACACGGCACATGTAACCCTTAAGAGGACCCACACGTATTCTACATGGTTGCCCAACAGATAAACCATCTTGATCGTCCCGGTCGACTGCATGCACAACAGGATATTAAAGATAGGAAATCAGATGTTCCAACTGTGTCAGTATCAAATGACAATAATACTTATTAGCTTACAGTTTCTGCTATTTTCCCTCCCTTCAAAGGGTTTCTGTGGTGATAAAGGAGACTTCGGTGACGTTGGGAAATCATCAAACCCAGACGCATCTGATTTACCACCCTGCAATAGATGTTATTTTTGTAGTATTATTGGTAGATTATCCAACAGATAGTTCAATTGCAATGCTTATTATTATAATCCATGACACACGAACCTTTCCTTTGAAAAGATCTGCAGATGACTCCATCTTTTCACATATTTGTGATTTTGCACAAAAATAGCCACAATTTTCTGATTCATTCTCATCTTGCAAGAAGATGACTCCTTTGTAGATTTGCTTGACAATTCCTTGTTTATCCTGCAAGGTGCAACCGACACATGTTGCATACAATTCCAATCTAACATTGACAATAACAAACTCAAAGCCCTTTAAAAACACAGAAACAAACCTCTAGTGGACCTTCCAGGATCCTTACTGTATCATTCAAAGTTATGATCTTCTTATGCTGATCGAAGGCTGTAAATTTTTTATCAAAGTCGGCCTTTTTCAACACACGTGCTTCAACTGCCACTACCATCGGTTTTCCTGAACCTTCTTGCAAGACCTAGAAATGGAAGGCTGATGTTACAAACCAAAAAACAAAACAAAACAACAACCAAAAGAGAAGCAACTACAACCTTGATGCGGTCATCTTTCTCTCGGCCAACTACAACACCAAAACCCTTGCGACTGCAGACAAATTACAAAGCAATGAACATTAGAAGAAGAGGGGAAAAAAGATATATAGGTGCTAATAAACTGACGGTAAGAGAACATTAACATACCCATTGAACACAAGATCATTGACTTCAAAATCATTATCCATGCCGGAGCTTGATGAACCTTCTCCCTTTCCACCTTTATTGTTACTTGTTGGTTTTTTCTTCTTGCATTCACCAAAAAGTCCAGTAAGCCATTCAACATCATTGGATTCTTCTTTATGCGCAGGGCTAAATTTAATAAGCTCCGCTTTAGAAGGTCGAACATCCCATAAACTCAACGAGTCTAAAGGAACTTTCTTGAATAGGTAACCATCCTTCAACAGCATTCCATCAAACACCTCATACATATCACCTGTATCGCGATCACGCCTATACTGAACTAGTGGCCGATATGCCCTACATTAAAATATTTGGTAAATAGATCAATAGGTGAGACACAAGAGAAGTACAGATTCTACAAGTAAAAGTAAGTGTGGTACTCAAGTTCACTAGAAGTGATCAATCTAGGAGCTGGAATAGTTGATTTCTTGCCAGCAACTCCTCCACCCTGAAAACGAAATAGAAGATTATCCTACATGTCGCAGATAGTAATATTCACCAGAAAACTCAATACCAATATGAACAATGATTCACAGCTAACTACTACAAGAACAGTTAACTACTACAAGAGGAGGAGGGGGGGATGTGATCAAAACTATAATTGTAATCTTCAACTTTCATATAGTTAGTTGAACGGTCAAATGCACGGAGGTCCATTTAAATACTTATGGTTTCACTATAGACATAAATATATAAAAAAGTGTGACCAAAACTATAACTTTAATCTTTAACATTCATGTAGTTAGTTGAAAAGTCGATAGAACGGATGTCCATTTAAATACTTATGGTTTCACCATAGACAGACATAGACATATATATAAAATAAAATGTGCTTAAAAGTAGCTCCAAAAAAACCGAATGAAGATATTTAACAATACAATAATGATAACAGTGAACTGGTAAATAATGATAATAATATAATTATAATAATAATAAATGAAAGTAATAATAATAATAATAACAACAATAATAATACAAAAGAAGCACATATATTCGACAAGTAAAGTTCATTACAAATTTTTCAGAAACAGCTTGTAGATCTATTCTTGGAACAAGCTTAACAGTAGCCTTCCTCTTAGATTCATCCACATTCACAACCTGCATTCATATAACTAAACAATTAACACCTAAACGAACTTCAAAATAAAAATCCATAAATGGCACTGCCGAAGTGCCAGGCAAAGTAGAAGTCTTCATATCCAGATATGTGGGTGGGGTTAGACATGTACCTGTGCTAGGTCCCCCTTGTATTTCCCATTTTTCACGCGCACCCAAGTGTCAACAGGTACCCCACTATACTTGCTTCGAACAGAAAATAAATTTGGAACATCAGACGGTGGAACAGGAGCCACGCGAGCAGGGTATATATTAGATAGACCTTTGCATGCCTGTACATATGAGAGAAATTCATGCAATCAAGTCTGTGAACATTCAAACAAGCAAGCAATTGAAAAAGATACAAATATATATAAGTGTAACCGTGCAAATAGCTTAATAGCAAACAACAAAATACTTAAGTTTACAATGACCATCATATATATCAATTCCCATCCAAACAAAACATAAAGAAAGCAGTAAAAAGGAAAACTAGTAAATTTCACCTCATTTATATCACATTGCCTTTCAGCTTCAATGTAAATAAAACCCTTCACATGCTCAACAGCAAATGCAGAAACTATTTGCAGTTTAGTTCCAAGAGATTTCAAGTCAACATACTTCTGCATGAGGCAGAAAGCTGAATGCCTCTCGCGTCCAACCTACAGTAAGAAAATTGTTCAAACACTACAGAGTAAGAGCAACCAGGGCTTAAAAAGGAATAACAATTTGAGGACATCAGTTAGAAACAAAAATACTAAATACCATGCATTTCACTTTCCAAATTGTTGGATCATTCACAAATGGCATAGCCGTGTTCCGGTCATCCATCCTTGCAGCTTCAGGTCGGTCTTCTGCATATCTAACAAAATTAGCACCTGATTTATAGCGTGCTTCCATCATTTTATCCATTTCCTCCTCATCCATCTCTTCTTCTTTGGGAAAGAAAGGAATGTTTGGAGTCTTTGGTTCAGTCTTGACTTCAGGATCTGGGCCGAGTATATCTTCAAAGAACACTACAACAGCAAAGAAACATTATCAGCATCCAAACAACAGAATTAGAACGAAGAAACCTAGAGCGAATATAAGAGAAGTACTTACAATAACATAGCATAAAGTTTAAACATGATGGAAAGAACAATTTTAAGTGGGGGTTAGAGACTGCTGATTTAAGTTTTTACCTGCTTATCGCTTATTTTTACGGTACATAAACACTGCCACACACTATCTTAAGAAATATTAACTGCTAATGTCAAAGGAATAAGCACTTATAAATAAGTATGTTGGTACCTGCTTATAATTAGCAGATAAGCACAAATTCGGCAATCCCAAACACCCCCTATAATACAAATACATGGTTTGTTGGGTCATCGACCATTCATGCATACATAAAAAATGAAGTAGACAATCTGCCTCAAATACTAACAACGGGGTCAGGACTAGCATATACACACATGCAACATCACAACATCATCAAACAACTACACATGCATCGTGGTATACAAAGTGATTACAAGTTCTCCACATGTTTTTATACAGATCATTTCCTCACAACACATGGACATATAAAGTTTATACAGACCGCATTATCCCCAAAATAAAACACAACAAATCGCAAAAATAACTTACCCTATATCTACTACAAGTTTGCAGAAAACCACATATTTTTAAGTTAATAGATGATAATATTTAGTTCCGTATAACAAAAAATATTTATCACGAAACCCTAGAAGCGAGATACATTTCATCAAATAAGCTTCAAACCCTACCATATTGAACCATGCAAGCTACATATCAACATTCCATATGAAAACAGTATAATAAACCCTAAATATGAACTGAATCAAAAATAGCCCTACAAATGACAAAATGTAACAAATACACAAAATAACGATGATCAGAATAATTTATATACTATTTATATCGTCATTGATGAAATCATCCTCTTCATCCGAAACGCTCTCATTGATTTCATAAGCGGCATCATCGAAGAACTGGAGAACACCCGCATTGTTTTTTCTCTTCCGGTTACCGGATTTATCATCTCCGTTACGTTTTCGTTTCCCCGATGAATCGTCGGCGATTCCTTTGCCTTTATCCACCATTTTTGTTTTTCGATTTACAAAATTCTAGGGTTTTTGTTTGTATGACAAAGTTGAGAGTAAAATGATAAAATTAGGGGGTTTATTTTGCTGGTGAAATGTGCGTTTGGGAGAGAGAAATTATACTCTGTACTACTCATAGTATACTGCTACTGTATTTTGGTAGTGGATTAAGTTTTGAGTTTTCCCAATTGAGCCACCAAACTATAATATTTTTAATACTTTTGCCACTACACTTGGTTATCTGTTTTCAATACAATCAGAATTTTAAGATTTGATAATTCGCGTCACATACAGAATAGTTCGAATGTCTATGATAGAAATTAAGGTATAATTGAAACTTTTAGTGTGCATAATATATGCTAACTTGTAATAACTAATCATAATAATATAGTTGGATTTTGGAAAGAATGGGATCGAACTTCATGTATAGTACTAACATTTAATTTTTACTTTTCACTTGTATTGTTAATCGGGTAAGCGAGTTGAAAATGAATTGAAAAACTCAACCCTACCCAACCCAACTACTCATTAAATAGATTAGAATTATCGATTCAATTACAATCTTAACCCGGGTTAGCCTTCTAACCTATTTGTTTACATTTTGATTTGTGTGTTGTTTAAGCTTAAGTTATTATAGCGACATGCATGACTTAAGTAAAGCAAGTTATGAAAGAAGTGACTGCTTAGCTTAAGTTGATATTGTATGATGGCTTTGGTTTGTTCATACTTGAAGCAGGAATTGATATGGTTTAGTTGATGGGAATGTGTTTAGTTTGCTAGTTGTTATTGTTAGTAGTTGTTTGTTTAAATGATAAGGGAGTGTATTGGTTCATTGTTGAACTCATGTAATTATTTATAGACTCAGATGCTAATATAATTGCCGTTTAAGAAAAAGTCTTCAACTGTTTATTTTCTTACGGTTTAGTTAGTTTAATTAGCATATATCATCCGATTTGGGAGGGCCTCAAAAAAATTATATATGTGTGTTATATGATAAATTTGTTGATTGTTAAAAAAAAACAACACGAGGAAAAAAAAGGCTCCAATCTTTGAGGTTGCAAATGTAATTAGACCTTAAGATAGAGGGAATGAGCCTAAATCCATAATCTGCTAATTCTATTTCAAGTCCATATTACAATTTACAATTTTACAAATTACAATAAAATAAAATAAAAAACAACAAATAATAGAATGGTAACTCAAGCGACACCTAATTTTGATGGTGATCATAAATCAGGGATCCATAGCTCGTGACTTTCTTTCTTCCTTTATTTCTAAACGGCTAAACATCTGTGACTTTTTTTGATTCTCTAACTCAAATTTTTCAATTTATACATAAAAGCTCATTTAATCATCAGTTAATTCATCATCATCAATGAATATAAAGGAAGATACTTTTAAATTACTTGATCTCTTTGAAGGTAATTTACTAATTGTATTTCTTACATTTGATCTTTTCTGCTTGATTTATTAATACATGATATTCTAATCAGTTGTTGTGCATATTATTCTAGGAATTCTCGTAGACTCGTACCAAGTAGTGTTTTATTAACTATTTATGTGACTATTGCTTCGGTAGAAAGAAGTTTTTCTAAATTAAAACTACTAAAGTCCTACTTACGTTCTACTATGTCTCGGGAAAGGCTTTATGGACTAGCAACGATATGCATAGAGAAAGAGATGTTGAAGAAGATTGACTATGATGATTTGATTGAAGTGTTCGCTTCGAAAAATGCAAGGGCAGCTCGTTTTAAATGACAACTTATCATTATATCTTTTCGAGGTACAAAACTTTCAAATTTAGTCAAGTCTAACAAGGCCTCATTTTAACAATTAAGTTTATTTCGCTCAGGGCTTCTGAAAACTCAGGGTTGGCCATGGCGTTTGGTATGTCTTTTTCAACAGTATACGTGTGAAAATGCAACAGACAACTGCATATCTACACATCCATGTCAATTACACCCCCTAAACATACGAAATGAAAAAAAAAAAAAAAAAACATATGTATATCATATGCTTGTCGGTGTAGCTATTAAGCAATAATAGTCGGGTGTTTGTTCCAAATTTACCACGCTAACTTGACATTTGATAGGTCCTGTACAACATATGAACATATCACGTGTAAATAGTACATGCTGAATACCCATAGAAATACAGTGCCTATCAAATATCCTAAACATAACACTGAATCTTTAACAACTACGTGATTCAAACACAAAGCAAATCTAGAAAGCATATTAAGAGGTTCATCAACTAGGAAAGTTATCAATAATCGAAAGTAGATGGGCGGCCTCCTCCCCTTCTAGGACGGTCATATGGACCAGCTCTGTCCCTATAGTTTCTTCCTTCATAACGTGCTGGCCCACCACCTCCACCACCACCTGCATATCTGTCACTACTCCTCCGGCCAACTTCCCGATCATAGTCTCTCTCCCTGCCATATCCGCTTTGAGGTGGTGGATAACGCTCTGGAGCTCCATACCTGTCACCTCCAAACCGATCTCCACTAGGTGCTGGTGGGTACCTGTACGAGTGCAACAACAGCAATTAAATAAACATTCGTCTGTTGTGTTAAACCATAAGTGGTATGCAACTAGAGGTGGCAACTTGGACTTTTTGAGAGGGCCGATCTGAGTTATGTTATATCACTCATGGGTAAAATGTATATAGATACCTGTCATTAGCATAGCGACTGCGGCTTCCATACTTGCTATCTCTGCTCTCATAGTGGTCCCTATCACCAAAACGCCCTGCACCATACCTGTCATCGACATAGCGGTCACGATCTGCATAACGATCTCCACGACCTGCACCACCACCAAACCTGGAGCGGGAGGAGAACTGGCTGCCACCTCTGCCACCACCACCACCAGTTGAAGGGCAGTCCCGAGCCCAATGTCCAGAGCGGCCACACTTAAAGCACTCATCCTGCGCCAGAGATCTGTCACCTCCACCATAACCACCTCTACCACCAGACGGATAGCTTCCACCATAACCGTGATCTGCATCATCACCACCCATTCTAGGCTGGGCCTTGTTAACTGATATCACTCGTTCCCCAAAATCACTGCCATGCATTTCCCTGATTGCATCTTCCATACCTCGTCGGTCTGAAAAAGTCAGAAACCCAAATCCACGTGGACGGCCAGTGTCTCTTTCAAGCATTATCTA
The DNA here is from genome assembly GCA_963930675.1 of Gnaphalium uliginosum. Classification (NCBI taxonomy): domain Eukaryota; kingdom Viridiplantae; phylum Streptophyta; class Magnoliopsida; order Asterales; family Asteraceae; genus Gnaphalium; species Gnaphalium uliginosum. Next base: position 4,612,294 of record OZ005682.1, on the reverse strand, counting down.
CATAAAAACCATGCTTAATACCATACAACCAAAAAAGCAAGATATCGGAGGATATAATTTTAAGAACTAACTAACACTGAAAAAACAAAGTTAAGCTAGTAAAGTATTCCAGACTATAAACGAGTACAACAACAAAGCTATAAACTTGTTTCCTGAAGCATAAGTACACTGTTTGATATAAAACAGGCAAACCTTGAAGGTTCTGCAAACTTCGAGTCTTTGACAGCAATAAATTGGTGGAAATCAAATAATACACAACATAGGTGACTTTACAGTACTCATCATCAAGTGGAAGAAAGAAAATACCACCTTCACATATAAGATAACAAGCAACATCCATCAAAGGACACACTCGCTTCATTACAAGAAAGGTAACAACCTTTTTTGGGCATGAAAATTTAGGAGCCTCTTGTTTCATCTAAGTAAACATTATTTTGTGAAATTACATTTAGATGAAGATATTGTTTAAAACTTGGAAGTCTACTATGCCACGAAAAATCTCAAACGTCAGTCTTTTTGAATGAAAAATAGCTCTTTGCATGCTATAACATACGCAATTTAGCGGTGAAGAGGGAATATAAAGTATATAAGTTATTTTTCTAACTGGCATTAGATAAGTCAAGTAGATAAGTCTACCAGTAAATGAGTTCCAACAAAATTACTGATCATTCTATATAAAGAAGGGGACACAGCATCTTTCAATCTTAAATTCTTTATAATGATGAAACACTAGCTTTGCTTACACTGTTAGAAGAATAATACAATACTGAAAAATAAATGTCAAGCACAAAAGCTGCTTACATAATAATAGAAAAACTGAAAAAAGAAAAAGATCGTTCGCTTGGTTTATATTACCTCTCAATCAATTTGACCAACAAATAAATTAATTTGTCAGCTATAATAATAGATCAGGGTGCTCTGTACCAATTTCATCATTTTCTTCTTTCTGACCGTTCAATGTAATATCTTCGTTACTAACGGGTCTTTAACGATAACTTTTCTAACCTTATAGCTTGCCACAGAAACAAACAGCTCTTGGATTGACTTAACCACAGAAGTTCAGCTGAGGATTCAATTCTGAGACTTCGCTTTTATTTTACTTTAACCTTTTAGGTTCTATAACAGTACATAGTCCTAATTCTGACGATCTCATAAAGAACTTTTTCAGTGAATTCCAAATCTCTATCAAATTTTCTTCCCCACTCTGGTCGATGTAAAGCATCTGTTACTAATTGATCTTTCAGAAAAACATATAGTACTTGGGATGCTTGACCACATAATTTGGTGCCTAACTGCCTATACAGTTCTGACAGTTCATTTTTGTATCATCTAAATACTTCTCTTTCTATGGATACATAATATTCACAAATTCCGTTGAGATGAGAAAACAGTGCATGTCAGTACATTTGAAAAGGTAAATGCACTATACGACCTTGTAGGTACTGGTAAGACAATCTATTCAACTCTCTCAGATGTTGGTTTAACCCCTTTATTATTTAATCAGTTGCACCTGTAACAATAAAGCAGTGAAATTTCCTCAGCCTCTATTACTAATGCCAGCCAACTACAATTTTGGTGTCGTAGCTTTCAGCAAGGTATCTGACACTATGACAAGCATAACACATACCACCCAAAGAAAAAAGTAAGAAGATGCTCTACAGCTCAAAGTTGTGACGGCAACTAGAGTAAAACAGAGCGACTTTCGTGAGCATAACTGAACAAACAATACATATCTCCACAACTAGTTTGTGCAATTACAGAGGCCAATCTACCCGAAACTAGTGCATGCAATTTCAGTTCTCGTCTACTCACCCATATAGCTGCTATATACTACATAAATCAGCAAAGAAGTCCAATCACGACTAACCAAGCCCAAAGTAGTTGCTTTCATGAGCATAATAAAAGCAAAACTCCAAGTTTCCACAAACATAACTAGATAACATGATTGAACTCGAAACCTATCATGGGCTGATCATAGGCAACACAAAGGATTCTACTCGGTAGAAGTACTATAACAAATAACTTCAGCAGAGCAAGACGTGAACTTGAAAACCAAGTATAGTTTCACAATGTAAGCAGCTATCAATACTTCTTCCACAAACGACTATTTCGTACCCTAAATTTCCAGTATATCATGATGACCACCACCAGACTTTGATGTGAATATCAGTTCAACATCTTAACGAGAAGAGACTGAAAATTGCTCAAACAGCAACAGAACAGACCTCTGTCAGTCACCCTGTCAAATAAGAGGATGAAAGTCATAATCCTAATGGACTCTGGTGTTAATCTGAGTGCTGAAAGTTTAAACAGCTCAAAATACATGGCCGGTGGAGTATGACAGATGCAGCTAACGATTAGTGCTCATCATCTAGGCACAACCTGACACGGACTTTTCAGAAACTACTGCTCAAAGCTAAATCCTCACCCCTGTGTGATTCAAATAAAAATCACATATCGTCACATTCTTTTGTCACTTATCTGCTGCTTCACAGAACCTTGGACCAATGAAGCTGGTTCTCGCAACAAGCATAGAAAAATACAATTCCTACTCAGGTGAGCAACCAGGCATCACTACTGCAAAAAGTAACTTTCTCTAAGAGTCATCAATCAATGAATGGAACGAAAAGCCATAATGATGTTGCAAACTTCAAGAGGACTCTTTAAAAAAGCATATCAGATAATATTTGAATAAAACGTGATGTTTTAAGTTTTAGAAAGAATGGTTCTCCCCTTCTAAATCTCCCTCCTCCCCAACAAAAGGAATGTTCTTGACAGCATCAACCGAAACTTTTATGGCTAAAAAATTGCATTTACGTTGTCTGCCAGAACAAACATAGTTTAGTTACAAATTAATTGAAGTATAGTGAATAATAATAAACCTTGGAAAAGCAATCTTGAAAAACTTGAATATCGTATATGGATGATTTCCAAAAGATAATAAACTTTAAGGCAGCGTGAAAAAAACACTAGCTAAACAGTTTCCTGAAGTTTGCTAAATCCCTTTGACTTTTCGAAAGCTCAACCACAGGTTAAAGCATATAAGGAGAGTCCAAATTCCCTTTAATCTCAAGCCACTGCTCTCTCTCAAAACAGATCACAGACTTACTTGAACAAGAATCTGACTCAAGCTTCAATGAGACTGTGCAACGTACTGACAGACAATTATTTTATTTCAACACAACCAACTGAACAAAGCAAAGCACAGAAACAACAGTGAGCTTCAGCAATTCAACCCAAAAGAACCCAAAACTCCATGTAAACAAATCCATCTTAAGCAACCAAAGATTCAGAACCGGCATTCCAGGAAAAATAACAAACAAACGAAGAATCAATAACAGAAGCGGCAAAAAGACAAAAAGATGAGATGATACATAAAAAAATCATAACTTGAATGATTAAATGTAAACTAACTACAAAATCACAAAATGAAGAACCAACAACCTTGTTAGCACATACTTACTTCTCTAGCATCTATAGAGTTTCATAAGCACATGTAAACCTTCTTATGGGCATGAATAAGCAACAATCTTGTAACTGTGTGAATTAAAAGCATATAACATAAGCAACAATCCCAACTATTAGGGCATTTGAAGATCATCATATCCTGTAGGGCTTGAATTCCCTAAATCCTCCATACAAAATACTAAACACCTACTCAAAATTGAATAATTGCAGCTTACTGATATAAGTTTCTGACTGTATACCATAATACAACCTTCTGCTAATGAAACAGCATAAATGATATAACTCCTCAGTTCTACTAAATCAAAGCACCAAAAATGATATATATGTTTTTCTATTAACGCATGGTAAATTTATAATTATTCAGCACAAAAGCATAAATTACATACATACACATAAATATAGTATTATATATAATTATAACATATAGTTATAATAATTAGAAAACATAAAGGTAATGAACCTGAGAGTCGACAATTTTGCCGAAACGGCTAAAGGCGTCTACAAGCTGACGCTCAGTGACGTCCCATGATAGTCCTCCAACAAATATACGGTAATCAGAGTCTTTCGCAGCCATCGATTTCAACAATCAGCAATCTAATTTTGATACATAACACCATATTAATCAGAAACACTCGAAGATGTTCAAAACCGAATCACAAAATCGATTAAATTACACGAAATTCGTGTTAATTAAACAAAAAATTACCTATTTTCGAAAATCGCTTATAATTCGAGAAGAACAGTTGGAATAAGGCGTGCGGGTTTTAGGTCTAAAATTGGAAACCCTAGCAAAGGCGGGGTACGAGGAAATGTAATTGGAGCGACAGGATATTTAGTAATGACAAATTAGGTCCTTCACTTTTAAAATATTGACACTTCAGTCCCCCTAAAATTCATAATCTGCTGCATAGAAGAATGTTAAGTGAAAAAAATATATCCGACCTGCCGGATTCGAACCAGCGACCTAAGGATAGCTATGTTCGCACTACAGTCCTCCGCTCTACCAACTGAGCTAAGGTCGGTTTGTTGAAATTTGTTACAAATTATTATAAAGAATTTACTAGACTTGAAAAGGAAAAAGATGTATGTGCCACCTGTACGGAATTTAAGGGTTAATAGAAAAATATTTTACCGTAATTTGTCAAAATGTTTAAGTAAGTTACTGTACTATTAGTTTGTTCAATTGAATTACTAAACTATTTTCATATTTAAATTAGACTTTTATGCTTTATAATATTTATAAGTTAAGTAACTTACTTAAATTCAAAAGTTAAATAAAATGATCTTCGTGTTAATATTTATAAGTTAAGTAACTTACATATTATGTTTTATTAAGTTTAGTAATTAAATCGAACAAATTAATTGTACAATAACTTAGTTGAATATTTTTAGAAAGTAGAGTAACCTATTTGTCTATTAACCCATATTTTAAATAAAATTATTTGCAAAATAACGTGATGTATAATATGATTGCATTAATTTATAAAATAATTTTTTCATTCTTTTTGTAAATGATTTTATGCTAGATCCATTTTGTAAGTGATTTTCTATACTTTGTAGTTTAACATTTCTCGAAATATTAGTCACCTGATACATGTTTCTATTTACGAGTGAGACGATGCCTAATATCTTGATGTTTGCTTGACATTTTATTTATTTGATTGAGAATTGTGATGTCAAAAATGATAAGGATAGCAAAAGGCAAGTTAAGTAAATAATAAATAATAAATAAATAAAAGTAAAAGAAAAAATGTTTGTATAATGGAGAGAAAAGGAGGACGACATAATATATGAAAACTCAAAATTAGGAGAAAGAAAAGCTATCAAAACTAACAAAAGTTAAAACGATGTTTTTAATGGTTTCGATGTACTTCTTACTTTGTTGAGCAACAAGTTAACTTGTGAAAATAAATTTCAATTTTATTTTCCACGGGTTACAAACGCCTATTACGCAAATTGTCCAAAATAGCCTCACCGACAAACTGTTACTCACTTTTCAAATGTTAAATCATTCAATTATCAAGGGCAAGTTAGTCATTTAAGATAAAAAATAACAAGTAACTTTAGCTTTTATCCACATAAGATCCACGTCAGAAACAAATTTAGAAGTCCACTAAGACCAACTACCGAGAAAAAGACATCAAACACAACACTGAGAAAGGAAATGAAATGATATCTTTCTTTACAACAATAAAACGTCTCTATATATACTCCTTCACCTATCTTTGAATTCCTTTCTTTCTGCAATCTCGCTAATTCTTAACTTGGTACGCTTTTTTATTTTTATTTGTTTTCGTTTCTTTAATTTATTTATTTTGTTATGAAATTGGAATTGGGATATGGGTTTTGGTGGGGTTTATGTTTTATTTGATATGAGGATATGAGTTTTGGGTGTGTTTTGATGTTTGATTCTTGGGGTTTCGTAAACAATGTGCAATAAAGCTGTGTTTTTGCACAAATGTGTTTTATAGTGGTGTTTATTGTTTATATACATGTGAATATTTGAGTTTTTTTAGGTGTTGGTACTATTTAAGATCTTAGTTACTCCGTACTAAATTAGTTGAATTTTGAGGATGCACTGAGATATTAATTAATATGTAGTTAATATGAGTAAAATTTTATTTTAAGTGGTGTCTATTGAATGTTTATGATTGATGCAATTAGTGTTATTGTCAATTATATTAGAATTTGAATCAATGAATAACTGGTGTCATATATGATTGATGATGATGATAATAAATTGTTAATGGATGATTTATATAATTAATGTTTACTGTATTTACTATCAAGTAACACAAACTGAATGTCACAGTGAAAAGCATAATTTTTAATTTCTAAAAATGATGGAGGTTGACACTGCAAGTTCACAAGCTAGCAATATGATGGTAATGGAAGTCAATAACAGAAGTAATAGATCGACTCGACCCTTAGAAGTCGCGTCACCTAGAAATGAAACAAAGAAGAGCCCAGAAAACAATGAAAGTAGCGCCCCAGTATTTATGAATCAAGGTAATTGTAAGTATTTTCAAAACTATATATTTGTAGTCGAATTTTTCCACTAAACTATGAATTGGAAAAATTAATAAATAAACAGGTGCAATTGCTTGGAATGAGGGCAGAAGACGATGGATTGGAGATCAATCTCAAAAACCACACCGATTGTCAAAAGATCAAATCATAAGGTAATTTAGATATACAATTGTCATATTTAGATGTCGAATTCTTATTGTCCTCCCTTGACTTTAGAGGTCAAACAAACTTCAGTTATAACATGAAAGTTTTATATAGATTTTGTTACAAATTCATAACAACTTAGCCTCGGGTTAACTATTTGCTAATATTTATATAGGATTTTTTAAGGTCTAAAGAGTCCTTATACATTTTGGATTAAATGTGTGTCTGCTTGACCTCAAAAGTCAAACCATAGCTTTTCTCACTGCAAATAGGAAGTGGGTCATTTGGGTGTGTCTGATGATCTGATGTCCAAAGGTATGTTCAAGCTTGAATTTGACTATTGTAGGAGTCCTCGTGATAACAATTCAAAATTACTGTCATATCATATATGCAGCTGGTCAACAACTTACGAAGACTTGCTTTCAACAAGCAACAGATTCTCTGAGCCGATCCCTTTATCGGTATGAATCTCTCTTAATGAAATTTAAATACAGGATCCGAGTATTTTTTTTAAGTGTTAACTGTTGAGCTTTTATTTTTTTTTCCTATTATATATAAGATTTTCTTTTTGTTTACTTGCAGGAGATGGTAGACTTTCTTGTAGACATCTGGCATAACGAAGGTTTATATGATTAGATAATTTGATTAGAAATCCATCTTAGCCGATTCATATGTTTATTGATCTATCATGAGACTCGATATAGCATTAGTCCAACTATTTTAACTACAAGTTGTAATCAAATAGTGATGTTATAGTAATGTAGCAAACAACCAAGAAGTCATAGAAAACTCTTTAATGCGTTATTTTCGAGCTGCTTACTAGTTGGTTAGGACCATTTGCTAAAACTAAAATGTGGCCTGAACATAAAAACGGTCTTTTGAGGTTATTTCTGCACTGAATGGATGATGTTTTGACATGTCGTGGGTGTCTGAGTCGATTGTACACAAATATTGTGGCATTTTTGGTGGTTTGTTTCTGACTTGCTGTTAGTTATGTCGTAATGGGAACTTGATTATGATGTTTCAGATTTCACAAGCTAAATTTACAAAAATATTGGTAATTTACAAAAGAGCTTGTTGTAAGTTTATGATATTTTTCTTGAACTCTGTTTTTTTTTATCTTTTTGAATACATCTGTCATACATCTATTATTACCTTGTTGTCATAAAAATCAAAAGTTGGTCAGGGACATGCTAAAACTAACATGTGCAAGTATGTAACTATTGACGATTTTGCCAATGTTTTGGACCTTTTGGTCTTAACTGATGTGTAATATTAAGTATTAAGTATCTAATTTAAAAACAAAGTAAATATTGAGAATTTGAGATAAAACTAGTTTTATAATGTCCGTACATTGTACCGGGACGTTCAAATAACGATATCGACACTAATTTTTTTGGGTTTTTTGCCGAAAAATGAATTAATAGTTATTTTTTCGCATTTTCGGGTATAAACTAATTTTGTTTTTTAAAAATGAACCACTCATTTAAAATCGAACATTTTCAGGTATAAGTAACCGTTTAAAACGGTAGCCGGTCCCAACAAATTTACTTGATACCCGAAAATGCAAAAACGGTAACTATTGATTCATTTTTCGGCAAAAAAACGAAATTAGTTTATACCCGAAAATGCAAAAACGGAAACAATTGATTCATTTTTCGGCCAAAAACCCTTTATAAAATCATTATCAACGAATGCAAAACTCGGTTACTTATACCCGAAAATGGCTACCGTTTTAAACGGTAACTTATACCTGAAAATGTTCGATTTTAAATTAGTGGTTCATTTTTAAAAAACGAAATTAGTTGATACTCGAAAATGCAAAAACGGAAACTATTGATTCATTTTTCGGCAAAAAACCCAATTGTTTTTAAGGGTATGGTATAACGTCTTTTAATAATCTATATATTTGAAACAAAATTCTTTTCCATGAAAATGAAATTTTGTTTTAGTGATTTAATCGACTTTTTTTTTTTTTTTATAAATCGCAAACTGCACTAACTAGGGTTGTGCATTAATTGGGAAGAACCGAAAATACCCAAGGACCGAGGAGGAACCGGACCGTAACCGAAATACCCGAGGATATATGGTATGGTCCATGGTCCATAACTTTTTAGATATTTGGGACTCGGTCCAGTCCTGGACCAAACCCGAGAAAAACGGGAAATGGACCGAACCGAATATCCGTATACATTCATTAAATATAACTTCATATAACTTCCTTATGTATCGTCAAAAAAATAATTGCTCATCCAAATTCCTTTTTATCTATGTGGGATCCGGTTGGTTATTTTAAATCATGTGTATATATGTTTATACACCTTCATTGCTCCATATTATGTTTCCTATAAATTTTATATCTAAATTATATAATGGTCAGCATAACTATCACCAATGTGGTCTATTGGATGACATCCTGACACCCGATTACAAGAGGTCTCGAGTTCAGACCTTTATAACAATACATCTTGGGGTGGCTATTAAAAGTGTTAGATTGTTTATTTAACCAAGGTGACCTATTGTTTAATTTCTTTAAACCTTTATATTTGGATTTGTTTATGCACTTACTTCAAAATATATAGCTCCATTATTTAATCATTATTTTTCAATCTTCAACCTTTAGAGTGCCATCAATTTAGACTGTCTCACAGCTGAAAAAATGAGATATGCAAATTCTTATGTAACTTTTTACCCCTTGAACCTCATTTACAAATTACAATCATACACATGATATATGACTTTAAAGTAGGCCCCAAAAAAAAGATGCAAATTCATGAATCCAACAAATAATTCTCATGTAAACTGGTGATTGAATATTTCTCACGTCAACGGCCACTAAACGACGGCTAGACACAAAATGACAATGAAATCACGCATAACCAATCGGGTCGGTCTTTTGGATTGAACCGAGCAGACCCGTTTTGAAACCGAACCGAACCAAACCGATGACATATGGTCCGGTCCTCGGTCCAAGAATCTGCTACAAATCAGGTCTCGGAACCGAACCGAACCGAACCGAACCAAAAAAGTTTGGTCCGGTTCTGGACCATGCGCACCCCTACCCCCAGCACTAACATAAATAATAATAAAAATTCAAATTAGTGTTAATAGTTAACTTTATTGTAATCATAAAACTAATAGAATTCACATGTAGTGTAAGTTTATGTACTATTTTGTGATTCTTTAGAGGTTAATTTTTTTTCTCTAACTTTTAGATTTAAGAGATTAATCGGTCGTTTAATAGACCATAACATGAAAAAAGGAATTAACAATAAAATGAGGCAAGTTGGAGTTGAACAAGTGTTCTAATTTAAAATCTTATCATCTACCACTTAAGTGTTCAACAATTGATATTAACGAATAATAATTCATCTACGAACAAAGAAACTAATACATAAAACATGTAAAAGAAAATAGTAACGAAAAAGTTATTAAAAAGGAAACAACCAAACATAAGAACAATGTTGAAAACTTTTAAGGAGGTGGTTTTAATGATGAAATCAATCGGTTTTCTTATTTTTTGGAGTATTTATTCAGAGACCGGATGGTTATTATCGATGTATAAATAATTTATGATGTGAGCAGTTATACTCAGAGACTAAACGGTTAATATTATTAATGTACAGATAATTATGCATATCTAAAAATAAGAAAAAGAAAAAGTTGGTTGGGTGACATAAATAAAGGGAGCTTAAAATAAGGAGCAACTTACTTGAAGCAATGCGGTTCCCGCCTAATAAAGCAAAAGCAGTTTCTTCCGAAGAAAAGCGAACGTCACCGTTTCACTCCTACAAGCAACAACAACAATCTTCACTCTTTTTCCGTTTTCCCTTAATAATTCTTCACACTATTTATAAACCCTCCTAGCTAATTCACCTTCTCAAAAAATCATCTTCCAAAAATGAAGAGTTCAATGGTAATAATTCTCCCCTTTTTATCCCTTCTTTTCACACCACCATTTGCATCAACCATGATCACACCTCTTACTTTACATGACCCTGTTTTCCCATCAACTCAAGCCAAAAACATGATCGCAGGCTTTAACTTGTTTCCCAAACAGTCAATTAACCTGGTTGAAGAGAGCGATCACAGATTACAGTTGTCGATTGACCGTCAGAAGAATCTAGTCGAAAAGCGGTTTACGTTTCCTAATTTTGTCAATTCCAATGGTGTATCTGTTGAGGATTTAGGTCATCATGCTGGTTATTATCAAATCCAGCATTCTCATGATGCTAGGTATGCTTTATGAACCTTGTAATCACTTTATATTTTATAGTCTTTATTTGTTAATTTGTTGAGGATAGTTCTATAAAAATAAAAAGGTACTAGTAAAAGAATTAACAAAATTATCTAATTGGTCATTTTTAACGATTGATCATAATAAGTTCAATTAAAGTAAAAAAACGGTACTTCCTAATACGCGAGAACATTTTCTTTATTAGACATACTGTTTTGTTCCTAAATTAGGAAATTTATACAATTACATACATTTTTCTGTAATTTCCGTATCATGTAATTTTTCATTAAGTACAATTGAACTTACAACTAATTTTTATAAAGATAAAGATCATGTTCGGTTCACCAATTAGGAATTTTTCATAATTATGTTAGCTTTTCTAAAATTTACTGATTTTGTAAGTTTTGCTTCATTCATTTGTTTTGTAGGATGTTTTATTTTTTCTTCGAATCACGGGGTAACAAAAACGATCCTGTTGTCATCTGGTTGACTGGAGGACCAGGGTGCAGCAGCGAGCTTGCGTTGTTTTACGAAAACGGTCCTTTTAAAATTGAAAATAATTCATCTCTTACTTGGAATGAGTATGGATGGGATCAGGTAACCATATATCATTTTGATTTTATAACATTGAACTGGGTGTTTTTTCCCTTTGTGCAATTCTGTACATGTATATGTTATGACGTGTTAGATGACATTATTTGTCTGTTTTTACTTAGGCATCCAACTTATTGTTTGTTGATCAACCAACTGGAACTGGATTTAGTTACAGTTCTGATAAACGAGACATTAGGCATGATGAGCAGGGTGTGAGTGATGATCTATATGACTTCTTACAGGTTTGTTACTTGTCATGCTGTTAATTACTTGATAATTGTATATTTGTAGGTGTTTATGCAATGACACATTTATTAAGAGGGTGCTAGCAGTGACCTTTATAACTATAAAACTGTGTAATTTAATAGTGTTGGTCGTATTGTATCTCCGTAAATCCTTAAATATCACGCATCTTAGTGTTTTAAAATCACCATGATGAGTGACCATATGTTTTAGGCCTTTTTTAAAGAGCATCCTGAATATGCAAAGAACGATTTTTTTATAACTGGAGAATCATATGCTGGACATTATATTCCTGCTTTTGCTGCTCGCGTTCACAACGGAAACAAAGCTAAGGAAGGAATCCACATAAACTTGAAGGTATCTCTTACTGCTTAGTTTTTTTTTCCAAACATGGTTCTTGTTTTATCCTTTAAGTTGGTGTATTTACTTTGAATTGTTACACAGGGATTTGCCATTGGAAATGGACTAACTGACCCTCTAGTTCAATACAAGGCGTATACTGATTATGCACTCGACGCGGGACTAATCAAGGAGTCTGATTATAAGAACATCAACCGCAGGCTTCCAGCCTGTGAGACAGCAATTAAACTTTGTGGTAATGTCACATGATTCTGCTGCTTATATTGCTATAGGCCTACAGCTTCAATGGTTTACATAATTGAGTTATTTTCGGCATTTTTTTTTATTTCTCAGGCACTGATGGAACAACTGCTTGTATGGCTGCATACATGGCTTGCAACACCATTTTTAGTTCAATCAAATCTATTGCTGGCAATATCAATGTAAAGAAATGCCATCTCATTTTTATCATCTTTTTAGATAACCAACTTCATTTAGCCTTCTAACAATTGTATATCGTTTCTAAAATGCTGCAGCACTATGATATTAGAAAGCAGTGTGAGGGCAGCCTCTGCTACGATTTCTCAAACATGGAGGATCTTCTTAGCAAGAAGTCCGTTAAGGAAGCTCTTGGAGTGGGAGATATAGATTTTGTTTCGTGCAGCCCTGTTGTATATCAGGCCATGATTATGGACTGGATGAGGAATCTAGAAGCGGGTATTCCTCACCTTCTTGAAGATGGGATTAAGTTGCTTGTATATGCAGGAGAATATGATCTTATCTGCAACTGGCTCGGTTAGTGTTTACTGTCCCAAATTTTTATCAAGAGTCCTGATGTTAAAAAGATGATTGTTTGAATACGTGTTCAATTTACAAGTATAGGTAACTCAAGATGGGTTCATGCAATGGAATGGAATGGTCAAGAAGAGTTTGTCGCATCTGCTGATGCTCCTTTTGAAGTTGATGGTTCCGAAGCTGGCTTATTCAAAACCCATGGGCCACTCAGTTTCCTCAAGGTAATTTTCCCCCCTTTTATTCATTTCTAACTATCAGAGGTGACAATTTTGACCCAATTAATTGGTTGATTTGGGTCATTTTTATTTTATCTCAAACGGGTCAAATGGCATATAAACATATTTGCTATCACGGGAACGAGCTAAATGGGTTAATCTGGTTATTATTGTAATAATCGACTTTACAATCAATTAATCACTAAAATAGCCAAAAGGTAATTTTGGGCCAATGCGACCTGACCCATACTAAAACTTACCATCCGAACTGAACCTGCCCATGTAACCATAATGCCACCTCTACTTGCTAGGAGAGATCAGAAAACTAGAATTCTGAAAATGAAAAATAAAAAGTGAAAAGAAATCCTTAATTTGATGTTGTACTCCTTCCAGCCTCTATTAGAAGATTAAATTTCATTTTTGATGGTCAAACAAACTACTTTCAACTTGGAAATAGCTCACTTAAGTTTTAGTTAAAAATGTTATGATAGCCACAAAGCAATGTTAGAAAGCACTTCAAATTTCTAACAAACATTGTTAAGAAATGAAAAAATATCGTAACAACAATGGATTTGGGAAGTAGTTTCTTTTGATACATGGAAGTCAAAGTACCTAGGAGCACATTGAACAGATTGGCTAACCCCGCTGGTGTGTTTAATGCAAACAGGTTCATGATGCTGGACATATGGTTCCTATGGATCAACCAAAGACAGCCCTAACCATGTTAAAGAGGTGGACAAGGGGATCACTATCTGAAACTGCAGCTGAGCCTGAATCCGCTGTTTCCTCCATATGATTTGATGCCAGTGGCCAGCTTGATGATTTGTCGAACCTCTTATAAATAGTATCTGCGGTTTTGTCCTTGGATATTTATATGTGCTTGTATGCGCATCATTGGCTAGCATGTTGGATATTCTGTGAACTGCTCATCGTGGGTATCAATGTTAAAACAATGTTCTATTTCATGCGGCAGTGTATCAAATATGTTTTTATACGGAGTAATGGTTATTGTCACTTGTTGAAGTATCAATTTTTAATGTTGATACAATCATCATTTAGTTAATATCCCTAAATAAAACGATCCCAGTTGTTTTTATGGTGTAAAAATAGGAAAAATATAAGGTGCGGTCAACTTTATAGGTTGATTAAAAGGTTGGGTAAATTGTGCATATATTGAAAAATTTGAAGGGCAAAAAGTATAAATAAAAGTGAGATTTTAAATTTGACTGGTCAACAACACCATTAACGTTGTCATAGCATGTTTGATTTCCTCGTAAAATTACTTCATAATGCTTAAAAATGTGAAGACGACTTAGCTTAGGGTCTTGTTTATATTTTGTATTTACATTTACATTTACATTATTTTAACTATATATAAACCATCTCTTCCTTTTATTTTAAAATTGTACTCAACAATGTCTAAATACCAAATTGCCCTTCAAATTAATTAACTATTCAATCTTACCAATCAATCATTGATTTATAATATCTATATTTATAACAACCTTCCAGTTTAAACTTTGCATATCCTCTTTAAGAAAATTAACATTTTATTTCCATTGAACCTTTTATCTTTTATCTTTTATAAAATTTAAATAAAGATGAAAATAGATCATTAAATAATATCAGTTAAACTTTAAATCGACTTTCACAAATTGTGCATCTATTCATCACCGCTACTATGTGCGGGTATACTGCTAGTAAATTATAATTCATCCTGTTTGTCCCGTTTTTTTTTAATGGTAAAATAAAACTATATTGGATACATATCTCAACAATTTTTATGCTAATGATTTACTAACCGACATCAACAATTTTTATGCTAATGATTTACTAACCGACAAACCCTAAATATAATATGCTAGATTTACTAACTGACAAACCCTAAATATAATATGCTAGGTCAATTGGATTGATGATAGATATAGGCCAAGTTTTTTGATCTAATGGTTTTGTTTGCTTTGTATTCGGGTTTTATACGTATGTATAAAAAGGAATGTCGTATACAAGTATGGTCATATCATTATAAACTTCCGTATCCATATAATAACTCAAACTATAATTTTTATTAAAACAACTTGTGTTCTCATTTTTTATCAAGGTGCGAACTTGAATAAATTAGTTTTGATCTTCGATTTGATCTCTTTTTGGAGATTGTAGGTTGTTGTTTTGAATTGATTATCTGTTAATTGTTTGATGTTTGTATCTTCTAATATCTACCTAGTTGTTTTAATACGTTATAATATATCCATATAATAACTCGAACTATAATTATTATTAAAACAACTTGTGTTCTCATTTCTTATCAAGGTGCGACTTTGAATAAATTAGTTTTGGTCTTCGGTTTGATCGCTTTTCGGGGATTGTAGGTTGTTGTTTTGGATTGATTATTTGTTAATTGTTTGATGTCTACCTAGCCGTTTTAATATGTTATAATATCAACCGTTAAAAATTTTTATTCATAATATTCTCTTGTAATCACGTGGTCCCATCCTTATTCCATATGCTTGTACCAAACCTGAACCCAAACTCGAACTCGGACCCATGCATTTGAGAACTCAAACATTGATATCCCAATAGAAAATGTAAAATTAACAAGCTGGTTTACCCGCACGTTGCAGCGAAAATAAAATAAAAAAGATTCATTTTTTAATATCTTATTTTATTCTTTTTTTTTAAATTTTAAATATATTTTGATTTTGTTATATTTTTGTTGTTTATATACACTTCAAAGGAAATATCATAATCTTCCGCTTTTCTTTTGTAATGATTTAAAATAACATATGAGATGTCATTCAAATTGAGTTTATGTAATTTAAACCTGTATGAATTTATATCTAATAATAATGGATAATGTCTTATAGATATCGTAATATATGTGCTTTTGTGCATATGTAGTGTAAGCAACAAAACTGACATCACTGGATATCTTCGAAATTCTTTGTACTTCATGGTAAAACCATTATATTAATAAATTATGCTAATTATAATAATTTAGATTAGATGATTATGTGACATGTTGGAAAGTGATAAAGTTCATAATATTATATAACACATATACCAACAAACGTTTAAGTTATAAAATGATAAAAATATAAAAATAACATTTAACGTTAAATAAAACACGCCAATAGTATTATTTTTTTTTACTTCAATGTAAGTTGTTAATTAAAAGACAACAATTGATTAATCAGATGTTTGAATATTTATATAAGTAATGTATATATATTATAAAATATATAATTTTACAATTATAAATTAAGTAAATTAATTAATAATATATTTTTAAATAGTAGAATATGAAAGTCAAAATTCAACTAAAGTAATTATACTATATAAAATTTATATTACAATGGTAAGTTAAAAAAAGATAATAATCTATTATTCATGGTACTATTGTACAAATAGTATTTACAAGTTTTGATTCTCTATCAACCAATAATGTGGGACCATTAACATGGTTAAAGCTAAACTGTTTGAAATCCAGACGCAGCATGGTAGCATTGTCTTGTTTGGTCTACGTACCGGAACTGAGAACATTCGAGATTATGCAGGATTATACACGAAAGATCCTTTTTTGTAAATGCAGTGTCGGTAATGTGATCTATTTTTAGCCTCGACCCTTGCACGCGTTTTGGTAGAAGCTTATAAACCAGGACTCAGGGCCAGGGTCATATGGACAGCAGTTAAAGAACTCAATCATGGTTAGATACATATAGTTGCAATCTTTGTCACTAGTCACTACCCCTTTTTCCTTAATTTGCTGGAGCTCCACCTAGCTCCTCTATTCTCTCTCCTCCGTCCAGATCTCCGATCACCACCGTCTTCCAATTATTTTCCGGTAACCAATACCTATTATTTCATCTTCTCCGTTCGTCAACCAATTCGATAATTCGCACAAGCGTGATTGCGATACATACATATTTACATATAATTGATCTGTTGTTTACTTGCAGAATTTAGAATTGTGACCGAATTCGATTTGTGTGTGTAGTTCTATTGACCTATGGGATTGTTTGATGGATTACCTGTTCCTCAAGATAAAGCTGTGAGTTCTAATTTCACATTGTATCAGTTATTTAGGGCTAATTATTACTCAACATATCATCATTGTATGTATCTGACCATTTTCAGCTACACTTGGTTATTAGGTTATTAGATTAGAAGTAATAGATATCATTATAACTGTATGTATGTATTTGAGTAGAATTAAGTATTAATAGGTAAGTGTGTGTATGTATTTGAATGTTTATTGTATGGTTTTGTGCTTATGTAGTATTTGAGAGATGATCTAGAGAATGTAGATGAGTCTTGGACTGTTGCACGGTTTGATTCGTTACCTCATGTTGTTCATATTTTGACTTCAAAAGACCGAGATGCTGAAATTCAAACGCTGAAAGATCAAAGTGATATTGTTGAAGAAGTTGTTGATGAAGTTGTACAAACTTATCATGGTGGATTTAATAGAGCCATTCAGAATTATTCGCAGATATTGCGGTTGTTTAGTGAGTCTACTCAAAGTATTGGAAAACTTAAAGTTGATTTGGGTAATGCAAAAAGAGTTATTAGTGCCCGTAATAAACAGCTGCATCAGCTATGGTATCGGTCAATGACATTGAGGCATATAATTTCATTATTAGATCAAATTGAGAATATAGCTCAGGTGTGTGTCCACCTTTCAACTTTCTTAATTGGGTTTTATTCAGCAATTCCTTTGTTTCAAAAAAGATTTGACCATGTGTCATGCTTATTTAGGGCACCTGAGAGCCGTATTTCCACTGCAAGTTGTGGAGATTGAAGATTTTGAATTGAAATTGTTCATTTGTTTCAGGTTCCAGCTCGTATTAACAAGCTTATTGACGAAAATCAGTTTTACGCAGCAGTTCAAGTTCATGCTCAATCAGCTAGAATGCTTGAAAGAGAGGGACTTCAAACGGTTAGTCATATTCAAATCTATGTAAAAGTTAGTAGCTCACCATACTTTGTAGAGAGATTGTAAATATGATGCCTTGCTGTAGTTGTAGGTGGAAACCTAGCATAATCATATGTTATATTACATGCTATAGATCAAAGATATCTAGCCCTTCCCTGAACATGTTAAAGTGATATGCCAATGCATGTTCACACAAGAGTTGCTGATATGAAACAACTATATACATAGGGAGATTAAAGAAAATAGCCTTATTATTTTTTTGGTGACCTACGCATCATAACGTTAATCTTACATCTCCAAAAATGTGTCCAAGGATGCACACATGGAAGTTTGGCTCATGCTAAAAGAGACATGCAATTAAGTGTGTATTACTTAACTCCCTTTTCAGACAGGTTTAAGTTTAACTTAGAAAATTTACATCCTAACTGGTTTGGCCAGGTTGGTGCTCTTCAAGATGTCCGATCTGAGTTGACAAAACTGCGAGGGGTTCTCTTTTACAAAGTGCTGGAAGATTTGCATGCTCATCTTTATAATACTGGTGAATATAGGTAATTGTGTTATTCTGGTTTTATCACTTTTGGCAATATCTAGTTGCTTCATTCTTGGCCTATGGTGTTGAGTGCTTTTTTATTTTTTTAATTGTTTTTTTTAAGTAAATCATGGATGGAAGGGTTGAATTAATGTGGGGCATTGTCTCATTCCGTTGCTATTGCTCTCTCCAATCCCACAATAGGTGTCTATTGCCAATAGTCGTTTTAATTTTCTATAAATTTGATTTACATATGCAATGCCATTTTTCGCATGGTGCTCTTATATGACTTGATGTGGCTACTATTTTATATGTTTAGTGCATATACATGGGTGTGCCATTTTTGGAATCATATGTTACATGTTGTTAATGCGAAATATTTCTTGTTGTAACTAAAGGAGTATTATTTGGTTTTGGAAGCAACTATTCGTTGATTTTTATTGCTACGACTTGCATGACAGTAGTTGTTGCTGGGAACTTAACAGCAACCATGTTACCATCGAGTACAGTTAGAAGAGGGATTTTGTAGAACTGATAATTTATTATTGCAGCTCAGCTACCCCTAGCATGAATGATAAAGATGATGCTATTCCAACGACAACTGTTGCTGCATATTCAAATAATTCACAGTCCCGCTCACGTAGAACCAGATTGCTGAAAGGTGATAGTCATGTTGGTGCATCTGGAATCGCTAGTTCTGTTGATGGAGGGTAAGATGAAATCTCAGCTCTTAATGGCATTTAGATCGAAACACCTTTTTCTTTTGACGATATTTTTGGATCGTGTTATAATTATGAACCACGTTAGAATACATGGATAAGATAATCTTATAGAAAGTTATAATCTTTTTGTTGGTGCATTTTAAGGTCATAGATATAGGTAGATTACTAAAGTACGTGGCTACTTTTTGCCTCTGTTTTTATCATATTGCAGTTCCTCATATGATGGCCATGATGATGATGACATTCACGATGACAATACCGGAAAGGATACGAAGAATATTCCCCGTCTTCCAACATGGCTTCTGGAATCCACTCCTGATGAATTTGTTGTATGAACTGTACTTTATATATAACCTGACGTGTAAATTTGAAGATGTTTTCTCTTTTCATAAGGCGTGATATTGGGTTTCCAATGAATTTCAGGAAACAATGAGAAAAAGTGAATCTCCTATTCATGTGAAGTATTTGCAGACTATGGTTGAGTGCCTTTGCATGCTTGGCAAAGTTGCAGCTGCTGGTGCTATTATCTGGTATTTTTTCTATCTATTTTGCTTCTTGTCGCGTACATGATTTACTGGATGCCATAAATTTTGTTGGAAATGAATACATTGATGCAGATTTATTTAATGTAATTTGCTCTTTAACAAATTCGTATTGATTAATATTCAACTCTGTAGTCTGAAGAAACTTCAGCAAAACATAATATGTCTTATCACTTCAATTCTTTATGTTTTAGTTTTATATCAATAAAATTATGTTGACGTTAGTTACATCTTTTATGTACAGCCAAAGACTGAGACCAACGATTCATGAGATCATCACATCTAAGATTAAAGCTCAGGCAGAATATGTAAATTCTTCCAGGCCTGGTGTTGGCCTAGCTGCTCGAACAGCTACAACAGGTCTTCAGTATGTAAAAGGGCAGTTGCAGAGCTACCAGTTATCAAAAGAAAAACATAAAAATGGGACATCTATAGCTGGATCTCTATTGGCGGTCAGCCCTGTTTCACCTGTGATGGCTCCCATGGGAGCAGCCCAATCTGCAGCAAAAGAGCTTCTTGATTCTATTCTAGATGCTATTGTTCGAATATTTGGTTAGTATAAGTAACCTTGATGCTCTCTTTCAGTTTGGTGTGTGTATATGCGCACTTGCTATAAATTCTATGTAATCATGATTTGCGAGTGTCACATTTTTCAGATAACCATGTGGTTGTTGGAGAGCTTCTGGAATCAAAATCTTCTCAACAAGCAAACATGAACACACCAAAGTCTATGGTGGCTGAGGTATCTGGGAACCCTGATTCTGAAGCATCTCAGGCCACAGGAGGCTACACTATTGGCTTTTCCATGACGGTTCTGCAGGTAGTTAATTTTGACAGTTATGCTACTCCTCTTTACCATCTTATGAATATAATGTTTAGTTCCTGACGTAAGCTGAATTGTAACAATGACAGAGTGAATGTCAACAACTCATATGTGAGATTTTGAGAGCAACTCCTGAAGCTGCATCTGCTGATGCTGCTGTTCAAACAGCTCGACTTGCAAGCAAGGCCCCCTCAAAAGAAAAGAGGCAAACAACTATTATGTAACCTCTTTATATTGATCACTCTTATTATGCTGGGAGAAATCGAGAATACTAACTATTGATACTTTGGTTGCAGGGACAAGTCAGAAGATGGCCTCACATTTGCGTTTCGCTTCACTGATGCTACAATGTCTATTCCCAGCCAGGGTACGTGAGGCTGCTCTTTGCCTTTACATTTCTTATTTTGCGAAATCTCCCTGAAATTTAACTGTATGCTAAATTTAACTTATATAAGGTGCAGATTTAATGCGCCAAGGACGGAATAGAAAAGGTCAAAATGTCCAAGAAGGTTATGGTTCAGCTTCCCTCCTTCCAGAGCAGGGGATATACCTAGCAGCATCTGTATACCGACCCGTTCTACAGGTTTGACCCACTTCAGATGTGTTCTATTTTTGTTATCTGTGGAGAGTACTATATTTTGGCGTATTTGACTTTCTTGCATCTGCAGTTTACAGATAAAATTGCTTTAATGCTGCCTCAAAAGTATTCTCAACTAGGGTAAGTGTGGTTCTGATTTCGTTTTTAATGCATTAATTGAGAGATACGATTAACCATCATTGTGCAGTAGCTTGATGGATTGTTGTATGTTGCAGGAATGATGGATTGCTGGCGTTTCTTGAAAACTTTGTAAAAGATCACTTCCTGCCAACTATGTTTGTGGATTACAGAAAAGGTGTGCAACAAGCAATATCAAGTAAGTCCTATGAATCCTTACATTCAACTAGTTGCTTTAAGTTGTTCCGATGCAATGATTGGACAGTTCAATATTCAACATCTTGTTCACCACATACATTTTTAGTTTGTTATTCATTGCTTATTGTTTCTTTTGGGTTAGAAGGAATTTCATTTGACTATCTTATTTTTCAAATATTTTATGTAGGCCCAGCTGCATTTCGTCCACGAGCAAATCCTGCTGCTGCTTACACCCCATCGGTTTCTAAGGGACGGCCCGTCTTACAAGGACTTCTGACCATAGATTTTCTGGCTAAAGAGGCAAGGCCCATAATGACATTTATTTGTGGAGTCGTGTGTTCATCATCTTATTCTCATTATAATGTCTTTTGACTTGCACAATGTCATTGTAGGTGCTTGGGTGGGCTCAAGCGATGCCAAAATTCTCTGGTGATCTAGTGAAGTACGTGCAAACTTTCCTCGAACGAACATATGAAAGATGCCGCGCATCATACACAGAGGCATGGATAGTTGATTACTTGTTCTTTAAGTTTGTTTTTTAGTTTATACATTTAATGTACTACGCACGAGATAATTTTGTTTTTTACTTTATTTTTTTTGTAACCTTATATTTATACATCCACAAACAAGTGCATTCCCATACTCTAAATGTGTTAGAATTGCCAAAACTAGTTTTCTTGTTCTTCTGCTAACTTTTGTGTGGGTTGGTTGTATATCAGGCAGTTCTTGAGAAGCAAAGTTACATGCTTATTGGAAGACATGATGTCGATAATCTGTTGAGACGTGATCCAGCAAGTGCGTTTTTGCCAACTTCACCTACTCACCCAAACGAAGATAACCATATTGCTGATGCTGATGCCGAAACTGATGGGGTTGAGTTGGAAATTAGTGAGCTACTCATGAAACTAAGGCCAATCAAACAGGTCTTTTCAACTTTTATTATTGTTGAGCTGTGATAATGCATAAGCAGGCACTTAAATCTCTTTTTACAGGAGTCGTTGATTCGTGATAACAACAAACTTATATTGTTGGCATCCCTTAGTGATTCATTGGAGTATATTGCTGATTCTATAGAAAGGTAAGTTCCTATTTACTCATTGTGTAGTCCTAGTAGCTTCCCGTAAAGCTATGATTTTTATTGGACTGCATCCAACAAAAGTTTTAGGATATAGCATCTTAAAGCGCCTCTTGTCTACAAGTATGATCACATCGCCAAGTGACAAATTTATCCCGTAGGACTACTGTAGTCCATAAAATAACATGGTTAAGAAGTTATATGCTAGTTCAGCATCGTGCTATATGGAATTCAGATGCTAGTTGTTGGCATGTGTTTTGTATGGAATGTAGCCAGGCTAGTTAAGTACTACACACATATTTTTGTGAGATATTTCATATGGCCTTCTCATAGTCACAATACCAATTAGGCTAAAATATTAGTTCTGAAATAAAGGAGTAGGAGCAAAATGAATATCTTAGTAGATTTTGAAAGAATATTTTGGGGGAACGAAGCTAGTATTATGAGTTTTTATTAAATGCTTTTTTAAAATCATACTAAATGCGTTACATCACTCTGCAATATACAGGTTTGGGAATGCATCAGCAAAACCATCTGATCAAATAGAAAATGATGTTAAGCCGACATTTCCCCATCATAAACGAAGTGGCAGTGTACCTCATAAGGATTTGGCATCTTATGCTGAGGATTACAGAAAGCTGGCAATTGATTGCCTAAAGGTTTTACGTGTAGAAATGCAGTTAGAGACAGTTTGTAATATGCAGGTTTGTTACATCAGAAATAATCCAATCAAAAGTTGAGACCATGGATTGGTGACATCATTTGACCTTTCAACATTGCATGCTGTTAACAGGTAATGGCAACAAGAGAATACTTGGAGGACCAAGATGCTGAGGAACCTGATGACTATATTATATCTTTAATCACCCAGGTGATTGTTGTTTCTAGTTATCTTTTCATAATCTTCTAGTTGAATTTTTTTTGTTAGCTTTCTGATTGTATATTTTGATGTCATAGATAACTCGTAGAGACGAGGTGATTGCTCCTTTCATTGCTCCAACCAAGCGGAATTATGTATTTGGTGGAATCTGTGCTATTGCATCACATGCATCCATCAAGGTTTGTACATCTTCTTTCTGGGCAGCTCTAAAATCATGCCACAATATTAACTGTTATAATCCGTTTTTATGATTGTAATATACAAAGATCTACATTTTATTATTCAGGCTTTGGCGGAGATGAAACACATCAATCTTTTTGGGGTTCAGCAGATATGCAGGAATACAATTGCATTAGAACAGGTTTGTCATTTCTTTTGTGTGTGTTACGACTGTATTATCAACGTTAGAAAACCTTCAGTTATCTAGCTTTGTGATGTATCTAACAATCCGAAAATTATTGGCATGACAGGCTTTGTCTTCTATCCCGTCAATTGACAGTGAGTCTGTCCAAACGAAATTAGATCATGTTCGAACTTACTACGAACTGCTAAACATGCCAGTTGAGGTAATTTATCTAATTCCACATTTTCTCACCACATCCACCGTGTTACATTTGGAAATTACATTACACGTGTGTACTTCTGTTTGCAGGCTTTGTTTGCCTTCATTACAGAACATGACCGCCTATTCACTGCCATAGAGTATGTCCTTTCTGTCTCGTTTTGCACTTCTGTCGTACTTTCTTTCTATTATTAATTAACATGATCATACACCACCTTCTTTTTAGGTACTACAATCTTCTAAAGGTCCAAGTCCCTGGTCGTGAAGTTCCCGATGATGCCAAAGCTAGAATGGCCGATATTTTACCTATTTAAAATTTCCCAAGGAAATTGCGGATGAACATTCGGCTTGTTCTGAATGGGGGCTCTTTGGGTCCTGGCTGTGCTAGCCTATGTTTGATAGAATTGCGTTCTCCTGGTTTAAAATTTTTAAACCCTACATATATAGAATCCTTCATGGTTTCCCACATACGTCCTTATCTCGCGAGAGTTTGTCTAGTTTTTTCTATGTTGCTAGATATCGTCGTCATTTGTGTTTCAGTATTTGATCTTCTCCAGCGGTATCAATTTTGTATTCATTTGTAGTTTTGTGTACTTGGTATAAGGCTCTTTTGATCTGCCTGTCAAGAAGTCAACGTAAGTAGTATGTATTTCCTTGTAAAATAATAGTCAATTGTTTATTTTTATCATCTGAAAACATGTTCTTTGACAATATTTTCATTTGATAGTTGAGTTTTTAATAATTCTGGTACAAATCTTTGTTTCCTACTCTTCTTATTGTGAAATTAGAGCTAATTCTTTTCTACATTCATAAAATCGATATATTCTTAGAAGGAATAAAAGAAGTAAATGATTTTATATGGATGGAACTAAACGAGAACTATGAGAAAAGTAACGTGATCTATACGTCAAATCATTTCATTAGACCTCAATAAGGTTGCATATTCATATGTCGATGATCTGCAAGTGTAAGAAAACAAGTTACGAGAGTTACGTGATGTTCAACAATCCATAAATGAGCAACTCAAACATACAAATACGGCACTTAATATTGGAAAACGATTAGTAGACCCAAATTTGTAGGCATAAATGTAGACCTAAAAATGTTATTGGTTGATGAGAAAAATTGATTGGATAAGAGCAATAGAGATAAAAAATTCAACCAATAATAGATATATGTCTACTTTCAAGTCTATGTAATTAGACTTATATAGCATTACTCCTTAAAATAAACCGTTCTATTACTTCCTTGATAGGAGATCAAAATTGAAAGTACAATTACAAGAGAAGAGTAGATTGTATGCCTGAAGGGTGAAGCCACCTTTGAAGGCAAGAAGCAGCATCTAAACACAATATTGACATCCATAATTTTACTACTGCTGAAGGGTTCAGTGCTAACTGCCTAAAACAAACAAAATCGACCGTTTTACCATTGCCCATCTTCCAACCGAAAAAGGTACCCGACATATCTTATCCTACCCAACCATTGTCTTCATATAATCACGAATTGGGTTCAATCCATCTTCACAATGTCCAAAATCCATACATTTTGCTACCCAGGCAACTGAATATCTCTTTCTTCACGTTTTGATTCTGTATATATGTTCCAGCTCTGCAAATTACTTCTCGCCCCAACCCAACGCCTTTAACTGAGGTGGCTTTAATTCAATGTGCTTCCCGAACCTAGTAACAAACAGAGAAAAATTAGTGGCAATTTTATCCACAAAATCTACGAGGAATGTAACCTTTTCATATCATCAGATCTCCAATCTAAGGAAGGCTACATGGGAGAGAAAACAATTGTACGGGAAATACTATACAAACTTATGAAAGACCATAAAAATCAAACTTTATCATACTTACAAAAGATCTGGTGGAAGCCTGAATGCACCAATACGTATCCGTTTCAGTGAGTAAATCTAGAATCATTGGAAACAAGAGAACATCAAAACACCAGAACATACGGAACGTGTCTTCATCTATGGGCTAAAACAATATAAGAGAGAAAAGAACATATCCCTGATCTCTGGGCCACTTAGGTCAAAATTGAGTCAACGGCTATATATGTCATATATAACTACTAGACCTCAAACCCGTGTATACACACGGACCATTGAATTTTTATTTATTTTTTAATAATATTCATAACAAATATAGATAGCAAAAGTTTATGCATTCAACGTAGTTGACAAAGAGAAGCGATCAATGTTGATGAAACAATAGTGGATGAAGAGAATGTGGGCCCGATCTTTTATTTTTAATATCTTTTTATTGGTTAAATATTTATTCGTGAGTTACTTTTCATAATTTGTTCGACACTCACTATATATAAAAATGGTATATTATGAAATACCATTTTGATTATGAAAAGTAAAAATTTAATTAATAATTATCATTTTGATTATGAAAAATATATATATTAAAGATAGTATATTATGAAATATTAAAGACTTTGAATATCGGTTCATTACTTTCACCAATTTTAAAAACGTTTATGGTTTCAAAATGTATTAGGTGTTACACCTTTTACAGTTAATTGTGGCGAACTTTAAAATTTTATATTGTGTTTATTTAAGTTCTAAAAAACTTATATTGAATGCATTTTGGGCATATTTTACAACAAAAATAGACATATTTTTAGTAAGTTTTATACATATAATAAGAAGTTAAGTATATACAAATAGATGTTTTTAGAATTTAAAACTCATCCCGTGCAATAGTATAAGCGTATAGTTTAATACCTTTTGAACAATAAACACATGTATATATGTTATTATCATTGCTGTTGTTGTTGTTGTTGTTATTATTATTATTATTATTATTATTATTATTATTATTATTATTATTATTATTATTATTATTATTATTAATTATTATTGATATTTATACATCTATATTAATAAATTAACAGTACTTCAAATATACCTGCTTATCCATAAGAATGGTTGTACCGGCTTAAGTTCTTTTTCATACCTTATATTTTTTTATTGTAGATTAATAATTGTTAATAAATTTATTGCCTAAAAATTTTATTTAGAAGTATTAATGCAGTTGATTTTAGATAGTTGTTAGATTAATGGTTTTGTAATAAATGTTTGATATTTCTGAGAACTTTCTAGATGAGTGTTATTATTCTATCCGCATATTTTTGTTTTAGATAATTGTTTTATGTTATATTGTATTTTATTATAACAATTAGCATGTTGATACAATTAGATAATTGTTTTATGTTATACTGTATTTTATTATAACAATTAGCATGTTGATACAATTTCTAATTAATTAATAATACATATCCATATCTTCTAACTAAAAAAATTTAATAATACATATTATATTACAAATACATAGAACGTCCGAAATATTTTATTATTTTATTATTGTATTATTTATATATTTTTGTATTAGTTACAAATACAACACAATTTTTATAAACCTTCAATAACGAAAAAGATAAATAAATAGAGGGACCTAATTGCTTAATTGGATCTCAATTTTGAATGATGACATCATAAAGGTGAATCATATATTATATTTAAGATTGGTTAGACATGTCTAAAAGGTTTTCAGCACAGATATGCTTCCTAACCAGATTCACACACTCTTAAAATCCAATATATGCTCCAATAAACTCAAAAAGATATCCTCATTTACATGTAATGTTTGCCAAAGATGTACTCCATCTAATCTTATATAGTGCTCTTAGTATGGCATTCATATGCTTGACGAAGGTAAAGATAGATTTGTACAAAAACAAAAACAGATAAAAGAGAAAATGTTCATAGTATCTAAATAGTTAAAATAGTACACATATATGAAATGAATTTAATTAGTTAACAAAAAAATGGTAACCGACCATCTGGCTGCCCCCATCGACCGATATTTAGTTAACAAGATATACACAGTTGGGTAATCCTGAAGTATCCTTGAAGATCAATGCCCTATTACATATAAATGTAGAAATCGATTCTTTTTAACTTCAAAGATGAAATATTTTCTTTTCTACATAGTGTTTTGTGCACATATCAAGAATTGGAACCATACCTGAAGTCCAGCACTTTTGACTAGTTCTCGAACTTCATGATTTCTTCCCTCGTGAACCTACAAGCAATTAAATTTGATTCAAAAGGAAGGAGCAATAACAGTATCTACTTAAATGTAGATAATATGTCAACATTAAATTGTTTTATCTTTCATACAACACTAACTTACCACAATGCGAAGGCGAGGTCTTGTTTTATCAGGCTGTTGTGGTAGTAGTTCCACTGCATCCGGGGTACAATGCACCCCATCGATAACTGTTCCCTCACTAATTGCTATCAAGTGTCGTTTATGAACTGTTCCTTCTATCGTTGCGATATACCTTAAGCCACAAAAATAAGGTGAACATCTAACATTTGGAAGCATGTCACAATTAACAATATTATGGAACCTTACTCCTTGGATAAACCAGATGAAGGATGAGAAATTTTCTGTGCAAACTCCCCTGTAAAAGCATAATGATCAATTAAAGTTGTGTATCCAACTTTTCTATCTACTACTTATAAAAAGCCATAAAGTGTGATTGTATAAATACCATCATTTGTCACAATAATCAGCCCAGTTGTGGCAACATCAAGCCGTCCTACAGTAAATAACCGCGGTTTTGGTTGCCCTGGATTTCGTTTATCCTAGAAAAAAACACAGCCACTTCAGATAAGTGACACCAAATGAGCAACTCATATGATTGAACAATTAGCTTTTTCATTGAGAATCATTTAAAAAGGGTAACGCCTGATGCTTATATAGTACATACCCAACTCTTCATATAATCATCAAACAAAGATAAGATCGATTTAGTTTGGGTCTCTCCTGATGAGCAAATGTACCTGCAAATTTAACTCATTCAGTGAACTGCAAAAGGACAAGTAAACTAATAGTTAAACTACAAAAGAATATTCAAATGGGTTGTAATTAACACAAAACCAACCCTTTTGGCTTGTTGAGAGCAAGATAAACTTTTGGAGGCAGTTTCTTAGGAAGACGGTTACCGTTTACATAAATCATATCCTTCTTAGGATCAACCTTAGTCTACATGCATGATCAAAAATCAATATCATCAATAAACAAATGATTAATTAAAGCTACCAATTACAATTAATAAGCCAATAATCTGACCTGTGGAGTATTGCATACAGATCCATTAACAGTCACACGGCCATCAAAAATTAACTCCTCACAGCTCCTTCTTGATGCCACTAACATATAAATTTTCACAAAACTTCTTCACAACTATGTAAATATCTATTTTGTGTACAGGGCCAAGCTGTAATAACAAGTCACAGATGCACATAATTCACTCCAACATATGCACACATCACAAAACTGTGATTCTTATGTGCGTTGGGTTTCTACATATAATTAGGAAAGTAAAAACATAAAGTTGTCGACTTGATGTGTTACTGTTTTTATATATTTATGGGGAAAATTACTTCGCAAAAACGGGTTTTCTTGGTTAATTACGCACGCAAAATTTGGTGTTAACGGGATTTATTTAAAACATTTTGCAAAACCGGGTTTCTTTTAAAAGATATTGCAAAAACGGTTTTTTTTTAATTCTTTTTTGTTTCGCATAAATGCATTCTGCAAACGAGGGTCAATTCGCAGAATCATCGAGGTTTTGCACATTTGAGAAATCAGCAACAAACAAGGTGTAATTACCTCCGGCAGCAGCAAGAACTTTACTGAGCCTCTGCTCCGAAACTTGCCTAAAATTCTCGTTATAAAACCTTCTCGCAGCTTTAGAATACCTAGGTTCTGACGTCAATTCTTTGCTGCTCGATTTATCTTTCTTCCTGGTCGCTGAATTCGCTTCAGCCGTCACATGGAAGGAAGAAGCGTGTTGTATCCATGGTGCGACAACGAGTTTGTTAGTATCGGTTATTAATGAAATTGATGGTGAAGAGGTGATGAATTCAGAGGAACGAGATGAGAGTGAGTGAAAGAGGATTGTACGGAATTGAAGGTGGTTGTTGCGGGTGATGTGGAAGGTGGATAGGGCGTTTGTTATGGTGGCTAACGCCATCGGTGGTGGCGGTGATGAGTGGCGGAGCAACGATGGTAAACAGCAATTGGGGGGTTTATGATGTCGGAGCTCGGAACAGATAGAGAGAAAATGTTGTAGATATATCATTTTTTTATTTTTTTTAAATATTTATTTATTTATTTTACCCTTAAAATTAACTTTCAATACTAAAGAAAGCCAATTAGCTTACAGTCAATTTTTTACACATCATTTTTCTTCTTAATAATATGACCTAGATTGAAGAAAAGAAAGATGTTCTTAACATAAAATAAAATCTAACATCGGTGTATGCTATGCTATATAGTTCTAAATAAATATTTAGATCTAAATTTGTGCCTAACAATTATTTATTTGACATCAGTATTAACTAGTTCTCTTTCTATATATCTACCAATAAATTTGACATAGATAGATATGTATGGTAATCATAATTTTAAGCATTTTTAATGCATATGTCAATTATCAGTTAAATAAACATAAGACACACTAAAATACAAGTAGCCGTTCTAGCTCAGTTGGTAGAGCGCGTGGCTTTTAACCACGTGGTCGTGGGTTCGAGTCCCACGGATGGCGACAACTTTACTATTTTTGCATATACATTCATTACTATGAATTTTTCATTTTGGATTCTACAAATTCACTTTTAACAACCCAACAATTTCGGATTACAAGTACCATCATTTCGACTCCAAAGAGTCCAAACGTTCTCAACACATGATTAGCACCACTACAAACCTCATCCTTAACATATCATACACTTGCTATTTTTTCTATCATTTACTTTACATTTTGTACCCAAACAAAAACATAACCTTCATGTAAAACTTTAAATCATAACTTATATAAACACCACACTGTCATGAACTAATAACGCTTTCAACCGATTCAATTCGTTGCAGAAGTTCCAAAACACTTCCCGCCTTTCTCTTAGCTCTATCGGTCCCATTTTCCGACAATTCCTTCAACACTTCTTCTGCGCCAAGCTCCTTCATGATCTTCAAAGACCGAACATCACCCGCACATAAAGACCATAAAACCGCCGACCCGTTTTCTCTGTTCCGGGCTGACCCAGTTCGTATCACCTCCACCAAAATGGGCATTGGCTCAGCTTCAGCAATCGCCATTTTCCCTTCATGGTGACTTGCAAGTATAGCCAAAATCGCTAACGCTTCATCCATCATCCCGCCACTAGCATCTTTCAACAATCGCATCAATGGGGTAACTATCCCTGCCCGAACAGCCCGAACCTTGTTCCCTTGATAGATGCATAGGTTAAAAATGGCGGTAGCGGCGTCTTTTTTCCCACGTGGAGTCCCTTCTTGGAGCAAATCGATAAGCGGTAGTATTGCGCCGGCCGCACCGATCGCGACTTTATTTTCGTCGACCACCGATAAGCTAAAAAGGGTTGCGGCAGCGTTTTCCCGAGCTTCCGTACTTCCGTTTTTTAAAACATCTACAATTTCAGGTATAGCTCCAACTTTCACGATAATTCCTTTATTAGCCTCGTTTATTGACAAATTCAAAAGGGCGGTAACCGCGTGTTCTTGAGTCCTCCCGTCTCTAGACGATAGTAGTTCTACTAAAAGTGGAATAGCACCGGCCTCGGCTATACATACTCGGTTATCGGCGTTTCGTTTTGCTAACAATCGGAGCTCACCGGCAGCTGATCTTTGTTCATCCGAGTCCCCAATGACAAGTTTCTGGAGTAATGAACCGATCACGGTTCGATCACACTCTGAACCACTTCGACCTGGTTTGGTGTTGGATTTAGGCAGCTCAACACCGTTGCTATCACACCATAAAGCGATTAGACTCTTTAAGACGTAGTTTGGAGTCAACGCGGTGTGTAACAAGGTTTGTTGAGTTTTTGGGCATGTTTTGTGTCCTGCATCAAGCCATTTTTGAATCGAAGCTCTTTCATACGTCTGCAAAATAGCAAGAAAATGAACAAAGACTTAGATATGAATATTGACTAGGAAAAGTAGCAGTCGAACTAGTCAAAATTATGCTAATTACATATATATATATATATATATATATATAATTACTAATATCACCTAAAAATTGGAAATCCTTTATAAGATCAGGAAACCACATTTTTTTATTATCATTGTCAACAAAATGAAAATAATAAAATTCTTCTAGATATTAATATATGAGGCAGAAAGATTCTTAAAAGAAATGGTCAGTTTGCAAAGGTGAAGTATACAATCATACAACAATAAAATAATATCAATAATTGAGGTAGAACATAAAATACACAACTTTACACCTTATGGGTCATCAGTGCCGGTGAAGGTGGCAACTGCAACCCATTTACTAAATAATTGGTTCTTTAACGATATATCTTATCTCTAACAGGTCAAATGGGTAACAATAATATAATTTAGCTAAACAAGGGAACGTGTTGAACGAGTTAAAAGTCACCCAAAGATTATCTAATGCTCCGAACGTCCTTGATCGTTCAAAAAGCTACAATGATTGTCCTAATATAGATTATGTAACCATATTACCACTTGAGCAACAAAAAAGTGTTTGCAGGTCAACCCAATCCGTTTTGACCTTTACTAAAACCTACCGATTACCCATCCCGCCCAATTCACCACTTCTAGTTAACAATGCATGAGAACATTGCATTGTTAGTTATCATACCTGCCCAGTTGATACAATCACAGGATCTTTCATCAATTCAAGAGATATCGGGCATCGAAAATCGTCCGGGATAACAGGAGACCGATGCCTCATCACACTCTTTTCCCCCTCGCCCATATCAACTTCGGGGCTTCCCAACATCACACAATCTTTGATTTTCCTGAGAAGCAACGACATCATCTCAAAGCGATCTTCAGGATATCCACCAGTCGCAATGACCATATCATGAATTGCGATTGATTCCCTCTTTAGATCATTAACCGTTGTAAGACACAACTTATCAGATAGTCTTTTGATAGTTTCAAGATCAGGCTCATTTCCCTTGCTCACCATACCCAAATCCCTATTAAGCTGCAAATCAGGAGAATCCATTCGCCCTTTTGCTCTTTTAAATTGTACGTGCACAAGCTCGATCTACATTTTTGTTAGTCATAAAGAGTTAATAAAAATATTGAAAGTTGTAATGAGTTATCTATTCTGAATAAAAGAAAGAAACCTGTTCATGCACTTCTTCGGATAAACCAAGTCTCTCGTAATGAATTTGGCTCAGTGCCTCTTCAGTTTGAGCTGTTACTTCATGAAATCTAATTGCGGTTTTCTCGATTTGAAGAGCCTGTGACACGGAACAACAAATTATAGGCCACTAAATTATAGGTAATACATGTTTGATAAATCTTCATTTCAAAACCTGTAAGAATTCAAAATTAAGAATGGCACTCAAACGGACTATTGTAGTCTTATTGCTGAACCAAATCAAGAATGGCTATATGAATTTCATGAATGATGAACCAGAAGTACTCATGAAATTGGCTTCTAATTTTCCTTAAAAATAACTAACTATCAGCACCTACTAACATGAACCACAAAATGTAAGCATTCTAATGATACGTATCGGAATAAACTCACATTAATCGCAATACATAATATTGTAGTATTATGCCATTAGTCATTCATTATGACTTTACAAAATACCAACACAAATAAATCCTTTTTCTGCTCATATGGATACAAATAAGTCTCATAACAAATCAATTATATCAAATTAATAGAAAAAATCAAATTTTGAAGAACACCCAACAATCTGATTATGCTCAACTACAAAACCCACTGTCAGAACTCAGTTTACAACATAAATCAACGTAAGAGAAAGAAGAAGAAAAAAAAAATCAAATTTTGAATAACACCCAACAATCTGATCATGGTCAATTTCAAAACCCACAAACAGAATTCAATAATTACCCAAAATATCAAGAAAATTACCTGAAAAATCTTACTTCCATCATTGACTGATTTAAGGAGCTCAAAAGCCGAATTCAAAGCAATTGTCAAAGCCTGTAATCCTTTAACATCACCATCATCAAGCTTTTGTTCATTATCTTTAAGCTCCTCAAATAAAGGACTTAAAAGCTTTACTCTTCTCATCAAATTCCCATACATCTTTCTTAAAGCATTTCTGCACTCGGGCAACCCTGATATCTCTCTGACCAAGTCAACGAGTTGACTCACCAAATCTATCCCTTCTTCTTGATTGGCCATTCTTGTGCAACCCACAAATGAAGGTTACAGATAACCCTTTTTCTGATAGAATTGAAGAACACCGAAGAATGAGGCCTTTTTGGTTTATGGAAGTAAAATAATTGTGAAATAGCTAATAAAGGTGTCTTGCCAAACACACACTAATAATAATTGGATGATTTGATATTGAGGGTAGGTTGGTTGATAATTTAAGAGAGAGAAAGTCAAAGGAAGTTGTGGGAAACCAAGAAATGTTCTTGCTACAAAAAATGGAAAATTAAGACAAAGAAAAAGTAAGTATAAGTAGTAGTAATTCGACTAATTTTTACTTGTAAACAACACGACATTAATCGAAATTTATAAGTATTAAATCAAAATATTTTTTAAAAAAATATAAAGCGAAATGAGCATATGAATTTTTTATGACATGTTCAAATGAGAGTACCAAATCAATCATCAAGTTATTTATATATACAATTCAAATTCAATTTAATTTTAATAATACTATTATTGACAATAATAACTTCATGATCATATTTAGGATTACCCGCGGTTTTATGACTCACCATGCTATATATGTCAAAAAGTAAAAACTAAAAAAGTCAAACATTATCCCGTTTTTGTTACAGAGAATGTGATATTTTTTCTCCCATTAGGTCGGTGAGATGGTGCATAGGTGACATTTACCGGTTTACCCCCCTTTTTTGCTACACAACTATGATTATGAACATGAGACAACAAGTAGATAAAGATAATCAATTTAAGAAAAATGGTAATTTTGAAAATGACACGCTTTTACCCAATATTCCAACGAGTGATTATTAAAAAGGGTTTGTTAAAATTATAAACCTAAACCTATTTTGTTGAAATCAAAAGGTCTTTATTTTTCTTCCTTTTTTTCATATTGATAGAAAATAAGAAGTTGGTATAGATGAATCTTTTACTATCTCATCTTATAAAAAAGAAAAAAAAAGTATTAGTTAACATGTTCAAAGATTATGAGAACTCATTTTTCATTTCAAACGCTCTTACGGAGGAAACGACTGATTTTTGCATACGTGCAATTAGAAGAAAAAAGGGTAACTGAACCTCTTGCGGGCTTCATCGACTAGTACCACATCCGAGGGATATAAATTGCATAGTCGCAGTAGTCGTGGGACCATACATGTAATTATATGAAATAATATAAACATGTTTTTGTCATTCAACTTTAAAATTTCAAATCTTAATATAAACAAAAATCATGATATTTCAAATTTTCAAAATTCGATAACCGTTCAAAAATATTTAAATATATAAACAATTAATGACACACAAAGTATAACCGGTTATTATTATATTAATATTGTAACAAAACTTTGACTAATTTTATAAGGTATATAATATAATGGCATTTCAATTTAAACAATCATCGAAGATATAATACGTACAAATCACCATTGACACACTCGTTAGTCCCCTCTCATTAATATCATCTACATTGCGCGAACACAAAACTAATAATGTAATTAAAAAAAAAAAAAAATCATGTCTCTCGCTCTTCATCTTATTGATGCGAATCTTTGTATGTATAAATTTTTGTAAACCTTTTTAAACTATATCATTTCTCTTAGATAAGATAAAGGATACAACTTTATATGAGAAAATAAATACTACAACTTAGTAACGAAAAATGGAGACCAACTGAATCTTTAACTATTACCTTTTCTTAAAAAATAATAGCAGCAACCCGAAAAAGAAAAAAAAAAAAAAACATCTCACTTACCTCACACATTATATACAATCATCATACATATATACATATTTTTTAACGAAATTTGAACTTGAGACATTTTGATTAGTGAACTTCTGATGTATTTTTAGGGACAGATGACGTTTAGTGAATTTCTAACATTTTAAATTTAAGAGTAATTCTGATAGAGCAAATGGAGCGGCTGGGCCGGCTACCTGATTGGATCATCTTTTGACCCGGCATACGCCGATGTAGAAGCAGCGGCGAATAAGAGGTCGTAACTTGGATAACGGAGCCGTGGAGCCCATTTCACTCGTTTTTGTCTGTTTCCGCTGGCTGTCAATTGCCATACTCCCATGTATTTGGATATATTGCGCCATTGAACCCCTTGGTGAATGTACCATATCTTATTATCACCCATTCACCCCTTTAAAATTTGTGCAATTCAATCAATAACTCAATGTAAATTATTAATTGTAGAGCAAATAACGGTTGCCTTATAACTTTAAACATTTTAGATAATAATAATAATAATATAATAACAATTATAAATAATAATAACCACATATAGAGATATTCATATATATATCTCTCTTTGAACATTCAAAATAAGAGACAAATTGGTTTATACATATACCAAAATACAAGGAAAGAAGGTGGTGGGAGTCAGCAGGGCCGACCGGGAGATTTGGTGCCCCGGTGCGATGAAAAAAATGAGAGGCCGTTTTATTCATATCCGAATTGTGATTTAATACACATAATTTCTATTATTAAAACAATTAAACAACAAGACAAGTGTCTAAATCTATTCATATAAAGTCCAAACTAACATGTAAATATAAATTTATATTCATATGATCAAAAATGATTGGAAGGCCTAAACTTGTAGGCCTAAGTATAAACCTAAAAATGTAATTGGTCAAGGTAACCCTTTTGTGAGTTCAAGTCCAGGGGTGGACATATGTATATATTCGTAGAACATGTATATACTCGTGATTGTGTGTGAGTTATTTTCTTTCTAAAAAAAAAGACACAAAAAAAACTATTAAGAATACATACATGTTTGGTTGCAATGGTGTATGTAATATTGACGGCAGAGTAAAGTGACGGCCCTTCAACGATTGACAGTTGGTTCACTGTTTTCGTGAGAAATAAAATGTTTTTGAAAAAAACAATTGGCTTCCTTTGAATTAATTGAGAGGTTGTTTTATACGTAGACTAGAGACATCAAAACACGTAATTGGGCTGACTTTAATTATGTTGGCTGCTAGACATTGGCTACTATATGCGTAAAATATATTTTTAAAAAAATTGAAAAAATCGGGCCCCTACATAAACATGTGTCCTGTCCACTGGCCCACTTTAAACTCTCCAAACACCGGGCCTGGAAGTCACCATCTGGATTTAGGCCCATTATGATGGGCTAAGACCAGTTTTATCTAAGAGAGCTAAACTTATTTTGAGCCCATGTTATCATTCCGAGCATTTTCCTTTTCCTATAAAATATCTGCTGATGCTGATATAAACTTGGCAGAAAAATAAAATAAATGATGATGCACTTGAAGAATTTTGTCAAATAATTAACTAATTTGGTTTGATAAATATTTTAATTTTAAGAGATCCTTTTTTACGTCAACTTTTTGTATAAAAAGTATATCATTTTTAGTTAACTCAATGGTAGATGACTTTTTTTATTGACTTTGTATATAATGTAAACTTTTTAAAAAGATATTCTGATTGTAAATAATAGTCTCAATATTATGTTTATTTTTAGTTTTTGATTTTTATTTTATTATTTGTAGATTAGTTTTATAACAACCTGAAACTCTATTTACAATCAATCAATAATTTATGTTTCACGAAAGTATGAATTGATTTTTATTTTTAAATATGGACGGTCTGTTTGTCCGTCTCACATATTTTTTAAAACATAAAAAAATCATCATAGGCCGAAACCTTAAATTATCGAAAAATGGAAGTCTTATAATAACTTAACAAAAGAAGACAATATGAATGATTTATTTAAGGATGTTCACATGAGATTAAGTATGCTTAATTAATGCGTTAACCCACATGAGATATGATTAATTAAAACCTTAATCCCGCCCATGGTTTTTAGTTAAGCTCCTTTGCAAGCCCAAATTAGACAAACTCAGAGTAGTATACAAACAACCAGACATAATGTACAAGTCATGAATGCGTATACAATAGTTTTTACTTTGGAGAAAGTACTTCCCAAATCTTAAAGCAAGTGAATATAATATTCGGAAACCACTCCACAAAGATAAGATGTGCATCATTAACTTGAGATTAAACAAAGGTTTAGATCGATTAATATTCTTAAACTAACAAAAATTTTTTATATATTAGTGGTGTACTTGGTCAAATAGATTCTCCGAGTAAAGTCACGTCTTCGATAAATATGATTAATAGCTATTAATTTAAGATCTTAGGGCTAACATGATGACCGTATTATCAGGATTACAGTAATCATTCAATGTTATCAACTGACACTATAAAGATAGTACTCGACAAAAGAGTCTCTTATCCCACATGATCATGTCGATCGATGAGTGTGATATGTGAACCGAACGGAACGATGATGCATAAACTTTAATGGTTGGAGATTAAAGTTGTACTTAATTATTAAGAATTTAATTATTCTAGTCTACTAGTAATGATATGATTATTGCAAATTCAAAAAGATTGTATACTATTATCTAAGTTAATGGGATGACCATTCTTTACATCCTTTTTAGTACATGCTACTTGTGACTTGTGTGAGAGATATATCATATTTTTGTTGCTTTTTTTTTTTTAAAAAAAAAAAAAATTGGTTTACCAATTTACACATAAAAACTATTAATTTACATATATCTCTTTCTCTGAGTCCAATGAGTCAATGACTCCAATCTTGCAAGTTCTTTCATAAATTAAGACATAAATTAATTTGATCTCAGATTTACAGATGTGTTGATGATTAACTTAATTAATTCCGTACAAGCTTTAAAAAGGGGGGGAAAAACTCTTAAATATAATAGTTGTTTGTTAATGCATGGTTCAAGTCACATGGTCTACACATATAGACAAATAAGGAATTTATGTTCCGGTTATCCAGGAAGGACGAACAATTTTACTCGAATGTATACGGCCTAATCAGGTTATTCCGTAATCATTTTTGACCTTTTTCTGATAACCTCAAGATACGTTGTATTGAAGTTTGAATCTGAGAGCTCTTGTGAGTATATCAGAATAACAACCACTGGACTATCTTGTGATGGTTAAGTCACATGTCTGCACATAGCAAAGCTTAAATCACGACCAACTTTTCCTCTATAGGAAACACTTTTTAAATAGTTACAACGTTAATGACTTCCGGGTTACCATAAACCGGTCATAAGATGAACAAGCTATTAAACTTGTTACTCGCATTTGGGAAAATACAATTGTTTGATAAAATAAAATAGATAAATGTTATTATTACAGAAATTTTACAAAAGGATTAGTCAGGAAAAAGATTAAAAAAATGTACAATGAATTTTAACTATTAATTAACTATTATACAATTTAACTATTAATTAACTATTATATAAGTTTATTAATTAACTATTAGCTCATAATTTGATTATACAATTTAACTATGATATGATTGTGCGTTAAGTTATTAATTTCAAATAAAAGAAAGACAGCATAGAATTATAATTAATCCGAGGAAACAAAAATTATCGCATTTAACAATATATATATATATATATATATATATATATATATATATATATATATATATACTATTTAAATATGTAAGGAAAAAGGGACAAGGTGTCATGATATATTAATATGTAACAAACTAAACTATATGACCGAATATGTGTTGTGTATATGGACTTTAAAACCGGTATTGTATGTAATATTTTTAAGTGATTTGATGTGAGTAGTTTATATAGATGACACATCAGCCAGATTATAAATAAATTAACATATTAATAATTGAACGTCGAATAAATATATATAAATTTTAAAATTATACACATGATAAATTTTTGTATATCACATTTTATTGCATTTAATGAAACTTATCCCAAGAAAAAAAATACATTGTTTCAAGTACTTTTGAACTAAATGAGATCCGTATTTAATTTCAATGCGTCTCGCATGTAGTATTTTAAATGATTACGAAAAACAGGTATCGAATTTATAAATGAGTAAATAAATATAAGTACTAGTACTACTATACTCTAAGGTAGTTCAATTCGTAAAAATAATACTCTTCCATAATTAAAAAGGGACACATCAAAGTGGTACAACGTTGTTGGCCACAACTAGAGGAGTAGATTGGATCACTAAAAGTGTTTCTGTCAATCGTTTAAAGAATTGCGCATTCAAACCTCATTGTCACGACTCACTTTTTAATACACCTTTATAATTCATACTTTTTATTTTTATATACTATATGGTGATCTAATATATGTAAGGTAGTTAATTTGTAGCTAAGTACAAGAAAAACCAAAGTTACCAAATATTAAAAAAGGTCATTAACTCCAAAAGCGTCGATTAGCGGTTAGGGAGTTGTGTAACTCCAAAAGGAGGTCTCAAGTTCAAACATCACAAGCGTAAATGTTTCTTTGGAGTCACATTCGCATTCCGAATGAAAGGAGATTTGCCCAATTTAAGTGAGGAGGCGTTTTGCATAAATCCCGTGAATTAATGAACTATCAAATGTAACGTTGATACAACAGGCCTTTAAAAAAAAAAAAAAAAAAGGGTCCTTACAAAAAACTTTCAGAAATAAATTAAATAAAACCATTTTGTTTTTCAATTTTTAAAAAAGTAATCGAACAAGCACCTCAACTGATCATTTCACCTGAAACTGTTTGCCACTACCACGTCAGATCGTACGGATCCAAGTGGGCTTTAACATATTATTATGACTTAAAATACACGTTTTTATTAATTAATAATTAATCTAAATATATAATAATAAATATTAATGAAAGAAGAGTTTATTACCTTTAATTTTACTTAAAATTAAACTCTGACCAATCAAATTCTTTAATTTCATTACACTTTCAATTAACCAATCACATGTATTTATTCACTTAAGATTTCTCTTTTTGAATAAATAAATAAATAAATCATCTATCTAAATAAAATAAATAAATAAATATGTTTTTTGAGAAGTTGAATTACCAAACATTGAGGAGGTAGTTTCGAAGATTCCTATTAAACATTACTCTAACTTTTAATTTATTAAATTAATTAATTAATTAACATAATGACTTATTTGTTCACATTAATACAACTAAAAGTCACATTTAACAATCTATGTGTATATACGGGTTTATGAAAAATACTTGTAAATATCTGTATGTATTTACAGGTTTAACATTCAAATAAATGAAAGATAGTTTTATGTGAAATGTGTATTCACGGGGGTTTATGAAAAATACTTTAATTCGATATCTGTATGTATTCACAGGTTTAACATTCAAATAAATGAAAGATAGTTTTATGCGAAATGCATGTGTTTTCAGCGATTTAACATTCAAATAAACGAAAGTACTGGCTACTTATATTTAAAGTACAAAACCCTTTTAGAAAGTCCGTGTAATCACGGGTTTATAACCTTGTAATTAATAATAATAATAAAAGGATATATGAAGATTGCATATATCTAACTTTTTATAATATTCAAACCTTTTATAAATAATATTTTGAACATTTTATTTTATTATAAATGAAACACAAATCAATATAAAGTATATACATGCAAAATATTCATTAATTTTAGATGTTTATATTGTGATCGAAGATGTGACATTCTTCTTGTAATGATTGAAGTATTTGATAAGTTAAGGACAAATATTAGGGTAAATTTGTATTAAGTATATTATTATTGTACTTCAACCAATTCAATCAATATTCAAGGAGTCAATAATATTTAGAGAAACATTAAGTTTACGTTGATCTAAATATATATATTGATATATGTATAAATGGTAGAATTACAATGAGAACACCTTAAAAATAATAATGGATAAGAAGGTTTAATAATCACACAACTAATCAACAAAATTATTAGAATCACACTCATACATCTCAAATATGTTTAGAAAAATAGATGTTCACTCTCAATAAATACATAAATATTGAAAAAACGATTGACGCGCAATAATAGAGATAATTGTGCATCAATAATTTTTTCGATTTCTATGCATTTTTTATAAATGTATATTTATTTTTCTTTGCATATTTGAGATTTACGAATGTGCATCTAATTAGTTTATTAAGAGTAATTATAAATTTGAGGCGTTCTTATTTTTAAAGTGCTCTTATTTGATCCAACTCTTTGTATGAAAGTGTCATAGACTACTTCGGATTTTTTTTGCAAAGAGCTTTAAGCTTTTAATTTTGAAAAATAAACTCATGGTAAAATAAAAGCTTTGTTTGGTAAGAAGAGCTTTAAACTTTATTTTACAACACAAAAGCTTCAATTTCAAGCTGAGTAGCGTTTCAATCTCATATGGAACTTTTAACATCGTAAATTGACATAATAACCTTTATTACGAAGTCGCCAGGATTATCCCATCTTTTAACTCAATTGCATATCAATTGTATTATTAATTGATTTTTATTTATATGTGAGTACGTGTTCACAAGAAAAGTAACAAATATAATAATAATAATAATAATAATAATAATAATAATAATAATAATAATAATAATAATAATAATAATATGCACAAATTTTGTTAAAGAACATCCTTTCACTGATATGATTCAAGACTTGAGGTACTATATTTGTACTTCTTAATTTTTTTTTTTTTTTTTTTTGTTATTTATTAATTTTATAACTCAT
This sequence comes from Gnaphalium uliginosum, assembly GCA_963930675.1. NCBI lineage: Eukaryota > Viridiplantae > Streptophyta > Magnoliopsida > Asterales > Asteraceae > Gnaphalium > Gnaphalium uliginosum. The sequence continues at coordinate 4,569,432 of OZ005682.1, read as the reverse complement.
ACACACTATAAATATTTGAACAAAATGAAGTATTGTATAAACAAAAACTACATAGATATACTTTAGTTTAAGGTGTATTTTAATATTATTTTATAATTTTCATCTTCATATTGAACTAGTTTGATAAACATTTATAATGTATTTATATTTGTTAAATTTATTAATTAGTTATATTTATCATTAATTTTTTTCATTGATGTCCCTTTTTGTCATTTTACACTTGTAAGTTACAACTACAATTAATCTATCAAACACATTTATAAAAATAAAGCAACAGATTGCAGCATTGACTTACAGCTCAAAATTGCAACTCCAACTTACAACTACATCATGCAACTTACAACTACAGCTTACAGCTGTTTTGTCAAAAATACTCTTCGTTACTGACTTTATCATTTTTCTTTCTTTAACTTATTATTTTTATAAATATAGTCTTAAGCAGTGTTTATCATCACATCTAATCTAATATTTATTAACATTTTCTCACTCCAATATCTCGTAACTCCAACCCTTGATATTATGTTCTCGAGTTTAAATCTAGAGGGAAAAAAAGAGAAAGGAATAAAGAAGAAAAGAAAGGAAGAGAAAATGAGAGAAGCTAAATTATGAGGTTATGTTCTTAAATTGGAAGGAAAAGAAATGAAATGAAAGGTTCCTTTCCAATCATCCCAAATATGAGAGGAAAATGATAAAGGAAAAATGGATTGGAACTTTCCCTCATCTTCTTTCCCCTTATTTTCCTTTCCCTTTACAAAAAAACCTTGAGAGCACCATTTTGTTTCAAGTTATTTTTTTTTCATTCTTTTCCACCCACGAACAAACTTAAGAACACGGTGTTAAACTAACCAGATGAGCATACTTTTGTTATCAATTCATCATCAACCAGATGAACATACTTTTGTTATCAATTCATCATCACGGTTAAATTGAAAAAAACATAATTTTTTTTTCATAATCACGGTTAAATTGGAAAAAAATAAAAGAGAAAGAAAATGAAACATATAAGGTTATCATCGATTTATTATTGCTATAAATATAAATTAGTTTAGATATTTTGGCATTTCAATGTAAACCTTATGAATCAAGAGTTAACTACATCAATCATCATCAAAGAAAAAAGTGATTGAATAACTTAACAAGGAGAATCTTTATTTTAGTCCGATTTCAATCGTATAAAAGTGGATACCTCTTTAAATGGGCCCCACCGTCCAGTCCAAACAGATTTTCCCTATATAACTTGCCTCAACCCTAACCCTTTCTTCATTCCTTACCTCTCCTCAGTCCTCTCCACAGTCCACCCTATTCGATCTCACAAAACTAGCCAGGGTTTATTTCTTTGTACGTCTCTAATCCAATCAAAAACTGACAACTCAGCACCTCTTTCTTCAGAAAATTTCCCTGAATATTATCATCAATCAAAAGTCATTGCTCACAGATGCAGCATCTTCAAGATTCACATGCCATTCAACTCTCTTACAGTTAGTTAGTGTCTGGGTTATGAGAATCTTGATGATGCTGCATCGGTGATCAATTGACTATATCAAAAGTCAACGCATCAGCCACAGTTATGATGAACATTTATTACTATTATACAAAAAAAAAGGTAATCTTGATTATATTGGTTTTTATATATATGAAATCTTGATATTTTTCCATTGATATGAATGTGGAAAATATCGAATATTAGGCTACACAAACATTGGTCCAGATAATATCGTTTTTTACAGCATTTTTTATTTTACATATTGTTATTTCTTATGAGTCCACATATATGAGAAATATATGTTGATCCATATGCAGAATCATATATATATATATATATATATATATATATATATATATATATATATATATATATATCTAGGTTTGTTTAAAATTAATTATTTACTATTATATTCTTCGCTTTGAGTATTACTATTTGATTTGATAATTGATATGGATAGTTTTTACACATCTTCTGTATGGTTTTCAATTTAAATTTTCTCTTCTTAAACACAAGAACACATCTGAAACAAAACCCATTGAATTCAATCTATTGGTTTGTATAAAAGTTATAAATTAATCATTTGAGTTCTTGTAATCTTGATTTATCTTTTTTAATTTGGGTCGATTTGGTGTAAACCGCCTGCAAACTATCTAATTTGCTTTACATACATACAAATAAATGCATCCACAATAGTGTGCTTATTCTACCTTTCATGCACATGAATAAGCTGTTATAAGTGGTAGCAAGTAGGTTAACTTTTTATTGTTTTTAATTAATGACAAATGTATTTATTCTTCTTTTTGGAACCCAGAAGGTTTTGATTATACTTCTAGCAAGAAGCGATAAACGTTACGAATAAATTAAGCTAGTTAGTAAGAGCAAGCTAATTAACTTGATTACATGCATGACCATTCGAGCCAATCTAACTTAATGGTTGAATGACAAATGTGAACGAGTTGAATGACAAATGTGATATATAGAACTAGAATAACGACTCGATCCAAACTAATGAAAAAGATAGCACACCCAAGAAATAAACGCAACAAGTAAACACAATGCCACATGACAAACTTAATACCAAAACGTAACAAATCCAGACAGATTAATTTAATTGGACTTTGCAAGTAGAATGGATGTTAATACCTTTCAAAGTTTTATTAAAAACCTAGCTAGTTGAACAACCAGTAAAGCACACTGACTCTACAATCGTAACAGTTTACAACTTATACGACACCATTATTTTTAACATAAGCAACGTCAAAGGGTGAGTTGACCTTATGAATCTTGGTGAAAGACTGTTCTGTTTCCATGAACTTCGAATCTCTGCAATTGTAAATCTGTGTTAGTACAAAATTATTTCATGGTAATGATCAAGTTTTGATCTTTTTTCCAACCGAGTTGTTGTTTTAAGATCATTTGTTAGTAATGTCATATACCGAGTAAACTGTCATGGTTTCATAAAGTCGACATGTTAATTAGTCTGATAATCTTAGAGTCCTGCGTGTTTTTAAGTGAAATCACACGATATGATTGAAGGCAAATCCATACAATATATGACATGCGGCATTGGTAAATTCTATCTATTCATATTATTTTCCTTTAATTTTAGACATGTGTATATTTAGGTTGATGTTTAGGCATATCAGTTAGTTCTATCAATCATTTCTCGATTCCAGATAATCTTGAATTGAAGCAAGACCTAATTAGTATGGTTTGGAGTGTTATTGTTTCAAATTAGTAAAAAACACATGATCAGTAACTAGCTAGCTTCTTAACTCAATCATATATGTCCAGTAAATTGATAAAGAAAACTCGTGATCAGAAATATAAAAGCTTGTGATAAAAACTGCAGGCAATAAAATTGAATTTGATTGGAAGGAAGAACATGTGGTTGTGGTGTTTTTATGTTCCAAAATTATTGTTTCCCAAGGTACTAAGTGATGGTGATAGCATGTTTGTTTTAATCTCCAACCACCTTCTTATATATTTGAATATCCAACCTTTTTTTTCAATTTTTTTCATAATAAAACAGAAAAGTAGTGACATACTTCTGATGCAGTCATGCTTAAGCCGTACACAAAATTACTTCATTTTAACCTTTCTTTGGGCATTCACTATAGCTTGGATTTTAACATGTGACATTAGGCTAACTGGTGTAATAAAAGTTAACATATACTTGATCATGGTTTTTGGGGCTTACAGTACTATACTGTCATGCATGAATGTTGTTGAAGTTATGGCAACACATACGTGGATGATTGGCATGCACAAGTACTGCATCGACGTTTGTGCAGCAAATCGAAATCAGAAATTTCCGGAATGTTGCAGAAGTTATGGCAATACATACTTGATCTAGGTTTTTGCCAGTGCATATATGTACGTACATTATAATGTATACAGGGTACATATCAAATCAGAAACTAAGGGTGCGTTTAATTAGTTACGAAAAACTCTTTATGCTTTCTAAAGAAAAAGGGTTATAAATTTTGTAAAAATTATGTGAATCTAGTATTTCTCATTCAGTCAAGGGTCGACTTCAATTCCTTATGTGGCTCTCATATATAAGATGACGTTTGATATGATGTTGGAGCCAAGTTCATGGATATTTTATTTACTTTTTAATTTGAAAGTAATTTTTGTTGGAGCCCTACTCAAGATATTCATGATCTTTGCCAAAAGAAACCAACTCTGAGTAACTTTTTATATATGCCCTGTGTACTCGATTTTTAGGGCCACAACAATAATAGTCTCTGTGCTCACTTAACAACACATACGTACTATAGGTATGATGTGGTTCCAATATAATCATTTTATTTGCTAACATACAAATTATAATAAATTACAAAAGTTAATGGGACAGAGTACATACAAATTTTATGTTAAAATAAATTTAAAACTAGAAATACAACTGATAACGGTTATATATATTGCTTATCTTGCATTTTGATCAGTAAATACAGTGGTATAATTAGTTTCAGAGGCGGGACTAATATGATAACGATGTAACACGTGTTACTAATCAACTTCTTCTGCGTAGTATTAAATATTTCAAAAAAATTGACATGATTTTAGTACAACTAGTCTAAAATTTGAGGTGTAATAGGTATGCTTAATAGACAGGTAGATTGGTTTACTTTTTAAAAATGCTCAACTAACTTAACGGATTAAAGATACGTTCGATTAAATTATTGAACTTAGCCAATTTAACCAATAAAAGTTGGCTTTCTTGTGTAATTGTTCATATTATGTTAAATTTATCCCGTTCTAGTTCAACGTAACTAACATCGTTTAACGTAAAAAATAAATTAAAAAATGTGCTACTAGTAACATTCCGTTTTACTTCGTTTAACGTAAAAAAAAAAAACAAAAATATGCTACTAGTAACATTCCGTTTTACTTCAGTTTCTGATTAGTTTACATGAACACTTCATATTAATACTAATATATGTTGATAAAAGGGTTTAACAAGTTTTGCTTTTATACTACTTCAAAACATATTAAAAATAAAACGATTAAATATATCGTACAAGTAAAATGCATTAAGGGGGCTAAAATATTTTGGACTTTAATAAAGCTTTGCGGATCGGACATGAGATTGGGCTTTATCTACGGTTGGGTCTTAACAAGCCCATTTTTGTTGGGCCATCAAAGTCTTGGTTAAATGTTTATGGAAGCCCAGTAAGCCGTTGAGACTAGACTAATTTTCTTATTTGCAAATTATATATATATAGAAAAGTTTACAAAAGGATCAAATGGGCCTGGGCTCATTGTTACCGTTCAAGCTTTGAAGATTTAATGTCATGTAAGGTTCGGCTAACGTCTAAAGTTTCATCAATACCACGAATTATTATCAAATTTTACCTACTTTGTATGGTAGGGGTGGGATAAGAGGTGACGGTGATTTAGAGAGATCGGGAAAGACGTACAATTTCAATCTTTCATTTTTGTGATCTACAGTTCAGATTTACTACATTATAACAACACTGCATTTTATCCCTTTGGAGACATTGAACTCTCTGCCTTTCTAAATTGGACCAAGTTATATTAGTCTCTCTTTTATTTGAGTTTTATTGTCTTTAGCTGTACGATGTTGATATTTATTCCTATTTGCACTACATTTTTAAACACTTTACTTACATCACTTGATAAGGATGTGAATTTGTGGTGCACACATGGCTTGCAATAGCATTATGAGATCATACAACCTTGAAAAAGATGGATAAAACAATTATATATTGGATCAGGATTGTTTGTTGTTCTAATTTACTTGGTCCTTTAATTAAAATATTATTAATATCTTTTGCAAATATATCTATCTATCTATATCTATATATTTAAATATCTTGACATAAGTTTTATTTACATTTATTCGGATCAAAGGACCAATTAACATCATAATATTAGCTTTTTTGCCTCGATATTAACCTTGTGACAACTTTTATAACATTAAATTGATTAAATGATCCATATTTTAAATTAGACTAAAATAATTCAGGTCGATTATAACTTTATAACTATATGTAAAACTGTATAAACCAACACTAAACCGAATCAAATCAAACAATATTTTGAATAAATTGTTAAAGACTTACAAACTGAATAATAGGACCAGAATAGCTGATTGATTACAATAACAAAAATATTCATCAAATGGATGAACAAATATAGATCCAGACGAAAACCCTAATTCGTACAAGAGACGAAAAGAGAGCAGAAAAGAAAAAATATGAAAATAATGACTAAAAATTAAACAATTAAACCAATATTATTCCTTTTATAGAAGCCATTGCTCTATACTCTGCCTCAGCAGGGGATCTAGCAACAGCCTCAGCAGGGGATCTAGCAACAGTGGGTTGTTTTTTACTTTTCTTGCCAATAAATTTTTTTGCTAATAAATTTTTTTGCCAATAAATACAGAAACCAGTTATAGATTTCTTGCCAATAAATTTTTTTGCCCAATCTGAATCAACAAATGCAGAAAGTTTTAGATCCATACTTCTTGTGAAATGTATACCCTTACCTGGGCACTTTTTTAAGTATCTAAGAACTCTGAAAGCCAACCTCATATGAGAACTAGTAGGAGCATGCATGAATTGACTTAAAACATGCACTGCAAAACTAATATCAGGTCTGGTCACAGTAATATAAATCAATTTGCCAACTAATTTCTGATAAACAGTCATATTATTCAACACAGATTCATTATTGATCTCCTTATATGCAGAAACATTCAATTCAATTGGAGTACTCAAAGGTTTACATCTCAACATACCAAACTCATCTAAAAGTTCCATACAATATTTTATTTGGGAGAGGCATAAACCACTATCAGTGTCAACAACTTCAATGCCAAGAAAATACTTAAGTTTACCTAAATCTTTGATTCTTAACCTAGTACTCAAAAAATGCTTAACAAAGTTAATCTCATTGGTATCATTACCAGTGACAACAATATCATCAACATATACAAGCACAGTGACAAATACATCATTATTACACTTAGTATACAAAGAATAGTCACATTTACTTTGCACAAAGCCATTCTGGATCAAACAGTTAGACAATTTCTCATTCCATTTTCTTGGAGCTTGTTTAAGCCCATACAAAGATTTAACCAATTTACACACTTTTGTTTCATCTTTATAAAAATATCCTTGAGGTAAAGTCATATAGACTTCCTCATCAAGTTCACCATATAAAAATGCATTATCAATATCCAGTTGGAATAGAGGCCAGTTATTATGAACAGCAATAGCAATTACACTTCTCACAGTGACCATTTTAACAACAGGTGAAAAAGTTTTATCATAGTCAACACCTTCTTTTTGACTATACCCTTTAGCTACAAGTCTAGCTTTATACCTCTCAATTTCACCAGTTGATTTATACTTGATTTTATATACCCATTTACACCCTATAGGTTTCCTATTGGGTGGTAAGTCTGTAAGAACCCAAGTTTTATTTCTATATAAAGCTTCAATTTCAGCATTCATAGCATCAATCCATTCTTGATGCTTAGAAGCTTCAGCATAAGTACTTGGTTCAAAAGACTTATTTAGAGCAGAAGTAAAACACAAGTTTTTGGAATTAAGTTTAGAATAACCAACTACTCGGTCAATACCATACTTTACTTTATTATGTTTCAAATCATAATCTTCAAACTTTTTAGGTAAAAAAGATTCTCTAGTTGACCTCCTTAGATTTGAATTGAGTGGTATATGAATACCACCTCCCTCAGATTCATCAATACTAGAGTTAGGAACACTCGGTATTTCAACATATGTAGCATCAGCCTCATCTAGATTGGTAGCCATATGAATACTGCTAAGTGTCACATTACCACTTTGAACACTAACAGAATTGTCTGGTTTATCAATATTGTCAGACATACTACTGGTAGTATCATTCATATTACTGCCAGGACTAGAAGGGCCTTTACTAACATTTAAATCAGAATTAAAATTATCATCATTGGGACCTTCAAATCCATTGTAAAAATTGTGATTGAAAAAAATCCAAATGTTCCTGTTCATTAAACACATGATTTTTAGATTCAGAAACCATCTTAAAAGGAAAGACATTTTCATAGAATTTAACATCTCTTGAAAATATAATCAATTTGGACTCAATACCATACAACTTATACCCTTTCTGTGAATTAGAATAACCAATAAAAACATATTTTTCAGACCTTGGACTGAACTTATCATGATTGTTAAGTTTAGTAGCAAAGCAAAGACAGCCAAATACTTTTAAGTGTTGAAGAGATGGTTCAACTCCATAGACCAATTCATATGGAGTCTTACCATTCAAGATAGAAGAAGGGGTTTTGTTTATTAAATAAGTAGCAGTAAGAATGCATTTAGTCCATAATATAGAGGGGTACCCCCCCTTGAAACAAAAGTGCCCTAGCTACATTTAATAAATGTCTATGTTTTCTCTCAACTACCCCATTTTGTTGTGGGGTGTAAGCACAGGAGGTTTGATGCACAATACCCTTAGAAAGAAAGAATTGAGAGAGAGCAGTGTTTACAAATTCTGTCCCATTGTCACTTCTAATTATTTTAACTTTCTTATGAAATTGTATTTCAATCATATTAATGAAATTAAGAATGTTAAAATAAGTCTCAGTTTTTGCTTTAAGTAAGTACACCCAAACTGTTCTAGAATAATCATCAACAATTGTTAAGAAATATTTATACTCATTCCTACTAGGAATCTTGTAGGGACTCCAAAGATCTAAATGAATAAGATCACCTATATTTGTGGTTTTGTGCTCACTGAGAAGAAAGGGTTCTCTAGTCTGCATAGCCTTGTGACATATATCACAAGGTAGAACAGACTCATTATCCAAACTTAACTTAGACTTAAGAACCTGCAAAACAGGTTCTGCAGGATGTCCAAGTCTACTATGCCAAGTATATTTAGACAAACAACAAGTCACGGAATTAAAATTCAATGTATTACCATTTTCATAACATTGATAAAAAAATATATAAACCTCCTTGCATACTACCAGTCCCCAGTCTTTCCCATGATTCCCTTTTGGGGTAAGTCCTGTATGTAGCAGGTTGATTCATCAAAACCAATAAATTTCTTGCTATCCTTAGCAAGTTTATAAGCAGACATTAGATTGACAAAATATTCAGGAACAACTAAAACATCAAATAATGTTAATTCAGGAGTTAACACACAATCACCAATTTTTTCAATTTTAGTTTTAGAACCATTGGGATGTTCCACCATTAAGTTTAAACTTGAAATATCAACAAGATTTTTGAGACCATTTTCCTTAGTAATGTAGTGTTGATTTGCTCCTGAATCAATAATCCAATTAGTTTTAGAAATACTTGAACCAATACCTGCCATGTTGGCTTTAGGTTCATCATTTAAACATCTTTTGTTCAAAAAAATGAGAAGTTGAGCAACCTGCTCTTCAGAAATTAGGAGAGAAGACTGTTTATCTGAAACACAGTTATTGTTAGAAAAAGATTTGTTCCCAGAATTATTAGACCATGAAGAACCAGTAGAATTATTTATGTTATTAAAATTGTTTGAATTCCTTTTTGGAGGAAAACCAACAATTTCATAACATCTATCAACAGTATGACCCAATTTATTACACTTAGTGCACTTCAGATTGGGGTTAGGACCTCTACTGAATCTTGAACTGTTATTAAAACCATTACTTGAACTGCTAGCATTAGAAGAATTATTCAAAGAGGGTTGAAAAGAAGAAGAATTATTAGAAGAGGAAGAAGAAGTTTTAGACACAAAAGCAGAAGCTTGTGTTTTTGAAGAAACGGAAGTGGAAGAGTTTCTATGTGACTCTTCCCTTGAAAGAGTTGCAAAAGCAGTTTTAATTGTAGGGAGAGGATCATTAGTAAGCAATTGACTCCTGATTGGTTGATAAATGTCATCTAACCCCATTAAGAACTGCATTAACTTCATCAATTGTTTATGGTCTTGTATTAGCTTTACAAGTACATTAAGGTAATTTGACCATAGCATCATATTCTTTCCAATATGCATTCAGTTTATGATAGTAGTCAGACAATGAAGATCCATTTTTAGTTAATGTACTGATTCTAATATGCAGACTAAACACAACAAAACCATCAACCTTATCATATGTTTCTTTTAATTCCTCCCATACATCAGAAGCAATTTCATAATATATTTGACCATTGTATAAATCTTCTGATATTGACCCAAGAATCCAAAATAAAACCACAGAGTTACACCTATCCCACTGTTTAGCCAAAGTGTCATCAGTTGTAGATTTTTCACAAGATTTATCAATAAAGCCATATTTATTTTTTGTTTTAAGAGCCAAAGTCATTGCCTAACACCAAACCCTGTAGTTTTCAGTCCCAACCAATTTTTGAGTAACCAATGGTGTACTAGATATGTCACTAGGATGTAAATATAAAGGGTCTCTAAAATCCAACTTACTTATTAAAGTATCATCACTTGTTTCAGACATGGTAACAAAGTATAAAAAACAACAATGCAATTTATCTCAATCAATTAACAAAATAGAAGACAAATATTACATCAAATCCTACAACTCAATTGTGCTTGATCAGGTTTTCTTGAAGTCTCAATAGGGCCAAGATTCAAGAGTTGGGCACAATGAGTTCTCTTCTACCAAGAAAAGGTCAGTATATAACAATATAATAATTCACACAGAAATGAAATCAACAATACCACAAAATGTATCACCACAAGTCAACTAACAATTCCACACAAAATCAATTAGGATCCCAACCTATAGTCCAATCTCCTCAACTCCAGAGCCCTCTAGTGTTAAGGTTAATTGCTACAGTGAAGGGTAGGATGAAATTTCTTACAGAGGGTTCTCCAGTCAGCAACAAGCTTTGATATCAAGAATATACAAATCTATACTCAAGTACGCAGCGGAATAACAACCAGAGTTGTTGTAGATCTCAAAGAATTGATGCCTACAACAACAAAGCCTAATATAACCACCAGATCTGGAAATTAGGGTTTCAAAACCCTAAAATCAAAACTACCAAGAAAAGAACGATACAATCATGAATAGCCACAGAATCTACCCTGATTATATTAATCTCATACGAATTAGAGAAAACCCCCAATTTTGAAACACCCGAAACCCTAATTTATTAAAAACCTAATTATTTTGTGAACAAAACAATTTTTAAATGTGAAACCTTTAAATCGATCGATAAATCGATTCAGAATGATAAAACCAGAACAATATCAAAGCGATTAGCTCTGATACCATGTAAAATTGTATAAACCAACACTAAACCGAATCAAATTAAACAATATTTTGAATAAATTGTTTAAGACTTACAAACTGAACAATAGGACTAGAATAGTTGATTGATTACAATAACAAAAATATTCATCAAACGGATGAACAAATATAGATCCAGACCAAAACCCTAATTCGTACAAGAGACGAAGAGAGAGCAGAAAAGAAAAAATATGAAAATAATGACTAAAAATTAAACAATTAAACCAATATTATTCCTTTTATATTTTTGAAAAAAATATATATGCATCTTTAGTCCTTTGAGTCTTGAACTTGACATAAACAGCATGTATCTTCCAGAACTTGTACATGAGACCTCCTTCTTCTATTCTTGACATCTGCAGTCCTTTAACATTTCTATCTTTAGCACAATCAGCACAAACTCATAACTTGTTAATTTATGCACTTACAAACAAACCAAATTAGATAACTTCACAAAATTGTTAATATACTTTGTTATTTTATCACTATAATACAAAGCTTTGTGATTATTACGTCATGCAATTTTACATTATTAATTTTGTGCTTATTTATTATTATTATTACTCCGTATTATTTATTTTTTTTATTTTTTTCTGTATAAACCAGAACAATATCAAAACGATTAGCTCTGATACCATGTAAAATTGTATAAACCAACACTAAACCGAATCAAATCAAACAATATTTTGAATAAATTGTTAAAGACTTACAAACTGAACAATAGGACCAGAATAGTTGATTGATTACAATAACAAAAATATTCATCAAACGGATGAACAAATATAGATCCAGACCAAAACCCTAATTCGTACAAGAGACGAAGAGAGAGCAGAAAAGAAACCAATATTATTCCTTTTATATTTTTTAAAAAAATATATATGCATCTTTAGTCCTTTGAGTCTTGAACTTCACATAAACAGCATGTATCTTCCAGAACTTGTACATGAGACCTCCTTCTTCTATTCTTGACTTTTGCAGTCCTTTAACATTTCTATCTTTAGCACAATCAGCACAAACTCATAACTTGTTAATTTCTGTACTTACAAACAAACCAAATTAGATAACTTCACAAACAAGATTGTTAATATACTTTGTTATTTTATCACTATAATACAAAGCTTTGTGATTATTACGTCATGCAATTTTACATTATTAATTTTGTGCTTATTTATTATTATTATTACTCCGTATTATTTATTTTTTTTTTATTTTTTTTTCTGTATATCCATGTGAAGACTAACATGAAGTGCTTGTTCTTTGGGGCCACAGTCCACTCAAGTCTTAATATTTTTTCTCTTAATTTATTTATTTTAGATATTTGAATGAATAATAAAATCATTGCCCATGATTTTCACATGCACGTATACTTTTGAATGCATTTAAGACCTTACACTTTTTTTTTTTTATCAATCTCTCTATTTATTATTTTATTATTTTGATCATCAATCATCAAATATATTTTATCACCTTATACTAAACTTAAATTAAACTTATATATGCGGGGATCAGAGGGGATAGTCACTCAACAAAGGTTCCACAAGTTATACGAATAAGATTTGTTATTTGCACCAATCTCGGGTATCTATGATATGACATAACAAAACAAACGTTGTTCATGTAACACAAAATGCACAATCAATAAGTCAAATTAAGTACTTTCACCGTTACGACTTGGCTTATGATGCAAGTATTTTTGGCTTAAATGAATCCGTCCTCCATTAAACAATGCAATGCATTCGAAAATGAAATAAGGACAAAAACATACATACGTAAAATATCCGGAAGATAGATATGGTCGATTTAGATGCTAATATGGCTCAACCTAGAATTGGAAATACGTCTTAAATCATTTTACCCAACATAATGTGTTAAACATTGAACAGAGTTATATACTACGTAGTATTACTTATATCTGAACAGATTTAAATATAAACAAATGATAAGGTTTTTATTTAAAAGAAAAACTGTGTATGGTGTATTTACCAAATTATTTATAAAAAGGGCACTTTTGTAAATAGGATATGATTAGGGGTTAGGGATAAGAACGTATATTCCTGGGCCAATATTATGTAAGATGGTCAATTAATATACACGTAAGATTGTCTAATATTTGGCCCCACCGGCCCCACATTCCCACTCCAAATCACTTTCACTTGTGTCACTATAATGCGCGACTTGTGGACGTGAGGTCGGACATATTTTTCCAATTTCCCAAATTTAAACAAGTGAGAGTAAATTATATAAATGGTTCTCGTGTTTACACCGATTTATAAAAATTATTCATATATTTTACTTTTTACCTTTTTAGTCAAATAAATTTACGTTTTATTCAAAAATAGTCCATCATCCACATAAAATGACTAAAATACCTTTTGATCATTTATATCCTTATTATCCGAAAATGATAAGAGAAAGAGTAATTTAGTAATTTTAGGTGGAGGAGAGACTATTCTCGAGCAAAATATAAACATATTAGACTAAAAAAGTGAAAAATAAAGTATAGTGACGATTTTCGTAAATAAGTATAAATCACATGTACCATTTATAGAATTTACTCAATTAGTGAACTAAATTTATGAAAGAACACACACGCACATATCTTAAATTATATATAGGAAACTCATTGATGATGTCATCAGTTAATAATTTTTCATTAGTCAATTAGGTCCCTCAATTTCACATAATTTTAATAATAAAACCTTTTAAATTTACAATTTTATTAAAAAGAAGTTTAAATAACTAATTTAATTATTATTATTAAATAAACCCAAACAAACAAAAAATAAAAATAGAAGACAAATAATCAACTACTTCGAAATTGAGAAGGATGAAGTTTTAATTTTTAAATCAACAACTACTCTATTTCATATTTTTAAAAGATATAGATAATTACATTATTATTATTATATTATTATTTATATATATAGTTATATTATATTTTAATTTTAATTATATTCTAATTTGTACGGGTAATAATAATGATTGGAAAAGAAAGTTGTTTATCGTATTGAGATGGTTTGAAGTTAATATTTTATTATTTGAATATAATTGACGACTTTTAACTATTAAAATATTCTCATATATATGCTAATCGTTAAAAACATGAATTTTATTCTTCTTTTTATTAACTTTTTTCTTCTATCGGATTCCTTTTTGTAAACTTAGATTGCTTAATATATACATCCAACCATATATAATAAAATTTTAAGCTTCATTACAAAATTTTAACTGAAATAAAATGTTATAATTTAATTCTATACATTGTTTGCATATTATAAAAAATAAATAAAAATTAACAGCCCAAATATTGATGACGTCATCAATTAAAAAAATTTCAATTAGTCAATTAGGTCCTCCAATTTTATAAAATTTTAAAATTAAAACCCCATAAATTTTCAATATTAATTTAAATAACAATAGTTGTTATTATTATATTAAATAAATTAAAACAAACAAAAAAGTAAACATAAAAACAAAAAGTGGTTGATAGATATTCAACAATCATACTAAATTAACGTTTTAAATTATTTTATTTCTTCTTTTAGTTACTAAATAATAATATTTAGCTCTTTCCCATATAATTTCAAAAACGTCGCTTGCTATTTACAATTCGAATAAATCATAATCATAATAAGATTTAAACGAAAGAAAATAACATTAAATAAATTAAATTACAACTATAAAATCTAATTTATGAAAACTTATATAACTAAAAATGTTCTAATTTATCACATATCATACAAGGATTCTATCAATTTTTATGAAAAAAAATACAAATCCATCGGACCGTGTGTATACACGGATTTTAGGACTAGTATATATATAGATATAATGCACTTCATAAATATTAGTGACTCCGTCCCATAACTAGTACAATCAGATTGTACAAAGTTAAAGTTTAGAGAAAGGCATGACAATATACTTATTTAGAGATAAATTAAAATATAAATTATATATAGTGTTTGTTATTGTTATTAACGACGGTATTTGTGTCTACAATGCATCTTTATTTTGTTATTTTACCCCCTTAACTTTTATCGGCCAATTATTGTGAGTAACTCATAAATGATTACTACAAATATAAATGTACAATGTCTCCGGAAATAGTAAACAATTGAATTAATATTTAAATTGACAACTTGGAATATCCAAACCAATAATGAATAATGAATATAGACATAAAAGAATGTGAAGTGGAGATTCGAGTTTTTATGTCACACTTCATCGTATATTAGTTGTGACTTTGGTCCATGAAGAAAACACAAAACTTTTATTAGGGGCTTATCTAAAATATAGGGTGTAATAATACGTTTGGTACGGTGCAAACAACATTTATCGTAGTAACCAAAGGAATCATTCAAAAGTTGCCACGTGTCATATTTTATTCCTCAATTTAAACCCAGATCTGACCTATGTTTTCCTCTTTAACCTCACGGGCACGGCTGACTCCACATCTACAACCAACTCCACCGCCATGATTTCATATCTGCTCCCGTTAATTCAACCGTCATCGTCCGCCGGTTCATCATCAAATGCTGGTTACGCCGCCGCGGTCGTCGACCGCTTGTTTCGTTGCCGTCGTCTACTGCTTTCGTCGTCGTCATCATCCTCCGGCATTTTCTTCTTTTTCCGGTCCAATTCTTCATCTACGGTGATTCATTTGTTTCAGTTTTAAATTATCAAATGCTAGTTGGTTGAAGTTGTATTTTATGTTTTCAATATGAAAATTGTGACTCGAATTGTATACGTTGTTGCTTCTGTACAATATTTGCAAAGAAAAAGAAATAAATAAATTAATAGGCCTTTGTTTGTTGTTGAAATTTATTATCGGACTTCCGAAAATGAGAATGTGAAAGTGAAGAAAATGTAATGGGGTTGTGGAAAGTCGTTATTTTAAAATTGTGTATTTGTATATTAATTTTGTTATTAAGTTGTGTACTACTATGTTAATAATATTGTGTATCACGAAAATTAGTTGTGTATCACGAAAATTATTTATGTATCACGCATTAAATTTTGTTTTTATCTCATGTCAAAGAACATAAAATTCCAATAATTTTGGTATAATTTATTTATACAAAAATTTAATTAATCTTTAAATTAAAGATAAAAATGTATGTTCCTACCGTTCCTACGATAACAATTGTTCCTACTTGAACCTTTCCCTATCTCTCGTAATTAATATCGGTTATTTAAAAATTGTCTGTTTTATTCGTATTTTCAACTTTAGAATTTAAGTTCACAAACTTATGTGTCTCGTCCGGATATCTTTTGAGCTATTAAACAATTTTAATTTCAACTTACAAGTAGGAGTGTAATCGAACTTACAAGTAGGAGTGTAATCGAGCCAACAATGCCAAGCTCATACTTCACTCGATTAGGAGCCTTGAACCTCGAAACTCAACTCGATCAAATAAGCGATATTTTTGAGCTTGGCTTGAGTTGACACAATTACCATCATGAAATTATTTAATGCTAGTATTACTTTACTCAATACTTTCATGCTCTATTAGACTCGAAGTTTATTAAAAAGTGCTGTAAAATAAAATGTTGATATACATATAATGGGTTAAAAAGAAATATATACAAGCTTGATAAGGGCTAGTGAGCTTTTCGAGCCGACTATTTAGATACTTGACCTCAATTTGAAAGTCTACTCAAGTAGCTACTTCGAGCTCAATTCGTACAGACTTGTAAATATTTTTTTCACTTCGAGCTCAATTCGTACAAAATTGACTTGTAAATATTTTTTTTCAAATCGAACTCGAATGCTCCCTCTATTATACCATGGCATGAGCTGTGCCATATCCTTATGTCATGGATCCACAGGATTGCATCGGCATACGGTTTAGAATCTATAATATTCCAAACTTTGCTATTTCTAAATTTTTTATTTAAAAATAATAATTGTATATGTATAATGTATTAATTTTAATCTAATATATAACCATCATCATATACATATACATATACATATACATATACATATAGAAAATAGATAGATTGATTCATCCCTCTCTCTCAAGTCTCAAATCAAATGAGAATTATTTCTCAATTATAATAATGGGACCCCACATGTTTTTTGGACCATTTGTTGTTCTTTTCATTAATGTTGCAAGTTGTGAATCATGGCTTGATATTATATACATCAATTTTAATTTTAATTTTAATCTAATAACTTAATCGTGGTATAATATCTACCGTAAAGAATAAAGATAAAGAATAATAATAATAATAAAATAAAATTATAAAGACGTAATGTTATTGTGGTGCTGATTTGTCAAATATGAAGTTCTGATAAACCTTAAACCTACGAAGTGGATCTTCCGATATCATGTTACTGTGTGACGAAAGACACCATTTTTCAAAGTTTTGTTTAATAGCATGTACACTTGAATTATTAACTGATAATTATATATAGATCTTGTGATGTAACTATAACGGTGCAAATAACAAGTGACAGCGGATATAAATTATAAAGATTACTCCCTACTGTTTTATTTTAATAATTTTAATCATACGGAGTAAGAGGAAGATTCAAATAGGAACATTTTTTTACTGTGAGAACGGTATGAATGTATATTTTTATTTTTAATTTTAAGATAACCTAATTTTTTGGACAAAAAATTATATCAAAATTATTTGAATTTTATGTTGTTTAAGATGAGATAATTTTTTTTATAAAAAAGGTGATACGTATTATAAAAAATTTAGTGTGTATCACAATATTACAACAAAAAGTTGTGATACACAAATTTAAGTTGTGTATTATATATATATTTTTTATATATAAATCAATTTCATATTGAAGATAATAAAATCATAATAATATTAGTATTATTTATTTTGCAAAAAGTGTACGTATAATGAAATTAAAAATAAAAAAGATCGTTCTTATGTTTCATACCATAATGAATGATTCTACAAAAATAATAGCACGTTTTGACCCGACAAAAATCTTTACTATTTGAAGTAAAGATTTTCGTATTTGGATAGATGTTTGTTTAAATTCTACCATCTTCACACATCATATTTCACGTACTTTTAAACACGATAATAATAGTAATTCTAATCATGTGAAAAAACACACTTACAATATAGCATTTGCGTAGAAATATAACATCATAAACAAAGTCAGTGCGGTTATAGAATATTCGTAGGGTTTTTTTTCTCTATCATTTTCAAAGGGAAAATTCTATAAACTGTCATTAATACTCATAAAAAAATGTCTGGTAATTTTATAGATTTCTTAAGGGTCAGTTTTCTCCTTCTAAATTCGCTATAAACGAAGTCATTAAACGTTTTAAACACTTTAAAATGGTTTTATCTTAACAACTTAAATTTACTTTACCTTAAGTATTGGAATCAAATATATATTTCATGTTAAAGCTGTGAGTAAATTACAAAAAAATAAACAAGTGAGGGTGAAATTTGTTTGAAGTAATATTTGTGGTTTTCGGACATTGCTAAGTAGAATGAATGACACGATGCCATGTGATGTGAAGAATAAACATTGCTAAGTAAATCATGAAAATAATTCAAACAAGTAAATAATTTACCCTTCACGTATCAATTCCTTTAAATCATTATTGATGCTTACGTGTCCAAATTATTCATAAAGTTAATATACCTAAATCATTAATTAATAAATAAAATGAGTATCAATTGATAAAACATATAGGGGATCATTTTACTCGCTAGTTTTAGTATAAATTGTTTAGTATCGTATCATGTAACTTTAGAGTGAGGTTCAAATGAGAACGACAAAAGTGTTAAAAATAGGGGAACCAATAGAAATGCGACATGTGTCATAAAACTCACTTTCTCCCATCTTTTTAAAAACTAAATATCTCACAAACGACAAGTAAAAAAATTATGAAAATTGCACCATAAAATTCAGCATTTTCTCCTCTTCGATTTAAGATCTCACAAGCTATACTTTTGAAAAGTTTTTTTTTTTTTTTTTTTCATTTTTAGTATGTTTTACAAATTAGTAACACATATGTTAGTGTTGCGTTTAAGGTTTAAGGTTCAGGGTTGGGGTTTAGGGTGCTGACCGGAATAGCGGCCCTCTCTTCTAGTCCCACTTGTAGCCTGATCGGGACTTCTTTCTCTCTTGCTTGAATGCCAACCAACTTTTCCCTCCCCCTTCCCCATCCCCGCTCCCCTTGTAATCTATTGGGGCCGCATCTCCCCAATCGGATTCGACGACCTCCTCGGAACTGTCTCGTGTTAATTCCATTCTGTCCCCTTCCACGGAAAGACAGGTCTGCGAAGCTCAAGGGATAATCGAGGAGGAAGTGTGCAGCGGCTGCTGGCACAAAGTTACCCGATGCTTATTCCCCAGATACTGTCATTGCTTTTTCTCCGGGAAAAGAAGTTCATGACCCGTGGGCCTTCTACCTCCACGCGGCATTGCTCCGTCAGGCTTTCGCCCATTGCGGAAAATTACCCGAAACCCTAAACCCCAAACCCTAACCCCTAACCCCTAAACGCTTTACAAAACCCTAAACCCTAAATCATACTAAACCCTAAATCCCAAACCCTGTTAAAACCTAAACCCTAAACCCTAAACCATGTTAAACCTAAATCCTAAACTTTAACCGCAAATCAAATGTACAACTAATCAGTAACACATGTGTTACTAATTTGTAAAACCCACCAAAAAATGATGAAAAAAAACTCATCGAAAGTATAGCTTGTGAGATCTTAAATCGAAGAGGAGAAAACGCTGAATTTTATGGTGCAATTTTTATAATTTTTCGAATTGTCGTTTGTGAGATATTTAGTGTTTAAAAAAGATGGGGGAAATGAGTATTTGATGAAAATGAGTGGTTGAGATTGATTCCATATTCACATACAAAGTTGTTGTACTCATTTAAACTCTACTATATAATATTATATTATTTTTTATTAACTAATCCTACCTATTATTACTATTATTTATTTGTGTAGTACTCTATTTGATTTATCGCATAATTTAACAAGAATTAAAAAGAAAATAGAGTTATCATGAACATGCTAATAAATGTAGAAATGATAGGCATGTGAAGTGGAGAATCGACGGTGATAAGCAAATCTTTAAGCGATTTTCAATAATGTGATATTTCAATTTCAATTCAATTCAATTCATACGCGTCTCTCTCAAATTTAATTTCGTTTATCTTCTCTCTAGCTACATTTTATTGTATACAATTTGACAACATATAGGTTACCATGTGATTAGCATGTCACACATCCAAGGGTTAGTTGGTATATACATAGAAACGAGTGATAGAAGAGAAAAGTGTCTTTCTTTAAAAACGTTATTATTTTTCACGAAGCATTTTATAATTATCAATTAAAAATTAAAATGTCAATAAAAAATTATTTTTACCAATAAATAGTAATCAAAATCGATGTTTATTTAATAAATTGTTAACATTCACCGTGATTAATGTTATGTAACACCTCAAATTTCGTAAGTTTTATATTTATATAAATGTATGTTATTTAAACATTTATAATTGTATTTGGTGTTTTATACAAATATAATTGTGAGTAAAAAATATAAAGGAGATATAAGTTTAGGGGCTGAAAGTGTTAAGTATGCAAGTGGAGGGTAGAAAGTAAAAATGTCCATATATCTTCTACTTCCTTCTAAAATCTGGTAGAAACAAATTGGTGTGTGTGTTTTGTGTGTGTGAATGCCGTACGAATCAAAAGGGAAAGGGCAAGAGCGCAAAAACGAAATTGAAGCTAGATATTGTGAAATTGAGTCTCCAATCCCTAATTCGAGTCAAATAAGGTATGAATAACACTCTCTAACCTTTGATTTCATGATTAAATTATGAACCCTAGTTGGGGTTTGAGTGAAAAGAAGTAAATTGAAGTGAAAATTGGGTGTAGAGTGATTATGTAAATATTTCTGGGTTGTATAAACTCATGAAAATCATGAGATGGTGAAAGAATTGAATAAATGATCTTTATGTGATTATTTAAATTACACTAGTTATGTATAGATATAAATTAGGAGTTAATGATGATTGTAAATGGTTGTTGTCATTGTTAAAAGATGATATAGCCATTTATGGTTATAGATGGTTATGAAAACTTGATGAATTGTATGTAAATGGGTAAGTAAAGAAATGAGATGATGGTGGTGATATCAAGTTGTTGTTGTTGTTAAATAATAACTTGATCACCATTAAGTATGTGTAATATTATGAATTAAGTGTATGATCAATTGGTTAGAGATTTTGGTGTGTGAGGTAACACACTTAAATCATAGCTAGTTGAGTATTAATGAGTTGAAATTGAGTTGTAAGTAACTCATGTATATGTATTGATATGTCTAGGTGATTGAAAGTGGAAAGAGTGTCTGTGCTTAATTGATCACTTTCGTAAGGTAAGTAATGGATGAGTATGTAATTAAAAGGCAATGCTTAGATTACATTGAGGAGTCAAGTGTTTGCCCCTTTTGTATGTATGGACGAACTGAGTTCATTGAGATACAAGAGTATTCAATTATCACACTAAATGGTGGAATTCAAGAGTGGTGATTGAGATACAAGAGTATTCAATCAACCATGTTCTTGACACCATGGTATGGATCCTTGAGTCAACATGTATGGAATTGAGGATCCTTAATTCGGGTTATATTGTTATGTTATTATTAATGTTATGTTTTTCCTTACTTACTAAGCGATTTGCTTACCCCGTTATGTTGTTGATTATATAGGTGAACAAGCGGGTCGAGGGTTAATTTGGGTAATGAACCCAAATGCGGCTAATGGTGGGCTTCTACATAGTAGTAAGTAATCCTTTTAATCATGCTCGTGATATGTAGAAACGCCCAGTTTGTAAGTTGATAATCATTTGAAAATGATCATCTTTTGTAATGAAAGTTTGTTATGTATGAAGCTTTTATAAAGCGTTATGTTAAAGGTTGTTTTGGGTTGAAATTACCTTTTTAAATGGTTAAAATGTTGTTGGCAAATTAAAGATTGTAATTAGGTAGTTTAAAATAGTCAAAAGTGATATGGTGGTAATATGATCCAAATGTCTAGAGTTGAGTTTTTGGTCAATCATGCTAATTGGCACTTGTGAATATAATGGAGTTTATGGTTGTGTTGATGAATTTGGAAGCCTAATTGTTAAGTTGTTGATAGTTTCCAAATGGGTCGAAATGGATCTTCCAACGAGTCGTTTTATTAAAATGAGTTAAAAAGTTGATTTGAGCGGTTTTGTTGCATTTCATTATGTCATTAGGATGTTGTTGCAGTTCTGGAAGTTGTCCAAATTTAATGGATTGAAATGGTTGCAAACTTGGTTCACAATGGTGTCAAAATGGTCACTTTTTAGATTTAAGTCCAAAACGGTCGTTAGTGTGAATTTTAAAAAAGTGCCAATTAGGAAAGTTTCGTTTTGTAGAGTAAAACATGCGTGCAAAATTTCGGGTGTTAATTGTAGACGAGTCAAAAGTTATGCGCATTCAAAGTTGGGTCAAAAACTGAATTTTGCTGAGTTCAGGATCCAAGCATAGTTACACGATCCCAGAAGGTTGCTAGGATCGCGTAACAATGAAGGAAAACTTTCTGTTGCGTTTTTATGCACAAATACGCGATCCCAGGAGGATTCTAGGATCACGTAACATTGAAGAAAAATAAACAAAAAAAAAATTTAGGGCGTTTCATGTTAACTAACATTCATTACGATTAATGTTAAAACATCACATTATCACATAATATTTTTAATTTTAATATTCATCACCGTGAATGTTAACTAACATTCACCGCGATTTTGTGAGATTTGTATAGGTGAAGGTAATATATTTCTTGATGAATAATAACGGTTCCCCATTTAAAAAAAAAACAATTCCCCCTGGATCATCCCAAATAATTTGTTATTTAGATTTGTTATTATATATATAGGGTTGAGTTCTGATGAAAATAAGGAGTTAAAATAAAAACGGTGAAAACGATCTCAATTTGTATTCACATTTTTTTAGTTGTGAACTTTTATTCTTTTCGCTTCACATACGTTTTTTTATTGTGAACCCTTGACATTTTTTTAATTTTTCAAAAAGTTTTTGTTGTGAACCTTTATTTCATTTTTTTCACAAAAAGTTAGAAATTTTTTAACTGTGAAGCTTAAATTTCAACCTTCACAATTCGTAAATTTTATGTGAAGCCAAAAAAAATAAGTTTCACATTTAAAAATTAATTGTGAAGCAAAAAAAATAATCAAATTCACACTTCATAAAATTGTGAAGGTCAACTGTTTTCACCGTTTTTATTTTATCCAATTGTTTTCACATGATCCCAATCACATATATATATAGATTTGTTCTTATAGAAATAATTGTTTTTTTTTAAAATAAATATTCTAATAGAACTATCACACTAATATATACATGTATTTCATTATCAAAATTTGAACACGTAACATCAAAGTTGGAAGTTTACCTCGATAATGTCACGAGAGCCTATGACAGTGACCATTTAATATTATAGAATTATTAACTTCAAGTCTAATAATTTGTCTAGGAATATGGTATATGTGACAAAATGAAAAGACTAATGAGAAAATATAAAAGAATACGTATATATTTCGTCATCTTCAGATTATATATGAGTTTCACATAAATTCCACATTGTAGGCTAGGGCTGGTAATTTCTGACTCGACCCGAAACCCGACACGAACCCAACTCGAAAATATTAAGGTTGAGTCGAAGTTTTTTGACCCGCGAACCCGTCAACTCGAAACCCGCCAACCTGACTATTTTTTGGGTCTGGTTTGGGTCACCTAATGAGTTTTTGGGTTGACCCGACAACTCGAATAAATTTAAATGTGGTTAAAAATTTAGAAATTTTATTTTAATATAATAATCTAACATGTTTAATGGTGTTTTAGTATTAACTTTTGATCAACATACTAGGTGATATGATTATTTTTTAATTTTATAAATATTTTTATGCTTATTAATGATGAATTATAATTTTAGAGGTCGACCCATATAACCTATTTGATCCGAAATTAATACGTTAATAAAAAATGATCCGAAAACATGTTGATCTCACTAGATAAATGGGTAATTTGGGTCGGGTTGGGTTGGGTTGAAATACTCAACCCGATTATAAAATCAGGTTAGGTTTGGGTCGACTAGTTCTGACCTACCAACTCAATAACCCGAGCGGGTCAACTCGACCCAACCCAAATTGCCAACTCTGTTGTAGGCATCCCGTTAGCATCATGAGATTAATGCCCCAATTTTGGGCAAGGGATCCAAAAAGCATATGGTCATATAATCATGTTTATTCCTTTTATGATTATGCAAGCTGTGTGTAGCATTATTAATTATTAATAATTAATAATTTACTATTACACCTTTGTCCATAAAAATCCATAAATTGTTCTGTCGGGATCAACAATAACTATAAAATTGGGCCATTCAATATAAAATCTTGATAGATATGTAAACCTTAAAGTCATTAAAGTTAGCAAATTAATTAACTACCAACAAATATCACAACAAAATATCAATCAAATTTATTATAATGCCAATGCCAATTCCAATTCCAATTCCAAACACACAATAAGCATATGTTTTAACAATGATTTTAGAATTATATATATAAAAAAAAACAATGATTTTAAAATGTGTATAACCTTGCCGTTACGCCTCTACAGAAGCCTTTATTTGTATTTTCTTTTTCTTTGTTAAATATTTATTATATTAATTAGTTTTAACCTCAGAATTGGAACGTGGCCACTCTTTTACGAGTCAAAATAAACACTTAACCCTCCAATCACAGGAAAATACACATTTGTCTTTTTCTGCGTGAGCTACATATCACATGAGAGCTAAACCTACAGCCCACAACTGTGTGTATATACAAAATAATACATTAATAATTAATAAAATAATAATAATAATAATATAATAATACAATAATAATAAGATTTAGGAGGCAACAATGTGTATGTCATTATAAAAGGCAGGCAATTTTATCAGAACACAGAGAATTATTTTGTTAACAGAACTACTAAAGAAAACAGAGCACTCTGTTTTTCTGATCTGTTTTCTCTGAAATTGAAGCTCTATTTTTCTACTTCTTCTTTCAGCTGATTCTATCCGTACACAAGTAACAAAACGAGGTAAAGTATATATATATATATATATATATATACACATGTTTGTTTTGTATAATTGTATATATATAATACAACTATATAAATTCAACGATAGGGTTTTAATCACGCCATTATTTTAAAAAGTGGTGGACTTCAAGTCTTCAATTTGTTGAATTTCGTATCAAGTTCAATACTTTTCTTGGTTCTGATTCCAGATTTTTCGGAGTCAATGCATGAATCTAGGGTTTATTTTAAGAAAATATATGTAGTTATATAGAATTATAATGTATAATGGTTATTTGCTTGATGTGTGTGTATACAGAGGATTAATTTATTATTTTTAATGTGTAAAGTTTTAGAGATCTGAAAAGGAATGAAGAATTCAGAATCAGAGCAAGCTTTTTTTATTGAGAGTGATGAGGATGAAGACAATGATTCCAATAGAGGTGAAGATGATGGGAATGATTCCGAATTTTCGAATTATTCGGACGATATCCCTCAACATCAGGAAAAACCTAGCTCCTTAAACCCTTCATGGCCTCAAAGTTACAGGCATGTTCTTGATTACTAATTTAATGATTCTATATCATTTTTAAGGATTCTTTTTAGATTTCATTTTAGTGTATAATTGATTAGAATCTGCTTTTAAAAAGTAAATCGGAAAGTTTGTATGAATATTCAATCCTGTTTTACTTTTAATATACCAGATTCTTCAACTTTTTGTACTGGAGTGTGTGATGATATACTTGTAAGAATATTTATATATAGGAACCAGATCCACATATGAAAGTCAGTTTTTTTAGTGAAGCAGTTCTTTTTTGCCTTTAATATTTGTTGATGAATATGTATTTTTGACATATTTCGAGTCATACTCGCGAACAATTATTAAAGGTAGTTTCCCTCTGGATCCGCCCCATATATATTTTTGGGAAGTACTTAAGTTTCAAATTTAACGGTTTAATTGTATGGTTGGGAATTGTGTAACTAAATGATTTTCCTTGTATGATGTTGCAGGCAATCAATCGATTTGTACAGTAGTGTACCATCACCAAGTCTGAATTTTCTTGGGACTCCTACTTTGTCACGATTAGGAAGTTCATTCCTTTCATCAACGCTGACCAGAAGACACACTCCTGAGATACTTCCAACTTTGGGCAAACCTCTCTTGGCACCGGCAACAGACAACCAGCAGCCACAAGAACGACGTAGTTCTCATTCTCTTCTTCCTCCACGACGTGGTTCGTCTGCCAGAAAGTTGCCTCATGTTCACAAATCTTCTAAGGTCTCACATGAACTTCCGCTTTCGAGTCAGAGCTCCTTTGGTCAATCTGTGCTTAATGGTATGCCACTTGAACAAACTTCTCCTTTTCTGATATAACTATATGAGTATTATGAAACAAATAGATGTATGATCTCCCTGTTTGTTAAATGCATGAAGAATAAGAACCTGAACATGACACATGCCAGATTATGTATAACTACTATCATACACTTGCTAATTTTTGTAGTACGTATAACAACTTCATGAGTAATCCCATATGGTTGTTGACCAAAGTTCTGACCATCAGGTTGATATACAACCATAAGCTTTATAGTTTATGTTATTTGTCTCTTCATGAATTACCCAACTTTGAAACATGTATTTACTATTTAACTAATTTTTACATCCGTTAAATGATATATTTTCGTATTCATAGTCTTAGCTTCAGTTCCACATTGATCATGAAATCTTCTAACACTCTGAATATGGTATTACTTGATACACTACGTGCTTTATGCTCAGCTGCTCTTATTGGAAACACTTTGATGCTTACAAAGCATTTTCTAATTGCATATAATGTATGAGGTTTTGTAGCTCAAAGTCGTTGTTGTTGACTCAGCTAGAGATATTTCTCAATCATTCTAGTCAAAACTTTTGTTTTCTTATGCTGTTACTTTTTCTAGTTTTGCATAATGCCGCAGCTTAAACTACAGATTTATTTTAAAAGTCTGCGCTTTTGGTCCTCTTTCTTTTCTAGGTATACTCCATAGAAACCAAAATTGAGCCGGTTCCTAACGGGCCATGATTTCTGATTGATACGCTTTATTTTGTTTATATGTTTTGAAATTGGAAGGGTCGTTTGATACTTTGATGGACCCCTTCAATCTTCTGGTTCCCAATAGAGCAGCTAAGTTGGTCCTGGTTTGGCGATTTGTACTACTATTCTGTCTCTTACCACACATATTATTTATGTATGATTCGGATGTGGTCCTTTTTTCGTAAATATCATTCAAATTAGGAATGGCTAGGTGGTTTTAATACTCTAGTGAACATTAATGTCTCTAATTTTATGTGTTGAAAATGTGACAGAGGCATTGTTGGACCACACAGACGTGGTCTAATACATTCATGTCATTTATGAGTCTTTAACTCATACCCGTGTAGTTGCATATAAATATCCATTATGGGGGATTATACATAAATATTAATACATTATTCTTGATAATTTGTGTAGGCATAAATGTTCTTTGTGGAGTAGGACTTCTTTCAATTCCTTATGCAGTCCAAGAAGGAGGATGGGTTGGACTTGTATTATTGTTTTTGTTTGGGGTCCTTTCTTTCTACACTGGTATCCTCCTTCGATACTGCTTGGATAGTCAACCTGGCCTGGAGACTTACCCAGATATTGGTCAGGCTGCCTTTGGCACTACGGGACGTCTCATCATATCTGTAAGCTCACTTATTTATCACGTGCTTGTTTATTTTCATAAAACATATACACATATATATACATACGTGACTGGATACTGACCAATTTACCTTTTCCCCCGGTTTATGTTTTTGTGCAGATAATTTTGTACGTGGAGTTATACGTAAGTATATCTTACTGAATTAGTGTCTTAAATATGGCCTTAAACTTATGTTGGTTGCACATGCTAATTTCTTTGGCATTGGTACTTTACTAAATGATGTGCTAGACTTACCATACTGAATAAAACAGTAGAGCAAATATAAATTCGGTCGAGCTACTGGTTTCCATAATATTCTCAGAGCGGTTTCCTTTTCAGTCCCAATATTTTGATCAGTTCACAGCTATGTTTATTCATGATCATCCATGAAACTGAAACAATATTAAGTGATCCATTCTTACCATCTAAAAAGATCAACTACAGTTCTACACTTTTTTCTTGCTAAATTTCTCAAAGTCATCATTTTTTTTTCAATCAACTTATAGTCGCTTTCTCATTTTTAAGTTATATTAAAACTTCTTTATCTCTGGTGATAAAGTAATCTTTAACTTTAATGAATTATACTTCCACTATCCCATTAGAATTGCAAGATTTTCTAACCTTTAAATTTACCCCTTTTCGGTCCAGGCTTGTTGTGTTGAATATATAATCTTGGAGAGTGATAATCTATCTGCTCTGTATCCTAATGCGCATATAAGTTTGGGAGGATATATACTCAATGCACATTATTTATTTGCAATTACGATCGCTATTGCCGTGCTACCCACAGTTTACCTTCGCAACATGAGTGTTCTCAGTTACATCTCTGGTAAGTAACATGAAATGAAAAATCTTAAAGGCCTTTAAACTTATTTAATAACCACTTTTATTTCTTTTTTCCAGCTGGAGGAGTTATCGCATCAATTCTTGTGACCGTTTGTTTGTTTTGGGTTGGATTCGTGGATGACGTTGGTTTTCAAATTGACACAACAAGGACCTTGAACCTTTCCAGTTTTCCAGTAGCTATAGGGCTTTACGGTTACTGTTATTCAGGACATGCCGTCTTTCCTAATATCTACACATCAATGGCGAAAAAGAGTCAATTTCCTGCAGTCCTCTTAACTAGGTAAAGTACTAGTAATATAGTCCTTATTCAGCGAATTCTTTAATTACTTACATGCTTATTGAAAAATTTACTTTTATGCAGCTTCGGAATATGTGGTGTTCTTTATGCTGTAGTCGCTGTACTGGGATATCTGATGTTTGGGGAAACAACAGAATCACAGTTCACTCTTAACCTGCCTACAAATCTGGTCGCATCCAATATTGCCGTGTGGACCACAGTACGTTAATAAAAAATTACCATAAATGCGATACACTTGGTTTCCATATCTTTTGTGAACTAATTAATAACCTCCATTTTTTCTTTTGCAGGTAGTCAATCCATTTACCAAATATGCTTTGACTATGTCTCCCGTTGCTATGAGTCTTGAGGAGTTGCTACCATCGGATAAGTCTTATGTCTATTCCATTCTCATTAGAACGGGTTTAGTGTTATCTACTTTGCTTGTAGCCCTCTCCATTCCCTTTTTTGGTAAGTTCTCACATGATGTAATATGTATCCGTACATATTTTAGCTTCTTGTATAAACTAAAGATCTTCATGTATTCTTACAGGTCTTGTGATGTCACTTATCGGATCTTTACTGACCATGATGGTGGTATGTTCTCCTTCTCAATATCATATCCTTTGTTCTAGAATGATACAATATAATTAACCATAAATTAATTAATATCAATATCTAATATATGTTATTAACGTTATTATTACAGACGTTAATTCTTCCTTGCGTTTGCTTCTTGAGGATCCTAAGGGGAAAGACAACCCACTTTCAGGTATAAACATACTATGTGTTCCATGAATAAAATTACCAACTGTTTAATGGTCTATTTGCTCATTTCGTAACTCTTGTGTTTCGGCTTGAATGACAGGTGTCATTCTGTGTGTTGATCATCGTTGTTGGCCTTGTCTCATCAGCTATTGGAACGTATACAGCGTTATCTGAAATCTTTAAACAGTTGTTCTGATCTAATCTGTTTTTGGTTCTTCAATTTTAATGCTTGATTGTTATTGTTACTGTTGCTGTGAGCATACAAATAGATTAGACAATTTTTTCTTTTATCATTGTTGGTATATGTTGGAATTGTTTAGTATGGAATTTTGTCTCTCCTCTCTTATGCTATCAGCATGAAAGAGGCGTTGTTCCTTTTAGTGTGTACTCTCAATTCTGAATATTATGTTTTTGAGCATTAATATATTGATATTCCTATATGTTTTGAAGATGGTATAAATTCACAATAATAATAATATATTAATAATAATAATAATAATAAATAATAATATAAATATATAAATAAAATAAGATGATAACTGGCATGACCGAACTATATCAAAGTTTTTTTTTTATACTATAAGAAGAAGACATGTTTCTAAAACAATATTTAAGTATTGAAATTAATTAGATTGTAATACCATATATATACGATTATATTTTAGTACTACATCATTCTTGTTATTATATTAATATAATATTATATTATATTTTATATTTATATTTATTTATGGAATCCTCTATAAAAAAACAGAGTAATCATATATATTAGCTCTCGCATGCACGTAAACGATAAACCTATATATATATATATATATATATATATATATATATATATATATATATATATATATATATATATATATATATATATATGAAGCCCCAATCTTTTTGAATCAAAATTCATCAGTAATCCCTTCATTCTTGATAGCTGCATTGAACGTAAAATTTCAAAAAATCTGGATCCACCTCTTTCTCCGGCCCTTTTCATATCATATTTTCTCACCTTTATTTGTGAAAATTCAAACCGACATTTGATTCACGTGTGATTTATCAAGCCTGATTCATCGTTCAAACTTCTAACAATATATCACACCTGTAAGTTTGATTCAGTCTCCCATTTATATCTCTCTCTTTCATATATATCTTTTCTCTACGAAATTCACAAAAGTTCTTTGAAAATTTTATCAAATTTTGTATATTAGATTTTTTTGGGGTTTAATCCTTTCCTTTTTATTTTCTTGATTAATATTAATAATAATAATAACTGGTGAATCAGATATATATGTTTTATGTGCGTATATGTGTAGAATAACTTTTGTGTGTTTTTCTTTGTGTTTGAAAATAAGGGTTTTTGGGTAGCCAATGTAGAATATTATGGAAGAAAGTATGATGAAAGGAAATTTAGATGATAGTTTAGAGAGTGAGCTTGAATTAATATTTAATCAAAGAGAAAGTAGGGCGGCAATCGGTGATCAAGAACGAGGTATGAATATGCATAGGAGTGGTAGTGCCCCACCTACCGTTGAAGGGTCATTAAGCGCGGTTGGAAATTTGTATAGAAACAATGGTGAAGTGCATATTGATGATAGGAAGAATGGTATTAGTACAAATGATCAAGTGTTAAGTGAAGAAGAATTAATTAGGTCTCATCCTATGTACTTATCTTATTATTATGCTCATGGGAATTTTAATCCAAGACTTCCACCACCATTGTTGTCGAAAGAGGATTGGCGGGTTGCTCAAAGATTTCAAGTTGGTGGGTCTTCGTCTTCTGATGGAACGAAAGATTGGTGGAAGACGAATGTGGGTAGTGATCATAGTGGTAGTTCTTCGTTGTTTTCAATGCAGCCCGGATTAGGTTTACATAAAGATGCAGAATCTGAATTGATGGAAATGAGGAAAGCTCAGAAAAACACTGGTGAATCAATCATTAGAAATGATGGTTTGATTGGTTTACCGACTCCTACAATGGGCGGTCGAAGGAAAAGCTTTGCAGATATTCTTCAGGTAAATATAGACGATCACTTTTTTTAAAAATGATGCAAAATCGCCACTTTTTGCCAATTCACATCTGTATTGTTTGATGTAGAATTTGTTGATTTTGATTGCAGTTTTCTTGTAATTTGTTTTGTGCAGGAAGGACTTGATCAACCTGAATCCTCATCCAATCGAATTTCTCGCCCTGCAAGCCAGAATGCAATTATATCTAATTCTCATTCTTCAGTTTTATGTAATGGAAAAGAAACTTCATCAGTTCCACATTCTTTTACACCAGTTGTGGGTTCGTCCTGTAAAACTCCCGAGCCTCAAATGGTCAGGAAAGCACCTAGTCCTGGCCTTCCTCCCATGGTTCGCCCTGCTGATGTGGCATCTTCTTTATCTAACTTGAGTCTCTCGAGAAGCCGTCTTCTAGATGGACATAATTATTCTCAATGCGATTATCTTGATTCTATTAATGATCAGAGGTTTAGTTTTCAGCATCAACTTGCTGATAACTCGAGGAAAGATAACCTTGGACCAATGAACTTTCACAGGAGGGCGGTTTCTTCTGCTGATTTAAATTCTAACAGAAACATGTTTGACTTTTCAAAATTTGAAGGTTCCAGTGTACGTAATCATGTTGACAGTTACCCTGGAATGGATTTGTCAGGTCAGATGCCTACCAGATATTCTGCTGCAAATAATCACATTGCTTCAGGTAAACTGTAAATTCTTGTTCTTCTAGTTGCACCGTCCGTTATGCTTGTAAAAATATTACTAAACGACCACTACGGTTGGCAGAATGAGCTACTTTAGATAAATTGTGTGACTTTGTAGATGCATAGATTATTGTAATTGGTACTTTCTTTTACCGAACTGATGGTGCTTGCAAAATCACATGGTGTATTTAACAAGAATGATGGTTTAGTTGCATTAAAAAGCTTGGTATGATGGCACAAAAACACAATATCTAAAACAGAATATGCATGTTATGCTTTTTCTCTGCAGACACGAATCCATTTTTACCTGTAACCCAACATGCTCGACTCACCTCTATAAAAAAGATTTACACTTCTTACATTGTTTTGTACTGTGTATTTTCAGCTTCAACTATAAACA
Source organism: Gnaphalium uliginosum (assembly GCA_963930675.1). Classification (NCBI taxonomy): domain Eukaryota; kingdom Viridiplantae; phylum Streptophyta; class Magnoliopsida; order Asterales; family Asteraceae; genus Gnaphalium; species Gnaphalium uliginosum. The sequence goes on along the minus strand of OZ005682.1, from coordinate 4,536,344 downwards.
CTGCTGGAAGGGAACAATTTCTGAGACTATGCAACTACCTACCACCTGCTATGGATTCTCGGCATGGTAATCTTCATCAGGGAAGAAACAAGTATTTTTCACATGAGCATGAAGATATGCGAGCTCTTCCCAAAGTTTATCTTGAGGCACTGCTTGCTCAACAGAACCAACAATATGGTTCACCACTTTTTGGTAGATCTGGCAGCTTAAATCATATATATGGGAATCGTACATACGGTCGTGGTGTGCCATATCACGGGAACTTATTGGAAAAGCCTAGACCTTTGTCACAGCAAGAACGAACCATGCAGTTTTCTCCTGATTTTAGAAATTCAGTGGCTGGAGTAGCTGAAATCAGCTTAGATCGAAGACATGTTTCATCGTTGTTAGAGGAGCTCAAGAACAATAAGACCAAATCTTTTGAGCTCTCTGATGTTGTTGGTCATGCCATTGACTTTAGGTAAGCCAAAGAGTTCTTCAGATTTTTACCTCTTTTTATTTGGCTTTCTGTACATAATCATCATTGTGTATGTGCCTTTTTTCCATTTTTTGCTGTAGTACGGATCAATATGGAAGCCGATTTATTCAGCAGAAGCTTGAAACAGCAACCATTGAAGAAAAGATTTTAATATTCCCAGAGATTATTCCTCATGCTCATGGTTTGATGACTGATGTCTTTGGGAATTATGTCATACAGAAGGTAATTCAACTTATCAATCATCTGTTTCATTTTTAATGGCTTTTTATAGTATTTAAAGCTTAGCAGTTTATATATAAATGTGCAGTTTTTTGAGCATGGAACTGAAAGTCAAAGAAAGGAGTTAGCTGATCAACTTATTAGTCATGTTTTGCCTCTTAGTCTTCAGATGTATGGTTGCAGAGTCATTCAGAAGGTGATCATTTTAGCTCGTTGAGTAAAGATTATATCTTGTTAATCTTGTAGTGATGTTTACACATGATTATTTTGTAGTGATGATCCTATCTTGAATCTTGATAAAAAAAATTGGTTTTATCCGTTTACCGGTGATTATTTTACTATAAAGATCATATCTTGATAACATTCATATTACTGTTTTGTTGTTAAGATCCTATCTTGATAACATTTTTTTGGATTTTGGTCCTGTTCCTGCCATTAGTTTGTAAAAAAGATTCTATCTTTATTATAAAAATTGTTTTTGGATTTATAAAGAGTCGTATATAAACGATGTTTATCTACTCAGGCGTTAGAGGTAGTTGATGTTGATCAACAAAAGCAAATGGTTGACGAGCTTGATGGTTCAGTGATGAAATGTGTTCGTGATCAGAATGGTAATCATGTTATCCAGAAATGTATTGAATGTGTCCCACAGGATCGGATTCAATTTATAGTTTCATCTTTTTTTGGGCAAGTTGTTTCTCTTTCATCACATCCTTATGGTTGTCGGGTCATACAGGTAAAAACACTTCATTAATATGTACTCTTCTACTTATATCGGCAATTTTGTATTAATATTTTAACTGTATTCAATATCAACAGAGGGTTTTGGAGCACTGTGACGATCCAAATACACAAGTTGTAATGGATGAAATCATGAACTCAGTTTGTACTTTAGCACAAGACCAGTATGGTAATTATGTTATTCAGGTACTCACCCTTTTTATTAAATTAAATGAATTTGTTAAATATCTAAAATATCCCTTTTTAATTGTGACATTTTTGTTTGAGTAGCATGTACTGCAACGTGGTAAGCCACACGAGCGATCTGCTGTTATCAGTAAGCTTGCAGGACAAATAGTAAAGATGAGTCTTCAGAAGTTTGCTTCTAATGTTGTAGAGAAATGTTTGACTTACGGCAGCCCAGAGGAACGTCAACTTCTCGTGAAGGAGATGCTTGGTTCCACTGATGAAAATGAGCCATTACAGGTAAGAACAAATATCTTCTAGTTTCCCATATTGCCCCTCTGTCCTTTTCTAATCATTTAGTAAACTTTTTTTCGATTAAAATATAGGCAATGATGAAAGATCCTTTTGGGAATTACGTGGTGCAAAAGGTTCTGGAAACCTGTGATGATCTGAGTCGTGAACTCATACTCTCGCGCATAAAAGTCCACTTGGCTGCTCTGAAACGATATACATTTGGTAAACACATTGTTTCTCGTGTAGAAAAGCTCATCACTTCAGGAGGTGAGAAACATATTGCCAAAGCTCTTAACTTTATAAATATAGGATTTTCTATTTATTTCTCTCTCGTATAACTTTTTATATATCTCTTTGCAGAAAGGCACATTGCATCATCAACTTCTTACAGTTCTTAAGATGTCCTGCTCTAGATTCAAAACTAAAAAGGACTGATATATAAAATGGTGTTGCAATAAACTTAGCTAGTAACATAGAGAGGGTTGTAGATGAGGTTGATTCTGATAGTTATACATATGGTTTTGATAACTTGTAAAGAGAGAGTGTAAATGTTCGATGATAAATGATCGATGATCGCTTATGGTAGAGAAGTTAAAAGGGGAACATGGTATGAGGCTATGTATAGGACCTGGTTATTTGCAAATGTCGTGGATTTTGATTTTGATTTTGAAAAGATGTACATTTTTTTGGGCAAATTTGTGGTTTGTTTCATTGTGATTCTTGATGACAACAAACTGCTAACAACTAATTTTGAGCATTATTTCCCATTTAATCAAAGTACATTGTCATTCTTAAGTATCTTCTCACAAATAAAGTATCAAGTAGTTTAAATACTAGGTTTTAGTTGACTACTTCATTACCATCCTTTTGTTGCTTCTTTTCATTCTCTTTTGCAAGTATTTCTTCTTTCTTTACTTTAGCCTCTTCATTCTCCTTTCCCTTTACATCAAAAAACTCAATGAGGCCCCCAAGTGCGATATCAGGGTCGTTATCCTTGAGAAGTTGCCCTGCCACCTCAGTCGGGGTAACCTCCACCTCGCAGATCAAATCCTCAATTTCGTTAAATAGATTGTGTTCGGTGATATGAAGATGGTTGGAAGCTAGTAGCCGAAATCCACTTGAAGTACAATATGACATGTGGATGTGAACGTCCATACGACCTGGACGAAGAAGTATTTGTCCTTACTCCTTCCTATTTGTCGTAAAAATGATGATTCTTTCGTCACCACAACTTGACCATAAGCCGTCTATGAAATTAAGAAACCCTGATAGTGTTACCTAATCAACACAATTGTTATTAGCTTTGGCTTAATTACCATATTATCTCATTTCCATATACTACAATTACCAAACTTGGAAACTATTGATTAAAATTACCTAATTTGGACATTATTGACTATAATTATCAAAATGCATCATCATCAGGAAATTAAAGTACGTTGCTATTATATGAAATTTGTCTTAAAAAGAACTACTAACCTTGTTTTCTTCCTCATAACCCCGCCTTTGATTTTTTCTAGCTAAAACTTTTGCGACTTCCACATCCACCCCAAGTATCGAACGGTTAGCTGTAGCCACCAACAACCGCCTCAACTCCGAGTTTGACGTAATGTCAGTCAACTCCAAGTCATATATGTCAAAATTCAAGTAATTCGCCATAGCTACAATCAAACTCGATTTCCGTGTCCGGGGGGCCGTACAACAGATAATACTCTCTTCTATTCAAAAACCTATCCAAATCCTTCATCACTTTCTCCTTCATACCACTTTCCATTGCCACGGTGGCAAAGCTCGCAGGATGGTCAAGATTGACTGAAGTCCATGACGTCGGATATCTCATACAACAAGTCTTTCTTTCGACCGTAAACAACTTCACAGTTTTCTCTTGTTGTTTCCTTGTTTTTGCATCATTTATTATAAACGGTACGTAGTCGTTCAATGCTAGATCTTTATGTTTTCAATGAAATGTGAGTTCCAACGATCGAAGATCAGATCGTGAAGTTCGGCCTATTTCATCATGAGTATAATACTCTATAGTTGGTTTCTTTTTTGCTACCAATGACCAAGTAAACTTAACACCTTTATAAGTATCCGTATACTCTTCATTGATTTTCATTGCGTTGTCGATTTGTGTTTTGTTGGGGGTTTTAGTGACCTTTAAACGATGGATGTGGGACGAGATTCGGGCTGTAAGATAACTCTGTGTCGTCGTTTAGATTTCGTTGTCGCTAAAGCCCTCAAACTCGTAAATGACCATGGTCAACTGCAGGATTGGAGCATCAGGTTCAAAATAAAATTTTATTGACGTTTAAATTACTGTTCTATCGTATTAAAATTACTCTAAAATTCTTTACTAGCGTCAAGTGGTCAACGGATCCGCTTGACACATTGTCTGTGCTAACCTGAGTGGAAAATTTGTTGATGAAGTTACGAAAGGTGAGGTAAAAGTAGTCGCGGAATTCGGGTGGTAAGTAATCGCGCGAAATGTAGCCTATGGTGGAGACAATTGTTTTGGCCGTCGTGAGTTTGGATTCCGTTGACATTTTGGAATGTATGGGCTTTGCGAGGGATCCATTTTCTATAATGTACCGAAGGTTTAAAATTACATGGTGTTAAATAATTATTCTGTTTAATATGTGTATCTTTTATAGAAAGTATGTAAGTATTAAAGAAATTGTAGCTATTAATTTAAGTTTTCTTTTTGACCAAGTAAATAAAAGGTCTAAAAATATCTAACAATAATTTGGTAACGTTTATCGTACAAAGTAGTTATTAAAAAAAAAAAATTATCATATTAATAGATTGACATCATACTATGTGAAGTAGTGTGCCATGTACTATTTGAAGTAGTGTGCCACCATGCCAATTATTTAGTCGATACATACCTTTTCATAGTGCTACATTTTATTTTATTTATTATTTACTTAGTATTACGGAGTAATTAGATTTTTTTTGTAATAATTTATATCTCAAATTACAAATTAATTAAATAATAATCACCAATATTCAAATATTAAGTAATTTGTTTTTTCACTTTATTAATTCAATATCATTTAAATTTTAGGCAAATCTAGAATTTATAACAAAAAGCTCTAAAAAAATTAGGAAATAATAATAAAACGAACAAATTTTGTGTAATATGAAAATTGAGGAAGTGGTTTGAAATAAAAAAAAAAAAAAAAACTTACATATTTTTATTAGTGCTTAAGATTAATATGAAAATGAAATGACCATATTACCTTCCTTTGAATAATGTAATTTCTTATGATTTTTTTTTTTTAAAAGATAAAATCATGATATTCTCTTTAAAAATATCATGATAATATGATGATAATAATAATAATGTTGGAAAATATTGCTTTTACTTTTGAAAAGTTGACTGTTTGGGTTGGATTAATAATGGCAAAAGAAGTACACACAAATAATTGTACTTACACGGGCTTTAAGGATAAGGGCCCAATTAGTGTTGGGCCATTGTTGGGCTGTTTATATGCGACTGTAAACACATGGTGGTGTCACTTCACTGGTGTGAACTTTAACGCCACGTAATCATAGTTAAACAGTTCCGTTTAAGCATCATCTTCTTTCTGTTCACCCAAAATGGGTCCCCACACACGTAACCGATTTTCAGGAATGCCGCCGATATGATCGATAGGGACCGAACCTCCGCCGCATCTTTTGATATTTTTAATTTTAATTTCACATTCAAATTCTTCACAATTAATTTAGAAACCGTTCTATGGTGGCGCGTTCACACTACGCTCCTTATTTCCTCCTTATGCCTTCATCGTTTCGCCGGATTTAAATTTTAAGGTATTTTAAATTTGTTTCGAGTTTTAATTAATCATAATAACGCTATTCATTTCTGTATTTATATAATTATTTACGCGGTAATTACGTCTATAATTCGAAAGTATACTGTTAAATATTAGGTGTACTTACTCCCCGTTGTTGGATTAAATTAGTTTCTTATGCTCTTATGAATTAAATTAGGTCTAGGGTTTCTATGTTTTCAGTTAGTTTTTTATGCTTATGAATTAAATCAATTCCAATCTACATGAGGCAGGGAGATAAATGAATAAATTTACAATTAGCTGATTAGCTGATTAGTGAAGCTTGATTTGTGTTCGTTTAAAAATTGCAGATGAAGATGGTTGTTCAGGAACAGGATCCAGATGTTGTTAGGTGGGGACTTCATCATCTTATGGAAGTATGCTCGGTAACAAACAGTGGATCGCCTGGCGTTTTTACTCATTATGACGTAGATTTATCTAGTGTTGAGTATGTGAGTGAAGGTTATTGTGAGCCAAATGTTGAGAACAATGAGATGTCAAATTTTGCCAGTCTTGTTAAGAATGATGAGCTTTTAAATAATGCGAATATTGAGAATGATGAGATAATTGCACGCGCTTTTCAAGAAGAACTATCAAGACTTGCGGTGGAGGAGGATCATGGATCGTCGTCCGGGGTGAATCATCAAAAGGAATTTGTACTTGCTCAGGACTGGGTTGCTTCTTCAAAAAGACATGGTACTTTTAGTACTTGCTATGATTAGAAATCCTGATATATTACGCATTCTGATTAGGGTTTTTTGCCGAAAAATGAATCAATAGTTTTCTTTTTTGCATTTTCGGGTATCAACTAATTTTGTTTTTTAAAAATGAACCACTCATTTAAAATCGAACATTTTCGGGTATAAGTAACCGTTTAAAACGGTAGCCGGTCTCGACAAAATTAGTTGATACCCGAAAATGCAAAAACGGGAACTATTGATTCATTTTTCGGCAAAAAACCCTTTTATCAACGAATGCAAAACTCGGTTACTTATACCCGAAAATGGCTACCGTTTTAAACGGTTACTTATACCCGAAAATGTTCGATTTTAAATTAGTGGTTCATTTTTAAAAAACGAAATTAGTTGATACCCGAAAATGCAAAAATGGTAACTATTGATTCATTTTTCGGCAAAAAACCCTTATGATTATGATATATGTGTATGTTATGAACTGTAGAGCTTGAGAACAATCAGGAACAAGACTTGGCAAATGAAGAACGATTTTATGATGACGAGGATCAATCATGTTCACCTGAGATGGCAGATGAGTCTATTCTTGATGGTGAAGTAGGAAAGAGGATAAATCAAATGGTTCCCATTCGTGTAAGTTTTGTTGTGCTTCGAACTATGCTAAGTTGTCTTGGGTGTCATTTGCTTGTTTTTTAGCTATTTAGTTACTTTCCTCATAAATATACTTTCTTGGTCATTTTCAAGCGTGAATACTTCATATTGTGTATATCATTTTCAAGCGTTATGTCGTTTCTAAGTATTAGGGTACGCAAATCATTTGTATATTCGTTTCAAATCTTATAGTTGATTGTGTAATGCAGCATGTCCCTAAGGTAAATGGAGAAATGCCCACTGCTGATGAAGCAACTTCGGATCATCAGAGGCTAATGGACAGGTCTTTTTTCTTGTAACCTTACCTTATCATTACAGTTTTAGTTCTTTACGGGTTTTGATTATGATAATTTCGGTATTCAGTTGTTCTCTGTCATGCGATGTATCTTCGAATGATAGTTGGTTGGGTTGTCTCTTTTTTTTTTCAGATTGCAGCTCTATGATTTAGTTGAACTAAAAGTTTCGGGGGATGGTAATTGCCAGGTTTGAAACTCCCACGTTTCTTGATACTAATTAGCTTTCACTTTTATAGTTTGTATGTACCATGTAAAATTTGTAATGCCGTACAGACTAAATTATAGGAGATCTCTATAAAATTCAACAAGAAACTTTGTTCCCTTTAGCAAGTCATGTATCTGTATAAGTGAAAGTTTCTCTAATTATACATCCATATTTCTTGTTTAGTTCCGCTCCTTGTCAGATCAAATATACCGCTCCACTGAGTACCATAAGCTTGTCAGAGAACAAGTTGTTCATCAGGTAGATTGAATAACTATAATTATTATGTTGCCGGCACTGTTATCCGCTATTTTGAGGACATCTTAAGCTGGCTAGAGGATGAATCGCATTATGTCGGTGGTAGAGTTATGATTATGCTGATAAGAAAGAATTGTGATTTGAAACATAGGAAGTGTGGTGGTGACTAACTATGTGGGTGTTTGGAAGCAGAAGATATATCTGTTATAAGGCCCTTAACGTGTGAGGTGAGAAAACCCGGATGCAACTTTCATGATTATATTCTGAAAAGTCTGCAATACCTCAACTATTACAACTAGGAATGTCTAGTTTTTCAACAGCCAAAATGTTATTGTCCATGGTGACCACGAAACCTAAATCCAAGTTCAGTTATGGACTTATGGGCCTATGGCAGTCAAATATCTTTCAAGAAGAAGGATAATGGTGAACATGGACTATAAACTTTCAGATTTTGAAAAGCTCAACTTTTTTGGTTGGAAAAATTAAGGTTTTGCATACTTTATAAAATGTTGGTATAGTAAAGCATAAACTGTTGCATCCACATCTTGTGCCTCACCTGCTGAAGTCTCCTTAAAAGATGTCTTCTTTTCCGCAAAGACTTTTGCCTCTTGTTCGCTGCCTTGCGTCCCGATTCCAAAACACACTTCTTTCTGATAAGCATAATCACGACTCTGTCGCTAATGTATCATCACACTTCCTCTAGCTACCCTAGGATGAGGATTTGCTGTTGCCGGATTTGATATTGATGGTCCCTTTTTGTCTTTGTCGTCAGCTCAAGTTTCATCCAGAACTGTATGCGGCTTATGTTCCCATGGCATACGATGAATACTTGAAGAAAATCAGCACGTACTTCACAAATTCACTTCGTTGTTTACAATATACTTTTCTCCATTTTCCTTTCTAATGTTTAAGAAAAACCATTACAGGGCTGGCGAATGGGGGGATCATGTCACATTGCAGGCTGCTGCCGATGCGGTATCAATGATTTTTTATATAGAACTCACAAAAAACACAGTCACCGTTTATGTGATTGCAATTGATCTCATGTCACTTTAATGTTTCTTATAACTGCAGTTTGGAGTCAAGATATTTGTCTTAACTTCATTCAAGGACACTTGTTACATTGAGATTCTACCATGTGCTCAAAAGTCAAAGAGAAGTAAGTTTGTGGAATTTCTCATTTTATTTTGACTTGTTCTTACCATCTATTGATATTTCAGCGGTATTCAAAAGTCAATTTTTCTGGTGGAAAATAAAAACACTATGCATTTAGGGGATCTTCTTTGTTACCAAGTTATTCATCTTTCATTCCTTCTGATATTGTTAGCCTGTTTCACTAAATACTCCCGTGTCCTGAATTATCTGCAGTCATCTTCTTGAGTTTTTGGGCCGAGGTGCACTACAATTCAATTTATCCGGAAGGAGGTAAGTTGGAAATCTGTTTTTGCAATGTACCTATTCACATGAAAGTTATGATCTAAGCTGCAAGCGATCTAAATCGCGATCTTCAAGTATATATACAAATTATTCATCCATTCAAAGACAATGTGTTGACCTTTTTCACAGTGTTTAGGATTGATAATGTATGTCCATATACTTGTTTTATGGTCCTGAATTCCTTCTTCATACATTTTCTTACACAGAGCTACCAATTATGGAGTCCAAGAAGAAGAAAAAATGGTGGATGCTTGGCAGTTAAATGGCATTTGGACACGAACCATGTACACTAACTTTTAATATACGGGTATTAGGATTGCTGTATAGTTTTCAAATTCTTATATACTTGTTTCCTATTTTTTCGGCTATTAGTACGCTCTTAACCGTTTTTAACTTACTGAGCTAGCACTTAGTAGTTGGTACTACTATAATAGGTTTTGTAGAACATAGGAAAAACTAAATGTTACCTTTCCTTGCTACCGGTGGAAATGAGATTTTTTGGCTTCAGATACAATGTACCATCTGTCCTATAATTGTAACACTAACTTATAAGTTATAATGTATTTAGATCAAACAAAGTTAGCCTAGAGTTTGAAATGCTTATGTATAAATATCAACACTTATAAACTTGGTTTACTTTAACAGTCATTCAAATGATACTCTATAACATACATTTACATTTCAAAAGTAAAATACCACTCAAAATACATATACTAAAATATCATTTGGAGACTTGCTGTACAAACAAGTTTCACATGCACCAACTTAGACTTTCCCCTTAACTAGTGCTCATGACTTTAGGACTCCATGTTAAACAAACCAACCATTTGTTCTCTCTTATTGACCTCTCCCAAACACCGTTTCTTGGTGCTGATACAGTCTCATGACTCGGCGATGATTCCTCCAAGCTCTCCACACTCGCATCTTCCACAATCGTGTTCAAAACCTCCAATACTTGGCTCATTTTCGGCCTCATTTTTGGTTGTCTAAGCAAGCACTTGTTAGCAACGGCTGCTAACTTTTGTGCCGATTTGAGCGAGTAATTACCTCCAAGCCTAGGGTCTAGAATCTTCTCGAACTTTCTCATGTCATGAGAAAGGTGTGGTCTTACCCATTCTAAGAGATTTTGCTCGTTTTTTGGCTTGCTACGGTCCATCGGCCTTCGACCTGTGATTAGTTCATATAAAAAGATCCCAAAGCTCCATACGTCACTTTTGTATGTTAGGCGTCCTGTTTGGACGTATTCCGGAGCTGCATATCCAACAGTTCCAACTACTGCTGTTGACACGTGGCTTTGCTCATCAGATGGACCGAGCCTGGCCAGCCCGAAATCAGATAGCTTGGCGTTCCAGTTTTCGTCCAATAGAATGTTTGAAGATTTAAAATCCCGAAAGATTATCTGCATCAATATAATCAATAACACCATCTCATCAACAAGATAATCTCATAATCAATTTTGGACAGGTCAAAACGGAGTCAGTCATAACAGAACATTTTAATAGCAAATTAGGCCCGTGTGCAACACTTTTTATTCACACCTGTAGTAAAGATAAATAATTAATGTGTTAAATATGATCGATACCTGAAATTCCATTCCTTCGTGGAGATAAGCTAAGCCTCTAGCAGCATCCTGTGCAATTTTGAGTCTAGTAGACCATGGAAGAGGTGTCTGAAACCTGTTACACAAATGATCTTGAACACTCCTATTTGGCATATACTCGTAGACAAGAAGACGTTGGATCCCTCTTTCATCGTCCTCAGAGCTATATCCCACGAGTTTGACCAGATTTGGATGGTCAACAAACCCGAGAACATTCACCTCTGTCACCCATTCTTTGTGGCCCTGGGAAATTAGTCAAAATCAAACCTCAATATCTGTGTTTTCTTACAAAAAAAAGAATTGTATCCCACAAATAAAGGACCAAATTGTATCCAACAAAAATGTCAAACATAGTACTTCAAACTTTGTAATTAATATCAACGATTTATTGTTTTTGTAATCCTTCTATAATACGTTGGCATTTCTTACATAGTTAATAGGTTCACAGATTTATACTGTAACATACTTGGGATGGAATTGCATAAATTTGAAGTTCAGAACTACATTCTTTGACTTTAATAAGTCAAATTATGATGAATGATTTGACAAACCTGGTACATTTAAAATTTAAGACTAATATGCATATTTTCTAAACAGTTATTAGGCACTCCTTCAAGTTGAGATGCTTGTTCTATAGTTCAATGGGGAAACCAGTTTGTATAAACTTAAAAAGAATTGAAATATTTTTGAAGCTCAAAACAAACTTCTTTGACTGCTATAAATGAAATCGTGACAGGTATCATGCAAAGATAATAAACATAAGTATTCATCTAATTGCAAGAAAAATAACAAGAATAAAAGGATATACCAAAACAAGCCATATTCAAGAAAAAAAACAGTTTAAGAAAGTAAACCTGCAATCCCCTTCTACTGAGTTGTTTTACAGCAACATCGATCTTCTGACCCGAACCATCAGTTTTTCGTATCATAGCCCGATACACGCCTCCAAAACCACCTTCTCCAATCATGAGGGCACGGCTAAAGTTTCTAGTAATTGTTTTCAGTTCACAAAATGCAAATTCTTGGAGATTATTGTTACTTTTACCACTTGGGTTTTGAGTCAAACTAGTGAATGACACCCGTGTGGATGATGTGGTGCTAATATCAGAAATATCCATTGATGTAAACTCAGAACCTGATTTCCGGTCCTCTTGATCTCTTGACAAGAACATGGGTGAGTGAACCGAAGTTGACTTTGTGGTCTTCGGTTCGCCATTTTTGTCATCATGAGAGAAGGTGAAACACTTCATAACCTTCATGGTTCAGCAAGATTTGGCAGCCATATCACAAGAAAATGAATAAAAAAACTCTGCTTTTTCACTATCACAAGCAAGAAGGAAGTGTCAATTGAACATGAAATGACTTGGATTCTATACTATTGTATTGTATAAATCCAACCCTCAAATTTTATAACCAACACCTATGTTACCATCAAATAAAAAAAGAAAGCTCAAAAAAATTGCACTTTCTGTTTTGGGAAATTAGAGTTTGATCAATGATAAATCATAAAAGCTTCAAGGGTTATAATCTATACTTTCCTAAACTAAACAAGTTTTCTCCTTTTTGTAAAAAAAAACTAAAAAAAAAACTAATAACAATAATCACAACTAATTTGCAGTGATATCACTAAATAATCAAACATATTAACAGCATGGTCAATAATCAATAGTAGTGATTAATAAGAAGAAAACAAGAAATACCTTTAGCTAATGTGTAGGGAGAATCAAGAACTAAAAGGCGTCAAAGATTTGTAATTTAAAGAAACCCAGAAAAGGGGAAATTGATAAAAGTGAGATTACAAGGATAGGCAGCTGGAATTTAGCTTACCAAACACATCTTATTATCACCCAATTAAAACAACACACACAAACAGATATATAGAATTATAGGTATATATATATACACATATACATATATATGTGTAACAATATATAATGATGATGGAATATATGGAGGGAAAAATGGGAGACTTGTGACATTTCTATATTTAAATTTTATTTATTTTAACTGTATTCTTCATTGGTAACCAGTGTAGGCTTTTGATGCATGCTTTTATAATTTTATTGCATTTTTAGCCGACCAACTTCTTTTTTTCCTTTTAATTTGTTAATATCCTAATAAAAATATTTGTTGTATTTTTGAAAAAGCTATTTGAACAAAAATAATTTTATTTTTCCGAATAAAAAACTAAAATGTTTGATAAGTATATAATTTAAGTGAAGTCAAACTTATAAATTGATTGATTATTAGAATATAATTCTTAAAATTCTTGTATATTAGGTGACCGAGTCTAATATTTCATACTGTAGGATACGTGTGATGCAAGAAAGGGATAATTTTGTAAGATGCTTGTCACAAAAGTTGAATTATTATGTTTTCATCTGACTACTACTAGATTATTCATCTATACAGTAAAAAATATATTTCTAATTTGGTGGCAAAAATATTTAAGGGCTTTTGTTGTGTTTCCCTTTGGCATTTATGGAAATGGGGTAATCTCATATCTCATAAGGTGGTTTTAGAGCAGGTTAAAATGCGTCAACTAGATATTTTTGAAACGGTGCAATCCTCGTCGCTCCTTTGGATAGCTAATCAATGCTCAAAGTTGGGATTCCCCAGTGATCCAACTGGCGTTTCGATAGCATAATTCCGTTTTTCGGTTCTATGCGATCTCCCTCGTTTTAGTTATGTCTTTTTGTCTTTTGTTTTTTTCATCTCCATCTTGGAGATCTTTGGCTTACTATACTCCTCTGTTTTAGTTGTGTCTTTTCTATTTGAACTTTTTTTTATTTTTCGACTTATGAAACCATGGGAACTTGAGTTATTATTGTCTAATTTATAATGGTTGAAAACTTATACGGTGTACCTTATACTTTATACTTCTTTATTTATATTTTGGTATGTTGGGACTTTTCAAGGTGGTTAACAGGCATATTGTTGACGGTGGTTAGTTAATACTTAATAGGCATATTGTCACCTTTCTTTCATTTTCGATTGCGTCATTTCGATCCAATTAAGTTTCTGTTATGTTGGAAACTTCATGAGAGATTATATCTCATTTATTTTGATCATAACTTAAACAAGTCATAGGGTTGGGCATCATCATTTATTTATATATATATATATATACGCGGTGATATTTTTACTTTTTCACCACTTAATTTGATAAATTCATCACAATAGTTCAATAAGTATTTGTACTGTACAAACACGTGATGCACAATTACGGTGAATTTATCAAATAGAGTGATGAAAATATCAACACCCTATGTATATTGACCTGTATAATTAGTTAGGATTATGATGGTCAAAACATGAAATTCTAAGTGCTTTACATTCTAATATTCAATTCAATTCGTTAAATCCACTTTAAAAAAATGTAAATATTCAAACGGTAAAAAAGACAAAAATAAAATAAAAAATGTTGAATATTTGTGTGATGGGTGGATTTAAATTTCGTGCACGCAGAGTCATGGACGGAGTCAGGATGAGAGCAACGTAGATAGTCGGCCCCACAAAAAAATTCAAATTATGTAAAAAGGATAAAATTTTAAAGTATTAATGACATTTTAAAAATTTCGCTCTCACAAATTTATAAAAGAAATAAAAATAATTTTTTTCGCCATCTCTCTATAAATTTTCGGACTACACCCTGTAAGAGTAGTACAAACCAACAACTGGTGTAGTACTAAACTACTAACTGGTTTATATTGGAAGAAAACATAAAATGGAATTGATTAATTAATGATTGGATAATGTTTAATGTCACTGTAATTTTTAATCCGCATGCATCTCGCATCTGCAATGACGGGAAGGTTCACCAACTATTAGCAATATCTATTAAAGTAAACGAATTCATATCCTAAGTTTTTATTTCTATTTTTTTTATCTGTCTGAGATAATCTTTACAATTTTATAGGTACGATTTATGATTACGCATTTATATTCTAATTATTACTTATATACTTATATTTGTTGTTCTATAAGAAAAGTTAGACCGCTTAATATATAGTTATAGAGGCACATATGTGCTTAATTCATATGATGTTTGACCCTTTGACATATGTAATTCATTTCTTCTCTTTTTTTCTTTATCCACCACTATTTTAAATAAGTTACCAATTTGATTCGTAGACGTATCTGTAGAAATGTAAAAGACCATAATAAAATGCATATTAAAGAGTATTGCAACTTTCTCGTTTAATAAGTTACGTTTAACAAATCTATTTCTTAAGAGATAGATTACTCCTTACTCGATAGGTTACTCGATAGGTTAGAGCCGACCAATATATGTAGTTTATTATCACGTATGCACTCTACTGACACTAATTTTTTTTTATCATAATAAAGCTATATTCAAATAAGAAAAATAAAACATACAACTAAAAGATTGATCTAAAAATGAGACTACGATTAACACATGTAGTAAATCTAATAAAAGTACTCCATAAATGGATTAAAATAAAGTCCAAGGGCTGATTGTACGATGAATAAAAATATCAAGGTCATTTATACAAAATAACAAATCTAATAATTTCCCTTTTGAACTTCCCCCAATTCCCCTCATCGTCGCTGATCATTCCCTCCCAAAACCCTAACCACCAAATCGGCAAAAATGTCGATGTCCAAGAGTTCAAAGATGTTACAATACATAAATTACCGTATGAGAGTCACAATTCAAGACGGCCGTCAATTAGTTGGTAAATTCATGGCGTTTGACCGTCACATGAATCTCGTAATCGGAGATTGCGAAGAGTTCCGTAAACTTCCACCAGCAAAAGGCGCTAAAAAGAACGAAGAACGCGAAGATAGAAGAACTCTCGGTCTCGTTTTATTACGTGGTGAACAAGTTATTTCAATGACAGTTGAAGGACCTCCACCACCAGACGAAAACCGTGCGAAAGCAGTTGGAGCGGCTGCGTTAGCTGGACCGGGTTTGGGTCGTGCTGCTGGACGTGGTATTCTGACCGCACCGTTAATTCAAGCTCAACCGGGTTTAGCTGGACCGGTTAGAGGAGTTGGTGGACCCGCACCTGGTATGATGCAACCGCAGATTTCGAGACCGCCAGTTCCGAACACGGCAAATTATCCTCCACCCGTGATTAGACCTGGACAGATGCCGTATCCTGGACAGGGTCCACCGCCTCAGATGCCACGTGGGCCCCCTCCGCAAATGCCACCGCAGTTTCAACGTCCTCCTGGTCAGTATCAGGTGCCTCCTCCTGGACAGTACGGGCAGAGACCTATGGCACCACCTCCTGGGATGATGAGGGGTCCGCCACCGCCTGGAGGTCCGCCACGCCCTGGTATGCCTGGTCCGCCACCTGCACGGCTTGGGATGCCGCCTCCTGGTGGACAGATACCGGTTTTTGGACCTCCGCGTCCTGGTATGCCACCACCACCGAACTCTCAGCAACAACATCAGCAGTAGTGATCGGTATGTGTGGCTTTCTATCTGTGATTCTTATGGTAGTATAAATGCGGTGCATATTATAATTGTCTAGGGAGTTGCATTGTCAAAACCATGTATGCTTAACTATTCATTATGCCTGTATGGAAGTAGTTAGTACTTAATATCATTGGGAGATCTTTTGTTGTTAGAATCGGTTCTTAATTAATTATGTTATGAATGTGGCATAGGCTAAAAAGTTTATCTGTTCACTTATAATGAGCACAGATGCTGCTCTTGGTGATCTAGTAATTGTAGTAGGCTAAGGAGTGACAGTAGAGGAGCTATAGGATGTGACTGTTATTTTTAATGTAAAAGTGAACTTGCTAAACTACCATGTAACACAACTACAATTGTGTAGGTGGTACTTTTGATCAGCAGTAAACACTCATGAATTAAAGTTCGACTAGAAGTCTTGAATTATTTAGCACCTTCATATTCAACAGGTTGAACTCAGCAATGTATTTACTGAATGGTTACTTTAGTCGTCCCTGACGTTTACTCTGGAGTGATCCAACTTTTTCCGTGTGCATTCGAAAGATAATATACTAGGTACCCTTTACGTACACAAAAACCATAGGAAAAAGTCCTGTGCATAATTATCATGCATAGCTGGGAAAACATTTAAGGTCACCTAAACCTAATCAAAGTGAATTACTTTCTGCTCATAATTGGACTTCTCGTGTGCCTTATAATTGATTGTTGATCTTTCATTGTAGTGGTCTTACTATCATTATCTAATCCAGATATATGGTACTTATCTTGTGTAGGGTGAAGCTTTCTCTGTGTATTATGTTGCCTTTAAGGAAGTAACAAATAGCCCATAAGAATCCATCCTTTGGCACCAATTTTGCACATGACAAAAAAAACTATTTTATGCTTTCCATTTTGTAGCAGACATAGTACTCTAGTCAACATAATAAGTTTAAGGTATGACGATCTGGTAGCTTTAGGAAGTGAACGTTTTAAGGACCATCAAACGGTACCATAAATTGTGTGTGGTTCATTTGACAAGTAATCTTAATTGTAATTACTCTAACATGAACCTAGACAATTTAGTACCCATTCAATTTCAACAACTTGAACCCCCCTTTTACTTATTCATTGGATAATAAGCTAATTTATTGTGCCTTAAATTAGTAATAGTGTGACTACTTATTTATTAAACATGAATATGCCGTCATTCTTTGCTCACAAAAACTTGTGTCTGGGAACATAGTACAGCTTCTGCAGACGTTATATATCACTTTTTAATCAAATAAATTCAGTATAGTTTGTTTTAATTGTTCTATCATCTTGTCACTCTCCATAAAGTATGTCCTACTTCCAGCTCTATATTATTCTCTGCTTGAAAATCCTTCATGGTAGACAATAGTCATCGTCATCTACCTACCCCAATTCATACTTTCTGTGGGATGCCTTTCTTCTGTTTGGCATGAGCAAGTGTATGATCAGAAGAGACTTATAGGTGTTTGGAAATGTGAGACCACATATTAGGGGAGGTTGTGAGAGATATACTCATCAGCATCCACATTTACAACCTGAAGCAATTATTTTCTCCACGCTATATGGTCATTGAACTTCCTTATGGCTGCTACACATCGTCATCTCACCTTTGATATTCGGACTGTACATATGCAAGTGTGCCTTTGATAATAACGATACGTAGCTGAAGTTGTAATTAATTCTTTTAGCTGGCAGTTAACCACATTTTATTCAGCTTCTATTTGAAGCTCATTTACGTAACTTAATATATATTTCAACAGCAACTGATGAAGTGAGTATTTGAATGGCTCATTTAATTATAACTCAATATGATTATGAAGCACATTACTATATGTGTTAGTGGGATGTGATGCTGAAGATCATCAAATTTTGAAACCAACAGTATCTGTAACTGCTTCTAATGAATAGGAAGTGCCAACTTCACTTTATATATATTAACTTAAAAAATCTTGAGCTTAGCAGTGAACTGCAATTAAGAAACATTTGAATATGGGCTTTAAATGAAGTCTATTCATGTGCATGGAATCATGGATGACACATTACATTTATTCGAAGTTCAATGGATGGCACATTACATAACTGCATTGCTTAAGCTTTCAGAGTTTGATGTCCCTGTAATTTATTTGTTTAAGCTTTGTAAAATGATTTTTATTAGCTCTTCTATAGCCTGGATATATTTCAAAGCATGTTTGGATGATACTTGTTCATTTCTCATGTCATTATTTTTTTCTGTGAGAAGTACACGTGGCTAATATTAGACACTTTTGTTTTCTGTGCCAGGGTGCTTTCAAAGTCCTTGACAATTCTGTGAAGATGTTTACTGGAATCGTTCGCTTATAATCTGCAGCAAACATCTTACCTGGAGCTTCCAAATAGGGTTTGTATTAGCGGAACACTACTTTCTTGTTGAACATCTTTTTGTTATGTTTTATTTAGCACATATCATGACCGTTAAATATCATTTTGCAGAAGGGTTCAAACTTGAATTTAACTGCCGGCGCCTTGTGTTATCGTTATGGTTATAAGTATATTTTCTGTTTTGCTTTATTTTTTCTCATTTTGCCATGATTTATATATTTGATTGTTTGCGTTGGCAAGTCTGGTTACAGAGTGATCAGATCGGTTCCAAACAATAACAGATATGGATTCAACGATATCGGTATTTCATATTCTTCTGCTGGTAGTTCTTCTAATACTTTTAAAGTTGATGTTGTATGTGTTAAAATGATGTTGAATGGACATGCTTTTGTCATAAATTTTACTTGTGGGACCAGACGTCTCTGGCCCATCTAGTTCACATGGACCAGATCGAATTTAAGACCTCTTGACCCGTGGATTTCAGCAGTATGTGGCTTCTAAGAAGGTGATAGCATTTATGTATATGCACTCGAAACTTGGTTACAAGTTTTAATGCATAAGCCAAGTCTTTATTTTATTTTTTTAATTTTTTCTTTTAGAAAACATAAGCCAAGTCTTACACAGCTTTGAATGCAACTGCTACAACGAAAAGGGTATGTGAATGTTTGACATTTTCCTCATTAAGGCACGACTTGTAATGCATAAGGTGTATGTTGTGTTGTATGTTATAAAGTTTGTTGCGAGGAGGACGGAGGGTTCCTTTTGTCTGATTGTTACTGATATGTACGTCCTTCATATTTGTCCTGCACTCTTGGTTCTTTATTGTTCTACTCTTCGTCTGACCTCCAATTGTCTTCAATCTATATTAGAATATTGTTCAAGTGTATTCTCACTTAGAGGGTGTTTGTTTTTTTGTTATTTATTTATTTGTATATTATTATTATCATTATTTCTTACCATATTCGCCGGTTCAGCACTATCATGGATCTGATAATTGTGTTTTTGAAACTCTGATCATATCCAAGTCCTGAATTACATTCATTAAGAATGGATTTTTGTAGTATATCTAATAATCGTCTTTCATAGTGTCTCCCTTTAATAATAAATGATGATGATAAGTCCATTCTTTGTAATCCAATAATTGATGATCCACTTGGCTCATCTGTCACATTAAATATGGGATTTTTATGACCACAATAATTAAGTAAACTTAAGGTATAAGGTTGAACATGATATAAAGAAAACACAATAATATGACTAGGTTGGAAAACAACATGTTGTCTGAGGTGAGCCACTTCACTCACAATAGTCAAAACTTAAATAAGATGGTGAACAAGGCTCGACTTAAATGTCCAATTTATTCTCATAATAATCACAAAATTAAGATACATACTCCTCGTAACAAATAAACAAACAATTTATCCGTATAGTAGATCTTTTTGTTTTTTTTTCTTCAAATTATTCTGATAGAAAAATAAAATAATATAGATGAGTTCCGTTATTAGTATGCGATAACACCACTATAAAAACAATAAATAATTATTGTATTAAAAAATGGTGAAAGTACATTACTAAAAAAGTAGAATTGACTAAAGCGTAACCTAGATTTAGTAACATAAAAACATACATCGACTAAAGTAAACTTAACTAAATAAATGCATACAATAAACTTTTCGCTTTTAAAAAGATCTACTTTAATATTTCCCTTTTCTCAAATCTTCTTTATAAATTATACGGATGAATAATAACTCCAAAGTGATAATAAAAATAATAATAATATTATTATTATTAATAATTAATTAATAATAATAATTAAACGACATGTGCAAAGTAGTTAAATTCATAGCTTGAAGAGGTCCAAAAGTCTGTTAGGTTACATTCAGGGTACACAACTACACACCACACAGATTTATTTGTCAATTGGCCGGCAAGTCGTTAAAGTTGGGACGTGGTCCGAACACCCTCATTTTTTAATTAACACTATTGTTTCTTTTTTATATCTACTTTTTAGCAGCTGAAATCTAGTTGCTCCGTTAATTATATGCACGTTCAATCAGAGAATGACCAGCCGGAAACTTTACACCCCCGTATTTATAACCGTTGTATTATTACACTTGCTGCATTCGCCGGAATTCGTCCACTGTCAAGTCGTCGGAGACGATTTCGCCGGTCAGATCAACGATACTGCCTTCCTTCCGTTCATTACTCAAACAGTATATAGCAGTCTCTCTAATCTCACTTCCACTATCCTTAATAGCGATGTCGGTAATCGATCTTCATTTTGCGTTCAGAATCGGTAAATTAACTTCAAATCATTAGCATACAATTTGAATTTACATCAGATTATGCATTTCCTGAACCTATATGTACATTTTTAAACTAGAGTGCAGCTGCACGCATCATTTCCCTGTATATGTATATGTATATAATGATATGATATGAGTGTCATTTATAAATGATGTATTTGAATTGAACAGGGAAGCCGAGTGGGATCGCGCGTTTAATTTTTCGACTAATTTGGACTTTTTGACTGCTTGTATTGTGAAAACAAATGGTATGGACGTTACGATGTATAACAAATGATTTTCTCGAGTTTTAGAATGATATATGGTTATCGTGATACATGTATATGGTATTATTCAACAGGTGATGTTACGCGAAGAGTATGTAATTCAGCAGAGCTAAAATTCTACTTTGGAGGTTTCTTTTCGGGTAGTAATTATCTCAAACCTAACAGGAATTGTAATTTAACATCCAGAGTTTCTGGTTGTGAGCCAGGATGGGCGTGTGCTGCTTCACCAACCGATAATGTTGACTTGAAAGATTCTGAGCATATACCTGCTAGAACTCTTGAATGTCAGCCTTGTTGTGAGGGTTTCTTCTGCCCGAACGGTCTTACTTGCATGATCCGTAAGCATTTAGATTTCATAACCTTTTTAAATGTATGTTCTCAATGACTGTATACCTTACCATTGGATGTTGGTTTTATTATAGCTTGTCCTTTGGGTTCACACTGCCCAACAGCAACTCTTGATAGAGCTAGTGGTATCTGCAGACCGTAAGTTTGAGAGGTCTACATTAAAATCTCGTGTATACATATTGATTGTTGTGAGCAACTTATTTATTGATAGTTTACATGTAGATATAATTACCAGCTGCCTCCTGCGATGCCTAATCATACTTGTGGTGGAGCAAACACTTGGGCAGATGTTAGAACTAGTTCTGAGCTTTTCTGTTCACCAGGGTCATATTGTCCAACAAGTACACAACAAATACCTTGCAGCGAGGGGTATTGATCTACATATGTTTTCGCTCACTCCTATAAGAATACTAGATATTATTTCAAAATCCTGATCCTTGTTTCTTGTGGTATTCAGGAATTACTGTCAAAAGGGATCTACATCGGAAAAATGTAAGTGACTCGTTTTAGATTAATGTTGTATTTCTTAAGCAAAATAAAAAAGAACAAGGAACCATATGTTGATTATCATTATGTTGTTGATAATGATCCCATATTGTCTTTATGTGCAGCATGCTTCAAGTTGACTTCATGTGAGCGCGAAAGTTCAACTCAAAATATTCATGCATATGGGGCAATGCTAATAGTAAGCTCTCATATATTGATTTTAGTCTGGATCTGATTTTGTCATAAAGTTTGCTTTTTACGAGATGGCACATATCTAAACCTCACTCCTTAATCTAGGCTGCCATATTTACTATTCTACTCATCATCTACAACTGCTCCGATCAAATAATTACCACACGTGAAAGAAGGCATGCTAAATCTAGGGAAGCAGCTGTAAGACGAGCAAAAGAAAAATTGAAGGCACATGAAAGGTGGAAAATGGCAAGAGATGCTGCTAAAAAGCACGCAGCTCAAATATCTCGTACATTTTCCCGTAAAAAGGCGGTACCACAAACTGAGGAACTTTCGATGTTACATCAACGTAGAGATGATGTGGAAGATGATCAAATTACCCCAAAAATGTCACATACATTTGAAGAAAACAGATTAGAGCTAAGAAGTCAAACATATAATGCTAGAGATGAAGATCTATATAGTTATGATCTCAGTGTGGAGAATAAAGATGCGAAGAATAATAAAATGAAAATGCCAAAGGAAAAGGAAAAGGAAAAACAAATTAATACTCATAGCCAGATATTTAACTACGCGTATGGTCAAATCGAGAAAGAAAAAGCCATGCAACAGAATCATAACCTTACTTTCTCTGGAGTAATCTCAATGGCAGTTAATACTGAAATCAGGAAAAGACCAAAAATTGAAATTTCTTTTCGAGATTTGACTCTTACTCTAAAAGGAAAAGGCAAACATCTTTTAAGGTGTGTTACCGGGAAAATCATGCCAGGTCGCATAACTGCTGTCATGGGCCCATCTGGGGCAGGTAAGACAACATTTCTTTCTGCATTGGCGGGCAAAGCACACGGGTGTAGGATAACCGGTTCGATTCTTATTAACGGGAAACCCGACTCGATCCATTCATATAAAAAGATCATTGGGTTTGTGCCACAAGATGATATTGTTCATGGTAATCTGAGCGTGGAGGAGAATCTTTGGTTCAGCGCAAAGTGCAGGTATGTCAAGAACCATATGCTGTGCACTAGTAGTTGTAGACTTGTAATCATACTGTAACATGCTAAGGTGGCTAAAATGGGTGGGTCGTGCTAGCTGCATGACATGTCAAAACATATTCAGGTGACAGGTAACTTTGGTAGGAGTCAAAACGGGCTGGATGAGGTTGACCCAAACATTTGTTGCCAAATCTATACCTTTCCGTAAATAGTTAGTGTGCCAAACATGATAACAAAATTAGATTTTTCCATTACTAATTCTGTTTATGCATTAAAAAAACACTTTGGGCGACTTTCAGAACGTTCAACCCTTATTTTTATATTTTTTAGATTTTACTCGTTTGACTCATTAGAGAAAAAATAAAACCCTAGTCAACTTAGTCTTAAGTAAACGGGTCGAAATTTCCACCACTTATGTGATTATTTTTATCTACTTGTTTTTCTTTCCGACATTGGAAAAAATTGGATTTGCTCTAAATTTGAAAAAATGAAGTTGAGAACTAGGTTGCACAATAAAAAGAAGAGGTTCTTGACATTTTTTACATATTGTAGGCTACCGGCAAACATGTTAAAGAAAGACAGGGTTCTTGTTGTCGAGAGAGTTATCGAGTCATTGGGTTTGCAAGCAGTGAGAAATTCAATAGTTGGAACTGTAGAAAAGCGTGGAATTTCTGGAGGTCAAAGAAAACGAGTAAATGTTGGTTTGGAAATGGTAATGGAACCGTCACTTTTAATCTTAGATGAACCAACATCTGGTTTAGATAGTTCATCTTCTCAGCTACTTCTTAGAGCCCTTCGACGGGAGACTCTTGAAGGGGTGAATGTTAGCATGGTTGTTCACCAACCAAGGTAACAATATTTCATATATTTTTGAACTATGATGTTTATGGTAGTATATTTTTAATTTATTGTTGAATTCTTTTGCAGCTACTCGTTGTTTCAGATGTTTGATGATTTAATACTTTTAGCAAAAGGTGGACTTACTGTTTATCATGGTTCAGTAAGAAAAGTTGAAGAATACTTTTCAGGACTTGGAATCAATGTTCCAGAACGTGTTAATCCACCGGATTATTTTATAGATGTTTTGGAAGGGATGGTTAAACCAAACTTAAGTTCTGGTGTAAATTATGAACAACTTCCTGTTAGATGGATGCTTCATAAGGGTTATCCTGTTCCCCCTGATATGCGTAGAAATGCCTCAGCTGCTGGACTTACTATGTTCCCCGAGGGTCAAATTTCAGATATTAATTCAAATGCCCATGATGGCACAACTGAACATTCATTTGCTGGTGAAATTTGGCAGGATGTTAGGTCAAATGTGGAAGTAAGAAGAGATATTATTCGTCATAATTTCTTGCGAACAAACGATTTATCCAACCGTAGGACTCCCGGAATTCTCCTGCAGTACCGATACTTTCTTGGAAGGTACCTGTCTTTATATTAGAGGTGTCAAAATGGGTGCGGCATGCGGGTTGGGTAATGGGTCAAAGACGGGCCTTCTTTATACTGGTGAATGCGGTTCTGCTTCCTTTTTTAAGGTTGATACTTTTACAGGATTGCTAAGCAGCGGTTAAGAGAATCTAAGCTACAATTAGTAGACTATCTCATTTTATTACTTGCTGGGGCATGCTTGGGATCAATTATTAAATCAAATGAAGAGACGTTTGGGGCACCTGGTTACACTTACTCCATTATTGCAGTATGTAAGTAACTAAACAACTGCTTTTGGGCTCTCCTTATTGTTTCTCAAGAACATAGTAATTCACTAGACATGTGATAAAGATTTCTATGATATGAATATGTGCTAGAATCTTTTATTGGATACACACATAAACATGCAATAATCATTCGTATTTTCAGCTTTGTTATGCAAAGTTGCGGCATTGAGAACATTTTCATTGGACAAGTTACAATATTGGAGGGAGCGTGCATCTGGCATTAGCAGCCTAGCTCATTTTCTAGCCAAAGACACCATTGATCATTTCAGTACGGTGATAAAGCCAGCGGTTTATCTGTCCATGTTCTATTTCTTCAGCTACCCCAGATCTTCTTTTGCAGAAAATTACAGCGTTTTGCTCTGCCTTGTATACTGTGTAACTGGGATAGCATACATGTTAGCCATATTTCTTGATCCTGGTCCATCACAGCTGGTGAGTAACAAATGGCAGTAAGCTCATCGATACGGGATACCTATTTAGTAGAATTTGCAACATGAGTGGATCGGGTGGGTTGGATACTAGGTCAAAATGGGTAATTTAAGGAATAAGTCGAAACAGACCGGTCAGGTTGTGTTGATCCAAATCATTTTTGTCTAAATCTTTTTATAAATAATTAGTGTATCGATTATGATATCAATAAACATCTAGTTTTTTTAAATAAAATGAGTTAGTATTATGCATTAAGAATACACTATCAGTATCTTTCGACTTGTTTAACCCGCGTTTATGAGCTAATTTGCTTGATTTTACCTGCTTGGGCCGTTAGGAAAAGAAAAACATAATTTCAAGCTCACCCATTTATAAATAATGGTTTAGTATTCCGTGTTCGAACTCATGTCACTGTAATTTCGTGCAGTTTGCAGTGCTCCTTCCTGTAGTTTTGACTCTCATTTCGACACAAACGGGAGATAGTGAGTTCCTGAAGTCTGTCGCCAAGTTGTGCTACCCTAAGTGGGCACTGGAAGCATTTGTAATTGCAAACGCAAATAGGTACAAACATCTCATCTCATAAATGATACATCAATAATTCAATCTGAAATAAGGGAATACGTTTAGTTATTTGCGAGTTCTCCATTGATCAATCACAGGTACTCGGGAGTGTGGCTGATAACGCGTTGTGGGGCACTTCTAAAATTCGGTTACAGTGTACATGATTGGGGTCTTTGTATAGTCATTCTCATTATGATCGGTGTAGTTAGCCGAATTTCTGCGTTCTTTGGTATGCTCATTGTTCATAACAGGTGAGTCCAAAGCTTCCATGTTATTAAATTACAGCATATAGGTATTTACAAGGTATAATTAGAGGTACGAATGTTGTATCAATGAAGCGTAGTTATTATAGTACACGGTTAGGAGACATCAGCTCCATTAGAAGCTTTGAATTTCATTCATTTTGATTTATTTGAATGAAACTGAAAGCTGTTTTTTGCTTTCTGTATGTTGTAATATCTTGATTGTACACCCCACAGAAGTTAGTGAGTGAAGATATTTCGAGATGATTTTTTGTATATCGAGTTTGTTTCCTTTTTATATATGCAACAATGGCTTATTGATCACCTCATCTCTTAAATCATCCTGAAATTAAAACAAGATAAAAATATAAATAAATGGTAGTGATATATCCACACAACGGTGTATTTACAATACAATATATTGATGCTCTGTTAGAGTAGATTTATGAAAATCTACGATGAAAATATCCCCATAAATAAATACTACTGACCACTTAAGATTATGTACAGGCTTGTCTCTTTTATTAAACGCCTTCCACAAAATAAAACGAAAAAAATGAAAAAAAAAAAATTCCCTCCATTGGGAAGACCTTTAAATTATCTTTTTAGAAAATGTTCAAATGATATAAATGAAAAAGGTAAAGTAGGACAACCTATTGCATAAATTTTTTACAACTTCAATGACCAGAAAGTCATTTTAAAAAGCTTATCGCAATAATTAGCGTGATATCTGCTTAAAATAGCGGACGATTCGTCTCATTTATAATTTTATTAGCATTTCACTCGCGCTATGCAGCGTTATCAAAAAAATTTAGTTGCGGTATTTTTTGTTTAATTATATGTCGTCATTTAGTGAAAATTAAAAACATAGTGATATATCATTTTCTTACTTTATTGTATACATTATTATAGGTTATAGTTAAATTTTCAATCCATCGGTCTACTATCTTAAAATCCGTCAAACATATATATTTTTTTTATTCGGATTTGAGTTAAGATTTGTGTCAACGGGTCGATGGATCAACCATAAAAATATTTTTAAAAAAAACAAAATGATCCAACACATCAACTTGTTTGACCCGTTTACCTAAATGGTTATGCAAATCATTTTTGAGTTGAATACTTTTGAATCCTCAACCCCTTTACAAAATCAGTTCAAGTTAAAGTTTTGAACTTTGTACCTTAGATTTCAAACCTGCTAACTTGACTCGACTCGTATTGTAACCAAAAATTATAATTATTTAAAACTTAAAAATTGAATTACGGACTTTTAATCTGGCTATTAACTTTGATAGTTAAATCAATTATCTTTTCAAAAAGAAAAAAAAAATCACCATTTCAAATGTTTGTACTATTTGCATTAGTTGTTGTACTAATTAAAACGGTAGAATATTAACTTATATTTTTGAGCAAATTGCACAAATCGTCCCTGTGTATGTCGAAAAAGCACAAATCGTCCTTTATAAACTTTAATAGCATATGTCATCCATGTGTTCTCTATATATATATCACAGATCGTCCTTATGGCCAACGACATTTAATTTAAGCCGTTAACTCGTATCACGTACGTGGCACGGGAGGTTACTTTGGTAATTTCTATTAATCTCACATTCCCCCCTTATTACATTCTCTTTCTCTCCTTTTAGTACTCATATGTCACTCTCTTTCTCTCATAAACCAAACTCTCATTTCTCCCAAAATATACCCCAATACACACACATTAACAAATTACAATTTCAAGAAATTGGGATTCATAAAATGGTTGTGAGATGTGGTCGTGCAAAACCTTGAGTCATTAAAACGGCGTGGACTTCAATAAATCTCGGTTATAGTTTTTCTTGTTGTTCCCAAAATGACAGGTTTTATAAAAGCAAATGTTCAATTTAAACAAGGAATTAAATTTTACAATTTTAAAATGTTTCATGTTGGTAATTGCGGGTTTAATGGATGGGTGGATCCTCCAATGTGTCCGCGTTCAGTTGAGATAACGGGTTGCTTAGAGCAATAAACAAAATTTGAAGAAACAATTGAAGCATCAAATGAGGTTAAACGTAGGATGAGATTAATGAAAATTACCAAAGTAACCTTGTGTGCCACGCACGTGATACGAGTTAACAACTTATATCAAACGTCGTTGGCCATAAGGACGATCTGTAATATATATAGAGAGAACACAGAGATGGCCAATGCTATTAAAGTTTATAAAAGATGATTTGTGCTTTTTCGACAGAACACGGGGACGATATGTGATATATATAGAGATCACGGGAATGACATATGCTATTAAAGTTATAAAGGATAATTTGTGCTTTTTCGACAGAACACATGGATGATTTGTGCTTTTTTATGACTACCAAACCGCTCAACTATTTTATAGCAATAATAGATCAACTACTTCGAGGTAAGATATTTCTAAAAATATGACGAAAATGATGATTGATTTCCTTTTCTTCATAATTTTAATAGTTGATTTCTATAATTTTAAATATGTCAATAATTCGTTTTTATTTTAGGTAATTTGTCATTGTTTGAATGCAACTGACTAAAAATGTTCAAATATTAAACAAAATATTTAAAAGGGTAGTAAAAAAGTTATAGTATATTTGTTAAAAGTTTAATAAAGTTTTTAATTTCTTATATATTAGTATAAAGATCCCTATAATCTGTAAGAAAATATTACATTTATGTAGCAATATTTCTATCAAAACAAACATTTTAATATACATTAATATGTTATGTAAGGTATAATAGTTATAATTTTAAGTTACATATTTTTAAAATTAAAATTAATTAAAATATATTAAAGTTTATAATTAATAACCTTGATTAAGTATTTTGTTCATTAATTGTAGATATTTTAATGAAGTGGAGGGTAAAATAGTAAATTACTATTTCTTCTTTAAGACTTTGTCTCAAATGTTTTATATAGTAGTATATATAATATAATATTAAAAATACTCAATATAATAGAATGAAAGTTTTTGATAATACATGTTTCTAGATTGTAAATATGTAATTGATAGTTACATAGCATGTAGCCCGTGTAGTTTAGTTGGTTCTGAAGATGAGCCATTTAGTCAGTTTCAATGTCCACTACAACAATGAAGAACGTAATTTATTAAAAAAATTACTTAGTAAGTCTATTTGGGTTGTCAGAATTTCAACCTTTTTTTTTGAAATATACTATGTAATATGTAATTTAAACATAATAAAAATATACCGGTATAGTTTATCAAAAATAGTTGAACATCTTATTAATTTATTATATTAAGGGTAAATAGTATTTTTAATTGTTCAAAAAATATGAATTTTAAAATATACAAAAATGTTGTAGCTAAAGATTGAGAGTGAGGTTCAAACGAATACAACAACTTTTCGTGAGAATGCAGGAACAAATAAAAACACATCACGTATCACAAAACCCACTTTCTCACACGTTTTTAAAAATTAAATATCTCTCAAACGGTAAGTCGAAAAATCATAAGATTTGCACCATAAAAATCAACGCTTTATTCTCTTCGATTGGATATCTCACAACATATACTTTCGACAACTTTTTTTTTCTTTTCATTTTCATTGGGTTTTGTAAACAACTATCACATGTGTTACCAACGAGTAACACATGTGATACCAGCAAGTAACACATGTGTTACCAACGAATATCACATGTGTTACTAATATTGTACAATCATAAAAAAAATGTTGTCGAACATATATCATGCGAGATGTCTAATCGAAGAAAAAAATGTTAATTTTCATGGTACAATTTTTATAATTTTTCATTAAGCTATTCTTGAGATATTTAATTTTTAAAAACGTGGAGAAAGTGACTTTTGTGACACGTGTCGCATTTCTATTGAGTTCTCAATTTTCATAAAAAAATTATTCTCATTTGAACCACACTCTAAAGATTAGAAATAATTAAAATTAATCAAATAATTTGTTATGGAGTACTTAAAATCAATATAAAAAATTAAATTTAGAATTTGGCTTTGCCTATTTTTACTGTTATAAATTTTAATAATTGAAAAATTAAAAATCGTATCAAACCCTCCAAACTGTGTGTCCGGCCACCCCCCTTATACCCTCCATAAACCCCTGGTGCTTCTCTCTCGCAAGTCGCCGCCACTACCACCACTACTCTCCGTTGGCGCCACACTGTCGCCAATCGGAAATCCTTACTAAAGGTCACTTATATATATATATCTTCTGTTTGTATAAATATCTTCTTCACTAACATATTTTGTAACCTAAACTAACACTGTCTTGCGTTTTATTTCATCTTACAGCAATGGAAAACGATGAAGCTATAAACCCTGAGACCAAATCAAACCCTAATTTTGTAATAAAATTCTCACACGAAGCTAAATTAAGAGAGCTATTACGTAACATAACCTCAATTGATCTCCAATTATGTTCAGAATCATCAAAAGAGTTTATGAAATTACTAAGAAGCGATGAAGGCGGTGAGATGTTACGTCAATACGTACAATCATCACCTAATTGTTCCGACCTTCTACAAGCGTGGAATTTACGGCAATCGAAGGCTGGTTTATCTTACATAATGTCTTTAATCAACGTCATTTTGAGTCATGGAGATGGTGTTTATAATCCTAATGATGTAGCTAGGGTTCCGATTAGTCGCGCGTTAGATAAATTTGCTCGTTTGATACTCGAAGAGAAAATAGAAGATGTTTACAAGGAGTTGAATAGCAAAGAGGGAAAAGGGAAGAATGGCGCGTTGTTGTTGATGGCATCAATTGTTAGACGAGGGTCGGGGTTAGCGGCTGATGTTGCGAAGAGTTTTAATTTTAAGCTACCGAGTTTTTTGAAGTTATCGGAGTATGAAAAGAGGAGGAAAAATGTGGAGAAGATAAAAAGGAAGTTTTCTACTAGGAGGTCCTATGTTAGGTTTGCTATGTCGTTTTTGGAGATTGGGGATTCTAGGTTGTTAAGATGGGTGTTGCAGCAAAAGGAAATGTTTTCTGGTGTTCTTCGTGGGCTTGGGAGTGATGAGGAAGAGACTGTTGTGTATGTTTTATGTACGTTAAGGGATAAGGTACTTGTTCCTGAATCTTTGGTGCCTGTGGGGCTTAGAAGCGTCTTATTCGGGAGTGTTACTTTGGAGCAATTGGTTAATGTTTCTGGAAGGGATGACGGTGTAGATGCTGCTGAGGTGGCAAAGAACGTTCTGTTTATGGTATGCACCGACCCGGCTAATGGGTTGATGCCTGATCCAAAGGCGTCACCTTTTCCGTTGAAGGGAAATTTGACACGACTTTTAGGTGTAATGAAGAAACTCAAAGCTACCGAGATTGAGTTTCATAAGGATTTGTTATTAGCCATTGTACGTGGAAGGCCGTCTTTTGGTTCTGCGTATCTGGATGAGTTTCCTTACAGCCTTGAAGATCATGCATCCTGGTTACTTTCGTTTTTTTACTCTTTGATTACGTGTTTCTTTGTGTGTGTATATTATGTTACTGAAGTACTTGCAGGTTTGCTGCTGTTTCATTGGCTGCAAACTTGGTTTCTTCGGTGAATGCAGGTTTGTCTTTTGATTTTCTTGATTCTCAGCCTGGGGAGCCACCGTCTATCAACAGCCCTGAAGTGCAAAATCTATTGAAGTGCATAGGTTCTCGTTCATTTAATAGAATAGTAATGAATAAAGGATTACTTCACTCTGAGTTTCATATACAGCATGGGACATTACGGCTTGTTTTAGAAGCCCTAATGTTATTAGATTCTATCTTTTCTGCTATAACCCATAGATCCAAATCTAGCAAACAAATTGGGTGTAAATGGGCATCTCTTAAACAAGATATTCAGAATGAAGTGCAGTTGTTGCTCCCCGATCATCAAGTCTTGTTGTCATTGGTTTCCTCTTTGAATAACCGTTACAAAAACGAAGAACGTTCTTTGAAGAGAAGTGCAGATACAATGGAAAATAATTCAAGTAATAAGAAATTAAAAACACATTGTTTGAATGAAGAGACAGATATTCTTGTTGGCGGTATTAGTTCTTCTCCAGGCGATGATGGTATAATCGAGGAAGAGCATAATGTGAATGAGTCTGAGAATCTAAAGGATGATTCTAATTTAATCAAAGAGCTCTGGGAGTCACATGAAAGCAATGGCGTGCACATGGTTACGGTCGATAAAGAATTGTATTTTTACTCCAAGTTGCTTGACGCCCTCAAAATTTATCACGTAAGTTCTAAATTTCGGATCAAACTTTATTTTTAATATTGGTTTCTGATAGTGGATTTTGTTAACCTGCAGCATACTATGCCATCGGTTCTAGAAGGATCATTCGATTTCTTTAAAGTTCTACCTAGCAACGCTTTGTCATTGCCAACTATTATGCAACAATCTCTATTATCGTTATTGATTGAGCATATTGGTTGGTCTTATAAGCAAGACATTCCAAACAGATACCCGCCATTGATGTACAAACATCTAACTCATTTCATTAATTTGGTTGTACATTCACCTGTCAAAGATGTAAAAGATCAAGCTTATGTGCTGGCACAGGCAGCCATGTTAAGTACGGGAGCATTTGACAATAATGCAACAGAAATTGATGCATGGCTATTATTTCTTCCCGGGTTCAACACCAAGGAGAGTGGGATCAAGATTATTCAGAACTTGTCATCTGTTGTCATTTCATTTATCTGTGATGTTGTTTCTACTGTTGGAAACAATTTATTTAAATATTGGGATCTTCTCAGGTCTCAAATCCATCGCTCAGAAACCACTAAAGGTTTGACATTTTTTTTTTGGTTTTATTGACTATTCCAAGTAGCGTGTGTAACTCTTATCTCTTGGTAATTATTGCGTTATCTTTTTTCCATCAGATATTTATCCTCGGTTTAGTCCTCTCTTTATTTGTGCTCTTGAGAAATGCCTAAGGTTGCTCGGTTCCGAGTCCGGAACCTTTAATTTACCTGAGAAAACAATGATATCTATATACGTTAGCAACACCTTGAGATACCTCTTGCAAACTCAGGTATGTAGGTTTACACGCTGCTCTTATTTTTATATTCTTTAAAATGATTTATGCTCATTTTTTGTTAGTGAGATCTGATTTATGTAGGTAGAGGCTGGATTGCTATCTTCTTTGATATGCCCTTTGGTGTCTGAAAGACTCGAGGATATTGATGGTGATTTATGTGAGTGGAGACCTTTAAAGGGTTTGTTGTACTTCTCGAGGAGTATTACAAATAAAGAAAGTTGCATGTTATTTTCAATTGATAAAAAAAAGGGACTTAATGACGACTCTTTTCTCAATCTTCTTGGTGAAATTGCGAGTTTGGCAGAGAGTGAGATTAATAATTTTGAGATAACGACAGCTTTTTCATTGTCAATGCTATGTGCTTCGCCTGATCTAGTAGTGCAGCATTTTCCTAAAGTTATATCTGTTTCAAAGAAACTAAGTAGAATTCCCATTTCAATCCTTTTATCTATCTGTTCTCTTGAAAGGAGTTTTATTAACGATGTCTGCAAGTCATGGCAATTGTCATTTTCAAATGAAGAACAGATCGATTTTTCCAGTGTGCATTCAACAAACTCTTCAGAAGCATTTTCGTATTTCTTGAAAATGACTCCTTTTTACGTGCTATTTCCAGCTATTATAAGCACTGAATGCTCGTTTTTATCCGAATCATCAAAACTTCGGGACTTGCTGTTGGCTGAGCTGTCGAAAGAGATGTCTAATAATTTTGTTTCAACTTTTCGCCTTTTGTTTTTCTGGTTTCATCACATACAATCATCCTACCGTGATGAACCAGCAGACAAACTTGTACATATTTCTGATATATGTTTTGCTCTCATAAGGAGCATGCTGGCACACGACTTGGCCAATCATTATGCCCTAGAAATTGCTGAAACCGTCTTCTACCATCCTGCAGTCATAGGTGCTATAGACAGCCCGTTATCTGTTAACAAGGAACTAAATGTCAACATTCTTGAGCAACCAACAGATAATTTTCTCTGTTTAACTAGAGAAGGAGTTCATATAATGGATTGTTATGTCTTTCAAATACTAGAAATATTCGGTAACCAAATATTTCTTGTGGATCTTGGGTATGCAAGTAAGCGGATAGCAATGGTTTTCAAAAGCTTCCTCCATAAGTTGAGTGTGACGCTGAAGAACAGGTTTGATCAGTTCATGGAATCCAAAGATCTGCTTCCTCTGATCCCAACTCTATATGCCTTTCACACTTTGATTCGATTCATATCTCCTCAGGATCTGCTTGAATTGGTTTCTTGGATGTTCTCCAGAATCAATCTCGACGAATCACCCCTTCTAGAGTCTAAAGTTTCTGCTCTCTCTGTTGGATTAAGCATAGCTGCCTGTGCTTTCGACTTAGTGCCATTGTGTATACAAGAAATTGATGTTGCTAAATTTGAGAAAGTGTTTTTTCAGGTTGTCGAGATCGCCTCCCGTTCTGAACTAGTTGTTGCAGATCTTTGCTTGCTGAAAGCCGTTAAGATTGCAAATAAATTTAATGGTCAAAGTCAAACTCCGCAATCTCTTCCAAATCACATGGTTATGTCAAGGGTAGTAGCAAGCACACCCATGAGTTTGATAACCAAATGCTTTCAAAAAATTAACATGATCAATGTTCAATTTTTGTTTCATTTAACTGAATCGAGTCTCCTCCATCTATCTTTCTTTGGACTTCCTTTTATGGAGATGGTGAACAAATCTTCAGTGGAAAAATGTCATGAAGAATTCGTGATACTTTTGCCAACTGCTTTATCATTCTTGAGTTTGATCTCCATGAGATTCGGGGAGCAGTGTTCTAAGCAACTAGGAAGCATACGTTCGTTGTATTGGGAAATACTAAGTAACGGGTTCTCTAATTGGAACTTTTTTGTCTCTAGCGATGCATTTAAAGTAAAACTAGACAAGTCTATGCCGTTAACTGTGAAAGAGCTTTGTGATATTTTCAACCACACTCTTATTGGAAGAGCCATTACTGTCATGCAGGATCATCTTGTATCAAGTGGGACCACTGTCAAGCGAAGCAAGCGACTAAAGTGTTTTGATTCTGTTATTCAATCCGGATCTGAAAATCTTTTTGACTGTAATGCTCGTAAAATTGATCGCTACTCCATTGATGAATCCTTGAACCTTATTATGAAGGTATTCACAAAGGTGCGTCTTTGCAAGATGCTATTGCTTTCATCTTTGGAAGGAATGTCTAGCAAAGAATACTCAAGAAGTGTAACATTTATAAATTATTTGGTGTCCACTTGGCGGTTAATCGTAAAAAAATTCCCTTTAAATCCAAATTACGGATCAGAAGTTGAAGGCTTAAAATCCGCACTCTTCAGGCTTTTGGAAAGCTTCATTTTGCGGAATATTGTTGAAGTTACTGCTGAGATGCATAAGAGTTCTGATATAAAATCAGATTCTGTTATTAACGTCGAACAACTTGCAAGATCTTGCCTTCTTCACAGATTTGAAGATCCTGCAACACTTGGCATGCTAAGAGTTATTTTAACTTTCGAAACAGAAGATAAATCATTGCATATTCAAATTCTTCAGCTGCTGTTAGCTCACTCTCAATTTGCAGCCATCATTCAATCTGCCTTAAAATCTTCAAGTTCTCTGCAGTTTGGTATTATCTTTAGACCCATGTCTAGTATTCTGAGGTCACTTAGTTTTGCCAGTATAGATTCTAAGTCACACACATCTGAGCTGTACGTGAAGCAATTGGAAGTTGTTAAATTGCTTAGGGTACTATGTCATTTTAGGGCTCAGATGGGCCGTGCTGGTTTTGAACAAGATATTGCGATAAATTCTAGAGAATTGCTGTTCTTGCTTTTATCTTCTTATGGTGCTACTGTTAGTGAAAAAGATTTGGAGATTTATAGAATCATACAAGAACTTGAAAGTATTGATGAATCGACCTCTGGTTATATTGCTGAGATGGATTATTTGTGGGGACAAGCTGCTATAAAAGTTAGAAAAGTACGTGAGTCAGAGCAGGATTTTTCTTCTGATGACGTGGATGACATGGAAAAACGCCGGAAAAGTCAATTCAGAGAAAACCTTCCGATTGACCCCAGAATGTGTGCAGCTACAGTTCTTCATTTTCCCTAT
This sequence comes from Gnaphalium uliginosum, assembly GCA_963930675.1. Classification (NCBI taxonomy): domain Eukaryota; kingdom Viridiplantae; phylum Streptophyta; class Magnoliopsida; order Asterales; family Asteraceae; genus Gnaphalium; species Gnaphalium uliginosum. The sequence continues at coordinate 4,500,014 of OZ005682.1, read as the reverse complement.
GACAGAAACATGAAATCAGAAGCTTTATCCTCTAACAAGCTTCCAGAGGCTGGACATGTAAGTGAGGTACTACATTTATTATTGTATCTAGAGGTGGCATGATGTGTGAGTCAGGCGGCAGGCTGAGTAACAAATCATTTTTAGTGCGGTCAAAACTGGTCGGGTGTATTTAGTACATTATTTATGATTACTTAGACTATATTATTTATTATACTGGGTCTGTAATAAAAAAGGTGTAGGAGAAATAATATGCATTATAGATAAACTTTAGGCGAATTTTAAGCAGTTTGGTTAGTTCTTCTTTTAGCTACTTTTCTGTTTGACCTTTATGAGATAAATGACAACCCTAATCGACCCATTAATAAGTTCATTGTTGAAATCCAGGCACAAACTGCGACCATTGAGACAATACAGACATATGACCCAGTTTTCATCTTGCGGATGTCATTGCACGGTTTGTCAATGGAGTACATTGAACCTGTTGAATATGCTAGCTTAGGCCTGCTTGCTGTTGCGTTTGTTAGTTTATCTTCAGCTGATGATGAGATCCGAAAATTGGGGTATAAAGTTCTGACAGTATTCAGAAATGCGTTAGAGGTTAATGATGCTTATCAAATTTAATCTCTTGAAATATCTGTTCATGCTTGTTTTATTGATGTAATTATGTTTTTTTTATCAGATAAGCCAAAAAAGGAAAGAGGTCAACCGACTTCGCACGTTGATAACATACGTGCAAAACGGTATAAGTGAGGCATGGCAAAGGATTCCTTCTGTACATGCTTTGTTCGCTGCAGAAGCTTCCTTAATAATATTGGATCCTTCAAATAATCTTTACAAAACTATTACTAAACTTCTTTTGCACTCCCCTATGAACACCAGGGTATGAAACATTTGTTGTAGCCTTCTTTCTTACACAGCTAGTTTCATGTTACTAATGCTATATATCTTCTTGATTGTCTTGCAGACAATATCATTCTTTGATGAATTCTTTTGGAGTAGTTCTGTTGATTTTAGATCAGATAGGATTTGGATGCTTCGTTTACTGTATTCTGGCCTTAATCAAGAAGATGATGCTCAGATTTATGTCAGAAGCTCAGCTCTAGAGAAACTGCTTAGTTTTTACACTGCTTCTCTTTCAGATAACGAATTAAAGGAACTAATTCTTCAGGTCATATATTATCTACGATTTTCTGCTTGTTTTGGTGTTCCTTCTAAATTTTGTATATTTCTGAGATTTGAAGATTGTGCTGCAGATGGTGAAGAAATCTATGAAATTTGAAAAGATGTCTAAATATTTAATTGAACACTGTGGTGTAATTTCATGGTTGTCATCTCTTATTTCAAACTTCTGTGGAAGTACATACCAAGAACAGAGGGGTGTTTTACTGACCCAACTTGCAGTAATAATAAAGGTAGCAATTATATTAAAAGTTACGAGTAGTATCTATTGAAATGGTAAAAGGACAAGTTTATTACAGTTCTTTCTACGTCTAACTTGGTACATGTTGCTTAATTCAGGTAGTAAACAGCGTTACCAGCTCCAGGAACACAATTCAGTGGTTGGAAACACATTCTGTGGAGCAATTGACACAAATTTCATGTCACTTATATTTGCTCTTTGTCGATAACTTTGAGCTCGTGAAAGAAATTCGCTCGGTTGAATCAATTTTGGAAGTAATTGCTTTAACTTTAGAGATATCACAAAAGAGAGAGATGTTACAACCACATTTCACATTTTCGATCGAAGGTCTATATCAATTATCCCAAGCCATTGATGTAGAGTTAGCACTTAAAGTTGTTCTAATGAGCGCTCCTCAAGCAGCATTACTCACTATGGTATCAATTTTAACTGCTACACTTTATTTTTCTAATTAATGATGCTTATTTTGTTGTAATGTGCTGAGTTGGTTATTTGTTTTCAGGATTGTGAAAAGCTTCAAAAGTTTGTCCTTTGGGCAGTCTCAATTGCTCTTCTGTCTGAAGGATCTGCTGAACAAACCAATGATTCATTGTTGTCAAAGCTTTTACGGTGGTTCACTGCTTCTGTAATTTTAGCCACGCCTTCATGGCAAGTGGGGGATTTGCAATCCAAATTCAATCTTGATAACTCCCTACCAGAAACATTGCAATCTTTTCTTGGGGCGGAATGGTCAAGTCGGATGGCATCTGGGTCTGAAGAAGTATTAGCTGCTATCATTTATTACCTTCAACAGATTCTTGGGAAGAAATGTGAAGTGCTTACATCTGTTGTTAGCTCACTTTGTTTGTTACTCTTGCCTGATTCCTCACACACAGGTATACTAGATCTTATCACCATTATTATTATTATTATTATTATTATTATTATTATTATTATTATTACTATTATAAATGTGTCTTTTTGTAATTTTTTTGTACCTTGAATATGTCATGTTGGATCAGATGCATTGGCTGATGAAGGGAGCACATTGACATCTTTGCTATCCAAAATACGCCGCCCTACTGAAGCTAATCCTTCATGGAGATGGTAACATACTTTACCTTTAATATTTTCTTTTATGTTTATTCACGACTAATTCTCACGAATTGGTTTGTGCTGCTATGTAATGTGCAGGTCATTTGAGCAGCCTTGGAAGGATCCTTCAACCGAGAGTTGTTCCGTTGACGAGTTTCAAGCATGCCAAAGTATTTTAGTGGTGGTTTTGAAAGTTCTTGGCAAGAAATCATCACTTTCGCATTTTCTTTCAGATTTAGATGTAGAAAATTCAGGTCTGTTCAAATGGGAAAGTCTTCTTGCAGACACTCTGTAATGTGACTGGTTGAACGTAACGTGCGGATCACGAAAAGAAATTTTGTGGGCTGAAAGCCTGCAAGAGCAGTTTTGGACAAACATCATTTGAAATTTAGGTATTTGCAACTTTTGGATAAGAACCATTCTGATGTAAAAATTGTAGATTAAAGACGTTTTGCCACCTCAAAATTTACGATGTTCTATATTTTGGCATATGCAATTGGTGTAAAACATAGGTTTCTGAAACTGAACTTTACCTTGTCTTTTTACTATGATCTATGGTCGATTACCTGATCACAAATATTACTATGGGATTGCTACTACTGGGAATCTACCTCCTTTTTTAAACGGGAGTAAGTTCTTAATCTTTTTATTTATCAAACAATTGAGACGACCAAAATTCGCCAAAACGCTTAAAAAACTGGAATACTTTTGCCGGTTTTTTCTCATATATAAACCTCCATGGATCATAGTACACAATTAGCATCATGAGAAATTTACTCAATTAAAAAGAAAAAGAAAAATCAGCATATGGAAATGGAACTGTACCCAGAAGCAATTCAACAAAAGAATTAAAGACATGAGCGCTAAACAGTCAACTTAGCTGAATAATCCCTAGCTACACAATTTACCAGTCTAACCCTAACCTTACAAAGTAATTTCAAACGAAAAAAGTCACACTAACTTGCACATAATTTTCCGCTTCTGCTTCATTTCCAATAAACCAACCACCACCTTTATTTCGCAAATGTTGATTTATGAAACTACACTCGTTAGAACGAACAATCTTCAAGACTTTACATGTACATTATGCCCTGTTTTTCTTCTGTGTCGGCTATAGTCCGAAACAAACCTGAAAGTAAGCCCACACCCTTCAATCTTGCATTTGTATGGTCTCTCTCCAGTGTGGACACGTAAATGCTCGGTCCGAGCCCACGCCCACTTGAATGTCATATTGCAACCTACCCAAGTGCATTTTAGAGGTCTGTTATCCTCGTGGACCCGTAAATGGAGCACTGCATATCTGTGTGAACTGAACTTCTTTCCACACCCTTCATGAGGGCACCTGTTTTTTCGGTGCAAACTTAGCTCCGTTTTAGTCTTGAAACTCATTTTGCAACCTTCATGGTCACACTTGTGGGACCCTTGTGGATATTTCTGGGGGATTTTCACATTCGAAGCCTTTGATTTTTTTGCGGATTTTTCTGCAACAGTGGATGTTTTTGCTTTCTTTGGGGGTCTATCTGAGATCGCTTTTTTGCTGATCAAATTTGCACCTTTATTGTTATGCACCTCTTTCCCACCTCTAGGTCTCAATCCTTCACAAGGGCTTTTAATATATCCATCAAAGTAAGCTGCTTTTTCCTCTCTTTGCAACGACTCCACTTCTCTCTTCCTTTTGCTTCCACTCGTTGAACTTGAAACAGGGTTATTCTCATCATTTACATCAGTAATCTGACCTTTCTTTACCCTAACATCTGAATCAGTAACAGGTTCATCAGCAGACCCTTGCATCAAACCATCTTCATAACTTTGCTCGACAGAATCATTTTCAGTTGCCACAGAACTAGTTTCATTTTGCATGCTGATTTCCTCAGCATTTATATCATCTTTGTCATTTCCAGAATTTTCAATAGTTGTTGCACATGACACTGAACCACCCTCCATCTCCATGGAAGTGTGTGCTTTAGCATCTTCAGCCATCGGAGCTGAAAAAACTTCAACGTCCACATGTGATAGAACAGATTCCTCCTGAATGACCTGCTTTTCATGCTGAATATCCGGTTTTCCAGGAATTAAAGCTACACAATCTTGCAGCTTTGACTTGAAGTTTCTTCTTGAGTACTGAATCAACCTCCCTTCTTTTTTAGCCATTTGAGCTTCAGACAACTTCTCTTTCAACTCCACATCTTTCGCCTTAGAAATAGTCTTCGACAATTTCTTATTAGAACGGTTTAATTTTCTATTTGAGCGAGATTTTGTAGCTTGCCATTGAAGAATCATTGCACGCGAGACAGCACTTGAGACAGGGGATGTGTCAGCAAATAATGCATCCATATTCAAAGCATAATGTATCTTTTCAGCTGATAAATTAGGCCTGAGCTCAACAGATTGTCGAAGATTAACATTCAACTTTAATGTCCAATCTTCTACAGATCCATCTTCTTGCTCATTGTCAATTGCAATATTTATCAGGTCCAATTCATCACGCTTCGCATCATCTAGTTGAACCTCGTTATATCTGAACGTGCTACCAATCTGCTCTGCAATTGCTGAAGCTTGTGCCTTAATTTTTTGAAAATCTAAAAAAAAGAACTACAGTAAGTAATAACTACAGTAAACCAGTCAAATTATTGAAAGAGAAAAAAAATATATGTGTATATATATAAAGGAAAAGAAAGGAGAGCAAATAATCCGACCATATATGCTCCTAAATTATAACCGAAAACCTTAACTTTTTAAAACTTTATAACAAGACCAAAGAACCAAACTGGAACCTGCTATGTTAGTTCAATTCTCGTTTCAAAAGAATTTTAAAAATCCGTTATCAGTTCAGTAATGACGCTGTTGTTTATGTTTATGTTTTTCAACTTAAGACAAGCCAACTACAAACAACAGACTAAGAGTGTCATGACACATTTACTGTAAGTGAAGTATCACACCTGAATGGCAAATTATAAGCAGATTCGCTCCACCCATAGACTCCAACAACATCTTTTCAATTTTACTTCCATGCTCTAAACAAAAAATCCGGGGTCTTAAATAACCATTAGACATGTTCCATCCTGTCTCAACATGCACTTTAGAAGAACATGTTGAAGCCTCAAGAGACCGATCCTCGCCATTAACCAATTTGGTTTCGACCCGATCTTCTGGAACACCACCATGACCCATGACAGGTATATTATCAAGAACCACCTTTTCTGAGGGTTGTATAACAGACATGAAAGGATAACCAAGAACACCACAAGCCACACATGGTAACGTTCCGGAATCAATTTGAAAATCACTTGACATGTCCTCATCCTCTATACGAAGAAGTGTCTCGGCATCCAAATTATTGTCATTTTGGAGACGAACATTTTCGATATTGGTAGACTCAGATTCATTAATATCAGATGGTGATAAGGTTTCCAGATCCCATAGGACTGCACGGTAACAAGAATTTCTATGAAGAATGTCATGCAATGTTTTGTTTTCTTTAAGTATATCTTCAATGAATTCCTTCTTCACCAACAGTTCACGTTGTTCTTTTTGACGATCTTTCAATCGAGAGCTCCGAATTCCCGGCAGTAAGGATCTAGGCACTCTGTCATTCAAACATATAAAGAATATAATATCATCACTTCCGTTACAAGCTGTCAATTATGTTTAGTAACAGAGAAACAAATGTCAACATGATAGAAGGAAAGCACACTTAAAAATGACATGAAAAAAATAAAAATAAATAAAGGAATAGCTGGAGCTTACCTTGGAATAAATGACATTGTCAGTAGGTAAAGCAAATGTTGATGCGAAAGCATAGGAAGAAAATTCATGACAGCTCTGCGCACTGCAGCTTCCTTAGCTACCGAAAGCCATTTCGGAGTTCCAAAATTAGCAGCTTCCCCACAATTAAAACCTTATAAAGATAACCACGTTATATTAAAGCCTGTAAATCATATTTGGACACAAAAGCATTTACGTATATACAATATGAAGTGAAACTGTGAAAGTTGATACAAACGAACTCTGCACAAAAATTTACCATGGCTAAATCCTATGTGATAAGCCCGCGGAAAAGTCACTACAAATTCACCAGGATTTTGTACTAACCTGTAAACATGAAACCGGGGAGAATTTCACTAAAATGTTGCAAATTTCGACAATTTACCACCATATGTTTTACACACTTGATGTTATCGTCCATAGGAGGTACAGTATAAAAGTATTAATTTCTACAAAGAAATAACACACCTGCAGCATGGAATGCCAGAAGCAGCAACAACTTCAGGTGATAAAAGAGTAGTCTTTTCGGCCAAAAGTGTTAGTGCAGCTGTTAAGCAAATATGACAGCACATTATGAATTGCCAAAAAGGTAACATGAAGCCCTAGAAACTCCATTTTGCCATAGTTCTCTTGGTATTTAGCAACCTTTTTTATGGTCATTGTAAAGGTTACCTGATCTTGGATACATAAACTAGTGAACAATTATACTTGGTTACACATGTCAACAACTATGTCAAGATGAAGAAAAAATGTACTCAAGAATAAGCATATTGCATACCTAACCGATCTATGCTTCCACCATAAGCCTTTGAACGAATTACTTCCTCAAATGTGAATGCATAATCCGCAGGAACTGCATACCAGGTTTTAGGAGAGCCTATGTGAAGGTAATTTAGGCTGTGGAGCTCATGATCTTCAACATGCCATGCAAACCAGCTGAACAACATGCCAATATATACCATTGGGGAAGTAACACCTGGAATATCATCTGGCATAAAACGTGTAAGTGATCCAGGAGATCGGGCAACCACTTGTAAATTCCAAGGACAATTCGAAAGCTTCCATCCCAAAGATCCTTCAAGCTCATGACTATCATCCAAACCCCTTTGCCTAGGAACACGATCTGAAAAATTATTCAGCGAACTCGTATCACCTGTATCTTTCTTTAACATATCTACTGACGAGCTTATTGATTCACCTTTCTGGTCATCACATTTGTTCGTTTTATTGTATCCATTACACGTCCTTCTACTCCGATGTCTATTCAAAACCTTAGAGGTGTCCACCGGTTCACCAAATCCTGACCCCGGTACATCATTAGCATACTCAATATATATCGGTTTCTCACACGCCGCTTTCCAAAAAAGTGACTCTACAGCCAACGGAGACACTTCTTTAACCATCCCCAACTGACTTCGAGCAAAACTCTTTGATTTCGATTCAAACTGATCCAATGTGTAGATCTCCCCACTTTGCCATACTTGCTTATTTCCCGCTGCCCCAACCTCTTTCGTTCTTTTCCCATTATTATGACCTAATTCTTGATGCCTAGTTGTAAAAACAGCCCGATCCTCCCTATCGTTAACCTTCTCGCCGTTATTTAGTTTTACATCATTCCCTAACTCAGGGCACTTCGATAGGGACTTATTTAGGTTAGCAATAACATACTTTTTCGAAGGTTTCGGTAATGGTGGAATGACTTTACATATACCAAAAGCACTAGCTTCTTTCTCAATTTTGGATATATACGCAATAGGGTCAGAGAATTCGGTTTCGGTTGGGTAAAATACAGGTGCTAGTGGCAATTCCTTAAGCCAATTAGGTATTTCCACGTCCCTCATTACAATCACTAACAATTATAAACATATAGAATAGCTAATTACGGATTCTATTAGGGCGCAAGTGAATTTATTGTTGTAATTGACTGGAACCCTAAAATTGGTTATTGAATTGTTATGGCTGAAACTACAAAATTAGGGCAAAACTGAAGTATAACAACTAATTCGAATAAAATAGAAACTATAAACCTGTAACTTCAATGAGATTTGAAGTATATGACCTGCGATTGCGATTGCGTTTGCGCCAGCGAGAAAGAGAGAGGATATGTGCGTGCTTGTTTCCCCCTTTTTTTGTGAAAAAGAACATCTGCGTATTTTAGACAACTGTGCTACGACTATTTTAAAGTGCGCCAAAATTACCAATTTTGCACATCTCCCCCCGTTCTATTTTATTCTTCCACAAGCGGAGAAAGGAAAGCAGCATTTATCCCCTAAATAAATATTTTATTTTTTGTAAATAATAATAGATCTAGCAGCATTTATTTGCTAGTAATATTAGTTTTTTTATTTGTTGTAAATAATTGATATACCGAGTCTTTATTTGCTAATAATATATTTTTCTTAATTCGTTGTCAATAAGTGATATATGCATCGCCGCTCACTTAAACTCTGTCCTTAATTCATAATAACTAATTATTAACCATCAATTTTTTAGTATCAATTAACCGTATTAAAGAAGTCATCAGTAAATAAGTAACATACACTCTAATACACTTAAAAGTATTCTTAATCGTCTGTCGAAGCTTTATATACTTGTTCTTGTTCTCTCTTAAATTAGTTTGATCATTCGGAGAAATTATAACACAGTTGATATTATATCGGAAAGTATAAACATTTCTCAACATAAAATGTGTTCATAAGTAAAAAAGTAATCATTAAGAATCGAAACTAATGAATTTTAAAATTAATTAAACAAGCAATCTCCTCTTTCATGTGACGAGCATGACTAATTCACAAGAAATGTCTCTAGGAAAGTTGACTGAAAAAATATTTAAGCATATGCATTTCAATAATCGTAGAAATCAATGGTTACAGATTATGGTTTTGGACTCGTGCTGACTTGTTGCAGCTAGCGGTTACAGGGACAAAGGCTGCACATTATTTAAGCATATGCATTTCAATAAGATGCTGTATAGAACATATATCACATGGTACAACAAAATTTATTTAATCGCCGTAAAACGTATATTGTGAAGCCAACACCACACAACTCAGGCCTCAAAAATAAACAGCAATTTGAAATTAAAAACTGAAACAATAGTAGTAGACATGTATTGTAGTTTAAAAACGCCTCAACTTTCACCAGCTAATTTGGGTAGGAGGCCTAATAACAATGCAAATCAAATGATAAATAATGATAACACAACCCTGAAGAAGCGGCAAAAGAGACATGGCCGGACCACGTTCAACTGGGAGACAGTAAGCTACCGAGATGGATGGAATCTAACTAAAATCGGGCTTCTCTGGGTATGTGCATCCTGATCTTTGGATGATCACATTGGATGCATAGCAGCCGGCTCTCACACATTCTGCAATAGGCTTCTCTTTAACTAACTGGGATAAAAATCCACCAACAAATGCATCACCTGAACACGTGTGTAACAAAAAGATGAGAAATTTAGACAGAAATCATCATGAAAAATGCAACAAGTAACATTGAAAGATGATGATACAAACCTGCTCCATTGGTATCAACGAGTTTCTCCTTTGGCAAGTAGATGACGGGATATTTTGAAACCTTTCCATCCTGAGCAACCACCACAGGATCGGCACCCTGAGTGATCACGGTAATCCTCTTGTGCGTCCCTGATGCTTTTGGCAACTGAGAGATCTTGATTGCAATCTCCTCCACGTTATCAGTCTGTAAGAAGAGCAATTAATTTTTATAAACGTTTGAGATCTTCTAATGATTTTTAGTTATGTATTTGTGTTCAACAATCAAATGTTCCATTTCTTACCTCCCAACCATGAACCTTTGAGAATGTTCTTGCTTCAGTTTCGTTTCCAAAAACATAATCAACATACCTGCATTAGTTAATATAAAAAGGTTTAGAATATCAAAGTGACAGATAACTTGATAGGGCAACAGCATGTTTGAACTCACGGCAAGGCTTTCTCTTGAGCATCCTTGAAGAATTCACAGATGAATGGTGCAGATAGGTTCATTGTGAAAATCTACAGGTTTTAAGAAAGTCAGAAAGAAGATAAGAAACTTAAAATTCATGTGAGCCTTGAATCATTTTGTCATTACCTTGTTGGTTGCAGCTGCATGCTCAGCTACAAGCTGAATTGATTCAGGGGACACCGTAAGGAAAAATCCAGCAATATAGATGTACTTGGCCTTTTCAACTGTAGCAAATAGTTGGGCTTAGCAAGTTTGACAATGAATGAAAACACTGAATAGTTGAAACTAAAGTCAGCAATCGGTACCTAGTGCCCAATTCTCTGGCTTTTTTAAGTGATCTGCCTTGTAGCAGTTGGCAGCAGACAAGTTGGCAATAAGTGACCTGCTCAAAGTAAAATGTTAGGGATTTCTAAGGGACATATATTGAAACTCTGAATAAACAACAGGTGATGTCATCGTGGAAGAAACAGAAAGCACGGGATCAGAGATAATAATGAACAAGATGAAAATGCCTGGACAAAGTTTCCAATTTTCCATACAACAAGAAGATTACATAAAACTGAGCAACGTATATGGGAATGAAAACATATTTACTAACCTCTCACCACCAACAACACAAACAGCACATGTACCAGTTGGTGCGGCTTCATCCTCGTAATAATGGACCTGACAAACAGCATCAATAGAAAAGGCACTGATTAATTCACCGTAGGAAAAGAACAAAGTGTTGGGATGTGCATTCTAACAACTGATTATGTGATTTTGCATAATCGGAATTAATTACCTAGTTGACCCGAACATAAATAGCAGCAGTTGTTAATTCAACCTTAAAAAACTGGTTATTGCAACTTAGAAAATCATTTTCAAAAAAACAAATCTTAACACCTCCTAAAGACTACAAACCAATCAAAAGCAAAACGATCCGTACATTAACACCAGCAGCTTTTGAGTTCTTTGTCATCTCCTCCCCGTACTTGTCCTTTCCAACGCAACCCATATAACTTGTTGCACCAGGGATTTGAAGCATCCACTGCAGACCAGTATAAAAATGGTAAACAAGTGTTTCACTCTCATAAATCCAAATTAGACAACCATACAGTGAGACAGCTACTTACTTGGGCAACTCGGATTGAGTTCTGAGTAGCACCTGCAAAGAAATTTTGAAATTAGTACCAGGTACCACATTAACAGTTTGGGTTTTGAACAAATATAGATGAGTATAAACACAGAACCAAAAGTATTTAGTCACCTCCAGCAATGTACTCTACAGTGTATTTGGAAGACATCTCATCATACCTGGAAAAAAAAGCAAACCAGAAAAAGACCACTAAAACTAAATAAAAAGAGACAACATTATGAAACGCATGGATATGTGATTTTAAACTGTAACATCCTTAAAAACCTTGATCTAGTCTACAATAAAGTTCGGATAAGAAATGTCACACACTCACACTTCTATAACCATATCCAGCAAAATCAATGTATTATTCCTAACTACACCATACACCCAACAAACAGAAATAGCGTGTATAACGCACTAAAGCAGTTGTGCCAAATGTGTAGGATTAACAGAATGAATACTTACATAGACAAATGCTTTTCTTCAGCAAGAATGGCATCATTCAGCTTGATATCGTATCTGAAAATTCAACGAACGGCTATATAAGATGGCAATAAACTTTAGTTCTCAAACGATCACACAACCCATTAGTAGATATTCAAAATTCATAACCCATAAGATTAACATCATCTGTATATTATATTGGCGCTAACCACATCTTTGAACCTTTCTTTCACATAATAGAGGCAACATATAATCCATAAAATTCTTCCACATTTATCGAGTACAACTAAAAACATGCACTATGAGCAAGTAAAATGATCTTTCTTGCCAATTATGCACCAAAATAAATTGATCTACATCAGGATTCTAAACCGGTACAGTTACACACGACTCATATAAAAAAAAGATGTTCAAGTGACTCCTTTAATGATCCAAAACTTTTATAAAATATAGTTAGATATTGAATGACACAAAACAGGGTAGTGCTTGAATTTCTATTCAAAAAATATATACAAATAGTACATATATACAAATCTAAGAGCATGATTCTACAATAATTGGGGATGTTATATAACGCACACTTTAAGCAGTAACTATGAACTCCAAAAATGAAGCTAATTGCACTATCTAAACTTAGATTGAGCTACACGCAACTCCTATATATGCACTACATTACATAACAGTATCAAAAACCCTTGATCTAAAACCCTAGAAAAGAAAACACCAGCTACACTATCACAATTACATTGTATAAGCTTTCTAAACGTAAATCTACAATAGATCTGTAGCTTAAATTGTAGATCAGAGTGAAATGAAGCCAGATCCGAACAATTACGTACAAAATTAAATCATGAAATAGACATAAAGATAGCATATGTATAGAATATAGCTATAAAATAAGGATGATGATTACTTAGCGAGGAAAGCATCGTCGACTACCGCTGAAATGTCGAGCAGGGGATTTCCCATTCCCAACAGAATTCCTTCGTAATCTGCCATTTTAAATTTAATTTGGATAGATAAAAAGAAATTAGGGTTTAGATAGATATAGTGAACGTATGCAGGATATGATCTGATCTGGGAAGGAAAGACGAAGATAGATTGAAGGGGAGTGATGAGTTTATATAGTGAAAAGTTGGGGAGTTGGGGGATTGTGGTTGGTAAAATGTCGGCCTGGTCTCACCAACCCTATTCGCTGTGCTTTTTCAATCTATTTATTACTAGTATTTTTTTTATTTAATTAAATTGATAGTTACTATTGTCACTTTTTCAATGTTTTCAATCATTTACAAAAAAATAAAATATGTGACAATTAGCTACAGTATTTTAGAGATAGTAATTTTAAAAATGTTAGTAGTAAATATTTAGTAGGAAAGATATTTGATTTATTTGGTTATTTTTAAAATTACAAATGTTTATTTTTAGATCACATTATATGTCATTTAATATGTACAATATGTTTTGAATAGTATAGATAACGAGTAGTTTAGTCTTTTCTGTCATAAGTAAGAGTAATTGCGTCATTTTCGATCTTTAAATGTGTGAGGTGAGAAAAATGGTAAATCATACGGAAAAATATACGATGATTAATATATGTTTTTGATATTTTTTTCTCTCTTTGAACAATTCGTAAAAACTTGAAATTTACTATACACTTTGACTTCAAATATGCAAACTTTAAAGGGCAAAATGTATCTTAGTACCCTGAACTTGGTTAGCCGGGTCCTTTATTACCATGAATTATTAAAGGTGTAAAATGGTATCCTGAACTTGGCAATGTGATAAGTTTACTACCATGACTCAATCTAACTCAGTCATGTGCAAGTCAAGTGATTTTTTGGTTAATTTTTAACATAGGAATTGTTAAGTATCCATCTCCAAGTCAAAACTTAAAAATACCAATACATTAAAACGTCTTCAAAATACCAATACATTAAAACGTCTTCACTGAGATTGTTTCGTTAGTGTAATTCTTATGAACCATGAGACTCAAAATTGTAATAATTAATGGAATTGGACAAGATGAAACACACTCCCGTATGCAGAAACAGGTAGCTTTCATGAAACAATATTAAAAGCCATTATAATTATCAAACTTCTTCACTTGACCATAACTATTTAATTTAATTTATCATCTAACCCATTGTTGTATCATAAATTAGTGGAATTGGACAAAATTAAAACCAAATCCAAACCCACTGGTGTATCAGTAACTCCATTTTGATGGATGAGAAGAAATCGATTTCACATCTAATTAATCTTGATCATCGCTTCTGATTCACACCCTCCTATAAAGTGTTTATGAATATAAATATGAATTTAGGGTTCTTTATAACTTTGACTAAAATTAGTTGAACGGATTTGACTTTCTTATTTCATTTTACCCTATATTACGTTTTTATCTGTCAAAAATTAACGAAAAACATCACATGCCTTGCACATGACTGAGTTAGACCGAGTGAGGATAGTGATTTTAATACTTTGTCAGGTTCAAGGTTCATGGAATAACCACTTGTTAGTTGTTCATTGTAAATTGGGCTGATTGAGTTTTGCGGCCCAATATCTCTTACAAGGACTAAACTGTATAATTACAAAGACTAAAGAGAATGAAGTTGGGCTGTCAAAAGATAACTCAATGTTGACAACATTAATCTACTTAAAGGACTTCATTTTATTTACAGTTTTCTTGAACGTTATCATCGATCAAAAGATCCATAATAATCAAAATATGTCAAAGATCAATACTCATAATAACCAACCAAAAAATGTTGAAGTTATCTCTAGCCATGATCCCTTGAAGAGGTTCGTAATAATGTATACCACCTCATTTTCAAGTTTATTGTCGGAGGGAAAGTGAAAAGAGAGGATGAACTTGCTGTGAAACTCAAATGATCCATCCTAAAAGTTCTAGTGTCGATGAAATGTTTACTGAAAGACGGGAACTTGATGGTTTGAACTTCAAGTTCCAAGAACCGTAAATGTATTTACATGATGTAGGTCGAGACAATGCGTCACCATTGTTTGCTACATTATACTGTAAAAATTATTATGCGTATCATATTAAACTTTGTAAGCATACTGTATTCCTTTAACACCATGAGTGGTATATCTGTTACGATATACAACCATTTAAAATTTGTTCTTAAAGAACTGATCGGGTCAACGATCCAAACTTGTTAATTAGCCTGCAACAGATGCCAAAACTGGTTTGTGGCTTATAATTTGTTTAAATTATTGCCATATGTAACCATTTGCTACTGAAACCTTCTCTTCTGCTAAGATATCTACCAAAAATTTAACTTACCGATGACCCTTTCTTAGAAATTATTACAACCGGTTTTTCTCATTTTATTTAATACAAAAATATATATTATGGAAACCAAAAAACTTAAAAATATCCATGTGATGAAACACATTTACTCGGCCCAATATTTGGCTTGGACTGGGCCGCTGTAAAGTAAAAATTTATTTCATCGTTATAGAAAGAAGTCAACAACACATTATTTTATCTAATCGTAATTTAGAATTTTGATGTGAATAATTAATCTTTTAATTTGTAATAATTAATAGTGGTATATTTGTCTAATAAAGCGTGTGGATAACCAAATGCGTGCCAAATCATGAGCCACAACACCAATATGATGTCTTAGGAACCCACCATGGTCCATAATGGTCATCAAGTCATGGATTAGTGTTTGACTTGGTTGGGTTGGGCTCATGATCATAATCTACGCACACATGTGACATCATGATTAACATTAGAAAAAAGGAGAGGAAAAGGTTCCCTCATTAGTCACTACCCAATATTACACTTTGTATTGGATTAATCATGCTTTCGTTCTTAGATTTATTTTATAATATTGCAGGTATGTCATAAAAAGCGTAACTGGTATTTGCAACTTCACGAGTATTTAATTTAAATAAATACGCTAAAATCGCACATTATTTATATTTATAGTACGATCTCTTGATATACAATTTTAGTGTATTTATTATAAGAAATAAGAAATGTTGGTGTAAATTTCACTCTACATAATTATGGCTTTCGATATTTAAGTAAATATAAATAAAATTATATATCATATTTTTAAGAGAGATGTGAAACCCAAGATCTTGAGATGGTACTTGTGGGTTCCAAAAACCATGGTCAAAACTGGATTATTAGGAGATTAGCCCAATGTCAAATACATTGGAATCGATAGAATTAACTATTTGTTTTGATTAAATTAGTATTAGAATCCCATAAATATGTGTGTAGCAAAACAAAAAGTGGTGTTAATTAATGACCCCAGTGGGGGAGCACCATTACGAGCATAAATTTTGAATATTAATTAATTTATAATTATAAAAAAATAAATAAAAGAAAAAGGGTCAGCTTTTGAGTTGACTTCACCTCCCAAAAGTCTGCCAATTTAGAGGTGGTAAAGGGAATCCTATACCCTTCAACTAATTTACTTTTAAATTAATTTATCAGTTTTGTCCATTTATATGGAATTTTCAGGTCTTAATCAGATGGTATTTGATGCTCCAACTGAACAATATATATCTTGGGTGGTATAAAAATAAAACAATTTGTAACATGATAATGTTTTTTATTTATTATATTTAATTAAATTTAACACAAGTCGTTAAATTAAAATTATAATACACTTGTATGTAATATTTGTGATAAAAGATCGAATTCAAACCGACCCACGTCTATTGTGTCAAAATAAATATATATATATATATATATATATATATATATATATATGTATATATATATATGTATATATAGAGAGAGAGAGAGAGAGAGAGAGTTTGATTATTGTAAAAATATGTTTAAAATAAAAAAGGTATATAAAAAGTGATCACGTAGATTTTCTATGTATACATGATGATGCACAACGAGATTAATACATACATTGAGACATACTACATAGTAGTAAAATGATACATATTGATTTGTGATTTGATACAATGAGCATAATTCATGTTCCTTTACTGGAAGTCATAAACAGTCCACGATTTGAACAATTGATAACCGTTGATTGTATGTATGCAAAGCTTATATGACTAAAATGCCCTTTTATTTGTAAATTATTTTTTTTATTTGGAAGGGACACATGTCACTCTAATATATCTTCTCTATGTACCAAAGTAACAGTGGTGGTTTAATTAGTTTAATGGTTGATTCTACTTTCTTCATTGTTGGAATCTCTGTATCCCCTCAAATTCATAACTTGCAGTAGCAAGTATTTCAAAAAAATAAAACAAAAATGGTGGTCATGTGTGGTATAAAAAGGAGGATAAATTTGTAAAAGAGTAAAAATTGTGTTGGATATTAGTAGATGTTGTTTTGTGGGGGTAGGGAATATTTAACTTTTGCACCTCTTAAAAAGATGGGGCATTTTTTGGCTTTATGAAGGGAGTAAAGTGGGAATAAGGCGCTCCACTCAAATATTTATTTCGAAAATTACTACTCAATTAAAATCATGGATGTACTAATTTACTAATATACCCTTGTTCATCTTAGTAGTTCATGTTCTCAGTATGACAAAATAAAAGATAAATTCTGTTATCCTATAAATATTAAAATTAAAATGTGTATTTTATAATAATTCTTGTATATAAGTTGGCAGGCACGCATGCTTGTATAGTTGTATGTAACTATGTATATCTACTACTATTTAGAATTATGTAACTAAGCACAACCCGATTACTTTAAATGTATTACATAAAGATTATATATGCTTTATATGTAAAATGTGATTGTATTGTAAGTTTGTTACATATACTGTACGTTGTAATTAGGACTCGGGTGAAATGTAACTAAAAGGTTGTAGGTAGTAATTACATATATAGACAAATTTTTGTACAAATACATATAGAGAAACACACGTATATATGGTGAATGAGAAGTTGATTTTGATAATGAAGTTGGTAATTCTTGTTAGATGCTTGAAAGTTTTTAATCACTATTAAATGCCAAGTGTCAAAATTTGATATATTTAATTTAATTAATATTTTAAGCCCTCTAAGGAATTTAAGTGTTGTTTTTATTAGTAATGCGGAATGCGGATGGATGAAGAGTTTAATTCGATTGTAAAGTTGTTAATCCCTATTACATGTTAGGTGTCAATTTTGATATCTTTATGTATGCATTTCATTGGTTCATGGTATATTACGTCACAGGTGCATTCTTTCTTTTACAAATATGAAATATCAAGAGTGACTCAGGTTGCCGAAACCCTAAACTCCAAATCCTAAACCCTAAACCCTAACCTCTAAATACAACACTAACACATGTGTTACTAATTTGTAAACCCACCAAAAAATGAAGAAAAAAAAACTCGTCGAAAGTATACCTTGTGAGATCTTAAATCGAAGAGAAGAAAACGTTGAATTTTATGGTGCAACTTTTATAATTTTTTGATTTATCGTTTATGAGATATTTAGTTTTTAAAAATTTGGAAGAAAATAAATTTTATGACACAATTATGCTATTCTTAATATTTTTATCATTCTCGTTTGAACCTGATCCTAAAATTTTTATCATTTTCATTTGACCTGATACTAAAAGTAAATGATAAAAAGTATGCAAATAAAGTAGCCTTTTTCAAAATTTAATACCATAGAAAATAAAAAAGAAATAATAGGTGGGGCAGTTGAAGGAGACAAAAGTCAAAGAGATATAGACTTGAGCAACAACAAAATGTCATCTCAGATTTCTTAAACTCATAACTCAACGAAATACGAATACCTTTTTTTTTGTTTTTTCTTCTCCATTTTTAAATATTCTATTATTGCGTTGATTAATTTATAATTTATAAAAATTGAAAACATATCTTTTGAAAATAAATACATTAACGTGAAATGCTTAAATTTTTTATTAACTTCTAGTAAGAGTAATTCTTAGAAACCTTAATATCAAATCTTATAGCGCGTCTAGTTACAGAAAAGTATCTCCATTTTTCCTTTTATATTTTTATAGAGTTTTTTGTCCCTTGAAAATCATAATGGGTTTAGAGAACGCGTTAAAATGTAAGGGATGAAGTTTTCATTTTTTAAATTAGAAAAATTAGAAAACTTTAAATTATATATTTCAATTTTTTAAAAAACTTCTTCAGAAAACTCTAACTTGAACGCGTCTTCTAATTTTTCAGTTTTTTTTAGAAAAATTTTCAGGAAAATGAAAGAGTTTTTCGTAACTAAACGCGCCCTTAATGTTTCATGAAAATTTAATTATATATTGTCGTTCTATAAAATACACCGTAGTACTGTAACGATTATATGAAATTTTCTAGTCAACGTCAATACATAAATAAAGAAGACATTGAAAGGAGAGGACAGCAAAAAAAAAAAAGAAAAAAAAAAAGAAAGCATAATTTCCATTATTTAATTCTACTATTTATTGTTCCATAAAAAATATATAAATAATAATAATAATAAAATATAAAGATCTGACACTCGCTCCAGTTTCATCTCCAAAATCGATCCGTTTTGACAAAATTAGAAAATAAAAATAATAAGAATACAACACCAACATACAAATGATAAAATGCAAAATCGCCGACCTTTAATCAAGCATATATTCGTAACATGTGGAAGATGTCAATATGTTTATGAGTACAAAACCATTACATAACATTAGTAGTATCACTTGAAACTTCATGACATACAACTTAGTCCTTGTGTCCATAAATTTACAAGTTATACATATGACATCCCATATAACTAAAGTCTTACCTAATTGCAAGGAATTGGCACTAACCATTTAGACTTAATTTGGAATACTTACTATAACAAGTACCTTTTACATAAGAATAGGAGTTGACAATATCTATATTCGCGGCGAATGTAGAGGGGTATAGGGGCAACTGCTCATCTCCCTCCAAATTTTAAAATCATGTAAAGGGAAATTATTTTTAAGGTTATTTATAATTTTATATAAGTTTTGACATCTCAAAATTGAAGAAATAATAAAAAATCTTTTGTTCCCTCCAAATTATTAAATCTTAAGTAATGTTATATAGGCTTAATTACATAGATCTAAAAGCAGAACTACTTTTCTTATTCGTTGATTTTTTCTCCCTCTTTAACTTTTCACATCTACCAATCAAAATTTAAGCCTATATTTAGGTTTACCAATCATTTTTCTTAAATCTTAGCTCTGCCCCTGCCTATATTAGTGCATTATATGGTTCAACCCTTTTACGTATTGTAAGAATACTGATAATTAAAGAGTTAACACTTAGAGCATCCACAATGCTATGGACTTTACAAAGTCCATAGCATGCCACCTTATGCCACATCAATAAAATCCATCTACTATTTATCTTTTATGGAGTCCATAAGTGTCCATCTACATGGACTTTGACAACCTTGTCCATAGAGAAAGTTGTCACCTCTTCAATAAATATGTCACATAGGTTATGAACTTGGTGTATGGACACAATTGTAGATGGTCTTAGAGTTAAAGCAGTTATTTCATACATAAGAAATTAGTTTACTCGTATATACTTTATGTATGTGTATACATTTTATAACTCTAGTATTTCATATTTACAATTTATTATCATTATTTGTATATATGTAAAGAAGACGTTGCTATAGTTTCGCACATCAACATATATCATCATTCACATATTTACGTGTAATATCATTATATAGAAGATATAAACCGAACTATAACAAAATTATGTTACATTAAACTAATTAAGTAAGTTAAATAGTGAAATTAAGAATGTTATTTCGAAAAATATATGTACTTTAAATAACTAGGTTTTGTTCTATTTTTCCTATTTAATATTTATTTTTTCAATTTATTGTAATTTAGGGTGATGTTCAAACGAGAATGAAAATTTTTATGAGAATGGAAGAATCAATAGGAATGTGCCACGTGTCACAAAACTCACTTCCCTACGTTTTTAAAAATTAAATATCTGACTCATTAGAAAATTATAAAAATTGCACAATAAAAATCAACAATTTTTTCTATTCGATTAGACATCTCACATGATATACTTTCGACGATTTTTTATTTATGATTGTACAATATTGGTATTACATGTGTTACTAGCTAGTAACACGTGTGTTACATGCTGGTAATACGTGTCATGTTCTTATTGGTTCATTTATTCTCACAGAAAGTTAGAGTACTCATTTGAACCTCACTCCTCCTTGATAACATTTGTTTACATTTTTAAGGTTGTGTTTGGTGCGAGGCTTCTAGGGACTTGAACTTATATTTTTAATAAATAAAGCTTTATTGGTAATGTAAAAAAATAAACTTCTTAAAAAAATAAGGCTCAAAACCCCTTAAAAAAAACTTTTTAGAGTAACTTTTAAATACTATAAGGTCCAGTCACAAACTTCAACTCCAACATTTCGGCGAAACAAATCCTAGCACTTGATAGGGATAGAGGAAAATACAGGGTATAAAAATGAAGATCCACACAAGTCACTAAACTCCTCTCACAAACACAAAACCTATCAAAGGTCAACACCACCAACATCAATAACAAAGCAGAAACCAGAAAAGGAAACACAATACATCTCTCTCATGAAAACCACAATTAATGGCTGCCATTCATAACCACCACAATAGTAAACGCTGCTGAATCTACTTCAACCACCTAACCTGCTACATCATCATCATTCACTCTCTCATCAACATCCAAACCCCCCATTTCCTTTCTTTCTCTCTCTAAAAACCCTCATTGGTTTCTGCGCCGAACACATCTACTCTCTTCAATTATTATTCATCAAAATCAAAACCCACCTCCCATTCTTCATAATATATAATCTTGCTCAATACCCATTTCAAGATCTGCTTTAAATGGGGAGTAAATGGAGGAAAGTAAAGAATGCCTTTGCTTCTAATTTATGTGTCTATGTACCCACAGCTGAGGCTGACGATTCTCCTCCGCATTCCGGTGGGTTTTCCGATGCCGCTTTGTTATCTCCGGCGCCGGCGGGATGGAGTATCGGTGGGTCTGTTACTCGTCCGTCGTCTCCAAGTTTAAGACTTTCTAAAAGCTTCAACAGATCTTCTAAGGTTTATTTTTATTTATTTTTAGTTATGAATTTGACTATAGAATCTTGGATTTGTTTATTATTTTATTAGGAAAAATTAATTGTCCTGTTTTTTTCTTTATCTTTCTTGGTGGTTGTTTTTGTTTTTTTCTCTGTTTTGTTTGCTTAAAAAAGCAGAGAATAAAATTAAGTCAAATTAGCTTCCCAAAGATGACCCAGCATCATTGAAAAAAGGTGAAATGAAAAATATTAAAATTAATTTCTAGGTCAAAATTTATGCTTAAACTGGTGTGTGCTATCATTTTTCTAGAAAATTTGCATGTTTCTAATTGTTGCTGTTGACCTACTAATGGTGTCAAAGACTGTATTTTTTTTTTTTTTGGTTGAAGGTTCTGTATTTAATTTATCATTTTATACTAAATTTGTTAACCACCTTAATTTTACATAAAAAAAATCTAACGAGACCATCGTACCTAGTAGCCCTTTGGCTCCATCCGATATTCTGAAGGTCAATGATTTGATTATTCTGATCCTTCTCAACATGACCCACAATTATAACCACTTTTTAAAATGGATCTGGAAACCAAAACTCTGAAGACACATAAACCTGTTCGATTTATTAGTTTGAACTCTTGAAACTTTGAATCTTGTTATGTACTTGTGTGTGTGTAAATTTGAGAAAAATGTTTTATTTTTATTGATTTGATTCATGTTAACCAGGAATTCATTTGTATGGTAAATGTGTTCTTATGATACCATCCAACTCTCCAAGATTTTCTTTTGATTTACGAGTATTAATTAAGGGCGAAGTGCTTGTAGGAAACTTGTAATACGTGAATTGGATGACTAAAATTGTTTTAATGGTATTTAAAGCTTTATGCTTTAATCTTACTATATTACTAATTTAGCAACTATTCATGCTTTATATTCCTTTTTCACTATATGATTTGATTTTCTTTAGGAAAAAGTAAAGATTTAGAGGTATTGATGGCCTCATTTGTTGACTATTCACTTCTTGGTTTTGTCAATTTCATCATCCAACAGATGATTTAGGAAAAAAAGACGTAGAGAAAATCCAAACAACCAAAACATTTGTCTTAATCCTTATGATGAGCTCTTTTCTTGGTTTTGGGGTTTAGTTCTTGTTTGTTTTGATGTTCTTGTCTTGCATGTTGTCTTTTAGTTACCAAATCCATCTTGTTATGCTTTATCTCCTGTTCTTTTGTGTAAATGCATCTTATTTTGACTTTTGAATGTCAACAATTTTCAACTTTAAGATTGATATGAATTTATTTAGTATTGGGATAAATTGATAGTTGCATTGAAGTATACAAGAAACTACTGTATACAAAGAGAGAACATCAATTTAGTACATGTTAAAAATAATTTGAATTGCTTTTAAATTGACAAGTACATGCCTTTGACTTCTGAAAGTTGAAAGGGTAGGACTTTTTGCTGCTTAAAGTTCAAATTCATTGTATTTTGAAGTTATGTGATTATCATTATGCCGTGGTTCAACTATACCATTATCCGTGAATAAATCGTTACGCTTTCTAATGAAATAATTTTTTTTGTTCTTACAGAAAATGTGCACGATATGTTTAGCTTCAATGAAACGTGGGGAAGGTCAAGCCATTTTCACAGCCGAATGTTCACATTCATTCCATTTCCAGTGTATAGCTTCAAATGTGCAACATGGTAATCAAATCTGCCCGGTTTGCAGAGCAAAATGGAAAGAGGTTCCATTACAGGGTCCCACCGGTTCCGGCTTACCGTTAGGAAGGACAAGGATAAATCCTGTAAATTGGTCACAAGACAATTCGGTGATGACTTTACTTCGCCCGATACCGCCTCGTCCAAGCAGCCCCCGCCATGCTGCCGCCGCAGTTTACCCGGGGCCTGAGCCGACCGTTTTCAACGATGACGAGCCATTGGACCTTAAAATTTCAAATAAAACGTCTTCAGGGAACTCTTCTTTAAAAAGGGTATTAGTGAAAACATTCACCGAAGTTCCCGCAGTTCCCCGGTTCAGTGCTGCTGACGATTTCACAGTTTTGATCCAGCTGAAAGCTCCAACTTCCATTTCGGGGGTCAAGGCTAGTAGCACAAACCTAGGTTCCACTTTTAGCCAAGTTAACCAGACCCCACGAGCTCCGGTTGATCTTGTTACG
Organism: Gnaphalium uliginosum; assembly: GCA_963930675.1. Classification (NCBI taxonomy): domain Eukaryota; kingdom Viridiplantae; phylum Streptophyta; class Magnoliopsida; order Asterales; family Asteraceae; genus Gnaphalium; species Gnaphalium uliginosum. Next base: position 4,476,040 of record OZ005682.1, on the reverse strand, counting down.
GTTCTTGATACAAGTGGTAGTATGGCGGGTACAAAGCTTGCTCTTTTGAAGCGGGCCATGGGTTTTGTGATACAGAATCTTGGACCTGCCGATAGGCTGGCGGTAATCGCCTTCTCTTCCACCGCTAGACGCCTATTTCCCCTCCGGAAAATGTCGGATATTGGAAAGCAACTAGCACTCCAAGCTGTCAACTCATTGGTGGCGAATGGCGGCACTAATATTGCAGAAGGTCTGAGAAAAGGCGCGAAAGTGATGGTAGACCGACGGGAGAACAACCCGGTTGGGAGTATAATTCTGCTATCAGATGGACAAGATACGTATAGTGTGAATGGAAGTTCGAATCCAGGTGGTCGAAAATGTCAGTTGAATTACGAATTACTCCTTCCTAAGCCTATTCATGGTGGTGATGGAAACTCGGGAATCAAAATACCGGTTCATGCTTTTGGGTTCGGAACAGACCATGATGCTTCGTCGATGCATTCCATTTCTGAGATTTCAGGCGGGACATTTTCGTTTATTGAAACCGAAGGTGTGATTCAAGACGCGTTTGCACAATGTATAGGTGGACTTTTGAGTGTAGTGGTCAAAGATGCTAAAGTGACTCTCGAGAGTGTAAACCCTGATGTTTTTGTCAGGTCGTTAAAGGCTGGTAGCTACAAGAACCGGTTGATGGCGGATGGGAAATCAGGTTGCATTGATGTGGGAGATTTGTATGCTGATGAAGAGAGGGATTTTCTTGTTTCGGTCAACATCCCGACAGAGTTGACTTTTAAAGAGACTTGTTTGTTGAAGGTGAGATGCCATTATACCGATCCGTTGACCAAAGAGACCGTCAATTTAGAAAGCGTGGATGTTGGGATCAAAAGACCAGAGAATCTTGGCAGTGAAGTGGTTGTTTCCATTGAAGTCGATAGACAAAAGAATAGGTTACAAGCGGCAGAAGCCATGGTGCAAGCAAGAACTGCAGCAGAAGAAGGTGATCTGGCGCAGGCCATTTGTACGCTCGAGAACTGCAGGCGGGTTCTCTCAGAAACGGTCTCGGCCAAGTCAGGTGACCGCCTCTGTGCAGCACTAGATGCAGAGCTCAAGGAAATGCAAGAGAGGATGGCTAGTAGACACATGTACGAAGCATCAGGAAGGGCATACATATTATCAGGGCTAAGCTCACACTCATGGCAAAGAGCCACAGCTCGTGGAGACTCAACCGATGGTTCAAGCCTGGTCCAAGCGTATCAAACACCATCAATGGTGGACATGCTTACTAGATCTCAAGCTTCTCTTTTGGGCAGCCCTTCAGCACAAAGATTGGTTCGTCCTATTTGGTCATTTGCATCACCAAAACCAAGGTAAAGCTAGCGTTCCGTTTTTGGGGGTTAGGAAAGCACGATTTTGGGTGTCGATAATTTTCGTGCTTTAGATGTGTAAAGCAATAAAAAAGGGTGTAAGGTTGGGGAGAGGGGGTATAAATGGTGAAAGGGGAAAGATAAGGAGGTTAGGGTTCTTGATTTTGTTTTTTGTAGTTCAAAGTTCTTCCTTGTGTAATTTTTGGGGGTGATGTACATAAGGAGAAATGGTTTTTTTTTTGGGTATAAGTTTGTAATTGTGGGGGGGGATAATTGGGGGTGAATGGTTTGGTTCTATTATGACATAAGAGTTAAGACATCTATGTCCTATAAATGTGATTCTTTCACAAGTTATATGTTTTCATTGTCAGTTTTATTGTAATATTTGTATGTATATGTATTCTGCGCATTCTCTCTTTGCAAAGGCAACGAGGTGGGTTTTTTTTTGAAGTTGACCTTTTCGCGTACTAGGTGCACCTTTTAATGCATGAGGTACAAGTCAATGTACTAGGAAGTCGTTGGTAGTAGTATGACTAGTATCATCTCTCTTTGTAAATGCATGAGGTTGTTATTAAAGGTTGGAGCTTTTTTCGCAAAGTAGGGTACAACTTTTAATGCAAAAGTTATAAGGTGCAACTTTTGATGCACTAGTACAAGAAATCATAGATGGACGTTTTTATGTATTCTGCAAGTATATGGGCGGATTGGTGTTTTTCTAAGGTAAGGTGCAACTTCTAATGCATAAGGTACAAGTCTTGCAACATTATGGTTTAGGTCTTTTTGTTTTTAGCTTGGAAAAAGGGTTTACCTTGCATGAATAATGAATGGAAAGTGAACTTGATTGATTTGAAGATGAGGATGTGGATGATAAAAAAAAGGGAGTGAGTTGTTCACCTTTGGTCACACATGGGGTGGCCCATAATGCCACAATGGTGTACCATCATAATCATGGCCACCTTTTGATGGTGGTATGTATTGTTTTACACTTCGATTTGCATATTACTCCGTATTACATTACATTTCACTTATATGAAAGTATGAACTAAAGTCTTACAGCTAGGGGAGACCGGTACTTTATGCATTGGAAGGTTGTACACTTGTACATCATGCATCTCATTGTTATAATTCTAATGCATATGCATGACCCCTTGTAGGGTACTATTCATTTTACCAATAGTAACAATCAATATCTTATTTAGTCGACGAATTGCAATGAAACGATTAGCATAGTGTTTCATGATGGCTAGATTCTGATTTTCGAATCAAACTCCGTGGGTTGACATACGTTGTGCCAAAGAATTAAGAGTGGCTTCTGCAATTAATCGGGCTTTATTGTAGAATTCTTAAGAAAAGAATTCGCCTTTTAGAATTTGATTCTAAACCTTTGTTGTGAGATAGTTTTACCAATATTTACATATTCATTTCTCTACTTGCATGAATTCTGCTTAGATAAACATCAATCACAGATTTTAATCACAAACAAATTATTTTCACAAACTTCTTCCTTTAAATCTTCGAACCTACTTCGTAATTAACAAGAACAAAATGGATTCCTTTGTGCTTCTTGATTAGTCTTCCATCTTAAATGATCGTGTAGTAATATCAAAACTTTAACGCATTTGACTGTTTATGATTATTAAAAAAAAAAAAAAAAAAAAAACTTTGACCGTAAAAGTGTTTACGGGTCAAACCACCTCGGCTCAAACTTATTCAACCAAAACCTATTGAGTATACGCTTTCTTATTATTGTTAATTGTTAACCGGTTCACCGTGAATCTTCATATGAAAAGTGCTGACAAAACTTACCCGAAACAATTCTTGTCACCAGGAAAACGTGTTTCACCTAATCTTGTTATGAAACTTCATAAAACGTGCATAAACTAACTTTGATGATTCACTAGCTTCCTAAAACGGTGATAGAATAGAAGATGCACATTTTTGGATTTCTTTTTTCTTGTGTTTTGGAAGTGAGCTTACTTCTGCCGTATTTGGAAGGTTTTGCGTTTGGAAACACGCAATGCTTTTGGTCCCCTTTGTGTACTGATTGCAACGTCAAACCACGTGTGACGTGTCATTGGTACATGTGATGTTGCAGGGTGTACAAGCTGTACATACAATGGAGATGATATGTCATTGCCAAATATCATTGAGAATTTATTTACATTTATATTTGTACAATAATTACTTTTATTGTTTGTGTTAGCATAAAGTTTTAATGATGAGAATATGAAATGTGGATGCTATTAAAATGGATTTGTGTCAAAATAAATGGCTTCTAATGCGAGTGAAATAAGTCATGTCAAGTTTGGTTAATCTGTCGTTACATGGTTCCCATGTTTTTACTTTCACTAAATTCTTGTTGATTATATCCATAATTACAAAAGTTATAAACTTTAACATTTAATTAGAGTCTTGTTAACTTTCACTTTCTTTACCCATATTGACCATCTTTATTTGTTTTCTTGTTATGATATGATTGGTAGCATATTCAGATTTGATATTTCTTATCGTATTAATTTACAATTATAATTACAATTACAATTACAATTTACAATACAATGCATTTCATAAAATTTAGCCATAATACAAAGTTTATAAGTGTGGTTAGTCACTCAAAGAAGTACTGCATTATACTAAAGGTACAATATATGATATGATAGCACATGTTTTAAAATATCATTGATCCATGTTTACTTTCTTGAACCTGTTTGGTGTGCAACTATTTATCTTTCTGATATGGTTTTCTGAATCTTTAAGAATGAACAATAAATGAAGAACCATAAATGAGATAAATAGTATTAAAACTAATTAAATATGATCCAAAATCAACAACTTAATTACACCAGGAATCCAGCATATCAACTAAGAACTGATGACTCCCAGTTTGATTGAGAGTCACATGACAAAAAAAATTAACCTGATACGTATTTATTTATTTAATTCTCATCCTAATTCTCCCTAAATTCAATCACCCAATTGAACATTTTCTTGATTTTGATTCTTTCCTTTTTGAACACCTCTTATTGTTGATGATGGCGGGTGCCTCTTGCTGCCACGATCATTGCTCGATGCACAACCATCTCGAGACTTTGATTTCAACCTTAGCCCAACCTCGAACATCTTACACAGACTGTTCCAACTGATCCCTTTAGTCTTCACAAGCTTGTCGATCTCTTTCTTCATGGTCAAACACTCTTTCTCGAGCTCAGAAACCCGACCCCGCATGTCGTCCACTGCCACGACCTGTCGGTTGTTTTCCCCGTTGGTTAAAAGGTGTAGATTCCCACTTTGTGGTATCACCATGCTGCTGCTTAAGTGGGTTTGTGAGTTGTAGTTGTCAGAGACGTATAAGCATCCAGCTACAGAAGTGCGGAGCCGCAGCTGCTCGAAAAAGAGAACTTGGATTATGAAGCGTAGCGGTAGTCTCTCGTTCTGGGCAGCGTGTGTGCTAGCTTCTAGTGAGAGTTTCTGGCAGTCCATGAGCCTGCATAGTAGCTCCCGGTCTGAATCCGTTAGCCATGGATGTGCCTGCAAAGTATGAACATACATTGGTAATGATAATTAACATATTCAGGATCCCCAGCATTGTCGAGTTCAGCTATCAACTATAAAACCATGTTCTACTGCAAGGAATCATTTGTTGAGGTCAAATAAACTGAGCTGTTATTTATAAATTATGAAAATTCCAATTTTCTTTTGGGAAAAGAATATGTAATTTATATTTTTAATAATGAGTTCAGGAAATCAAGTGGTGTGACCATCAATAGTCACCTGTAGCTAATTTTAGAGCAGAGGGGATACGTGGATAATCAAGTAACAAGCACATAGTAGTTCTTAGTTCTTACAGTTTCGGGTAATGTTGTATCCATAATGGTTTAAATGGGTAAAATAAAAAAAAAAAATAGCCGAAAACGAAATAGTTTAAATGACTCGAACACGTTGAAAGTTGCCTTTTAGTGTATAAGACCTCCTAAATCATGTTAGTTTCTTTTGAAATAATACAATGTTTGTAATCATATTTTTGAGACTAACTATTTATGAAAAGTAAAAAACTTCAGAAAAAAATGTTTCGGGTCAACCCAAGTACTTAACCTATCTAGTTCTGTGCTTTATGTTACCTTGATATATATATCAATGGAGCGGTACATTCCATCGTCCATCGGCCTTGCATAATCAGGGATGGTAGCAGCCAAAGACTGAAACTTTTCAAGCTTTAAGTTAACATCAGAAGCCACCTCAGCAAGGTAGTTGTCAACAAGATTAGCCACCATGGTCATTGGCGTGAGCGAGCGAGAATTCCCCATCAACTCATCATCATCATTGTCTTCATTGAATCCTGATTCAGTAATTTCACTTCCATCATGATCCCGATCAATGACCATGAAGTGATCAAGAATCCTTTGGACACAATCGATTTCATAAAGTGTCTCACTTGTATATCCCATATTAGGAATAAGGATATCTTCAATGGAAGCTTGATCCAACTGCATCCCAATCCGTCTTTCTAAATTCCCGAGACACAACGGGCTACAATGTAAAACCATTGATGTTCTTAGCAGCCTAAGGAGGAGTTTTGTGGGTATAACTTGTCTTTGACTTGGAAGCAAGTCAACTATCTCTTCAAGAAGAATCTTTTGATCTGAATTTGAATCGAATGAAGAAGTATTAAGATTCCCATTTGAAAAGTTTGATTCTCTACCAAGTAAAGGAAGATGCTTTTTAGCATAGAACATGAGGGACCCGGCTATACGTTCTTGATCAAGATTTTTTGACTCAATTGCTAAGATAAATCGTCTGTAAAGAGGTAATTTAAGCTTGGAAACATCCTCGTACCACCAATCTTGACATGTGGAAGTGGTTTGGATTCCGTTCCAAATGACAGTAGCAAAGGGGTTGTCTTTTGTAGTTGAAACGGGCCAACCAAGCAAATCTTTATCAAATGCACAAGCTTTTGATGCGAGAGACTTTATGCATCTTGAAACTAATTGAAGCTTTTCTGCAAACTCTATAACTTGTCCACACGATTCAAGTGCTTTCAGGCTATCACTCCAGCAGTCAAACACTTCACCGAGGAAAGTTTCCATATGATTAATGAGATTTCCTTCCCCATATTCTTCGGTCATTTGAAGATACTCAGATGCACATCGAAGAGGAACTACATTGGTTGAGTTGACTTCTAGTTTGACTCCATAGCAGAACTTAGTAATGAGCAAAAAGATTTTCGGCCCTCCTGGTAGATCATGAAGTTTAAGAACACAAGATCGTTTCTCATCATCAACTTTCATCTTTCTCTCATCATCAGAAGAATCCCCGATGAGATTTTCCAATGTTTTGCTCCTAGATAATAATGGGAACTGCAAGTTACGCCAAGCAACGTATGGTTATTTCATTACCATATTATGATACTTCAATTCATGATATTTTCATTTTGAAAATGCACATCGAAACACCTTTAAAGGGTTATGGTAGTTAGACAGTTAGGAAGATAGTTTCTCCTGTCTTATCCATTGACTGTCTGGTTTTCTATTAACATAGTTGTCTTTCTTTAAAATTCAAAAAATATTGGAACAAATAACTAGAGTGTATTTGAATTTTTCTGTTTCCTAATAACTAAGATGTTTAATCCAATGATCCTAAAAAAATGAATAAACGCATACCTTGTGAAGATGGAAGGAAACATCTCCAACTTCAATGGTAATATCACTTGGAAGACCAGATGAGCAGATCCTGCAAGAATTAGATGTAACTTTACGTTGCTTCAATACTCTGGGAGTAAGTAAATGTATAGAAGTACCTCTAGCTTTACATCATACAAAAAACGACAAAATTCGATATCTTAAAGCATGTTAACACACACAAAACTACATTAATCTTCTCCATACGTGCTCCATAATGTGCTCCATAATTTGATCATTATGCCACACTCAAAGGAGAACATAAGAACTGCAACTTATAAATAGCACACATTCATGAAATAAAATATTTAGTTATGCTTAAAGAATTTCCTTTCTGTTCATGAAATTTGAACATCCTGATCGGTTTGACTATCTAGAGAAAAAGCTAGTAAATTTAATAGAGCTTGATATGAACTTTATCACCAATTTAACAACAATTTAAATTATCATGTGTATAAATTGTCCTAAACTTCAACATAGTATTTACTTGACAACAAACGTATCAATAATAATGCAAACAAGCATCTGTTTTGACCTTTTTGACTTCAGAATGTAGCTCAAGTTCTGACATGGTAGAATTAACACAGTGAAATTTTCCAAAATCTTTCACTAGAAACTAGAATACACACACACACGATATTATTTTCCCAATGGTTCTAATTATCTAGTAATGAATTTTTCAGGCAAAAAATTATGTCAAATTCAACCCGCAATGCTCACACATTGATCATGAATCCATACCAAAACCCTGCAAACAAATGAACAAATAGACAGAATTTGAATGCCAATGTGGGAAAGAAAACAAGCCCACAGCACAATATAATAAAAACAATCTAAAACCCCGGTAATAAGGCATCAAATTTTCACAATTTGGGACAACAACAAAAATAATAATAACAATAACTCATAAAAACGAAAACTTGGAATGTGGGTATCAATCAAACCGATAAACAATAAATACCCAATCAATCAATTTTCACAAAACGATCGCAAATTAAGAACAACAACTAACCAGGCATTGGAATGTTGATCGAAATGAAAAACCTCTGATTTAGACCCTAACTTGATACATGCCATGGCTAATGTACGTAAAGTTTCAAACTATAAGTTTAGTTTAGAAGTGCAATGCGGTTGGAATTTTGTATATATACATAAAAGAAAGAAAGAAAGATAGTGTGTGTGATAGAAATGATGATTAAGAATGTGGGGGGGGGCAAAGGGTAATGAGTAAAAACGCACACTCTTTGTGTTTATGTGTTTTCTCTTTCTTGTGGGTTGTGGGAATTGAGGGAGATGATGGTCCCTAGTCTACAGGGGGAAAAAAATAAGATTCCCAGAGGGATAGAACAATCTGTTCTTGCTGTTGCAGTTTTGCACCACTATACTATACCCAAAACCCTCTTCTCTTTTTACCCTCAACTACTAATCATGTGACAAATTTAACCCTTTTAGAAGTTTTACCTCTATGTCGGTCCAGTAGGTACATTAATGAATTATACTGTTATAGTAACAGTGTTACAATACAATAATTTCTTTTGTAATTTAGATGCTTAGGGCACGCACCATAAAAACTGTTTACGAGTAATTTTTTCTCCATAAATTTAGATGAATTAGCAAATCAATTAGTACATTTTTATGAAATTAATATCGAATTAATGCTATTATCTTTCATTAATTAATTTATGGTGGGTTGGATGTCAATATTTACTTTATATAAGTGACAGACTTTAGTACTTGAAAGAGTTTAATGATGTGCGTACTATGTAATGGATAGTTGTGGTAAGTTTAGAGCATCTAATGATAAATCTTTAATAGCATTTTTTTAATCAAAACTTAACGGCTAGAACGCATCTTATTATTCTACGATTTTTTTTTTAATATAAAATCAATTACAATAAATTTTTACTGTACTCTTGTATTCTTTAGGTTAATGTCTTACACGTTCATAGACATCAATGTTATAAACAAAACTTAAAATTGTAACAAACAAGTTGGTTTATCCACGCGTTGCAGCGAAAATAAAATGAAAAAAGATTCATTTTTTAATACCTTATTTGATTTTTATTTTTAAATTTTAAATACAATTTGATTTTGTTATACTTTTTTTGTTTATTATATACACTTCAAAGCAAATATCATAATCTACCACATTTCTTTTGTAATGATTTAAAATAACATATAAGATGTCCTTCAAATTGAGTTTATGTAATTAAACCTGTATGAATTTATATCTACTAATACTGGATAATATCGTATAGATATCATAATAGATGTGCTTTTGTGCATATGTAGTGTAAGCAACAAAACTGACATCACGGGATATCTTCGAAATTCCTTGTACTTCATGGTAAACCCATTATATTGGTAATATAAATAATAAATAATGCTAAATATAATAATTTAGATTAGATGATTATTTGACCTACTGGAAAGTGATAAAATTCATAATATTATATAACACGTATACCAACAAACGTTTAAGTTATAAAATGATAAAAATATAAAAATAACATTTAACGTTAAATAAAACACGTCAATATTATTATTTTTTGTTACTTCAAATTAAGTTGTTAATTAAAAGATAACAATTGATTAATCGGATGTTTGAATATTTATATAAGTAATGTATATATATTATAAAATATATAATTTTACAATTATAAATTAAGTAAATTAATCAATAATATATTTTTAGATAGTAGAATACGAAAGTCAAAATTCAACTAAAGTAATTACACTATATAAAGTTTATATTATAATGATAAGTTAAAAAAAAAAAGAAATTCTTATAATGATAAGTTAAAAAAAAATCTACAATTCATGCGTAAGGCCCCAAAAACTTCGTTAAAAAGGCTATTTAAATATTATTCGAATATTTGATATTTAATACAAATAATGAGGTTGGAGTTAGATTTTAAATTAGGGGTAAATATTGTGGCCAAAGTGTGGCTATATAATCTGGAAGGTCTATAACGATAATCATAAAAGTGTTAGTAGGGTTTAATTTGTAAATAAGGAGAGTAAAAGGGTTAAAATGTAAATTCATTATATAAACCCCTCCTTGTAAATAATTATGGAAAGAACATGAGGCTGTTTTTGTTTTTGGCGAGCCAGGAAGAAAGGAGAAGGGGGAGAGGGAGAACAAGATAGAAAACTACAAAATTGAGCTTAATCCTTGGTTGTTTGAGTCTTTAATTCCTTGATTTCTGATTTTTAAGGTATGAGTAACATCCTTAACCATTGAAATTGATGATTTTGTAAATTGAAGATGAACCCTAATATGGGGTTTTTGAGGGAAGTGTGTTAATTGAATGTAGGAATGCTAGATAAATGTCATTGAGTCTATTTAAATGTAAAAATATGAGTCTTAATATTGTTTAAGAGAATTTGATGTTATTAAGAATAAACATAGTGGATTTGCATGTTAATTCTCGTTGAAATCAGTCCCAAAAGTGTTAATTGAGTTGGAGTTAATTAATAAAAGTGTTTTATACATGTTTGAGTCAATTTAACATGTTTTTGGTAAGAATTCGAAGTTGGACAGTTTTACGTGCAGAAAATGGACTGTTTTTTAAAAATCATAACTAAATAACTGTAACTCCGTTTTTGATGTATAATATATCGTTGGAAAGGTGGGGGAGTCTACTTTCTGTTGGTTATGGCCTTGGTGCCAATATCTGATCTTAAGATGGTCGAAAAGAGGGCTAAGTAGCTGCTGTCCAGTTTTATGAAACGTATTAAAAATGTTGTAAATGTGTTTATTAAAAGTAGTAAGATGAATAAATGGAAATTTACTTATAATGATGAATTGGTAAGGGTAATGTAGTAGATATTGATAAAGAGTTGTATGTAATGATAATAAATTTTACTATGTTGTTGAATATTTGTATATGTTGATTATAGGTGTTAAGGAAGTGGTAAATTCTCATTGGCAAAATAATTGTGCTTAAATGCCAAGGTGAGTATATGGGATTAATTGGGTAATGATTATGAAATTTCGGATTGCTTCCGAGCAAGAGGTTTACATAATCAAGTGGGGTATTGCTTGTATCTTATCTTGTTTCTAATTGTTGATATTTGTTGATGAATTATGTGAAATGAGTAAATATGTGGAGATTAGCTAACTTCGTTAGCATAATGTTGTTGTTGAACATGTGCATAGCACATGATGTTGCCTTAGCATGCATATCAACGTGGTATGGTGCTAAGTGATTATTGGCCGTGGAACCGTATAGAGATTAGCTAACTTTGTTAGCATAATGTTGTTGTTGAAAATGTGCATAGCACATTATGTTGTTTTAGTATGCATATCGACGTGGTATGGTGCTAAATGATTTTTGGCCGCGAATTCGCATAGTGATTTAATCTCTACATATTGCTTAGTAGTTATTTGTTTAAGATTATGTGGCAATTATTGTTTGTTTCTAGTGGTTGATAAATGCGGTGATCATTGCTTTGTTTCTAGTGTTTGCTTGATGTTGTGAATTACTTAATTAATTGCCTATATGCTCACTAAGCAACGTGCTTATTCTTTTAAGTGTTGAATGTTGTAGGTGAAGGTGGGGATAGGGAAGGAAAGGCTATTGTGAAGGATTAGCGTGGATTGCTTGCTAATAGTGAGTTAACAAGCCTTTACTCTCTTTAATTGTTGTTTTGTATCATTTGTGTAAACCGCCTAATTACACACCTTTTGATAATATGAAAGTCTTTTGTTGAGGATAGCTACTTGTCTTGATGTAGCTATGAAAATTGTCTAATGATTATATTGTAATTGTTGTAAAGACGGTTTAAAAGTAAAGATGTTAACTTGGAAACTTGGGTTGTAAGTCCAAGTTTAGTTTTGGTCAATTATGGTAATTAGGATTTGTTACTTGTGTTGAAATTGTTCTACAAAAGTTGACCGTAGAGGTCAAATGGTCAAAATGTTGTTGAATTTCAAACGGGTCATTTGGTGCCCAAATGGGCCATCAACGAATCTATTTACTCAAATAGACTATAAGAGAAATGTAATGTTTTTGTTATTGGCCTAGAAGTCAAAATGGATGGTTGTATTTGTGGGAAAAATTTGTAAACCTTTAGGCATATGAATTGTAAAATGAGTTGGTCTAAAAAATGGTCAAAATGGCCATATTTTGGTGATACGTCCGAATCCTTCGTTATTGTCAAATTTGAAAAAGTATAAAAAGGGAAACCTTCATTTTTATATAATGGAGGTGTGTAACACCCTCTCTTCATATTCTATAAAATATTCCTTTATTTCGGAAGCGTAGGTCAAAACATGTATTGCATTATTAACATTTATATAATGTACATATACTATTTAAAACATCGTACATAACCAGGTGTTACATAATTTCAACTTTCATTTAAGTTATCAAAAACATATGAGAGTTGCCAGCTGGTCAAACATTCTTTGAACATAATCTTCCTGCCCGCCCATTTCAATCATGACCTACAGGGATTAAGGTGGGGGATTAGCACAAAGCTAAGTGAATGAATGTGAAACTAACAGTTCAACTTAGCATAACAATCTGTTTACATCAATTAATCGTAAACACATATCGTCAAAGAGGATCGGTGGTTTTTGAGGAACCCTACTGCCGCGGTGGCCCTCAAAGAACGCTTATCACAATCTGTATTGGCCTATACAGAATATACCGATAACTTGATATTACCATTTCACCACAGGTTCTAGTACAACACATGTACAAGACCCTGTATCTGTAATCATGTAACAATCAAGTCTAACAATCTGTTGACCTCTTTAATAACAACCAATGCCCGAAGGTCACATTGCACGTAGATTCATAATCAGCAAATCAGACTAAACAGTCTATCAATTATATATACGTTTACTTGTTGCAACCAAACCGTTACAACCAAATCAAACTTATGAGTTCCAGATCCACTCACCTGTCAGTCTCAGTCCAACAACTCAGAAGTCTAATGTTACTGAGTCTTCTGCTGATCTGAGAATACAACAAATAGTGAGTTAGTAACTCATTCCATAATTGTATAATATATTTCAATACATAGTATCGAAATGACAAACAATTTCCAAGTTATAACAATGCACTTATATAATTATTTACTCAATCATCATAATAACATATTTAAGCGAACAAGCAAATCCCTGAAGTCTAAGAAACAAAAGTTCAATCTGAAGCGAAACCAGAAAATCCCGAAACGATGTTTAAAAACTGAAAAATGCCAATTTCGACCTCAAGATGACCCCGAAAGGCCTAAAACTGCCTAGGCTTATCTAAAAGAGCTTTGATTATTGGACCGTTTTCGAGTGACCATGCGAATCTCGGCCCAATCCGTGTTAAATGAAAATTGGGTAAATTTTTAGTCACTAAAAGTATCACTAACACTTGTGCACTTTTGAAATTTGCAAAATAAAACTTTTAAAATCTCAGTTTTCAAAGCAACATCTCAGTTCGCAATAATCTCAGTTCGCAGGGATTCTCAGTTCGCTAGACAACTCAGTTCGCTAGACAATAACTCGGTTCGCAAGGCAGCTCAGTTCGCAAGGTTCAGTTCGCGAATCTCAGTTCGCAGCACAGCATCTCAGTTCGCATCGCAGCAACTCAGTTCGCATCGCACCAACTCAGTTCGCATCGCAACAACTCAGCTTGCGAACTGAGTTCTTCTTCTTGCAAGCTGCGAACCGAGCCTGCTGTAACCAAAAACCCGAACTTTCTTCTTCCATAACTCACAAATTCGACTTTCTATCATTCTAACAAGCTTTCTAACAACTTATATTCATCAAATATCATCATATAACATCTTTCAAGCTTCTATTACACAACTAATTTATAAATTGACTAATTTCATAAAACAAGTTATAAACATTAAAATACTCACTTTTAAGAGTAAGAACAAGATGATGAAGATGATATGAAATTCGTTTTTCTAATCTTGAATCAAAATCAGTTTGCTATCAATTGGATTGAAAGAAATTGAAATCTTGACTTTGTGTGTTTTTAGGAAATGAAAATAAGAAGGTTACTGAAGTTTGAGAATATATATATTAATCTAACCCAATACCATTACAATTTTAGTTCCCTTCTTAATCTATTGTCTGGAACCTAAAATCATTTTGCGAAAATCAAATATTTTATTTTACCGTCAACTAGATTAATTTAAAACAACGAATTATGTATTAGTCATAATAACTCATTTATCCTTTTGACTAATATTATCAAATAAACATAACAATACTAAATACTCCTAACACATTAAATAATGAATTTAAAGTTATGAATTTACCCGTATATTACTAGGCCCTTAGGGTGGATGTTACAAGGTGTCTGCAAAATTTCAAGTCTTAACTCTAAACGAGTCAAAAGTTATGCGTGTCCGAAGTTAGAGTTTTAGGCTGTTCGGAAATGCAGGTGGTCGCCGGGCGATGGGGGTGGTCGCCGGGCGAAATCCCCTCTGTCCAGAATCTGTTTGTTTCGATCCAAATCGTTTCCCGTTGCGTTTTTAAGCTTTTGAACCTCATATTTTAGTATGTATGGGCAAATGTAATGTGGTTTTTTAAAAAAAAATAAAAAAATTTGTCGGACGTTTCATCGTGACACTATTGCACAAATAGTATTTACAAGTTTGTAAATGTAGGAGTTGGTAATATATTAGTAACGTGGCAAATCACTTCTATTATGTAACAAAATAATAATTCAAACGCGAAACTCGGTTTATGATATATAAGTTGCACAAACGAAAAAAATGGAAATGGAAGTTGTGCAAAATCAAAACATGATCTTAAATGGTATATTTTCAGTTAACAAAGCATATGCACAATGAAGGGTAAAACCGATCCTATGGTGCCCACTCACCGACCGATTTCACAGTAAATATAGAGAGTTAAATCATGTAACTCATCGTTAAAGAAACACGTGAGAGGTATAATGTATGTCACCATTATTCTATCTTCATTCTAAGGTGGGTAACGCATATCTAAAACTTTACAAGTTAACTCTAGCCTTTAGGAAACATAATAATTTGAAAAACCAAACATACGATTGTAATTTATGAAGTTCTATATATAAATTTTACAAATATTTAGTAAATGTCAAAGTTTTACAGTATTTAACCTGTGAATGCAGATTTCTTTATCGATAACCGGGTTGAAGAGGTCATACGTTGTCGGAGCATGTGGGGGGACCAAACAGGCCTTTTTTTTTTTTTAAAAAAAAAGAGGGTATTGTAATTTGTTATTTAAGGACATCGAGTCTCACAATTCACAGTTTCAGTCCTCTTAATTTACAAATTTGTGTAGTTTAGGTGATTATTAAATTAGTAGGCCATCAACAACTGCATGTACATATTATATAGTCATAGCTATAAAAGGTCTTTGATTTGGCTTTCGAATTGGAGTAGATGTTGTTGGTTAGTTGAATTTTGGTATCCAATAATTGTAATATCGGTGTTTGACTTATATGTGATTAGGTCGAATATATAAAGTTTACATTTACGAGTTGACACAATTAGTGGTAACATTCAATCGGTGTAATGTCTTATTCACGGTCGTCTTAGATAGAACAAGTATAATCAAGAAAAATACGAGTAGTGTTTATATGAACAAATATTTCACTATTTTGTACAAGTATGATATTATGACTCAAAACTCTCGATGGTAAAGACATGGAAAAAAAATATACACTAGCAATCATCTTTTGACGTTGTAGATTAGTTGAAAAAAAGTTGCATCTCAAATCCATATTCCATATAAATTTAATTTGACCAATGAGCTTCTTCAATCCGACTCATTAAAGAAAAAAGAGACGCGGGCTTTAATGAACATGGGTGTGTTAAAGACACATCAATGTACTAAGAACAGGGGCACGCTAGCGTGTTGAACACCGTTCACATTAATATCTCATCTTGCAATGCAGTCTTAATAAACATTGATTGTTTGAAAATGAAGTCACACATTTAATCAAATCAAGGACATAGGACACTCATACTCATTAAAATCCCGATTAATACCAATCATCGTCATTATTTCATATTTTTTTTAAATGTATGAAGAGCCCCTACCAAGACCATATTTATTTCTTGTGTAGTTATATTAGTGAAAACGGGATCTCCTACTACAAAATAAAATATTTAATACACATGTAACAAGGTTTCAAAAATGCACTATTGTAATTGCGGGTCAAGCCCAGCCCATAAATTTAAAAAGTCCAACGAGTTGATGTAGCGGGTCAAGACCGAGCCGTAACTTAAGCAAGTCCAACGCAAGTAATTTAGTGGGTCAAATCCGGCCCATAGTTTGTAAGACTTCACCATATGCATATGCATCATCGTCGTGATGAATGTTGAGACGACTTGAGTCAATTCAGGTGCTACTAAGAGAGAAACAAAAATGGAGGTTTTCGAAGATAGATCTCGTTTAACCCTAATTTTTGCACTGTTCGCTTTGCTATCATTAAGTTTCCGATCGTCTTATTCACTCGCATCGCCGGAACTTCAGATCATCACCGCCGAACGCAGAGTAAGATTTCCGTTAATTACTCACTCATCATTTCTGCAGTTGATTTCACTAATTCGATGTTGTCTTATATGAATTTTGCTTCGGAATTGATTAATTGAACTGATCGATACTGTATTCTCGAAAAGATCGAATTGGATTTGAACTGATTGAGTCGTTAAATTTAAATCAGTACAATTTTTCGTTCATAAAATGGGATGTATATATGTGTAATTACTGTTATTATTATATTCCATATGGATGTATAGCTTGTTTTAATTGTGCTTATTGCTGTTGGTGCAGATTGATTTGGCTTCACACATTATTAGGGTTGTATTGACTTTGAAGGTACTCTTCTATGTAGCTACAACTTACTGCGTCAATGTGGATATGTTATTTATATGTTTTGATAAAAAAAATTGAATGTTGGCCTTTTCAGGTACAAAATGATGGGGCATCGCCTGCTTCAGATGTTCTTCTTGCTTTTCCACCGCAACAAGTGAAGCATCTAGCACTTATCCAAGCTGCTGAAATCACTGGAAAAAAGAAGAAGAAAGCTGTACATCCACTTGATGTGAAGTCGAGCGACCAAGCTACCGGGCCAAATGGAGCAAAACTCTATTCTATTTCTTTGAGGAATCCATTGAGTACTGGTGGATCTGTCTCAATAGAAGTATCATATGTATTGACCCAATCGCTTGAACCTTTCCCTGTAGAGATAAGTCAGTCAGAACCACAATTGGTCTTATACCGTGACAGTGCTTCAATATTATCACCATATGTAATCAAACAGCAGACAACGGTTATTAGGACACCAACTACAAAAGTGGAATCATTTACAAGAGTGGAACCGTCCACCCAAATGCGTACTGAGCTGAAGTATGGGCCTTATGAGGACAAGCCTTCATACTCGTATACTCCTATACTTGTTCATTTTGAGAATAACAATCCATTTGCTGTGGTTGAGGAACTTGTGCGAGAAATAGAAATTTCTCACTGGGGCAACCTCCAAGTTACAGAGCACTACTCATTGGTGCACAACGGTGCCAAACACAAAGGCGGGTTCTCAAGGTTAGGTCACTGTTAATTATACATGATATATGAGGCCATACTTGTGTAACATATTGCTGATTCATTGTACAAATCTCTCCATGCTTTATTTAGCACTATTCTCAAGTTTCCCCTTGCAGTGGTTTTGTATTTAGACAAATAAGAATCAGTTACTGTAAATAAATATGATGAAATAGTAGAGTTTGACCTTTTGATATTTATTTTACTGTTGTGCTGTAGCTATCCACCAAATAGGCCCATGTTTCTTCTTATTAAATAGTAACAACTAGCAATCTGTAACCTCTGAGTAGCAACCATTAAGCTTCCCTTGACCTTAGATTAGTTAACTTAAAAAAAAAATGCTGTATCATTATTTTATAGTTTACTTTTTTCCGTCAGCGAGTGTTCTTAATCTGAACCTCCAACGCGATCTATTATGTACACTTGTTAGATGTTTACTTCTACCAGCTTTTGAGTTTTTCCGCTCTAAATTTTGCAGGGTTGAATATCAATCTAGGCCATCTATTAGTGGTGTCTCTTCGTTCAAACATCTTGTTGCAAAATTACCCCCAAGGGTTCACTCTGTCTACTACCGTGATAACATAGGCAATATCTCAACATCACATTTACGTACAAGTTACAGTAAGGTGGGTATTATATGCTCTTAATATTTACACGGTGAAAAAAATTATGTGGTTTCTTCAGAAGATTGATTTTGAAATATTGAATTGTTTTCTATTTCACTTGATGTTCCTATGGTTCCATTCTTTTACACAATTTTCCTCAAGTCTCTGTTCTCCATTTTATAGATTTCATCTTCATTTTTTCTTACATCATTACAGAACCCATTACCACTCTTTTGACTATCACTTAGGATCATAATCTCACCTTTTCAAGATTTTTAACTGTGAAATCCAGTTATAAAAGGAAAGAAAGAAAAACATGATCACATATCAATGTAGTTTCTTATATACATGACAAGCTTCATGCATGCAGTCTGAACTGGAAATAGAGCCACGTTATCCTTTATTGGGAGGTTGGAAAGCAACTTTTGTCATTGGATATGGGCTGCCGCTGCAAGACGTTCTTTTTGAGTCAAATGACGGTAAGCGCTACCTGAACTTCAGTTTTGGATGTCCCATTGCTGAAACGGTAGTAAACAAGATAACAAACAAGGTACATGATCATGAAATATATGTATTATTATAATTTTAGGATGCTCTCCCTTTGTTCTTCACTGTTTTATCAACATTCGAACGCAATTTCAGGTTGTGTTGCCTGAGGGATCAAAGAACCCCCATATTGTGGTTCCTTTTTCAGTGGAACGCAGCACAGAGGTAACTTCTATTTGTACCACATATAAAAGTTCATAATATGTAAACCACCAACATTTTTGTGACAAGATTATTGCTTACGTTCTTTTCCTGTTCATTTGAACTTGCCATACTATGTTGATGAATTAGCTGTGTAGTAAATATATATTGCATGATCCTACTGTAAACTAAAGTACCATTTTTTAATCTCTGCAGACCAAGTATACCTACCTAGATATAGTTGGAAGACCAGTGGTAGTGTTGAAAAAGGAAAATGTAATTCCTGAACACAACTCTCTTTTCCAGGTGATTACAACTGCTTATATATCAAGCTTTTCTTCTTTCGTTTTTACTTTTTCAGTTTTTTCCTTTGTTCAAACTTGTCAAACTAGCTATTGTGCTTACTGATTTAGATATTTGTAGTGGACTTTGGCCGGATGATATCCAATTATGATCCACGTTCCACAGAATCCGTCTTATATATTAAAACATGCTGACTGTGTATTTCTCGTTGTCAATTAATCATCTTTCTGTTTTGCAGGTTTACTATGATTTCCACCCAATGTTCATGCTTGCAGAGCCGTTGATGTTGATCTCTGTATTTTTCTTTTTGTTTGTTGCTGCCTTGGCTTACCTTCACATGGATATCTCCATAAGAAAATGAAGAGCACTGCAGCAGGTATGTTGCATGCAGATTAGTACCAGTTAGACCTCTTCGTCAAGCCAATTTGAGAATGACTGGATAAATTTAGATTATTTGTAAAATTCACCCAATACTTTTTCTTTTATACTTGAGGGAACCATTAATGTGAAACGAGAACACAAATTAGCTACAAAACATTAAAATGTTTCCTATATTTTCTTGAAACAGATGACGAATGGCGACCTTTTTAGTACAGTCTGATCAAAGAATTACAGTTTTGGTGCATGTTCAACTCATCAAGTGTTGAAGCTGCCATATACACATTCTGGATTAGTTGTTGTGTTTTTATATGAACTCACCATGATGGGATATATACATACATATATAGAAATAAATTACGGAGTAACCTTTTTTTTGGTCCACCATTATTGCAAGCAAAAAAGGCAAACTAACAAAATGTAAAAGATTATATATGAACAAATCTCTGAAATAAGGCTTTCGACACATGAAATCTGCTTTAAAAAGAAAAAAAACACATGAAATGTATGTTGTAGTGTATACTGTATCGTAAGTTTATACAAATTAACAAACATCCCATTAATTGTTGGGCCAAATTTCGTTTGTGGGATGAGGTGGAAGAACTTAATGGTTTGGCCCAATTTTGTTTCTGTTTCAGGGGGAACCCAAGGGTAATTTGCCAGTTTGGGACGACCGAGTTCATGCTCTCTATATTAGGGCTTTTGTTTAGGAGTGTTTTTTTACTTTTTCAAAATTATCTCAAAGTTTATTAAAAAAATAATAATATGTGTAGTAGCACATGTAATTCACAACAAAAAGTAAAAAAAATAAAATAAATAAAAAAGTCGTTTGATCATGTCATCATGGAGTAATTTTTTTAACAAACTCCCTTGTAAAAGAAACTAAATGATACAAACAAAATTGCTGTCGCTTTCATAATAATTATCCATGTAAATAGTACTCCGTGTGTTTAATTATTCATGGCCAGAGATTACATCACAAAACCATGTACGTATTATGTCTTAGATTATTATTCATTTTCCTCAGTCTTACACTATACACAACTCATATATAAAATTGAATCGATGTGATTGTGATTGTGATTGTGAGAAAATGTCTTTTTCTTTTGAGGTGTGTGTATGGTTGTGGCTAGGTTGGCCAGTATGGGCTCATATTCATTAGACACATGGTCCACACTTCTTAACATTTAGCAACATCAATTATTAGAGATGAACGAACAATGGTCCAGCCCATTAGGTGCACCCCTCCATCTTTCACCCCACCTATACTACCTACTTTTGTTAGCATCTCACCATTTTCTTTCCCATCATATGTCATTTTATGAAATAATATCTAGTATTACTTTTAACCCAATTTATGATTACGTTACGTGTGACAATATCTGCCTTTATTACATTACAATAATAATAATAATAATAATGACTTCACTGTCGGTCTCGAAGACAACAAGACAACAAAAAAATATTAAAGCTATTTTCAAAGTTACTCTTTGAATGTGATGATACCAAAATTCACGATTTCACACGTATCTTTGGAACCTTCATGACCCCTTAAATTTTTTTTTCATAGTTTAGTATATATATATATATATATATATATATATATATATACACACACACCTTGTAATTATGATAATAATTAATTATAAAACTTATTATACATATTTTATAACTTGTGAAAATCAAATAAAATGCCATTTTTAATAGAAAAGTAATTTATGTAAATATCTTTATAAAGTTCTGAAAAACATTAAACTAAACCAACGACCATAATCCTCATCCAAAAAATATCAAATATCAAATATATATTTTATATATTTGTTTGTTTGTTTTTAGTTGTCTATAAGAGCATGTTAGAAAGTAAAGTATGACAAGTGCATAATATTTGACTTTGAAATTAAATTAAAAAATTGACCATGGGACATACACACGTTTAATATACTTATGAGTAACGTTGACCAAGGCCACGGGGTGAGGAGCGAGGGGGGTTAAATTCATTAAACACCAAACACATAGGCGATGCCGCCGTGCACGGCCATCGGTGACGCCTACATCGGCGGCGGAACCATCACGTGACCACCATCAATACCCCATTAATTATCACCATATGCTTTATACATAAGACATGTCGCATGTTTTCCTTTCTATTTATAATTGACATGACAAATCCATATATTACTATTATATTATAATTTTTAATTTTTAATTTTTGAAAATTGGCGAGTTTAAGTGACATGGCGTCTAGCAATTTACAAGGTAAACTTATTATTTCATTCGTTCCACTTTATATGTACATTTAAGAATATATGCAGTTTTACAAATAGCAACATATACATTTATTTGAGAGATAAGAAATAATTTTAACAACATATCGTAATTTTATGAGGCAAAAGATTTTCTTTTCATCATGTAATTGATAGTTCACGCATTTAAAAAGAATCACAAAAAACATATTTAATTGTTTACATTCACAATGGTTTTTCGAAAGATAAAACCAAATATTTGTGTAATGGTTTACAAATTGCTTTTATTAAGTGTGGTTGACCCGTTATATCTAATATGGTTGCATTTTGAAATTAGAATAGGAATTGAACGGCAACCTCACCATAATCATAATCATAACCAACTATTATTAAATCATCACAACAACAAATAGTCTTTGTGATGTTTTATTAAAATAATAATAATAATAATAATAATCTTAACATTACTTAATTTTCATAAAAGGCAATAATAGTCTATCAAAATACCCAAAGTTTGTTTCTTTTATGTGTTGCATGGCTTTCGAAGACAACTAGAAGCAAAACATATAGCATATGTTTGGAATATATATATATATATATATATATATATATATATATATATATATATATATATAGAGAGAGAGAGAGAGAGAGTTTGGATAAAATGAAAAACACTTTAAAAATAAGAACGACTAAAAACACCTCAAATTCTCAATTACTCTTGATAAAATCATTAGATACACATTCGTACATCTCAAATACGCAAAGAAAAATAAATGCATATTTTTAAAAATGTACAGAATTCGAAAAAACGATTGATGCACAATTATCTATGTTATTGTGTATATATCGTTTTTTCTATTTTTATGCATTTATGAGAGTGAGTATCTATTTTTCTACACATATTTAAGATGTATGAGTGTGATTCTAACGATTTGTTGGTTAGTTATGTGATTATGAAGCGTTCTTAACCATTATTATTTTCAAAAGAGGACAATTTTTTGAGGAAAAGAGAGAAGTCAACCATTTATTCGCGATGAATGATAATCAAACGTAAAAAAATTTATTTTTACCAAGAAATATTAATCAAAACCGATGTTATAACTACTAATATTCATATATAAAGTACTTTTTATAACTTATGATATCATATGATGAATATTAAGAGAATTTTATAACATTCATCATTAATGAATATTAACCGAAGTGGATATTATCATTTTCATTGAAAAATTATTCGTTAACATTCGTCAACGATGGATCATAATCAAAACGTATAAAAATATATTTTTACCAATAAATATTAATCAAAACCGATGTTATAACTACTAATGTTAATTAATAAACTATTTTCAAGAAAAGAATTTAAGATTATATCGAGTTAAGTTTTATACTAGAGTTAAGGAAAAAACACAACTTATCAAGTAAATTTAGTGAATCAGTCAGTTGTTTTTGTATTCGGGTGTAAATCTTATCAAAGTGTTAATAAAGTGAATAATCCCAATTATATAATAAAAGTTTCTGGTCAAACCATATAAGTGTCCTTGGTTTAATGTTAAAATTACTTATTTCCCATTTCACTAAGTTAAAATGTCGACAGGAAAACTTATTAGATCATCAGTTTTACGTTATATTTAAAATTAAATGTATAAAGTCTCGACATATGTTATTATACACTATATATTTTTAAACTTTAAATTCTTATATCAAAAATTAAGAATTTTAAAGAGATTTATTTTAAAATTTAAGTGAAATTGAGAGACTATATTTACTATATTTAATTAAAAATTTATAAATTGATGATATCACAAAATATTTACTATATTATATTTAAGATGAGATTGTATAAATTAATTGTTTAAATATAGATAAATTTATAATAATTTAAAACTTTGATGTCTAAAATGTTCACCAATATATTTGGTTTGGTGAAGTTGGTGTGTGGTTGTGAAAGGGATTAGTTACCTCTCAAGTGTGTTTATGTTGTGTTTACATGTAAATTGTTGTGAGCGTATCAACTCGAGAATCTGGTCGATTTTATTTATATTATTTGAAACTATCGTCTTATTTATATTTAGGTTTAAATATGAAAACTAATTTTCGTAGTAACGTGAGAATGATTTTAAAATTATTTTCAAATATTCAAAATACATTATATTACAAAATTTTCTTCGTATATCCCTATTCAAATAACTTTAAAGGGCTATTTTTCCAAATAAAAAACTTTTTGACATTTTTTAAAATTATTTTAATTCTTTATTATTAATTTTTTTATTTATAATGTCAAAGACGTGATAATCACATTATATTAGATAATAAGTATATGTGATTATCATATTATATTTTGTGATTATCTTAAATAATAACAAAAGTAGCGACATAAAAAAGTTTAAATTTTTTTTAATAGTTTTTGTTTATATTTATATCATAGCTTTCAAAAATTATCTTAATATTAATTATTAAAAACGTTTTTTAAAAAATGTGTTTTGAATAGTTAAAGAGTTTTTTGAAGTCATTCATACAGTTCATACGAAAATTAGTATTTTTATTTGAACTTAACTCTATCGTCATCATATATAATAAAGAAAAAGTAAAAAATAAATATGGAATTGATAAAACCATTTCTTTATAGCAAGACTCGGAAGCACCCAACAAAATGGATGCCAATTAAGTAATCAATATTCTTGTTAAAGAGTCACTTTCTTCATTTTTTTAAAACATATTTTAATACTCTATTGTGTCATCTAAACTTGAGACACACACACATGTAGCATGTACATATACGAATTATATTTTACAATTAAATAAATTCATATATATATATATGTGTGTGTATATATATATGTATGTATAAAGACTAATTTTCGTATGAACGTATAAATGATTTAAAAAATACTTTTTAACTATCCATGATACAATTTTCTTCAAAAAAAATTTAAGTGATTATTATTGATATAACTTTTGAAAGCTATGCTGTAAATATAAATAAAAAATATTATTTTTTAAAAAACTTTTTTTATAGTCGCTGCTGTTGTGATTATTTAAGATACATGATAATCACATATGATTATTCTCTAATATAATGTGATTATTATGTGTTTGTCATATTACAAAATATGACTTGATAATCACATATTATTTATTTGATTATCAAGTTATAAAATGGGATTATTATGAATAAAAAATAAATAAAATAACAAAAATCCAAAATTCTTTTATCTGAAAAATAGTTTATAAAAGTTATTTGAATAAGGAGCAACGAATAATTTTTTATATAAAATAACATGTTTTGAATATTTTAAAGTATTTTGAATTTATTCCTACTACGAAAATCAAACTTTTTATTTGAATTCACATCCAAATATAGTTTTGAGACTCCGTATCAATTGAGTAAGTGTTTTTTTCTTTAATATTTTTGCTGTGAAAGTTGTCGTATATTGATAGTTGACTTTTTCAACAAGAATCGTTTGATGGTAATTTTATCAAAATAAAAGTTGAAAACTTTGGATTATGTCACATATTGTTATATTTGTTATATTATAGTGAAATAAAATAATGTGACCACTATTAATAAGTTAGTTTATTAAAAAGACCGTGTCAACTCATTTTATTTACATTATTATCGAATCATCATTCCAATTCTATGTGTTAAAAATTATGGATTAGAATTGAATAATAAATCAAATAATAATAATAATTCAAACAACCAAATTTTTAAAAATCAATCATGGAATAAAAAACATCCGTTTCATAAACACCATTTTTCTTTACGTACAAGAACACAACACATATGCAGTACGTGTGTTTATACATATTTATATTTATCTTCCATTAAAATAAATATAAATAAAGCTAATTAATAATTATAATTAATTAATTAATAATCTATATATGCGTCTGAGATTATTTATTTGATTGTTGAAGATCAATAGAGAATATGTCTGACTCTTGTGTGTGAATATATAAGATGATATTACGGTCATCAAAATATAAGCAAAAATCAGAAACACGTAAAACCATTAAAATACTCGTAAATATTTGGGACAAAATTATTTGTTTGGTAAAAAAAAGTATTATTGGACAATAATTTTGTAAACATGTTTAAGCTTAATCGGCAGCCGCTAATTTGGATTATCTTTTGATTTCACACCCTTGTAATTAAGTGTAGAACAACAATTTTTCTTTATACATAACAAATAGTTTTCATTTTGCTATTAATTAAATATGTTTATCAAAATTGTATATATTTATATTGATATTGATTGATTAATACGGAGGTGATTACAATGTTTGGGACATATGTTTAGTCCAAATTTACATATACTTAATCTAATCATTTCTTAATTGCTGCAATCTAATGTTCAATAATACACACAAAAATGTGTTTGAATAAAAGTCTTCTGGTAGAAAGCTAAAACCCAAATATGTAATTTTATTTATTTATTTTTTCTTATTAGTATTATTATATTATATTATATTATTTTTTTCCAGAATACACAGATTGATTAGATTGGATGGCCCATATGTTGCCCGTTACAACTTACATGGCATCATCATAATAATAACCTAGATTTTAACTATAGTCTGTTATCAATAGCACCCCTAGTTATATTATGAATTAAGAACTACGAAGACTTAAAACTTGCTTAAGTTGAAAGGCTTAAATGTAACTTCTACTCTTTCATTATATATGACATTTATTAACTTTTTTGTTTTTGTTTTTGGAGCGGGTATAATAACATTTACTCATTTATTTATCATGAAATCTCATGTAGCAAACTATTTAGACGAGCCAAATGAATGGAATATCATAGCTACTAAATCGGGAAAATTAACAAAAAACTCTAATAGAGTCACGTCAAATATGAAGTTTTATCTGTATAAAGTTATGCAATATGCATCTGTATGAAATATGTGGGATTGATAACAACCGCCTTTAAAGTTGTCCATAAAAAAATGGTAATCGATCATCTGGCGATCTCCATTGACTGGTCCTACGGTAAAAATGAATGAGCTAAATCGCGTAACCTGCGATTAAAGGAACATAAAGATGATGATTGAACTTGTGTCTTTCGTCTTTATGATGCATGTCCTCCACCATGAGACTATCCGCGGTTACTGTCAATTAGACATTAAGAAACACACTACTACTTGTATTCAGACATAACAAACTTACAAACACGGTGTCCCTCTTAATTTTAGTTGACGGACTTAATATCCTTGAAAATTGATTGAAAGTTTGAAGTAAAAATCACTTTATGCATGCTAAAGTCTGTTAAGGACATTTTAAAACCATCATTAACAAAAAAAATAGAAAACATATCGGTAGTAATAATCCTCCATCTGTCTCAAAATAAGTGTCTCACTTCAAACTGCACACAATTTTAGAAAAGTCATTATCTACTAATAATATATCATCTTTACCCAATAAAGTATTTTCTGATTGGCTGTAATAAAATCTAAACACATATTTTGAGACTAACAAAATTAGTAAGTGAGACACTTATTTTGAGACTGAGAAAGTAATAATTTAGTATTAAAATATTAATTTAAATTTAATTAAGGATAGTATATGAATGAAATATTTAACTAAAAAACACGAAAAAGGTGGGGGGGTTAGTCAACAACTAGGCGCAAGAGTCGGGTCTAAGACATGACTCCACCCTACCCATTAAATAAGTATATGGATCATCCATTTTCAAAGTCAATTTCTCCCAAATCTCGCGTCTATCGTGATCCCTATTTTTATTTTTTATTTTATTTTTTTAATCTTCATTAAATTCCCTGTTTTTCCACTCTTCCTAATTAATTATTTAATTAATAGCTTAAAAATTGGTTTTTTCCACAGGTTTTTCATGTCCACACGCCTAGCTACACCGTGACCCAACTCAATGAACTTAATAAGCCAACTTAAACATCCTTTTTTTTGTTAATTGTAGTCCTAATTTAGTCATATGTGTGTAAAACATGACAACTAATTTTATTCGATGTATTTTTAAGATTTTTGGTATGCGCAATTAACTTTTAAATTTCGTTTAAATACATGCAAATTTTAACCTACAAGTGGTGCAATCGGTAAAAGATATTTTACATGTTTGTCGAAGGATAAAAATCCGTATTATTAGATGTACGGGTAATTTTACGCGTAGCAATGAGTAAAACTGTAAATTAGGGACTGAATGTGTTTATTTAGTATACTCAAGGGTTGAAACCTGTAAGCTTTTATCATTTATTTTCGGGTAAACGTTTATTTTAAGTGAAAAAAGAAAACAATAACTACGACTAAAATTGCTATACATATTCAACGTACTTTATAAATCGGACAAATCGTGCATATCCTACATAAAAAAGGTGGCGAGTGCAGAAGACGCGCCAGACATTGCGAGTGGGGGAAGGTTCCCCGACTGCGAAGATTCAGATCTGAACTAAGAGACAGTAGTAGTTTCCAATATTTACAAAAACATGCCCTTAACTTTTATATTATTACATCAAAGGCCCTCATCCCGCTTTCACGTATACTCATTGACCACTTCTATTTGGAAACACCGTTTTCTAAAATAAGTCTTAAATTGAATTCTTTTATGCTTTTTGTAGCCGCGTATCGAGACTAAATCAATTTTCAATCATTTATCTAGTTTTTTCTATGTGTACATTTCATGTTATTTATAGTAATATCCTTATTTCAAAGTATTTTGAAATAACACAAACATTGACAGACATATTTACTTGAAAAGGGGAACAATGATACTCCATGTATTTGAAAATAATAGTGAGAATATCAAGCATTCTATTAGATAAACTTGTTTTCGTAAAGATAAAATTTTTTTTAGCATAGTTTCCCAATTGTTGCTAAAAACACAAGTACTTTTTTTGTACTTAATAAGATATTTCTAGTTTACATTATTGTAGCCTAAAAATCTACTTAACCTCAATAAATCATGTCATCTTGTAATTGAGTTTTTACATACCATATTCAATGTCAAAGGACCTAAGAAGTTAACGTACGACACTTTACAAATACTTAATTATTTACCACTTACCAAATACAAACTGCAAGTTGTAATCTGATATGATAGAGTCAAAAATAAAATTATGCCTAACAAAATTACATGCAATGCCTTCATATATCTATAAATACAGGCTCTACAAATATTAAAATAACCTTTTTAACTATAAATAAAGGAAAACGTATGGTTAAAAACCAAATAATAATGAGTGAAAACTTGGAAAATGAAAAGGAAAAAAAAGGTTATACGGTATTACATATGTTTACGAGGGACTGTAATAGCAAATAATATAGTTGAAAGGGGTATTATTGTAGTTTAATGTATCTAATAAATTAAGTAGAGATAGAGTCTGTACCGAAATACTTGGGGCTCTAGTAATTTGGTGGAATCTATAACAAACACCTCTCATCTCTCCCCCAATTTACACACACAATCTTTATTTACTTAAAAATTTCTCTCTCTAGAATTAGAATTAGAAATAGAATTAGAAGTAGAATTTGATATTTGTCTGTTGTATGCTACCGTCTGTCTGGTCGGCAACAAAGCCTTTTCAGGTCAGTCACTGTTTCTGTCTTTCTTTTCCCCTGTATTGTCACTCTCTGTTTTCTGCTTCTTTTTAAATTCTTTTACTCACCTTTTTCTTTTTAATGACAAAATTCAATTCTGTTTTTATTGATCTGGGTTCTACTTTCTTTTTTCTTTCTAGAGTAATTACTTTGGTTGGTCATTTTTGAGGTATGTAATGGCTAGTTAGTTTTTAACAAAAAGTTCAAGGTTTTTGTAATGAATGTTGTCAACTGTTTTATAAAGTTTGTTGCTTTATGTGGGTATGTACATGGGTTTCTGAAAATGTTTATGGGTTTTTTATTTAAATTATTGTTAGCAAAAGAATTAGTTATAGGAATTAAAATTCAAGATTTTCTGGTGAGTGTTATGAAATGGTGTTTTTTTCTTTTCTAAATTTTATTGCTTTATGTGATTGTATACATGGGTTTTTGTTTTCTGTGGCTTTACAGAAATTATTTGCAAAAATGTTTAGTTCTTGAAATTGAAATGACGGTGTATGTCTTCAATTGCTTTTTTATGATTATATTTAATTATTCATGGGTTTTGAAAATTTTAATTGGTTTTTATGCTGTGTGGTTTTACATAATATTATTGGCCAAAAAAACAAAATATTGAAATAAAAACAAGATTTTCTGATGAATGTTCTATCAATTTAGTTGCTTTATGTGGTTATCTATATGGGCGTTTGAGTAAATTTATGGGTTTTTGTTTTGTGTGGTTTTACAGTAATTGTAAGCAAAACAGTTTGGCTCTTGAAATTGAAACAGGAACCCAGGAATTTGTGATGAATGTTATTAAATGATTGATCGAGTTCATTACTTTATGTATTATATACATGGGTTATTCAAGATGCTTATGGTATTTTGTTTCATGTGATTCTACAGGAGTTCTTGATTAGCAAAAGGGTTTCATTTCAAGATGATTAATATAATGGATCATGTGAATAAACCCATGAATGAAGCTGATAAAACCTTAGATGGTCAGTTATGGCATGCTTGTGCAGGTGGTATGGTGCAAATGCCTGAAATAAACTCTAAAATCTTTTACTTTCCTCAAGGTCATGCCGAACATGCCGCCACGGGCAATGGCGGTATACGGGATCTGCCAAGGATTCTGCCGTACATTCTCTGTGGCGTATCTGCCGTGAACTTCATGGCAGATAGCGACACCGATGAAGTTTATGCTAAAATAGGACTTGTCCCTTTAAGAAATCATAAAGATTGTGATTTTGATAATGATGGGCTTTTGGGGTTTGATCATAACAAACATGAAAACCAAGATAAACCAGCATCCTTTGCGAAGACATTGACTCAATCTGATGCTAATAACGGTGGTGGTTTCTCGGTTCCAAGATATTGTGCCGAAACAATCTTTCCGAGATTGGATTACACCGCGGAACCACCGGTGCAAACCATCTTGGCTAAGGATGTTCATGGCAAGTTATGGAAGTTTCGGCATATCTACCGTGGGACCCCTCGTCGGCATCTTTTGACGACTGGTTGGAGCAACTTTGTCAACCAAAAGAAGCTGGTGGCAGGCGATTCTATCGTGTTTTTGAGAGCGGATAATGGGGATCTTTGTGTTGGGATTCGGAGGGCGAAAAGGGGAATTGGAAGGGGGTTTCTTGATTCGAATTCTTCCGGGTGGAATACTGCGGTTGGTGGGGTTGGGAACCCCGGGAAAGTGAGTGCCGTTTCAGTGATTGAAGCTGCGAGTCTAGCGGCTGCTGGGCGGCCATTTGAGGTGGTTTATTATCCTCGAGCTAGCACACCGGAGTTTTGTGTGAAAGCTTCAACTGTGAAGGCTGCAATGCGGATTCAGTGGTGTCCAGGAATGAGGTTCAAGATGGCTTTTGAGACTGAAGATTCGTCGAGAATAAGCTGGTTTATGGGCACGATTTCTTCGGTGGATGTCGATGATCAAATTCGTTGGCCCAATTCGCCATGGAGACTGCTTCAGGTACAATCGTTATAGCACTTTTGTAAGAATCTAGAAGTTTGTTTAACAAAGTTATTAGAATTTTATAAGTTCGATTCGATTATTGATTTTGATTTCCGGGTGCAGGTAGCATGGGATGAACCAGATTTGCTACAAAACGTGAAACGGGTTAGCCCGTGGTTAGTTGAATTGGTGTCAAATATGCCATCGATTCATCTTTCACCATTTTCGCCTCCAAGAAAGAAGCTTCGGATCCCTCAACCACCCGATTTCCCGCTTTTTTCAATGCCATCGTTGATCTCAAACCACATTCCTGCAAGCATTCAGGGAGCCAGGCATAATCCGCAATTCGGATTCGATCATCACCTTCATCATCAACAATATTTCAACAAGATCCAACCCTTTCCATTCGGGTCACCAAGATTTCCTCCAAGATATATGGAAACTGTCCAAGAAACCGAAGAGAATGTTTCTTGCTTGCTAACAATAGGTAACAACAGCAGTTACTCGAAAACAAGCTCAAAAGATGAGAAAAAACCAACCCTTATGCTGTTTGGTAAGCCTATTTTCACTGAACAACAGATCTCCGATAGCAGCTCTGGGGAGACTGCAGGGAACCAATCTGATGGTTCGGTCGTGGTTCAAAATGGTCCGGTTGAGAGCTCATCAGATGAAGCTGGTCCATGGTGCAAGGACCAAAGATCTGAGTTTGGGCTAGAAACGGGCCATTGCAAGATTTTTATGGAGTCGGAAGATGTGGGTCGAACTCTTGATCTGGCTGCTTTTCGTTCATATGAAGAATTGCACAGAAAGCTAGCCGATATGTTCAGTGTAGAGAAATCTGTAATGCTGAACAATTTGATTTACCGAACCACATCTGGTTCAGTAAAACACACTGGAGATGAACCTTTCAGGTATTTATTTTACATCTGGTGTTGTATAATGTGCATTACAACGTTTACCTTTTGTATCTAACATCATTTTTTTACTTATGTTGCAGTGAGTTCTCAAAGACAGCACAAAGACTAACAATTGTGATGGATTCTGGCAGCGATAACAATGTAGTAGTTTAGCGGCGGATTAGGAGGCTTTTGTAACATGTACAGTCGTCGTTGATTCAAATTGTTGCGATTTTTCGTTTCTTAGTTTCTGGTAGTTGTGGTAAAGTCCTGATTAACAGATTTTGAGACGGTTTAGTTTACAGTTTATGAAGCAATCCCTCTTTTTAGCATTGCATTTTAATCAATTCTAGATTTCTATGTTGTTTTTTCATTTGAATTCTTTAGCTTTTGAACAGCTATGTTAACTTTCAAAGTTGGAAACTGTAACTTATGTCACAATGGGACAAAAGGACAAGTGGGACATCAATTTGACAAAGATGACCATGGTTATTAACTTATTGTCAAGTACAGAGTAAAACTTTTTACTTGATCTATAATTAAGAGTTTTTAAAAGAAACAAAAAAAGAGTTGTAGTATTAAAAAGTTTTGAAAATGCGTTAGAAAATAGAAACATTCAAAATGCATGTCCAAAAATGCAAAATTTATGCAATAACCATGTAAACTGCATTTCACAAGTTAGAAAACATGTGAAAGACCATTCTAGGTGTCATTAAGTATACTATTGGTAAGAATTAACAGATTTTTTATTTTTATTATTATTCATTAAAAACTTTTAAAATACTCTGAAAGAAAAATTTCCATTGAATCAACAAAAATTAATTTACATTAATTTGACATTTAAGAGAAAAGACAGAATTTGAGAGATTTAGCAATTTCATTTGAAAAGTCAAAATAAGGTTTGGGAAAAGTACAAGTTCATTGATTATTGGAGTTAACAATAGCCATAAATTGAAGGCGTTAAAGAAGGGGTGGTCACATAACACAAAAATGTGTATTTGTTAATCCCAATTAAACAAATTAAGGGGCGCAAATAGTGGAAAGCCAAATTTATAGGGATTTGAGAGTAACATTTAAAAAAGTAAAAAGGCCCTGAATTTAAGGGTTTTTTGGTCAAAGAAGTTAGAGAAGTTTGCCTCTTTCTCACAAACCCTATTGGAGTGTCATCCATACATGCCAACTTAACTTTTTTTTGCATGTCAAGAGTCAAGACCATACCTTACTAATCAATGTAATGATTTTTTACTTTTTTTTCTTAAAAAAACTTATACTTCTTCGTCACAATTTTATAGTACACGTTTCATTTTTTATTTTATAGTACACGTTTCATTTTTTGGATGTCTCAATTTTATCGTCCACTTACATATATAGATAAAAATAAAGATAAAAATAATGATGTAAAGTTCATTTAGCAACATAAATATGATTGCTTGATTAGGGATTGAAATGTATTAATCCAAAAGTTTGGAGGTAGGATTAAAAGATTAGCATCGTTTTGATGAAATAGACAGCTTGCTCACGTGCGGTCAAAATGTGGATCAATATAAAATATTTTTTGCTTGGAAAGTGATTAACATTTTATGATTGATTTATGAAATTCATAAGTTATTTTATAAAGCTAGAATAGTGTTACTCCAATATTTATCTACTTATTTTTATATATTTATTTT
Source organism: Gnaphalium uliginosum (assembly GCA_963930675.1). Classification (NCBI taxonomy): domain Eukaryota; kingdom Viridiplantae; phylum Streptophyta; class Magnoliopsida; order Asterales; family Asteraceae; genus Gnaphalium; species Gnaphalium uliginosum. The sequence goes on along the minus strand of OZ005682.1, from coordinate 4,442,176 downwards.
AATAATAAGTAACAAAACTCTAATATTTCTTTTTTAATTTGTGTTATCATAGTTACCACTTATCAACTTGCATGTCAAAACACATCTGTAAAACTCTGCAGTTCTTTGACATATTAAAAGTATCTAAAAAACTTTTTTAGAGATTTATTCTTTGAAAATGTTAAATTTGCTGTTATTTAGTAGTTTTAAAAGTTATATAATAATACCTGATCGACTGAAAGAAATTTACATATATTCTTGTTTTAGCAGAAGATAATAGATTAAAACTTTATATAAATCTAAAAATGCACAGAAATCGAAAAAAACGATTGATGCACAATTATCTTTATTTTTGTGCATCAATCGTTTTTTCAATTTGTATGCATTTATGAGAGTGATCATCTATATTTCTACACATATTTGAAATGTATGAGTGTGATTTTAATTATTTTATTGGTTAGTTGTGTGATTATGAAACATTCTTAGCCATTTTTATTTTTAAGGTGTTTTTATTGGATATATATATATATATATATATATATATATAGGGTGGGGATCAAGAGAGAAGTAAAAAAATAGGGAAGGAGCGAAGCTATTCCTAGCCATACATTCTGATCAACTTAAAAGTCAACGCGGTGGCAAAGTTGTAAATCACTCAAAAAAAATTTAGAATATTAATATTAATTTGGAAAGAATGTTAATCAAAATTACAACTTAATATTTTTAAACATTCTTTTACGATGAATGTTAACTCATATACATTATTATACACTGATGAATGTTAAGTTATATCGTTCAATAATGTATAAAAACATATATAAGTTAATATTCATCATAAATTATTGTTTGTGATTATTAATTGTAATTTTGATCAACATTCATTCCAAATGAATGTTAATGTTCTACTTTTTTTTTTGTGAAATTCGATGGTGAATGATGACTATAATTAAATTAATTACTTGTTTATAAGTTTTGTATGTTGAAATTCGTTTAATTTTATTGTATTCATTGGTTAATCAAAATTTTCACAAAAACTCAAAAGTTATACCCAAAATTCTTAATATTTGATGAATATGAATTATGACGAATTGAAGATATGTATGAATGCCTTTGATGAATTTGAAATTTATAATGTTTTGATTGATTTACATGCTTTAATTCATGTAAATCAATCAAAACATTATAAATTTCAAATTCATCAAAGGCATACATACATATCTTCAATTCGTCATAATTTAAAATTTTGATCAGTGTACAATAATGTATACGAATTAACATTGATCGTAAAAGAATGTTTAAAAATATTAAGTTGTAATTTTGATTAACATTCTGAATTTTTTTTTAATTATTTACAATTTTGCCAGCGCGTTGATTTTTGAGTTGACCAGAATGTATGGCTAGAAATAGCTTCTCTCCTTCCTCCATTTTTTTACTTCCCTCTTGATCCCCACCCTATATATATATATATATATATATATATATATATATATATATATATATATGTGTGTGTGTGTGTGTGTGTGTGTGTGTGTGATTTAAAAGTTATAGTAATAAAAGTTTGAATCATAATACTAAAATACTGAATCAGATTGTTTCTCACTCTTCTCTCTGAAACCGATTCCTATATTATATATATATATATATATATATAAATATATATATAAATATATATATATGTAATAGAATCTTAATACATTTGATAGAAAAAGAGAGTAAAAAGGGATCCAATCTAACCCAGTAGATTAGATTAGAAATCCATAGGCCCAAGATCCCAAGCAAAATGTTTTGATCGCCAACTCTCTGTTACAAGGTCAGAGAGTCAACCCTAGAAACTCTCCATCCATGTTTTCCTCATTTGTTGTTTCTTTTACTATTCATTTCTCTATTTTTATTTACCTTTTGTTTATTAAAAATCAAAGCTACTTGGGATGAAATGGGTTGGGTGAAAACACACAAATTTCTGTGCTAAATGACAAGCATCCAATGCTTTTGTTTGGAAAACCAAGAGTAACCATAAAATAACTCCTAAATATGCAGGATAATATTTTTAATTTATACATACTATAAAGTTTATAGATCAACTCCGCATGTATAGATAGACCATCAAACTAAATAATGTTGCTATTTACACTTGAATTTCATCAAAGTTTTCTTAAATGAAGAGTAGACACTCTAATTATTTATTATTTTTTATATGATAAAACGTAAATTCTATGCGTCGAGTACTTGCCTCGCAAAGTTGCAAGTTTCGATTAATCAGACAAGAAGTGGGGACCAACCCAACAAGGCAAGGCAAGGTATCACTGTCCAAGTCATTATTACGTAAATACAAATTACAAGTATTACTCCGTAGAACCGGGATGGGGCTCGCAAGTGCAAAACTCCCCTCGAAACAACTTAACATAAGCAGGCAGCCGGCTGCCGGCATATTGTTGTAATCTCAAAGGATCTTTATCATCCATAATTCCAAATCAACTGCATACAGGGAAAAAAAAATTATATGGGGTGGCATGGAATTGATGGTTTGTGATCCTATGTACTTGGATATCAAACAAGTTCAACTTGAATTTTTACTACAAAAGATACATAGAAAACCCCAGAAAACAAGTCACAAATTCATAACTATATCTTATCAACCATACTTGCTTCATATCTTATTATGAAAGCCTAAAGCTCGTAACTGATTATGCAGTTAGATCATTCCACAATTGCATTTGGGCATTAATTGTTCATAAACTCTTTGAGCTAGGTCACAAGGCCTAGTTAAATGAGAGAATATGGTGAACATTGATCAGGTTCCGCGTGCAGCTTTCGTACATATGAATTCAGTTCATCCGTTGTACGTGTTTAAAAGCAACTGGAAGCAATACCTTGATTTAATTCTGATTTAAAGGTATCACATGAATCTGTTATATAGAGTCTCAGTCGTATCAATAACAGTCTCTTGGACTATATATGTATGAGGATGATGTCGACAAACGTGAGGACCAACTCCAGCACAGAATAGCAGCAACATGTAAAATTAGACTGCTTAAACACGAAACAAATAAATCAACTAACTTTGAACACGATATGCTTTTGTCACAATTTCATTATCATAACATGGTAAACAAAAAGAAGCAATTTATGAGCAAATAAATCAACTAAATTTGAAACACCAACATCTGAAGCTGTTTCTCTTTAGTTTTTGAAGAAATGACAAAGGGTGGGTCAGACATTGTTGGGTGATATACTACAGTACTACACTATTATTGAATTTTACAAAACTTGATGTTTTAAGTATGATAAAGAAATACATTATTTCAATATTGAAAGATAAATTTTAAAAAGCGTGCATCTTTCGATTTCTGGGTGCCTTTCAAGTTTTATCCTGTTTGACCTGCTTAACCCAAAGTATAACCCAATCGGCCCAGGTGGAAATTTGATCCATCAACATATGATTGAGTCAATTTAGGTTATGTTTAATCTCTTACATTTCTAACGGATGAGATCGAAACAATTTGCTAAAAAAGGAAATGGGTCGAACAGGTCAAAGTCGCTCAATTTATCAAAATACATTAATTGTGATCATATTTGACACCCTCACTGTAAATATAATATTGACAAAAAAATTAATACAGTTTCACGTGAAGAGGCCGTGAAAGTTTCTCGTTAAGGACCAATCCACAAGACTCATACCAACTACAAATGAAAAATGGCAACAACAACAAGAAAAATGGCAACAACAACAAAACACCCAAGAAGAATAACTGATTCCCACAACCAACTGAAGTACTGAACAGCAGGCATTAACATGCAGAAAACAACCTTGTGTGAACCTTAAAATTCTAAACAAGAGAACGTTTTGATGATTACTTTATAATCCAAGAATTAAATCAATCAGTTACTAACCCAATTCTTTAAAGGCTGTTGAGAATCCTTTTTAAACAAACCTAATCTGCTTTCATGGAGTTCAAAGATATCAGTTAATGTCACTAATAGTTGCACAACCAAAAGATAAATCACCACGGGTGATAACCATGTTTCAACTATGAAAAACCAGGCAATTTACTTCATGGAACTAACATATTTGTACTAATTTCAACTTGATCAACGGAAGGAACGAACTGAGAAGGCGTTGAACATTCAAGAATAAGTAATCATCACAAACAAATTAACCCAATTTTAACCCTTAAAGGCTCAATCATCTCTTTCCGGTAACTTAAACAATCATCCTGTCCAGCAATTAACACTTAAAACATAATTGGATCATACTACCCAGCCCTGAAATGCATACACAATTTATAAAACATATTCAACCTAAAAAAAACACACCAACTGAAAAGACTCTAAACATTTAATATTAAGCAATCATCACACACAGTTTAACCTAATTTCATTAAGTATCAACACAGAGCACAAAGCGTAGAAATTAGGCAACCAAACCATAAACCCCTATATTCAAATTATAAACATATATTTAATCATGCTTACTATTACACAATTCAACGGTTTAAAGGACAAACTTATTCATACATAACCAATTTCGAGTTTAATTCGTCAAACTTACAAACACGATCATATAGCTACAATTGAACCTCAATTGTAGTAGAGTTCAAGGCCCATGCCATCATGAATCTCGTAATCTTTGAGAGTGATATGATCCTTGTATATATTGTACCACTTCTGGATCCTAATCTTATCTGCACGGGTTCCGGTTTGAGCTGCAACAAGCTTCTTCAAATCTCCGATTGTGTCGTCATCGTTGCACTTCACTCGCACCTTCTTTCCCAAACGATCGTTCAACACCACCTCAATCATGTTTGTTGAATTTTGACTTTTTGTTCTGCAATTCGATAGGGGTATTGACTGTCCGTGTGAAATTCGAAACCCTAATTTCCAATTATATGCGCGTTGTGGAGGTTATATATGAATCCATCAAGTTCTATGGATTTGCACATTTACCCCCTTAACTTTCAATTATGCTATATTCATGAGAAAGTTATAGGATTTTTTTGATACCATTCCCCTATTATAATCAATTTGTGAACTGTTATGAACAGTACACATTTTGTCTTATTAGGCGGAATTTCTATTAATATATATATATATTATATTTAACCAACTAGAAAACAAGTAAGGTAGTAGAGGGATGGTTGCGTTCAACCTATCATGCAGTGACCTGAGTTCCATTCCTTTCCCTGGCAAATTTTTTGTTTTTTAACTTCCTTTTTTTTTTTTTTTTTTTTTCCTTTTTCCTTTTTCTTCTTTTGCTTTACCCCTTCATGTTACTATACTTAATTAATATTAATATTAGTGTTTGTTTTTTTTCCTTATCTTTATTTCTATTCTTCTTATTATTATTGTAATATTTATATTTATTATTCTTATTTAACAAAGCCTTAAAAATATTAAATATAATCTATATTTGTATCTATTATTATTATATTATTGTTATTATTATTATTATTTCATTCATATTGTTATTTAATTAAGCTTTATTAACTTTTTGTAATTTTTGGATGTTAATAAGGAAAACAATTTGTAAAATTGATCTACGCATATTACTATTACATTATACTGTAAGTGATTGGTATAATCAATATATATTGTAATATGTGAAAAGATACGATAACTGAATCAAATACGACTTATAAATCAAATACGACTTATATAAAAAGTTACATATTTGTAATCCCGTCGCAACGTGCGGGCACCGACAATCCTCGTTGTTTTTTCAATTTCCGTTTACGATGCTCCCCTCTACAAAAGAATAATAATATAAGTAGTTGAGAACTCGTTAATACTAGTTAAAAATAATAATGACATTTAGTAGAGTTTCCCTATCAATATTGTATTCAGATTGTAACAAATTTAATATCTACTCTGAATATTAATTACCCTTCTAAATATTAGTTTAAGTACAATAATTATGCATTTCAAACAATTACTAATGATAGATTTTAAAACAAAATGGTGTTTGTTATTATTTAATACACAAAATTTTACATTCCATTTTTAAAATTTTAAAACCGGGAGTGATCAATACAATGTTATTGACATTATATTAGGTTACGATAAAAACAAATTTATTTATGGAGAAAGACATATGTGCTTCTACTTAGTAGTACATAGTTTTTGTGTTTACAAAAGTCAAAACTTAGTATTTTTGTCACACCCCCCGTATGAAGCATAAACAACGGGGTACAACTACGATAGGATCACAACACATCAATATATAGAATGCTAAATGAAATTTATAAATCAATGCATTGTGATGTCTTTAACACGAATGACGATTCGTGCTATAACATACACATCAACCAAGAAACAAATGAGTACACGCAATAAATAAATCCCGTATCACTAAGACAAAACTCGTCTATCCAAAACCAACAATCAATAAATCAAAACCACATGTTTTAATTGTCTTGTAATAGTACTTAATGCAACCTAAAAGGTCCACTAAACTTTCTTGTCCTCAGCCTTATTACCACTAGTGCTACCTGAAAAGAAATGCTCGAAAAGGTCAACACGACGGTTGGTGAGCTTCGCAGGTTTAAATATTGACACACATAAATCGTTTGATGTGTAAGTATTACGTAGGACATATGATATGAACTATGCACATAAATGAGATTAACATATTTAGATTTCCCCTTTTTGAGTCGATTCGATTCGAGCGTCACAGCGCTGATGGATCATATTCACTCAAGGATAATGCATCTATCACATGAGCGGGGGCTGCCCAATAGTACTATCAATATTTCACCTAAGTAAGTAGCATGTTGTCTTGGTCCCGCAGACACAAGACTCAGCCGAACACAATTAGATAGCAATAAGAAATAGTTCCACATAGTTCGTCATATTAATCACAATGTCACATAATTCAATCATAATGTCCAAAAGAAAATCAGATAAGTTTCACAGCATGAGAACAATTTAAAAACAGTTGAGCATTCTTTCCCCCCAAAGAAAAGTAAAAGAAAAATGCGGCCACGAAACTCACCCTGATTAGTAGTTTATAGCAAAACACGTATCACACCGAAAATCGCAGGGAACTATGAACGTCCTATAGTATATGAGGTTTATTAGTTATACGTTAACATGTTTTTATACTCACGGGACAACAACAAGGGTCCCTATACTTTTGTTTCTAATTCAACCTTACATCCATAGCTGAAAATACGTTTTCTGTCCAGAATCTTAACATCATTTTATCTCCCTTAGATCGTGACCACACGAATTTATTTAACTACTAACATTTAACCACAGACTCTTTGATGTATTAAGAACTTAAAATAATTTTATCAAAATTTAACTCAGTGTCTTACTATTTTTAAAATTTCATTAAAACGCTTATATACCGAACACACGTCTTCTGACACGTATAAAGTTTAATAAAAGTTAAAATACCCAAAAACATTCAAAAATTTCAATATTTTTATAGAAGTCAGTCAACATACTCTAAATGTTCCAGAACAATTTTCATAACCTAATTCAAAGTTTTACATGCGGTTCCATGACTCAAACCGTACCAAATCCTCACTCGAAAACTCAAATCATTTCCCGTTACATAACACGCCCCATCAAATAAAATAATAAATTCAATCTTACAATTATAAAAATGTATTTTATTTACAGAAAAGTCTAACCTTAAAACATACTTTAACAACCCCCAAAATAACTAGATAATGATTTGATCAAACCGATTTAGATTTACCAATCTTTCTTAAAATTCGTCACCCACAGTAACAGTTTACGAAATAAATTTTATAAAATAATCTAGTGCGTTTCAGAGGCCGAAACCTCTCAAATTTATATAAAACGTCGAGATCTACAACTTTCTAGTTTTGACCGAAGTCTAAAAACGAACGTAAGTGGGTCAAATCGGCACCTATTTACGACTGAAAATTCGAGACAGATTCTGAGATTAGCGGTATAAAACCTTTCGAGTTCAAAAACGCATCATCTTCAATATATAAATTCTATAAATTTTTAATACATGTAAATCGACCCTTAGGCTTGTACATCTCAGAAAATATAAAGGAATATCTATTTATTATGGTTTATAAAAGTACCCACACGAACACACGAACACGTAATACACGGAAACAAATCCTCGAACTCGACTTTGGTCCTTCCTTGGTGTTTCGGTCGACAAGGGCAACAACAAAACTCCTAGGGACGATTTCTTTGAATGTGATAAAAGGGTTTAGGGTTAAACTTAGGTTTGTATTTATAAGTATGGGGTTACGTAGAGCCCAAGTCGTAGGGTTTTGTATGGGTTTGTGTTTGTGGGCCGGCCGAATCCTCCAAAGGCGAGGGGTTTGGGTCGGTTGTTACAATTTTGTGTATATTTATAAAAGTTCAAAGGTACAAATTATAAATCTATTGATTCTTTATCTCTTAGAACATAAGGAGTGGTGACATCGTTTTTAAGTGTTTTCTCATAACATTGTATGCTGAAAAAGTGATGGACTGAAAGACACCGTTTTCATAGTATTATGTAATTTCTGATTTTTATTTTTTATTTTAGAAATTCAAATAATTTATAAATTGAAACAACTAACAAAAGAAATTAAATAAAAGAAATGCGTTCATTAAAAAATATATTAACTAAAACATACACAATTTAAAAACAATGGTTTAAAAGATATATTAAACAAACTACCCTTGACGCTTCCTCAAAAGATGCTCGACAAGGTCCGATCGAAGTCCCTTGTGTATGTCTCTATCACGTAATCCTTAGTTTTCCTCCTATATATGTCACACCACTCGATCCAAGTACCTTGTATATTCTCAATCGGTACATGATACTCTTCATTCTCTGCAATATTAAAACCGTTGTATATCGTAATCATGTTATGCAATATGATGCAAGCGTACATGATTCATATCATCTACGTTATAAGTTCTTACCGATTGTTATAGTATGTGTCAACGGCCTTGGATGACATCAAAAGTCCGCGCAACATCTTTTCTAGCACCCGCTTATTTCTTAGTAAACAACACTCTCTTTGCATCTACAACACTTGCCCTTAACGAATGATGTCCATGATGGGTATACTTGCCCTTAACGATTGATGCCCATGACGGTATATCCTGTCAGCAAGCTAGATAGTACCCTCCTTGGTAATCCACATCACACACTTGATACAGGATTAGGGGAGCGGAAGCATTTAGCAAGTAACAAGTTGTTTAACAATGGAGATGAATTAAGGACGTTTAAGTCGTACTCGACCCCGTAACCCCAAATTATGCATTCCAAATTCACATGTCGTACGAGGCAACGACTTCAAGAATGATAGTTAGATACCCGTGACCGCCTCGTGTGTATTGCCATTTCCCTGCATTTGGGCATTTTTCTCAAGCCTAATGCATACAATCTATGCTTCCAAGCATTTCCGAAAAAACATGAAGTTCTTCATGTTTTGCACACAAACAATGTATGCCTTCCGAGGTTGGTTCACCCATGTATATGTTTGAATATAAATCAACAATGCACCTTGTAAAATCTTGTAAAGTTTCACGTGATATTCTTTCCGACATTTAAAAATACTTATCAAAGGCATCCGGTGATATGCCATATGCCATTTAACGTAGGGCGGATGTCACTTTTAAAATAGTGACTGGAAACACCACGTGCATCGGGTCGTTGTTGAATAAATACAATATATTCAGGTATATGTTCGATATCGTAATTAGATATATCTTCAACTATTCGAAAGAATAGTCATTATGTTGAAGCAACGTTTGAAATACTCTACGGGGTATTTCGCATTTCCCCCGAAGTAATCGCTCATTAATCTTTCGTTTGCCCAAACCGGATCACGATATATGTAGCGACGTCATGATTGTACTTGGTTGGCAGCATCTTCTTGAGGAATTAAAACCTCATTACGATAATTACGAGCTAGAATAAGGAGTTTCATCGTCTTTTCGTCGTCGGAAGAAAACTCGAAAGACATATTTTAGTTAATTTGTGTTTTTAATTGAGATTGAAAAGGAAATATAAAGATATTTCCACCATACAAAATGATAAATCCACCAAAACTGTGCAATAAGCAGTTGTAATATATGCATACATAGTTGTACGTAATGGTGGATCTATCATTTTGGATGGTGGAAATATCATTGCTCTAAAGATTAAGGTGTGAATTGCCATATGAATGGTATGTGTATATATATAGCGAAAAATAAAAAAAATTAATTAAAAAATAAATAAAATAAATAGTTATAAGCCGTTCAATGGCTAGTTTTTTTCATTAAAATTTAATCGGTGGAGATTATTAAAAAAGTATTGTATTAAACGGCGTACGGTGCTGACGCTATCTGAAAACACTGTTTAGAACGTCGTAGCGAAGTTGGTAAATGTTAATGGACGACGTTCTCAATCGGGAACGTGTGCCTCTCCGAATGCTCGGAGCACGGGGTGTGGGGGGGTTTTCGTCGCCGTTTTTCGACGAGAACGCCGTCGGACGGCGTTCTGCCGCACCGGGACGGCGTTCCCGTCCGTTTTTCCCGTCGCTGTCCACCTCCAAATGCCGGCTGCGCGACGTTTTTCTTTTTTTTCTTTTTTTTTCATTGCAACGGATATATGTATATATTATAAAAAAAAATTAAAAAAATATAGCCGTTCAACGGCATAAATTTTTAAAAAAATAATAATAATTTTTTTTCCCTATTTAAACACACCTCAAACACAATCTCAAACCACAATTCAAAAACACTATCTCAAAAACTCTTTCACATACACAATTAAAACAATCAAAAACTCATCCAAAAATGTCATCCGATTCATCATCCGATGACGAAACCACGTACAAACTTATGATGCTTGCTCGTAAGTATCGTAATGAGCAACAAGATGCCGAAAGTTCCACGGCTCGTTAACGTCGTTTCATACCTCGTGACCGAATCACGGCGGAGCAGACGCTACTAAACGATTACTTTGTCGAAAATGCGAAATATCCGCATGAATATTTCAAACGTCGATTTCGAATGAGTCGTCGTTTATTTCAAAGAATTTGTGAGGATATTAGCTCTTACTCCGTCGAACCACTTCCCGACTATTTTTTGTGGTTTCGTCAACGACCCGATGCACGTGGCGTACCGGGTTTTACTTGTCTTCAAAAAGTCACTTCTGCGATTCGTCAATTGGCATACGGTACAACTCCGGATGCCTTTGATGAATACTTGCAAATGTCAGCAAGAGTTTCTCGTGAAACTTTACAAAATTTCACAAGGTGCGTTATCGATTTATATTCAAATGTGTACATGAGAGAACCAACGAATGAAGACATATATCGTTCGTATGATAAGCATCACGAGATTCATGGTTTTCCCGGCATGCTTGGTAGCATAGATTGTATGCATTGGGCTTGGACACAATGTCCAAACGCATGGAAAGGTCAATACACCCGAGGCGATCATGGGTATCCGACGATTATGCTTGAAGCCGTCGCTTCGTACGACTTGTGGATATGGCATGCATACTTTGGAGTTGCGGGATCCAACAATGACTTAAATGTTCTTAATACGTCTTCTTTGTTTAGGAATTTGCTAAATGACTCCGCTCCCCAAGTTCCATATACAGTGGGTGATTTGGATTACGATAGAGGGTACTATCTTGCCGATGGGATATACCCGTCATGGGCAGCGTTCGTGAAGGGATTTTCAAGCGAGATTGATCAAAAGAGGGCTTATTTCAGTAGGAAACAATCGGCAGCACGAAAGGATATTGAGCGCGCTTTTGGTGTTTTACAAGGAAGGTGGCATATACTACAACAACTGGCAAGAGCTTATAGTGTAAACGTTATAAGAAGAATCATGTATGCTTGTATCATATTGCATAACATGATAATTGAAGACAACGGTTTCAACATTGCTGAGAATGAAAATTATTATGTACCTGTTGGAAACATACAAGGTTCTTAGATCGAGAGATGTAACACATACGAGAGGAAAACAAAGGAACTACGTGATCGGGAGACACACGAAGGACTTCGAGCCGACCTTGTGGAACATCTTTGGAGATATCGTGAACAGAGGTGGAATGAATTGCAAGCTTCGGGATCGGGAACGGGAGCGGGAGATGATTGATTTGTTTATTTTATGTATTTTAATTTTAGGACTTGTAATCTTTTATGTATTTTAAATTATGTATTTTAATTTTAGGACTTGTAATTTTTTTTATGTCTTTTTAATAAATTAAATCTTATTTTATTTGATTTTTTTTATATATTAATTTATACAATTATCACCATTAAAAAAATAAATAAAACAAATAATAAAAAACTCCAGAACACTGTCCAGAAGACCACACCACAAAATCTTCAATTACAACATTCTCCAGAACACTGTTCATAACACTGTGGTGACAGTGTCACCACACCCCGTGCTCTTAGAAGTATCCAGTGACACGTGATTATCCATCCCTTTTATTTATTAAAATATCATTTTTATTAAGTTTTCTTGTTTTAATTTTTTTTTCCCGTATAAATATGGATTACGTACGATCCAAGTGTAGGCTGGTTGGTCGGATCCGAATCGGATTGATGAGATCCGGTTTGGTGAGAGTGAAGCCGGTTAATTCGGACACACGTGCAACGCACGCTGGTAAGGCTGCTCGAGTGCTCTCTATGTTTATCTGCCATTTTGCGTTGCAATTATATTATTCATTCACATCGTCATCATCAGCTTCTCCGCCCATCTTTAATCTTTGCAGAGCATCTTTGCGATAATGGCAGGTCAGTGAGTTATATCTCTATCTATACACATATTTACATCATATGAATTAATCAGTTGTTCAATCGAGTTAAAAGGCCCTGTTTAATCGCATACTTTTAAGTTTTTCCTTTTTATTTATTTTTTATTATGTATATATAATATATATATCTGAGTCAGCAATTTTTTTGGAAATCGGCTACGTTAATTAACGACTTTGCCTGTTATTCAAATCGGTATAGACAAATTCAAGGTCTGATAACTCATCGACAATAAGTTGTTTGTATAACCATGAAGATTATGATTGATTCAGACACTAATTCACTATATATAAAGGAGGATTATAGATACATATTCTTCATATTCAGCCAATTTAGTCATATGTAGTTTTAATAGTTTATCGATTAAATTTAAGTATAGCTAGTGTATGCGTTTGAAAAGATTGATTCGTATTATCTATTAGTGTATATGTAATGATCAGCTCGTAAAGTCAACTATAAGTCGTCAATTCACTAGATTGGATCTTGTAAATTGTAATGTAAGTTAAATGTTTGATGAACTAAGTGGATGATGAGTAATATGCTTAGATTTAAGTCGTTTGGAATAGGCTAGGATAATATTAGAGGCGCAAATGTTTTTCCGAAATTATGTTGGTTGATATTAAAACACAGTCATGAAATTCGTCTCCTTTGATTGTGATTTTGTATGTACCTTTTATTGTTTTTTAGTTTTCTTTGTATTGAAAAGGATACAAAGAGATGCTCGATGCAAGAGAACAGTATCCTGAAGTCTGTATGCGAGTAAAGCCTTGCAATTAGTGTCGTGATGTGCACCATTGCCATTCTTGGTCTCTATAGTTTTTTCCCCAAATTATATGCCCAGATGCCCCTTATGTTGTTCTATTGTTCACGTGTCCACATTCTTCCCCCTATTTTAGCTTAATTTCTTGAGAAATACGCTTAGTAATTTTAGTTATAGTTTCTAAAGATTATCCCAAACAAATCTTCTCGATCTCGCAGGACTTGATAAAGCAGCGGAATTCGTGAGAATACACAAATTCAACCGCTTAATAAATGTTGGCTCTTTGTTTGAAACCCTGATAATCTGAAATCTGATAAAACTCCCAATCTTTTATGCAGAAATGGTGGGGAAAATTGTTCATAATTTACCGGGTGCACAATGCCTGCAAAATAGGCAGTTTGGTGCCCTATATCAAAGGAACCGATGTCCCCAATATAAACGCAACTTGCTTCTCTTTCAAGGGAAGAAGTTGGCATGGACGGGGATCTCAGCCGTGCAATTGCGTAATGATTCAAATGTTAACCGGAGAGTTGTTTACTGCAACGGTCTGTTCTAGACTCTTACCATCCAGGTCGATAACAAATCCAACCAAGATTTTAAGGCCCTTAAGATTCTCAAGACTACCCAAATTCTAATATATATTGAGAGTGGCATATTGGACGATAGATGATAGAGATAGTTAGTGATAAACTTACTTTAGATAATCCGCAGTGCATATTATAAACTACACATACTAGGTAGGAGAAAACGAGTATTTACCGTGCTTGATACAAAGAAACTTATAATTCTTATAAATAAGATATGCTACACGATTAAGATGAAACTTGCATATGAATGGCGGTGATTCATCATTCATATAACAATATTTCTCTAGATGAAACTAATAGTGAGATAATCTGGAATTTAGTTCATGTAAACAAACAATACCTAGTGTGAGATTGTTTAGTGTTGTTGTATGCTGCATTTAAAACATAAAGAGAGTGTTTTTAGGTGCCTGCCTTTTGGCTTTTATCTTTTCGTCCAAGAAGGTTGGTTTCTAACACCCTTTTCTTGCAGCTTCCCCGTCAGCTACTGCAGCGCCATCACTTGAGAATGTAGATTTTCTCAAACTTCAAAATGGCAGGTATATATATATATACACACACACATATTTCCATATAATTTCAACCACATTCTGATGATATTTGGTCGAGTACTCAAGTGTTTGTGCTTGTGAAATAATTTTTTCAATTGGTCGAGGTTCAGTTTCCTCAAAGACATAAATATTAGTTCAAAGTTGTACACGGAAAGTTAATGTGTATATGTGATTTATTGTGAAACTTTTTATTTACATAGATACCTCAATGCAGTGACATTCGTGGTGTTGCCGTTGATGGTGTTGCGGGAGAACCTCTTAACCTCACGGAGCCAGTGACACAAGCCATAGCAGCTGCGTTTGCAGCATGGCTTTCAGATAAGAAAAAGGGTGATTCATCTAAACGTTTCAAAATTTCTATCGGCCATGATTCTCGGATTTCTGCACAAAAGCTACAGGTATCAACCCCACTTCTGTTGGCTTTGATGAATTTTAAAATTTCGTATTGTCATTTACACGTATATTTGGCTATATACGTTTGTTTTTATTATCTGAAAAATTGACATGATTTTTCCAGGATGCGGCTTCTCGGGGAATTGCTGGTGCAGACTTTGATGTTGTGCAATACGGGTATTGTAGCTATGTAACACATCATCACAAACTATTCATTGTCTTTCTGTATATCTGACTCTTTTCTGCTAAATTCCTCTTACCATGTACATTTTTGTAGACTAGCATCCACACCAGCAATGTTTAATAGTACGTTGACTAAAAATGAAGATGTCCTCTGTCCAGTTGATGGAGCTATCATGATAACAGGTATAAAGAATGGAACCAAATATTAGAAAATCTTCGTAGTGGAATGCTGTTATACACTTGTTCACTTACTGAATGCTTCATGTTCCTTTTTTTCCTTGACAGCAAGCCATCTTCCTTATAATAGAAACGGGCTCAAATTCTTTACTAACGCGGGAGGGCTTGGGAAAGCCGATATTAAGGATATCTTGGAGTGTGCTGCAAACATATACAAAGGGTTCACACCAGAGTCTCTAAAAGAGGCAGAAAGAAAAGCCTTATCTTCTATCAGTAAAGTTGACTACATGTCTGTTTATTCTTCTGACCTTGTATCGGCTGTTCGCAAAGCTTCTGGAAACATAGGTACTACAATTCTTCATGTGACTTTTATTTAATTACGGAGTACTTTATAAATGGTAATGTCTTCATGTTAATATTATTACTCGTTTTACGTTACCAGAAAAGCCATTGGAAGGATTTCATATAGTTGTAGATGCTGGAAATGGAGCTGGTGGATTTTTTGCTGTAAGTTATCTTTAATGCTTTATCGATCTTAATGAACGAGGTATTTGTGAATTTGGTAACTAAAGTTTTTATATATATTTTCAGGGAAAGGTACTGGAGCCGTTAGGTGCTATTACTTCTGGCAGTCAGTTTTTAGAACCAGATGGTAATAAACTAACCAACTGACTCAACTATTTAGGTTATGGCATTAAAGTACTTTGAGTTAACTTGACTTAACTTGACTATTGGGCAGGTTTATTTCCCAATCATATTCCTAACCCTGAGGACAAGGCTGCAATGAAGGCAATTACCCAAGCAGTGCTTGATAACAAGGCTGATTTAGGAATCATCTTTGACACAGATGTTGATAGGTGAGAAAGAGTCCGGCATTCTTTTTTTCATGAATATTCATCATCAAATTCAAATCAAAGAAATTGAGTACTAGCACGTATGGCTATGGATGCTGCAACACATCTGAAAATTTTCTTTTAAGCATAAATTTTTGAATATTTATGTAATCTTTTAAATCATGGTGTCTAAATCAGATCTGCCGCTGTGGATTCTGCTGGCCGTGAGTTCAATCGGAATCGTCTGATTGCTTTGATGTCTGCTATTGTTTTAGAGGAAGTAAGTTTGTTGAATTGATTGCAAAATTGGGTCCTATCACGGGTTTGAGCTACTTACTTTTTTTTTTGTTCCTACTAGAACCCTGGAACAACTATTGTCACGGACAGTGTTACTTCAGACGGGCTTACAACATTCATCGAGAATAAACTAGGTGAGAACACCCTTCATATATTCATCTAAATCGATCCGAGTGTATTATCCAATTTTTCAGGTTGTTTATTTTCATAAAAGGATTGCATTAGATCCTGAAGATCTGACCCACTGGCTGATGTACCAATTTCTTGTAGGGGGGAAGCACCATCGGTTCAAACGGGGGTATAAAAATGTTATTGACGAAGGGATTCGTCTGGTAATACTTAACATAGGACGGTACTTGTTAAAAGTATTTCCAAATGACGTTTTAGTGCCATGCTTACGTAACGTTTTTACAGAACTCCGTTGGCGAGGAATCACATTTGGCTATTGAGACGAGCGGCCATGGAGCACTCAAAGAGAATCACTGGCTTGATGATGGTGCATATCTCATGGTAGGTACTGGTTGTCTATATTTGTATACTCATTGTGTCGACTTGATTCGACTTTATTTGCAGGTCAAACTATTGAACAAACTTGCATCAGCCAGAGCTTCAGGTCAAACTGGTGGTAGCAAAGTTTTGACCGATTTGGTAGAGGAACTGCAGGAACCTGGTTTTGCTGTTGAGCTTAGATTAAAAATAGATCAAAATCATGCAGATCTCAAAGGAGGGTATGTCGATTGACCTGCCTTATTACTGCATATGCCTCCAGAATTTAAAATTATTCAGGTGATGTTTAATAGCTCGAACTCATGCAGATCTTTCCGTGACTACGGGGAAGCAGTGCTAAAGCATTTGGAAAACAAAAGTAAATCAGATCCCAAGCTTCAGAAAGCTCCTGTTAACTATGAAGGAGTGCGTGTTTCTGGCTATGGTGGGTGGTTCCTTCTAAGACTTTCACTTCATGACCCTGTATTGCCCCTTAACATCGAGGTAAGTTAGCAGTCTTTAAAGTATATTCTTTTTTAAATTATTCGCTTCTGAAAGAACAACATAAACATGATTTAATTTGTAGGCGCCAAGCAATGAGGATGCAGTAAAACTTGGGTTATCAGTGCTCTCAGCTGCAAAAGAGTTCTCGGCTCTGGATGTATCCGCCTTAGAAAAATTTGTACAGCAGTAATTATTTACCACATAATTTCTTTGTAAAAAAATGTGAGCTGCTTTTGGGGATATCTGGTGTAATAAGTAGTTTCAGAGCTCAGAAAACTGTCTGATTTTGGCAGTTCCAATAGTTCTATAACTAAAAACACATGACATACTAAAGAGTTTTGTTTTTTGGAGCGATAGATATCAACGTGATATACATTTATTATTTTGATTTGTCAAATACACGTGTATGATGTGTTCATATGTTACTTTCATGATACGCGATAGGGGTGTAAAAAAACTCGAGCTTTAATTGAGTTATTTGAACTAGAACTCAACTTGAGCCATTGCAAATCGAACTTTATTAAGTTCGATTACAAAAAAACAAGCTCAAGATATATAAACGATTGAAGTTGACCTTCAACTTGAAGTGATTACCATCGAGCTTTTGGAGCATTATGTAGTATGCTTGTTGAGCTAAGTTTTATAAATGTACATTTTACAAAGGGAATGAAACCTCAAATTTCCATTTATCTTACAAGAACAAGCAACCACCAGACTATAATGATATACAATAACAGTTGCTATGAACACTAACATACATTACTTTGCTTGATTCATCGTACCTTTTGAAATAGTAGTGGGACCAAATGAATCTAGCAAGTGTTTCGGTTTGTATCAAGGAGTTTCATCATGAAGTTGAACTGCATGTCTGGTGCGGTCCTGGGCTGGGGCCATTTGGCTCCTTCAGGTATTTTGATACTTTTAAAACCCTGGCTACAATATAAATTGATGGCACCAGGGTTGTTTAGGTCACAATGCAATGCAATGGAGCGACATCCCCAGCTTCTGGCTTGGCCCTCCGCTTTTTCTATGAGCCTCTTTGCTACTCCCTTCCGTCTAAATCTTTCTCGAACTGCGACATTTGACACGTATGCAATCCCAGTCCTGCAAACATAGACTCGTGTATGATTAGTTCCTATAGTGGACTTTTGAAGTCAACCCTCTTGAACTTCAGTTTCAAGAATACTGACACATAAATGTGAAACACAGACATTCCAGATTAAAAGTAAATATTATATGAGGTATATATCTAAGTATCAAACTTTCAAGAAAACCTATAGAAGTAGTCGAATTTCAAGTTGGGAACTGGTTAATTTGACATTAAACGTCAAACTATTCATTAGCATAACTTGATGCATTGTTAGAGGAGAAAGATCAACGGCTTTGACCAAAAAGTCAAAGTTGTATCTAGATAAAAGCTCACCTTCTTTGTCGGAGAGGTCCTTTCCTAGGCAGAAAATCGGCCACAGTATCTAAAGTCAAAATCCCAGCAACATATCCCTTATTCAGACTAATTTTTGCACCAAAACCGGCAATTTTGAGATCTTCATCACCAATAAAGAAAGTGTCGTCTTCAGAAGCACCGGTAACAGCAACCAAACATGTTCTTCTACAACCAGTGGGTACTGACAATCCAAAAACGAGTGCAAGCAGCCTGTCAATCCTCAAAACAAAGTCTAATGGGAATGAGTATTCAGGGAAGAAGGAGCTACAATGCGTTTCTGCAACTTCCCAACAATCTTCAATTCTTGCCTCACGAACAATAATTTCAGGGGAGACGATTGGAAATATTTCAACAACTTGACTGGCTTTGCAAAATCCTATGGAGCATACACATTCAAGAGATTAAAAATAATTAAAACATTAATAATTTAATAATTAATAATAAAAAGAAAAAGAAAAAGCTAATCGCAAAAACATTATCGTTCCTAACTTTGATCACCCTACTGAAGCTAAATTTATTATTATGATTCTTGAACGTCACAATAATCACTTTAACAACACAAGTCCAAGCACCCACTGAATTTGAGCTTACTTCTAAGGTCCCATATAGATTCACACCTGAACTACTCTCAGTCCCAAAATACATGTCATGCTTGACATAGCGACATGATACATAGTATGTAAATCTTATTATTATGGATCAAAAATCAAAATTACAACTACTTAGTTCCCATAAGAAATTGCATGTATTTGGGATGCCCTTTAAAATCAAGGCATCTCCTTGCAACTTGGTAATGCTATTGATTTTAGGTCACAAGGTTTTATCATATCGTTATTTAAACAATGCTTTAAGGCATCCAACTAACTACCATCTTACGCACTCTCATTAAGCTTTATATCTTTTGAAGTGTCCCAATTTTCACAAGATCGAAGGGTAGTGTACGATCGCTGAAATTAAACCGGTACCTCTTTTTTGGAGTGAATTTTTGTTATTACCAAGAAGATCAAACTCTATAAACCCTAGTCCCTACCATGAACTTCTTTTATCATGTTAGCTTAAACCACAAAAGAATAAACATCTAAGTGAAGTTTGACCAACTAAGTTAAGGCTTGCAGCAACCGAGCAACATATATACCAACGGTCATATCAAGAAAAACAGGTAAAGACAACATATATCACCTGAATTTATAACTTCAAATAATTTTTGCTATTATAATCAATAAAGCCATAAATTTTAACCCCAGATCAAAATACCCAATTGAAATTATGCACTTATACATACATATCTTTATATCTATAGACAGCAAAAGGTACCTGATCTGGAAAGATGATGAGAAAGAGAAGATTGATGAACCCTAGAAGGATAATAAACTGGTAATTTGTTGCAGCTGGGAGAGAGGGTAGTTCCCATAGGTATGGTCCACATTTCCGGGGTCAAATTATAAAAATCCTTTCTCTCTTTGATTCAGATTCTTGAACAATTTTAGTTTAGATCAAAGATAAATACAGAAGATGAAGACAGAAGAATGAATTTGAGAATTTAGGATTCCATACTAACAGACAACATTTGTTATTCTCGTTATACACTCAACACAAACTGAATTGTTGTGTTGTGTAGCCATTTGTGGGTGTTTTTTTGTTTGTTCTTTTCTTGGAAGATGGTTTTCGGGTCGGGTCGGATCGGGTCGGGTCGGATCGGGTCGAGGATTTCAAACCTAATAAACAAATGGGAGAAGGTAGTCTAATTATTGGTTGTTAAAATATAATAGCAACTAGTTAATGATATTTAAATTTAGTTAATGCATTTCTTAATAAATGATTAGATAGGTTGTAATATGAGAACATGTGACGAAGAAGGTCAGACATTAACACTTAATTAAGTCTATTCTAATTAATGATAAGTTGTTATTGATCAACTTGGACTTTTTTTTGAGAAAAATAAATGTGCGCTAACTAGTTTTTAAAGCTTTTAAACATTTGCAATTTATATTTTTTAATTTTTAAACCTAAAAAGTAATGTAAAATTATGATTTCAGATTTGGTATCTTTTGTTATTCATGAATAATTAATAATTAATTAATATTTATATACTATATATAAAGCATTGGTACCATGAGTCTTTACAGGAGAAAAGACAAATTCCTTTTTTAACATTAAATGCAAATGTTATAAACACTTAAAGCAATTATATGTTATTTTGTTTGTAACCGCCGTCTATTTTATTGTCTCTTTTATGAATTATATTAAATATTAACTAATTTAATTTTACAACTTTGCATTCATATAATTAGAGATGACAATCATGTTGGCTCGGGTCGGGTTAGTGGGTTCAGGTAAACATGTTAAAAGTTAATTTCCAACCACACCGCGAACAAATTTGATAAACACATTGTTGGGTCGAAAGTAACTATCATAGACACGACTCAAAATTGATAGTTTAGCGAGTTAGTTTTGGTTTGATGAGTAGACCTGAGCCTCGACCCTATCCATAAAAATTTAACGCGTTAGCGGGTTTCGAGTTAGCAGGTTGATGGTTGAAAATCCAAACCCTACTTTATTGAGGTTTCGGATTGAGTTTTTGTTCGTGTCAAGAATTACCGCTCCTACTTATGATAATTCGGAACATTATTAATAAAACAAAGCAAGAAAATGATATAACACTATTTTAACATTTTTTTACTTAAGTATGACACATTATTACGCGGGGCTTCTTTGGAGTATGTACGACACAAACCGTACATATCCATTTTATTGGTTTTTTTCTTTTTTGGGTCTTATGAACCACATTTTATTTTCATCATCTTCAAAATCAAATAAATTAAAATAACTAAAAAGTATATTCATAAACTTGTGCTGTCATTCAAATAATCTACATGTTATTGGGCGTTTGGCGTTTGTAATAAATATGGTTGCAACCTATCTTTCTTGGAGCAGGTTTTGGAAGAAACAGGATTAGATGTTTCAAAGCTATTAACAAAGATGAGTACGTCAAAATAATATTTGGAAACTTGGAGGTGTGAAAGACTATATAAGTAGCCATGGCTCAAATTCCTTTAATAATATAATAATAATACAGCATCTAATAGAAACTGTTTTGTCTTCATAAGCAGAGCATACACGCCAGATCTATGAGTTAATATCAGATATCACCTGCACACTCAAAATCCTGCAAGTGCTCATGGGCTTTTCACGCTAAAACTAGACTCATCTGTAAATTGCAAGTATGGTTTGAGGTATGAATACATGTGGTGTTATTTTGTATAGAATTCTTCCCTGGTGAGTTAAGTTGGCATAGAATGATTGTTGATCTTAGAATGGATGAATGAATGGATCTAATTTGTCTTGTTAACAAAGCTTGAAATGTACGATATGCATAGAATGATTGTTGATCTTTTTGCTTTTACGAAAACGCTTGCCTAGACATCTTCAAATGTCTACATATACTTAACTCGTCTTCAATAAGAGCATGTCAATGTAACCATAGTCCATACTCCATAGGAATGTGTTCATTCTGACGTGCAACATGCAACATCTTGGATCTAACGAGTTCATGGTTGTGGAATCAAGATTCACTTCCGTATATCTCAACCATATTAAAAAAACAAGACGCTATATAACTCCAATCACATCCTAACTTACGACATGAGACATCTGGTATAATGAACACTTGCAGATTTTTCTAAACTTAAAATTCGACTTTTGCTACCAATCAAATAATGTCATTGCATATATCGCCACAATTTGGATTATTAACAATTCGTTTAACACCGTTTACTCCTTTAGCCTATAGTTTTATAAAATCATTTGAGATAAGAAACCAATAAAATAATTCAAGATTCCCTTGGAGAAGAGATGGAAACCAAAAGATAGATGGATAACTGATACGTAGTAATAGCTTAGCTTTGTACCTTTTTAACTCAAGTCGAAGACAAGCTGATGATACATCATGAGTGTTGTACCAAATCGTAAAATTATACAACAATATTTTCCAAAATTCTACCTACAGCCCGGATCACCACGACCCCATTTATAGGAAGTACAATGCACTTGTTTCAAAAGCCATACAATTCCCATCTTCCCTTGTGCAGACAACCCAACCTACTACGATTAAACTCCAGCGGGAAACACAATGTCCCCACAATAGGCCGACTGCAACAAGCTCTCAGTCTCATCTCGTCTCATCCAACATGAACATGTATATACGTAAAGCAAGAGTAGCCAAAAGTCCAATACCTACATTTATAAATTTTGCAGTATATATTGCTTCTTGTTTTAAATCATTTCTCACCTTATATCAAATTTGCAACTCTTTCAAGTTCTCATCCAATTTGGGTTCTTGAAATTTGCCCTCCTCTTCTTTTGGTACAGATAAACCGCCCACTGTGCTGGCGGAAATTACTGGTGGCTTGATATGAGACTCTGAATCTTGGGCAGCAGAGACAGAATGCCCTTTTTCCTCTACTGGTAGTATCAAGCTGGGAGATGGCTTGATAGGTGATTTGGTGATGTTGGGTGCAGAATAAACTGGCACTGCTTGTCTTATAGTGACTGGCTGTGCTACGCCACACATGGTTGGTGGCAGCCCCCTGAACCGTGGCGGAAACTGATTAGGCTGTGCCATACCCATATGAGGAATGGGAAGTGGTGGAGCAGCAAAAACAGGAATCACATTGCGTATGGTAACAGGCGGGGCAATCCCGTGATGAGCCCTAAAGTGGCCGACGGGGATATAAGGTGCAGCTCCCACTGCAGGGAACTTGTGAGGTCGGGTTATTGTAAGGTTTTCAGGGACTTCAGTTGCGGTAGTGATTTTGAATTGGTTTTGTGTAGGTGATTTGTAGGGTGTGGTGTTATGTGGTGTTTTGTTGGAAGTTTTGTCATCATCTAACAATGTAGTGACGTGTGGCCGACTTCGAGGAGTTGTTTTGGGGCATATTAAGGGAAGTATTTTTGATGTTGTGGATGGAGGTGAAGGTGCAGAATGTGGTTTTGGATTTGGTGGTGGAAACTGAATAGGAAAGGGTATATTTGACATTCTTGCCTTTAATCTGAATTTCTGTAAAGCACGAGCTACAATCACATGCTCCTGCTCCTCGAGGACACCTTTTTGCAATGATGAACTTTCTGTTTGCTGGGTCACTGAACAGACAAAAAATCAGTCATTTGGCTGATATTGCAAGACTGCGCCGAAAATGAATACAATATGACATGGCTTACAAAGTTTTAGTGATGACCAAGCAGACATCGCTGCATTCTTTTCAGCTTGCTTCTTATTCTTGGCTGGTTCACCCGTAAATGTACAGCCAGCCAATTCTACGGTGCCGGTGAAGACGGGCAAATGCCCAAGGCCTGACCTAAAAGTTGTATATATTGGTAACGATGCCCCTACTCTTTGAGAAACCTCCTGCAGTAGGTTCTTGTATACCCCTGTCTCGTCCTGTCCATTCCAAATATAGTTGGGTAAGTAGAACTCTTATAAAAGTTGTCAATTATAAAAAATAAACTTTATTGCAGTTATAACACATGTCAAGGGAGTAATGCATGAAAACACCTTTCAAGAATTCAAAAGAGTACATTCTAGAGTGAAACAGATTAGTAAATGAATTAAACTGCAACTGTATAAAAGAAGATCACAACAGGAAGGCTTTCAAAATGGCCTTCCATAATCAAACTACATTGGCAAGAGACTTAAACATCAGTGATATTATGCATGCTCCCAGGTAGGCACTAATTGGAACATAAGTGCCAAAAATCTTTAGTTTGATCAAACCATTTATACTGTTGTAGTTCATCACAATTGAGAAAAAACAATTTATGAAACCACAATCCCCGTTTTATGTTCGAATGAATAAAACGAGCATAAATAACAAAGAAAATCAAACTTGCTCATTTCTAACCATATCCATAAAACATCCAAACTCACTACCTCTCTAATTTACGCTTTATTCGCCAACGAAACTGCGTATGTCATCAAATGAGCACAAAGAAAAAACAATATAAGATGATAAGTATCGTTAATGAGTACGAACTAAAAGCACTATTTTCCACCTAAACTGACAATTAAACATAATAAACTGAAAATACTTGTAGTCTTGTACATTTGTTAAATCACTATTGACTTATTACAAACCCTAGGAATAACTCACCAAAATCCTAGCAGCCAAAGAATTAGACGGGCCACGGCTAGCAAGTGCATTTAACGCCACCTCAGCAGCCGAATGCTCAGCCTGCCTTAACGTCGTACAATAATTAGGGCTCTCATACGTCTCGCCGTTAAAGTTAACAGTAGCTTTAAACCTCGGCGCGTGATCTGGACCTTCTCTAATACTTATATACGACGGTAAATTAAAACAGCTTCTCTGTGCCAGCTCCTGCAGCTGGTTCTTATACATCTCTTTCAATTATGAATTTCAAATCAATGAATAAGCTCAATTTGACTACAATTAGGTTAGATCAAACCGGCGATCAATAATGCCGATCATCGATTCCGACTGTCTCCGATCGTAATCGGAGGTATTCTAGGGTTTCGATTTTGGTAGCACCGTGTGTACATACATTTATCTGTGTATGTATGTATGTATATGCGTGTTATAGATACAGAGATAGAGAGAGGGATTTTGGAAACTTTTTAGATAACAACGAAGTAAGTGAGAGAGAGAAAGTAGAGTGGAGTTTTGTTTAGGAAGCGGTCACCCTCATGATATGATGTGTGGGTCATTTAATCCCATACGTTGGATTTTATATAATTTTTTGGATTAATGTACGTGATTAAAGGGATTAAATTTGGTGCATGAGATGTTTTTTCATCTTGAAAACTATTGTCTAAATTTTAAAAAACTTAATGCTATATAAGTGTAATTATTATATAATTATATATAGAATCAAATATAAAATTATGTTTTATATTCGTTGAATTGTTTCTTTTTCTTAATCTTATCAAATTAACTTTTTATATCTATATTAGAATTGTGCTTGTAAATTTAGAGTTACATTAACGATAAGGGTGTCAGTCGTTACGTGATCATTGACTATAGGTAGTGTAAATTTCTTATAAATAATTACTTTTTTGTGTTTTCCTTATTTGTACTACAGGTTCACAAGTTTAAAATACCAATGCTACGCGGGTCACGTCAAATCTTAAATCCGTAACTGCTCACAAAATTTTAAATACAATAAATGAAGGAGGTGATTAAAGTGTGGCAGGCCCATCCAAGTTCAATGGCCTAAATTAGTTTGTACATTAATAAAGTGTTTGATTTCATTTCAGATCATGTATTATAAAATACTTCCACATAGTATTCTGATCATTCTAGTGTGTTTTGTTTAATTTCTGATGTTTAAATTTATTTATTATTATTATACGGTTTATGAATTTGGTCACGGTTGATCTCAAAAGAAAAAAAATATTAAGAATTAAATATCACATTAAGAAGAAATAGAGTGAATAGTATTAAAATTAAAAGTGTTAATATTATTTTAATTACTGTATATATAAATTAATTAATTAATGTTCTACGATTATTCATGATTTAGGTCAACATAATCTAAGTTCAACACTCCAACTAACACTCAATGTCTTAAAACCCCTAACATTAATTAACCCAAAAATGAATTCAATTTCTAGAAGTAACTACTAAATCTCAATTTTTTAAAACTAATATAAATGATATCACATTTTTACTATATAATAAAGACAACAATTAATGCTTTAATGGTGAAACTCACTCTCTAATCAAAGCCAACTACTATGATGTCTCCTAATTAATTTGGTTAAAACTATTTAATGTACACTCTAATTTACAAAATTAAACTCTAGTCCATGAAATGTCTTTTTCTATGATTATTGTAATAATAAAAACATTTATAAATTCATTTACCAAAATTTAAAAACAAGATTAAAAAGGTATTTAAAACTTCACACATATCACATTTATCTGTCAATATATGAATTTATGCATTTGTTTATTACCTCTTAACTTAAGTAGATGTAGATATGAATGTGACATAGCTTATGTCACTGAAAACGTCAAGCAACCAATATTAATAATACAATATAAAAAATAATAATAATAATAATTTAATTTAATATCCTGACAAATATCTTGAAAAATATAATTTAAAAGTATTATTTGTTAGAAAATGGCAATCAAATTGATATCGTTATAAATGCCAGAATACGTAGAAGTATTAAATATGTCAAAATAGTTGAAATAGTTTTGTATAACTTATGGAGTATTTCATTGGATACGTAATTAGTTCATTTTAATGCATTAATAAATAGACTTTTGACTTCCTACCAAAGAGTGAAGTTTCAAAGCCTTGACTTTTTTTTTCCTATAAATTTCAATTTCAAATATAATAATAAAAATATGGTACCAGACAAGATAAGGTCCAGAAGTAAACTTAAGCCAATAACACCAAGCAATAAGGCCCATGCAGTGTTTGGGCTAATAGCAATAAACCTAAAAATAAGAACCAAGATTCAAGTCCATAGGGCTTTTTGAACACTTGTAAACAAGCCCATTAAACTTGTTACATGGCTCCCCTTTTTGGGCCGTGAATGCTTCGTTAACATCGCTAAATCTCACCATATGGCTCTCCAAATTTATTAGTATTATAGTTTACTATTGATGCATTCTTTGGGAATAATTATTTTGTACATAAATATAAAATAAAAAGCGGATGATGATGCAATTAAAATTTTAATCAGCCAATCAAATTTTTATATTTTATCAAATTGATTAAAAATTAGAACATCATGACGTTATCAATCATAAATAATTGATAAAAAAATACGTTTTTATCATCAACTAACATTAATATTACGAGATTGAGATCTTGAATTAAATAATAATTATTTTTCAAGTCCTACCTTTATTATTAAATCTCTACGCTTACATATATCTCCTCTCGTTTTACATAATCACATATCTTAAAAAGAAAATTTTATTTTAATCATTATACTTTAAGTTACTTTTACTATTTGTATTGATATTGCGTATTTAATAGTTACTATTTATTACTAACATCGCATAAATATATTTTTTAACATCCATAGTTATGTTACTTAAGTAATAATTGTGTATCATCATAAACCTTTTTATTTATTTTGTCGCATAGACATATTTTATAACATTCATATTTATTTTTACAATCTATAGTTCTCTATAGTTCAATTGACGATATAAGTTAAACCTAATGACACACAGAATTATATATTATACGATCTGTGTGTACACACGGGTTTAAATACTAGTAATTTTATAGAGATAATGATAAGTCAATTTCCTATTAATCAAGCTCAATTAATACATTTCATTAATTGAAACGGTGATAGTTGGAAATATTTTCTGTTGCTTATGCATTACCTTTACCTATAGAGTTAAAATATATTCATAAAACTTACTTTATTTAATTACTTGTTAGATTTATTACTGAATAAACCAACAAGCTACTGTCAAGTTGATTTGTTTGTTATTGGTGTTAAAGTTAAGTTAATAATGTCTAGTTGCCAATATCCTATTTGGATTAGTTATAAAGTAACAATATTGTTGCATAAAATATTGAATTAGTAGTATTTGTTTATATAATGACTTTTAAAGGTTGATACATGTGACAATGTCAAATTAAAAGAAAAGGTTACTGCTAAAAATAAAATTTAGAGAATAATCATGTCACTAGCATACATAAAAACACCGACATTTGAATATTTTTTGAATTATGCTAAAAGTTGATCTCGTGAATGATTATTCGTTCAATCACACAATATAAACAATCAAAAATAGTTAAAACGTATTGGCCGGAAGTCGTTTTGAAAATAGTCCTTTTATCCCGGATAGTAGGACAACTTTCTCTACCCTCGGGCAGAGGAACAAGTCTCTGTATCATTGGGTAAAGGAACGATTATCCACAACATAAGAGAAATTGGCTAGTGTTGTTGTAAAAATATTGGAAATGAAATAAAATATATATTTATATAGTAGCGTTTAAACCCATGTATACACATGAGATATACATTAAAAATGTTATACGGAATATTACAATACACTATAGTATTACTTAAGAAAATAGATAAAATATTTACATGATAATTTGTTAATTTAAATGTTGAATTTTACACGTGGATTAGATGCACGTAAAAGTATTTGAAGTCATTTTATTTATCTGAATGTTATTTTGAAAAATAAATTATAATAAAATATGTTATATTTATAATTGTAGTTTGATAGAGATATATATCTATTATAAATCGGTATGTATTAGATAGGGTATAATAGAAGAATTTTTTTTTTTCTAAATTCAACACTACAATCTGTTGATTAAATATAATTATATTAAAAGTTATATTTTAATAATTTGAAGTAGAATGTTATATTTTTAAATTAAGTAAGATAAAAGGTTTTAATTGATCAATTGAACTTTAATTTTAAATGATGACGTCAGAAGGTGAATCTTATATTATATTTAAAATTGACGTCGTTAAAGGTAAAATATATACTCTCGGGAGTATCCGGACAAGGAGGTTAAGATTAACCAAAATATGGCCAGCAATTCGATCTGACGCAGATTCCATGTGCACATTAAGTCCCATCCAAAAATATAACTTCCACCTTTCTTTGTTTTTTCATTCATTTTTGGGCGTTAATTTTCACATAAGTAACTAACGGTTTAAACTTTAAAGGTTAAAATTGGGTTGTTCGACCGTGTACTTTAACAAGGCAGAATTTTAGTATTTGTTCGACGAATGATTTTAGATTGATGAATGGTTATGACGTTTTCGGTACCATTATACCATCGTGTATTATATTTCTCACCCGTCGGTAAAAATTTGAATAAAATCGTAAGCTAAGCATGGGTCAAACCATTTATAAACCAATAAACTCGATTAATGTTATCACATTCAAATTATCAAATGTCATTTTACAATATTGAATAAGAAGGAAACATAAGATATTTGAAACGGTTTTATAAGTTAATAATTAATATCATACAAATGGTACGTGACAAAGGTTAAAAAGTGTGAGCTATATCTTATGGGTTGTTTTACGATCACCAAATTTATTTATAGAAATCAAGTTACAAAACTAGTGCTCCTTCACTCCTTTGTGGGCCTTTTGGGTTAGATGCTTCGCTTTAGTGGTCCGGCCCGTGAGGATCCCACCGACAACTACCTCCGTCCACGCTGGATGGTCACATCAATATTTAAACCTCGTCGCTTTATATTTTTAAAATTCTTATTTTTCTCTCCATTATCTGCGTCTCGTTATTGTATGTGGTATAGAAAATAAGACTTTAGTAACTTTATATATATATATATATATATATATATATATATATATATATCCTCTCATTAAACCATAAATACAAATACTACATATATCTAATTTAATTTTAAAAATATGATATATACTTAATTTAATTGTAATAATAATTTTAAAATTACAACTTTATAAGACGAGTTGTATACGATAAGAAACAGAGCAATACTTTTCTTACAAAACGAGTAGTGAGCATTAATTAAAATTCCTTCGTAAGTTGTCAGTAAAAGAAGATATAGAATATTGCATCAATACTTCTCTTAGTAAGAGAAAAGATATTTGGTGACATAGGATATTGAATTATTGTTTAAAAATATGACAGAAACATTGATTGAATCGGTTGTAATTTCGTTAAATATGTATTATTATAGATTATAGATTATAGATTAAATTAGATTAGAAGTGGATAATTAAAATCCCTCTGATTTTATCGGTTCATAAATATATATACAAAAAAGTATGTGATGAACTAGTGAACTGATGATCGTATCATGTTTGTTGGAAAAAAATGGGGGTTTTAAGAATGAAGGAGAGATCAATGAATTAGGATATAAGTGTCGTTAATGGATTTAATGATAAGTATTGTATATTTTAGAATTATAATTTTAAATAAATTGAGAATTTTGGTATATTTGTTATTTTCAAATTGGATTGGGTATATATGATACTTGTATATATATGGTTTAAAGAGAGGATATGTGTAAGTTTTATAAACTGAGTGAATCGAAAAAATGAACATATATTTTTAATAAATAAGTAATAATTTGTTTTTAACCACCGAAAATCCTGAAAGTCCTAACTTTGTTTGTAAGACTTCATCGGAAACTAGATGGTGTTCAATAATATGAAATAATGATTAATTTCAAATAGTAGAGCCGTTTTTAAATTTTCGAAAGTCATGAACAAAAAATCGTTAATCACAAAAGTGAGGCATCCATTAAAAAGAAAATCTAAAGTACATAGTTAATTGTTTATAAAATAACTCAATGTTTTTTTACGGTGTAATCAACTTTGAAACAATTATACATATTTTCATTTATTTATAAATTAACAATTAGACATATCTATGTATATATGTTTTTTGAGGTCTCTGTAAATTGAAGATTTTAGGCGATCGAATCGTTCACCTTTGAAGACGACTATGACAAAGAGTAGTTTATCTTTTTATGGGTTAAAATTTGATGTAACTAATCGTAAAACAAAATAAGAAAGATACGTTATCATTTAAGTAGTCCGTTGTGGAAAATAAATGAATGTTTCCGTTTGTTAGCGAGGCCCACAACGGTCAAGTAA
Organism: Gnaphalium uliginosum; assembly: GCA_963930675.1. NCBI lineage: Eukaryota > Viridiplantae > Streptophyta > Magnoliopsida > Asterales > Asteraceae > Gnaphalium > Gnaphalium uliginosum. Next base: position 4,410,625 of record OZ005682.1, on the reverse strand, counting down.
AGAGCACCACAAAGTCCAATGTGTTATTATCTAGAATGTTCTCATACTTGTACCAACTGCATTACCAACAGTACACTCGAATGGCAATTAAGCATGACAACATTTGCCGACGACGGTGACATTTTTGCGGCACGCGGGACCCACAAGTCCGGGTGAGTATGTTGCCATCGGACCGCCAAAGAATCACAGACCATACGATTTCTCACGGTTTTTATCTTTATATGTGGCCCGGTCCACGTAGAGTTATTCCGGAAAATACTATTTCCGACCACATGTTACGCATGGGACAATTATATTGTTTCTTTAATTCTTTGCATGACAAGAAGAATAAATATATTCATTTAATACTAGGGGCTTTGGATGGTTTTATAATTTAATGTGTTATAGATACGTAAAAAGTTTGTTTTTTCTTTTATGCTTTATGCTAAGAGATGTAATTAATGAGATTGTGCTATTTAAAAAAAATTCATTTATCCCATTTTATGAAATTTAATTATCTCACAAACATCAGATCGGAAAATTATGAAAATTGTACTATAACATTCAACATTTTCCAAAAACGCAACACGGTAACACATGAATTTTATACCTTGTGAGATGTCTAATCGAAAAGGAGAAAACGCTGAATTTTATAGTGCAATTTTCATAATTTTTCGATTTTCCGTTTGTGAGATAATTAATTTTTAAGATCTTGAGGGTAAATGAATTTTTGTACACGTGAAACATTTTTATTGGTACTCAAATTCTTTAAAAAAATATTGTACTCTACTGAACTTTAACTTTTGTTTTTGACTTATTGATGGTAAATAAGTTAATGTATTGAAAGCAACGTAATGAGATTTATTATAGTAATAATCAATTCGTAATTTAAGAAACTAACAAAGATAAGCTCGATCAAATAAGCAAATTTAAACACCTAAAAAATCATCAAAATATTCATAAGTTAACGGTCACATTTATCAAGCAAACTATATTATTTAATCACTCGTCTACCTTTTTCTTAAGTTATATCTAACCGCCTCACAACTCGATCATATGAGGGGATAAAATCTCTTTTAATGATCGTTACTTTCATTAACGGTTCGTAACTACCGATGACTAAATAATCTAACGGTAAGGACAGTCCATGACTTCCTTTAGGTAATGGGTATTATTTATCATAAAATATACCTACAATAATGAACCGCATGGTCTACAACGTTAAGGCTTAATCCGCACGAGTTTCGGCTCGAACGTTACGGTATATGTGATGAAGGTGATTTGTCTAGCGATATTGGACCTTGTGGGGGGTTCGGTCGTACTCCATTAAAATATGAAACGGCTTCCAAATACCCATTTTTTTAACAGTTCGCAACTAGAACAAGAACAACTAAGCTAATTGATGTTGACTTTATGAGTTTGTTTTTAATTCCGTTCCCGGCATAAGTAACCATGTTTGTATTGGTTAAAACCAATCGAAAAATAAGTAATAACCATGATTGATGTTGACTTTATGAGTTTGTTTTTAATTCCGTTCCCGGCATAAGTAACCATGTTTGTATTGGTTAAAACCAATCGAAAAATAAGTAATAACCATGATTGTGATGAATAAATCATCTTTTGTAGTTTAGCCAGATTTATAATTTATAAGAACAAAAATAATGTGATATGTCTAACCTTAGTAAAGTCGGTTCTCGGTAGATTAGCATTGTACTATTTCTCTTTATATCGTGCCCCGTCATGTGTGTTAAATGTTCTCGAGAGTATGAGAAGAAATTTCTTTTTTTTTTGGGGGGGGGGGGGGGGGTGGGGGGGGGGGGTGGGGGGGGTCGGGTGAGGGTAACAAAATGACATGGGTTAAATGGAAAAATGCGTTGGTTCCATATGAGGGGGGGCGGGGTTAAATATTGGAAGCTTAAAAGGAAAAAATCAAGCTTTAGTAGGAAAATGGTGGTGGCGATTTAGGAATGAAAAAAATGTATTTTGGGTTAGGATAATTAAATGTATTTATGGAAGGGATGACGGTTTGGGGGAGAGTTTGGGTACAAATAAGGGTGGGTTGGTTAACATTTGGGGAAATATTATTAAATTAGGGGAGGAGATAGATAAAAAGGCTATGGGATTTTGGGAGTCATTTGTGAGAAAGGTGGTTGATGGTGCTAATACATTGTTTTGGGAGGATAAACGGTTAGGAGATTATATAGTCTTGAAACAAATAAGGAAGCTTTGGTGAAGGATAGGGGGGGGGGGGTCACCAAATGGGTGGAATGAAAATTGAAGTTGGATAAGAGAACCGAGGCGTAGGGCCAGAGGGAAATAGGCGATTTAGTTATCAGGTTATCTTCTTTTGTTCCTTGTCACAATGGTAGGGACACATGGTGGTGGAATTTGGAAGAAAACGGGGAATTCAAGACAAGTACTTTAGCTGCGAAGATTGATGAGAAGATCCTAAATGGTGCGGGCTCAAACCAAGAGACAATGCGCAACAACTTACTTCCTTCAAACGTGGGTGTATTTGTATGGAGAGCTTCAAAAGGGAGACTTCCGATTCGTGTTGTAACGTCCCATTTTTTATTATTTATTTTTTTTATACTCAAATTAACTTTCTCAAAACACTTTATATATTAATATAAAGTGACAACCACATTGTTCATTACAAACACGTTTCTCATCATTACAAAATATTACACGTTATTATCGAGCATGATTTACGAGTTTCTCATCTTACTATCTCGTCATAGTAAGTCCATCACTAGCAGCCCTCGGGTCGCTTGCCCGGATCCCCACCCTTCACAACTCTTGATGTACCTATCACACACAACAATCAACACGTAAGCATTTTGCTTAGTAAGCACAGGAAGGGTACAATCACATACGAACAATTTAGCACAATTGATCACTCAGCAATTGGTAATTCGACTTATGCGGCTAGACACAATTGATAACTCAGCAATTGGCCCTTATGGGTACAATTGATCACTCAGCAATTGACCACTCAACTTATACAATTTAACTCTTACAGCTAGGCACAATTGATCACTCAACAATTGGCCGTTCAACCCATACAGCTGGGCACAATTGATCACTCAGCAATTGGCCGTTCAACTCATACAGCTGGACACAATTGATCACTCAGCAATTGGCCGTTCAACTCATACAGCTGGGCACAATTGTAACACAATCAGTATTAACAAATTCAGCCAATTATATACTTTACATTCCTACTACTTACCTCGAGGACGACGATCATATATTTATGGATTGCTACCCGAAATACCTGTCGAGGCGACCGAATTCAATTAACTCTGATAATACTTAATATTATTTAAAACATTAGTTACTCCTGCGACACTACCCTCTAGTGTCGCTACACCTCCTGGCGACACCAGATTAGTGTCGCTCAATGCATTATTGCGACACTAGCTCTTAGTGTCGCTAAAACAACAATTCAATTAACAGTAGAAACTAGCGACACAAGCTGCGACACAAGCTTTTTGTGTCGCTAAAACAACAGTACTAAGCAACAGTGGAAACTAGCGACATAAACTCTTGTGTCGCTAAAGCAACAGTATTAACTCGCGACACCATCATTGCGACACAAGCTGCGACACTAGCCTTGTGTCGCAATAACGAACAGAACAGCAGCAGATTCCGATTTTAACAAGTTTTCTGGGTAAAACTCACACTTTAACCCAATAAATTTACTGAAGATGATAAAGCACGTAATAAGCTCAAACTCTTACCTGGAATTGGTTTCAAAAACACACAAGAACAATTTCAAAGATCAAATCTTTAGCAACTTCAACTTTTTCTTGCTTTCTCTCTCTAGAATCTCGAAATCTCACACACACAATGGTTCTGGAGATGTTTACTAGTTTCTGGAAAGTGTTGGAATATGATTTATTTATAATTTCACACTAAATTACACAATTAACCCTTCAAAACCGACTTTCTGCCCGTCACTGCGACACAAGCCTTGTGTCACACTGGGCTCTGTGTCGCTACCTGCGACACTAGCCCTGTGTCGCATAACAGTAAACAATTTTTTTTATTTAACGAATTTCGGGGTGTTACACGTGTCGAGTTAGACAAAAGAGGTATAGACTTACATTCGGTTCGTTATCCTATGTGTGATGATGATGTAGAATCAGTGGACCATGTTTTAATTTTCTGTAAGTATGCTATGGATGTATGGGAAAAGATCTATGATTGGTGGGGACAGTAAAATGTGAATAATTTAAGCGTTGCGAAATGCTTCAGGGGTAATGAGTGTAATGTGACAACAAAAATGGTCACGGGATATGGCAAGCCGTTTTGTGGGTGTGTTGTTATTTGATTTGGAAATATAGGAATTTAAAGGTGTTTGGTAGTAAATGGTGGAGTGTTCCAGTTTTGGTTAGTGAGATAAATGTTAGGAGTTTTGATTGGATTTCTAAGAGATTGAAAAAATGTAGCATCAAGTGGAATCGATGTCTTTGTGATCTGAGAGAAAGTTGTTCAAAGTTGTCTTGCAAAAGTGGAATTGGGTAAAAAAAAGGCAAACAAATTGGTGCGACGTGCTTTCTGTACAAATTTGGTGCTGGCCCAGGATGTGGTGGTGTGTTATAGCATTGAGTATAGTAAAAATGTGATGCATGATCATTATCAAGCATGTTTGATTACCTTGAGTATACTTCCTGTAATATACTATAGTTCGGGTCTATAATATAATGTATTTTTGGTCGTAATATGTTGAGTAGCTAATGGTCCAAAGTGAATAAATGTATATGTAAATCTACTGTGATGTAATTGGTTTAGTATATATAAAATTTTCTGCTTTTAAAAAAACAAGACGTTGATCATGTAAGACAACTAAATTGTCTAACTCAAATCATGTAGGATATTATTAATCGATTATCCACATACGGATCACCAAAACTAATAACAAGTTAATAATTAACCATGTGAATGAAATCTCATAATGGAGGTGGAGGAGAAGTGTTTTTTTGTTAATTAAAGCATATTATTATAAATTAATATTTACTAATTATTTTCAAAATATTACTAATAAGTATTGTGGAATAAGAATCAATGTTAGCCAATAAGAAGAGTACATTTGGAAGGTCAGTGACAGAAGAGAAGTGTTGAATTATGAACTGGCCATGGTTAGACGTGAGGTGTAGTGACTATTCCTATCCATGCTTCAATAAATCAATAATTGCACTCATTATTCTTTTTTTTTTTTTTTTTTCTAATTTCCAAATCAATCATATTTTCAATCATTTTTTACTAGTATTTTATATTTATATTTAGAAAAATACAGTATTTGCGTAATATGTTTTCTTAGAATTTGTAATTAGGAAACATAAATCGTGAGGTAAACCGAACGAAGAAAACATAAATTTCTTGTAGATATCCATTTAACGTGCTAGCTAGCTTTTAATTTAAGGATAAATTATATATCTACCATTTGTGTATATCAAATTGTGTGCAATATCTTGCAAATCGTTATCGTGAATATGTTAGATGAAAAAATAATCTAGATATGTTACATTGAATATCAAAACAAAAAATTTAATAGATCCCATGGACAACTAAAAACATAATAAAAATTTGATTTGGAGTTTTAAAATATAACTATTGTTTCGTCGAACTTAAAAATTTAAAGATGAAAAATTTCTATTATATACTTTTTATCAACTCGTCTCATGTGATATCACAACTATAATCATTCGTTGCATAATCAACAAATTGAAACACTTTTCATATTAGAATTATGAAAAATATATAAATCCTAAAATAGTTGAATTTCTCTATCATCACACATTAACGATTAGACTCCTCCCAACGCGGACGTCAGTTCCAACCGACGTAACCGACACCGATGGCACAAGCATGTCCGTTCGGTCTGTCGGTTTTGGCCGTCGCTAACCGACGATCGTTCGGTTTGTCTATGTGGGTCCGGGCGCGAGTATACGGGTTGCAGAAAAAAAAATTAAAACGGCCGTTGGAAGGAATAAAAAAAAAGTTTAAATTTAAATTTCAAACGGCTATTTTGACCGTTTCTTTTTTCAAGTACTACTTTTTCACTATAAATAAACACTATCTTTTACCCATTATTCACACTACAATTCTTATATCTTTTACACATTTCACATACCACAATTATCACTACAATTCATACACTACACTATGTCTAAAAACAACAAATCTAAATCTAAATCCAGAAAAAATGAACATCAAAATCTTGAAAAAGATATGTGGCAAAATCTTGAAAAAGATACCAAACCAACCTTCGCCTACGAGATCGTTCTCCGCTCAATCAAACTACACATCACCGAACCCGAACCCGAGACCCAAACCGACAAAAAAGGGTAAAAGGGTTCAAATTAGGTGGACCGACGAGGAGGCAAGAATATTGGCGAAACGGTGGATACATTGTTTCGAAAATAGCGTGCAAGGAAATTCTCAATCAAACGAGAGTTTTTGGAGTAAAGTCCACTCGGGTTACAATTCCGTTGCAAGGGTTAAACGTAACCTTAATTTACTCACGGGCAAACGAAATAAAATTTCTCACGACACGAAAGTATTCCAAGGCATATACAAAAAATTGCCGATATTTGCCCTCAAAGCGGTGCCAGAGACGAAGACGTTTTAAATGCGGCCCGAAAAGGTTTTAAGCAACAAATGGATAACTATAAATTCATTTACGAGTCATGTTGGGATGTACTAAAACATTACTCAAAATTCTTCGCCGAACCGGGCGTAATGGGCAACAAACGTCCATTCTAACCCGAACCCGAAGCCACTGATCTTCACGCGAACGACTTGTTAATTTCTTCGTCTCTTGAAGCAAATATGAGAACGTTGTTTCGAGACGACCCAATACGCCGTCCACCGAGGCGAAAGTCTGTCAAAAGTTCGGCTTCATCGGACGCCGATTCCTCTTTAAGAAGTAGTATACATTATGAAAAACTTGAAACCCTTTCCGCCGTCAAGAATACCGTCTTAATGTCGCAAAAAGCAATAAAGAATAACATGAAAAAAACGGCTTACGAGACGTTGAACTTTCTTTGTAAAAAATGGCTTACAAGACGTTGAGCTTTCTTTGTAAAAAAACGGCTTTCAAGGCGTTGAGCTTTCTTTGAAAAAAGCGGCTTATATAAAAAATTTGATTAAATTCAGATTATTTTTTTTATAGTTTTTCGGTTTTAACCGAAACTGAATCAAATTCGATTTTCGGTTCAGTTTTCAATTTTGAATTTGGTGTTCAGTTTTGCTTTCAAAAATTTCAAAACCGAACCGAATAAACTGAGAAACCGTAAACCGAACCGATTAACACCCATAACTAAAATTGATGAATTAGCGGCATTATTTATAATAAACTTCAAATTATGCTCGGGTGTCTTCAAGTTGTAAGTAATAATAATCAATATTCTTATTTAGTTAAAACTAAAACTTGATAATTTTAAATGTACAAAAGTATATTTTATGGTGGTACGAGGAAAAAAGCACATCATGTGTCACGAGAAATTATACATACACAAAATGATTATAAAATCTTTTTTAACAAAATAACGTGGTGATAAATTGTACTAATCAAATTTACTTGATATTTCTCTCTCTTGGATTATTGTATCTTTTTCCAATTTACTGAATACATGTCATTTTTTAAAAATATTTTGTAATTCTTTTGTGGATGTTATTTCTTAAGAACACAATATTTATGTAATGTAACATATAAAAAATGATAACATAGGAAAATTTGGTTCCAAACGGATTAATAAGGGCGCGTTTAGTTACGGAAAAATATCTCTATTTTTCCTTTTCTAATTTTATAGAGTTTTTCGTCTCTTAAAAATCATAAGGGGTTTAGAGAACGCGTTCAAATGTAAAAGATGAAATTTTCATTTTTTTAAAAAAATTAGGAAAGCTAGAAAACCTTAAATCACATATTTCATTTTTTTAGAAAACTCCTTCGGATAACTCTAACTTGAACGAGTTTTCTAATTTTTCAGTTTTTTAAAAATATCTTACAAAAAAAGGAGGAGTTTTTCGTAACTAAATGCGTCTTAAAATATGTAAATTTGGATAACCATTCGGAAGGGGGGCCAATATTGAATCGAGAAATTTAGGAATTTTGGGTTCCATCATGTGATATCGACCACCAAACTCTCGTGAACTATCATTGTGTCATCCTTTTTTAAATTAAACACAACTTGCTTTAATTATATCACAATTAGGCTAAAGCACACCCACTAAAACAATTTAAATTTTAAAAGAATTGTAAAAGTTCCATTAAATTTAATTATTGATTAGGTAAGGTAAGGTTTTCGTAATAAGACAATTGTTCCTCGGCAAATGGTTTACGAACATTATAGGAACAAGTGTATAGTACTCCGTACGTACGTAGTGCGTAGGCAAATATGCTAAAAGGATTAAAAGTTTTGTTAGGGTTGTGTATTCACTATTAATTAGTATTGTTGTACGTTTGTCAAATATGCTTAACGCATTTATTATTTAAAAAGTAGACGAGTCATTTTACTACTTATACGAAGCATGCATGTGTATATTTAACCTAACTTTTTTGTTTGTAACAAACAGCTATAAACTTTGGTGAACGGAACGAAAATATAATTATTTATGGTATGACATTATTAGTATGTAATAAAGTACTCGGTATTATATTATGTGTAATTAATTTTCAATTTGGTGCAATTGTATGTATTTCGGTGATGTGTCAACGTGTAATAACATTCACGTGTAATTAAGCCGAATTTATATGCATTATGTACACCCTTTTTTTATTATTTCTGATGACATTTACATGTCCAGGATCCTATACCGAATGAAGTAACGTAAGAGATTGCGTTTTAAATTTCATATATAACATGCGAACAATCAACCAAGTAACTTACTAATTTTATTTTAATATGTAGATTAGTTATTAACAACTTTCTCAAGGATAAAAAATTCAATGGTTAATTTACATAATTACTTTCAAAGTGACACAAAGTAAGGTGAAAAGATGAAAAAATAAAGCAACAAACTTTTGTTTTTTTTACAAAAGATGCATTGAATGATTTCCTGATCAAATAGTTATTGAAAAAACTTTTAGAAAACGACTAGTTGGTGCTAAAATTTTAAACTTAATGACGTAGCCGTATTTTAAGGGTGAGCTAGTTGGTCTACTGCATGGGAACTTCGAATTATATGAGTTTCAAAATATGAATGTTTGTATGTGTGTATATGTATATACATATATAATTTGACTGTTAATTGCAAGAACAAAAAGATAAACATGTTTTAGTTGTTTCAAAGTTGTCTGACTCAAGAAAAAGAATAGAAAAATATTTTGTAACTAGATATAAAGTCTCATTTCAACAGTTAATCTGTTGATTTTAAGAGTCTCTCAAAATTTAACGACGGTACTGACATATAATTATTTAAGTTTAGTACGAAACAAGGATACTTATTTCTTAAATTGTAAGCAAAACATAATGAAAAAAACATCGTTATTAAAGATTCACTAATGCGTCACATGGATTCATAAATCAACAAAAGGTTACCAAAATTAAATGAAATGAAATATTTGTGTGGTAAGTAGTAAGTTAGTGGGACAACATCAAATGGGTCGGTGAAAACGAAATTTACAAAATTTAGTGTCCTTTGGACGGCACTATTTTCCACTCTTCCATAATTACAATCCACCTACTCTTAAAATAGCCGTTATTCATTCTACACCCTTCTTATCTTATTTCCCTTTATATACTCTCACACCTCATCCCTCCACCATCTCACTCCACCACAAATTTTAATTTATTTCTCCCTATTTTTCTTAAAAAGAAAAAAAAAACATGACGAAAGATGTGCCGGAGCAAGGTTCATTCTCCGCCAAGGACTACCATGATCCCCCACCGGCGCCGTTGATTGACCCGGCAGAGCTGACCAAGTGGTCATTTTACAGAGCTCTTATTGCTGAGTTTATTGCTACACTTTTGTTCCTTTATATCACTGTTTTGACTGTTATTGGCTACAAAAGTACAACTGACCCTGCCATGAACGCTGACCAGTGTGGCGGTGTTGGTATTCTCGGTATTGCTTGGGCTTTTGGTGGCATGATCTTTGTTCTTGTTTACTGCACCGCCGGTATTTCCGGTAAGTTTTTTTTTTCTCTGCTATTTTTAAATATCATTTTAATGGGAAATAGGAAATTATCAAAATGACCCAAATATTTGATCCATTTAGTTAAAACTTAAACGCTCTTGTAAAATGCGACATTTTAATGGATGCCTAGTTTTTTTTTTAAAAAAATATTTTTGGTAAATAATAATTGTGAAAAATGTGCAGGAGGACACATTAATCCAGCAGTGACCTTTGGTTTGTTTCTGGCTCGTAAAGTGTCATTGATCCGGGCGTTTATGTACATGGTGGCTCAGTGTTTAGGAGCCATTTGTGGTGTGGGTTTAGTCAAAGCATTCAACAAAGGTCTTTACAACAAGTACGGCGGAGGAGCAAACACACTCGCCGACGGTTACAACAAAGGCACCGGCCTCGGTGCTGAGATCATCGGAACTTTTGTTCTCGTTTACACCGTTTTCTCCGCTACCGACCCAAAAAGGAGTGCCCGTGACTCCCATGTTCCCGTACGGTCACTAGCTATTGATTTTTGAAGTTTGTGTAGTATAGGTGCAATATAACATTTTTAACTTGTCGAAAAATTGTGAGAATTAATTTTTTTGTTTATGGTAGGTTTTGGCGCCACTTCCTATTGGGTTCGCTGTGTTCATGGTTCACCTTGCTACTATTCCGATCACCGGAACCGGTATTAACCCGGCCAGGAGTCTTGGAGCTGCAGTTATCTTCAACGGTGAAAAAGCGTGGGCTGATCAGGTATATTTTACTTCAATCTAACTTTAAATATTCAAATAAATATTAAATTTAAATATGAACTTCAAAATACGATAAAATGCACAAACTATGTTGAATAATTCTATTTTTAAAAGTACAACAAATTTACTACTTAATTATTAAAGCATATAATTTTTCATTTTTTTATTTATGTTTTGTCAAAAATTTTGAATTAATGTAAAAGTTTATTTTTCGTAAGAGTTAAATTGGTTAAAATAAGAAATGAAGAAAATAATGTTGTTACCCTATTATTGTTAATTTTACCGTAGGTAAAACACTGGGGTACAGTGTTATCAAAGTATGCATTGATGATTTGTACAGTGATACAATATGGTACCACGTCCACCAATTCAATCTTCAAATTTTGAATAGGAAATAGTTGCTTTAAATGAAGAGCAATATGGCTGAAAGTAGTTGTAAACTATGAAATAGTGTTTGTACATTGGTCTGAAATCGTGTATTTTGGGTGTGGCAGTGGATATTCTGGGTGGGACCATTCGTTGGAGCAGCAATTGCTGCCTTTTACCACCAATTCATTTTGAGAGCTGGTGCAGTCAAAGCTCTTGGATCATTCAGAAGCAGTACCCATGTTTAAGATTCCTCAATTGTTGTATTTTCTTTTGAAACCCAAAATTTGAAAAAAATGAAATAATTAATATTTATGTTTTAGCACTCGAAATTAAATTAATGTACAATGGTTGGAACTTGAAAGTGTATGAGAGCAATGTCGTCTTGTACTTGTCATTTCTTTGATAACAAAAAACCCTGCAACTCCGGGGAACCTGGAACTCCGACTTGATGGCTACCTGCAACTACGCAAAATATACGGCAAATTATCATGGCCGGTATAAACTTCCTATCAAAATCGTAAATTTCTGCCATCGACATTGGCGTCGTCATAGTTGAAAACATGAACATAAAACGCCTTAGATTGGCGGTGGTGATACAATACGGCACTACTCAAGTTGTAAACCAGTCATGTTAGTTTTGTAATTCAAGATCTTAATCACAATTGAAGAATCTAATGATTAAAGTGAATAACTAGGGTTTGAGTTTGTAGAGAGAAAAAGTTAGGGAGAGATTGAGAGAACGGGGGCTAACTATTTAATCCCCTTGACCTCTCTCTCATTGTGGAAATACCAACTTAGTAGATACTAAAAATAGACAAAATTATAAAAAATTACTCGTAATTGACATGCACACCAAATATATGACATTAACAATAGCAAAAACCCTTTGCTCATGAAAGTGCATACCATTTTTATAACTAGTAGAATACTAAATTTGAAGTATAGGATCATATGTTAAAAAAATTTGTCATTTTTAGAAACTATAGGCAAATTCAATCATTTTGGCCCTTTCATTCATTATCATGCTCATATGTACGATGCTTAAAATTTGCATATTGTATTTGATATGTTCACTAAAGTCATTACTAGTAGATGCGGTGATATATATGTAAAATTCATAGATTGTATCCGTTTTAGTTTTAGTTTTTTGTTAATTTAATAACATTTGTTGTTTTTTTTTTAAAAAAAAGTTCACTTCTTGTGTTTATATATCAATTTTTTGTCGACTTGTGAACTTTTTTTGTTTTTATATAAAAATTAAAAAGAAGAGGAGGAATTATATATAACTTGGAACTTAGATTCTTAAGAATTAATCGTTTTGGGACACATGAAATCTTGAAAAGCATGAACATGGATCCTATGCGACTTTAACTAAAATTCACTCATTATTTCTTGATTTAGAAGGGAAGAAAAGATAAACCCCACCCATGATCCCATTATCTTTCTAAGCCGTTACGCCACATTAACGACACTTGTATTAGAGACTCGAGTATTGGTATTACTTCAATTTTGCCAAAAAAAATAGAAATAAAAAATAAATAAATTATATGTAGTCCAATTTCGCATTTTTTTTACCTATTTTATTTATAAAAGATAAACCTATTTTTATCCTGCCTTGTTCCAACTACTAGTTAAATCTTTTCTTTTCAAGTATATCTTAGGATCCTATGATGCTAAGAATTTGACAAATCGTTTAATTATTATCTTAGATTTCTCATGAATATATTTTTATTACTTTTAAAAAACATAATAAACATTGCTTTAAAAATCAATAATACTTTTAAATAAATAAAAGCGCGAAATAAACACCCATTAATGATGGATTAGTTTTCAACCTATGTGTTACATATTTCAAAAAACATTAAATATCGTTACAACTAGACTTGTATTATAAATAAAATCTTGTTATCATTACTTAAAATGCAATTTTTAAATATATTTATTTAACCTTGTTATGAAAGCATCAAATTAATTTTTCACTACGGTTGGCATGGTGTCTTTCAGACAACTCGATTAAACACTTTACCACCAAATATTTCCATTTATGTATGACCAATTATATCTTTTAGATTTCCATGCTATAAATTAATATAATGATAATGAAGTGTCATCACTTGGTAATTATTTTCCATCCATCACTCTCAAAAAATGGTTCTACTTTTAATGTGAGCCACAAATTACTCTTTCATTGTCTTTGTTAATCATGGTTAAAAAGACGATTTTACCCCTGTGAGATGCACATATTGTGGTCATGGTGCAGGTGGATGATTCTATACCCTTTTGTCGTAATATTTGTCTTTATTATTTTATTACCATGCGTATGACATTACTTTAATATATCAAAAATGTCAATATTTTATGTGAGAAAAGTGGATTTCCTTTTTGTCAATATTTTTAAGCTCTACGAAAATGAATTTCAAATTTTCTAACAATGATGTTTTACAACTAAGTTATTATTTCCAAAAATTGTAAAGCAAATAAAATTTACATTGTTTCTAACTAACTAACTAACTATATATATATATATCATTAGCGGAGCTCCCATATTAATTACGAACATTCCTCTCATTAGACTGTCTGTAGCACTCATAGCTACGGCCCTAACTCGATTGTTTCTTAATAATTGTTGTACCTCACAAGTCACATTAACTGGTTTACCATCAATATCTCGACCCTTAACTACCAGAGCGTTATAAATATTAGGCATTTTGCCTGGCGGAAAAGATACATCTAGTACCGGACCAATGATTTGGGCGATACGCCCCAGGTCATTTTCAATTTCAAGCTTGATAGCCCCCAAAGTAGAAGGATTCATTCTCATAATATAATAATAAAGTGAAAAATCTCTAATTTTTTTACGAAAATTATCGCATTCAAAATAAATGTCCGATGAGAAGTTGGTCGGTTAATTCAATAAGAAGTGAGAGTTAGCATACAATTTTGTTAGTACCATCCAACTGAATGAATATATATATATATATATATATATATATATATATATATATATATATATATATGAGAAGTTGGTCGGTTAATTCAATAAGAAGTGAGAGTTAGCATACAATTTTGTTAGTACCATCCAACTGAATGAATATATATATATATATATATACATATATATGTACACACATATATATATATATATATAGTAGGGATCAAAAGGGAAGTAATTTTTTGAGAGAATGAGAGAAACTAACCATTCATTCGCGATGAATGATAATCAAACGTAAAAAAATATATTTTTACCAAGAAGAATTAATCAAAACCGATGTTATAACTACTAATATTAATATATAAAGTACTTTATATAACTTATAATATCATATGATGAATGTAAAGAGAATCTTATAATATTCATCATTAATGAATGTTAACCGAAATGGATATTATCTTTTTCTTTGAATGAATGATAATCAAAACGTATAAAACCACATTTTTACCAATAAATATTAATCAAAACCGATGTTATAACTATTAATATTCATCAATAAACTATTTTTTATAACTTATAATACCATATGATGAATATTAAGGGAATTCGCTAACATTCATCGTTAATGAATTTGTAGTTTTCCTCTTCCCCAAAAAAGAATGTTTTCTTCTGGATTCGGTACATACATACATACATACATACATATATACATATATATATATATATATATATATATATATAATTATGTTTCATTTTGAATATTTGTTCTATATAATGTTATATTTAACACCTGACATGTGAAAATTTATGTTGAAATTCGAATAAATTTTCAGAAAAACAATTACAATTTTTTTTAATTGTAGCCGTGAATGCTATGTTTAAGAATTATATTCACGTATAAGGTGGCAACACATTAATTGGTTGAGGGTAGTGATATTCAAAAGGTGAATGATATACGAGAGGTGAATGATTATTATCAAGATACAAACAATTTATATATTTTTAATTTTTTTTTAAATACCCTAAAAGCAGATAGGATGTGGACCAGATACAAGTAGCCACGAATATCGAGCCCAATGTGAATGTGGGAGCTAGGCCGAAGTTGAAGAGCAGGCTCAAAGCCCAGATGTATGAAAGTCCTTTTTAATCAACAAATAGACATACACTAAACTTGCAACAAACAGACATACTCTAAACTTGCTACTAAATTACATGAAAATAAGTAAATATGGATGTTAGAAACGTGGATGATTATATACTACAAATGTTCACTTTTTTAAAAAAACACTTGGCTTATAAAAAATCATCACTAACATGGACTATTGTTAATGCATCATTTTTTCACATAAATAGGTCAACATCTAAAAGGTAGTCAGCGAAAATGATCACGGAGATATCTCGATTAGGCTGTACATCTCAATTAAGCCTGCATTTGAGTCAGAAAAAACTCACCCTCCTCGTATATCCTAAACCGAAAAAACCTACGGCCTCCAAACTTCGCTTATAAAAAGTATGTAAACCAGATATATAAAATTTCAAAGTTTGACTTCGCTTATATATTTACTGCAGTGGAATCCGTTTCCAAAGAAAGCAAAAAGAAGAAATAAATTGTAATGTTGGTTTTAAACTTTTTATATTTGATTTTGATTTTTATTTAAAGAAAAATAATAATTTTAAACGTGTCACCATTTACTTTAGCAGGAATAATTTTGCAAGCTTGGAAGCCTTGATGTCAACATCTTCATAATTCAAACACCAACTTTCTTGATACTTAAATCAAAGCCAACCCCACTTGTACTTTTGCTCCTTTTGTTTAAGTGAAAACAAAGCAATCCAATTCATTTTTAAGCCTCAAAACACTCAACACTTGATCATATCAAGTTCTCAAAAATGGTGCCAATCACCACCTTATTGTTATTCATCATCAACTCAGTTTCTTCATTATTTGAATTTGCTTCTCAACACCCTTTACATGTTACATATAGTCCTCTTGGAAATATCTATCTTCAATTTGGTGTCACACACCCCTTTTGATTTGTATCATTTTATCATCGAGCATATTATAGCCGAAACTCGGGTGTTTTAATTCGTGAGGTGACTACTCGTTTTAGTTGGTATCTTAACAAGCATCTGTGATCTGTCTAATCTTGATCATGATCTTCGGATCCCAGGTTTGAAATGTAGATTTTTCTTCTTCTTCAAGAGTAATGATGTTTTGCGCTTCAAATGTACTCCTTTTAAGGTGTTAGATGTACGGTTAATCTTCAATTGTATTAGCTAGATTTTGATGATTATGATTATAGGTGATGATGATTGTCATTATTATAGTAATATATACTCCCTCCGTCCCAATTTAATTGTCATGGTTTAACTTTTGACGTCTCTTCTTTTTCAACTTTAACCTTGAATATATTTGTTGTGCTATATAATATTTGATGTAAAATATATGAATAGATTGAGTTTTAAATGTATTTTCATTGGTATAATTTACATCAAATATTATATAGCACAAACAAATATATTTAAGGTCAAAGTTGAAAAGGAAAAACTTCAAAAGTCAAAATAGGAGAATTAAATTGGAACGGAGGGAGTAATTGTTTTTTGCTATTTATTTTGGTTGAATATGAGATCTTTACTTTATCACTTGTAGATATGTACTACACTTTTGTAACATGAATTCAATTTAAATTTCATATTGAAAGAGCTAGCTAGTAAACAACAAACTTGACTTTTTTAAAATAATACATGTGATTTTATAAACTAAAACATGTAAATGATAAAAGTTATATTGTTGGAAACAACCTTTGAAACAATAAAATACATCTTAAATGGCTTTTGGTTAGACCTATCTTATTTACGGTTGAACAATTTTTTTTCCTAACGATAACTATGCATAATTGCATATGCTTTGTCTTGTGGGAAAACATGATGAAAAAAAACATCAAATCAAATCAAAATCACTATATATGCAACAACCTTATCCGTTAAAAACAAATATGGAAGTTTCCATGTCCACATCTCATAATAATATAATAATAATAATAATAATTCAAACTATACCAACTTCGAAAATGTTAAAATAAAAGTAAACCCCACTTATCACTTTCTCCATATTATTAAAAATCAAAAATAAAAATTAAATTCCATAAGAATCAAACACATAGTTAGTTAACCCTAACGGAACCTAAGTCAGAGATTGGACCGACTAACGTAATATTGACGTCTAATATTATCAACTTATTGTTCATCATCATCACCTCACTTTATGCAACCTATGAATCTGCTTGTCAACACTCAAAATACTCGTATTTTGCATCTTTTTCTGTTTTTAAGAAGTATGTAGCTCGTTTTATCGTTGTGGTGTTGGCTGTCTAGTGAAAGTGTTTAGTCAGATCGTATGTCCGCTTGATCTTGAGCTCGAGATTGGGAATCAGGGTATCAGTTCATCTTTAAAGCTCGAGTCACTATATTGAATGGAGTTTGTTTTGAAGTTCATGATGTCTTGTATATAAATTTTAGAGTTTTTGTATTATAAAGTATTTGAACTTTAATGTTTTAGAACTGATTTCGTGTATTAAAGTTGTTACCTGAAAAATTAATTTTCAATAATCTATCAAAATCTATAACCATAAAAGTACAACAATTTTTTATCATTTTTCAAAATATTATACATATTTATATCATTATTATGATATTATATCTTCTACAACAAAAGTAAAAATACAATGAATTTCTATAGTTTATGCATTTATTATCTTTTTCGTTCATACGGTGCCAAAAAACAATTCCCAAAACCAATAATCCAATAACGACCAAAAGTTTGAACGAATCCAAAAATAAGGGACTAAAAATGTAACTATCTTTCAAAAATTCCCAAATCAACAAAAAAACATAACGCAAGTTTAAACCCCATAAATCGTACTCCATAATTCAATTTCAACAGAAATTAAGAGATGCATCTATGGCCATCGTTGAAATTAAGAGATTCATTCAAGTTAGGGTACCTGAATAACCTTGAATGGAACATACGTAGGATGAAATCTGAAAAAAACAACAACAATGAATCTTCAGGGACCAGTAACAACGAGCAGAAATTACTGACTGATAACACTGAAGATAGTCAGAATTGTAATAATAAAAATCGTTTTCGCAGCTGCGTTTTTACCGTTCTGAGAGATTCACTTATGATCTGCTCTTGCTGTTTCTGCTGTGGAGGTAAACCTAATTTTACTTTTGTGTATGTGTTTACGTGTACAATTGAATTGTAGCTTTTAAGTTTATGAATAATTAAATAGTTTAATTTTGTGATCTGATTAATGTATGCTTATTGTGTATGCAGCTTGTATTGATTAGGAATATGTTACATATGGAAACAGCTTAATCTGTAGAAACAAGATGTTATATACTACTACTAGTGCCTGGAACTTCTGTTTAGTGAAAGTAAACTCTTGATCTAGGAGATGGCCAGATGAGACTGTTATCGTCACTTTTCATATTCTGCTTTTGTGTTTCTGCTTCATAAGTGAAGAACTTGAGATATTATATTTTCAATTATTCAGTCGATTACAGTTTATTTAAAATTAATCATAATAGTTGTACAAATTAACTGCGTTACTAATTTTACTTTACGTGAATATGATTTAAGGATAAATATAAATTAATTAAAAAGCAACAAAGTCTTTTATATCAAACTATTTAAAATTAAATTAAAAAAATAAGTATCTACTCTAGTCTAGAAATTATATATAATTAAGAAAATGCATTATAAATACATTAATACTATTTTTATAAATTATAAATTTAGTGATTTAAATTTCTTATTTATTCTAAAACTTACTATAGAATAAGAAAAAAATTTAAGATTATTAATTATTAAAACAACTATAATAAAATAATAATAAATATATATATAATATTTCTAAACGTTAATTTATTTATATAACAAAAATATATACACGAAAAACCATACGGTAATCTTATTTTAAATTAATATATATTTATTATCTAAAACTTAAATACATTTTTTTATATGCGTGAACCTTTTGTAGATGGGTTTAATTTGTATACGAGGATGGGGGTTAATTTTTTAAAATTGATTAAAATAAAAGAACTTAATTGATTAATAAAATTTGATGAAATTGATAACATCATGAAATCATAACTGTACAATGAAAATCTTGCAGCAAAGAATGGTCCTGCCAAATTTAACATTTCATGATAGGGCACTTGCACCTTCACAACATATTCATTGGACTCACATAACTAGTAGCTAGTTGGGGCTGTGTGGGACTCGAGCTCCAGATCTGTGGGCCTGGGAGACTCAACCATTTCGCCTGTTTCACCATTATAACTCACTCGTGTAATATGTACACCAAGATACACACCAAACGAAACTTATGTTGCAACTTTGATACGTACATTTTGTTGTATGAATTAATTATTTGATGTAAATACAGCTCAAATGAGTTAGAACCGACCCCACCAATACATAATTTTGATACTCGTCGACATTTGTAGACCCCGTTTCTGTAATTTGATTGTTACATACATTATTCTCTCTCAGCGTACATACTACATCTGACATGACGTCTTTTAGAAAACTCAAACATTATATCATCAATCATTTCCATTTTTCCACATATGTATTATGTATATGTTATATATGTTGAATAATAGAAACTCCGTCGGTATATTATTTATAACGATAATACAATGGAAACCTTAAAATCCTAACGGACCCTAAGCTCACACAAGCGTAATCTATCATCGAATAATATAAACTTCCATTACTTTAATCTCAACCACCCATTTCACAAATGGGTCCAGTTTTTATGCGTACCACAACAGTAATGACTTTCACAAAAGTAACTGATGATTCATCACTCTGTTTCTATCATTAAACAAAAAAAATCTATGTAAACCGGATCTATGTACATTACAAACTTGTTTTTTGTTTTTTTTAATGTGTCACTATCTTACATTAGTCGACGTGTGTAGCCACGTAAGTATCCACGTTGACAACTTCACAATTCAAGCACCAATACACTTTTACTCCATATTAGACTTGATTCAAAGCAGACCCCAGTACCCCCACTCACCATTTGTATAAATTGACGCAAAGCTATCTAAACGAAAAGAATTAACCTCCAAGAATCAAAACACACACATTTGTTGAAGGTCTGAATAGTATGACACCAATCACCAGATTTTTGTTCATCATCATCTCCTCAGTTTCTTCAATATATCGATATGCTCGCCAACACCCTTTACATGTTTCTTACAGTCCTCTGGGTAATATCTATCTTCATTTTGGTAATTCAGAATAGATCACTACATACTCCGTAATTTATGTTGGGTTTCTTTTCTTTTATGATTGTATGGTACGTCTCAGCGAGGTAGGCTATGTCAAAGATGAATGCTGTTAATAAAAGAAGAAAGAACATACTCATGTAACTTGTTACAGACTTCGGGAAGCTTCCATAACTCTAACCATCTCCAACGACTTTAAAGTTTAACTACCTTCATTCAGTTCAGTTCATTGTATTGTATATGTATTATGTATGCTTGATGTCATCTTAGAATAATATAATAAACTTTGTTCTACACCCGCCGCCACCATCACCACCACCATATTCAGTTTTTTGGTTATTCAGTTGGATAATTGTGTTTCCCAGAAGGCTAAAATTGACTAGTTAAGTTCCAATTCGGAAATACTGCTACAATATCAAAGTAAAAATAATCATTATAGTTGAGATCAGTTACTCTCGAGAGAAAAAGTAGAGCACAAAAAGATCGTTAAAACCAAAAAAAAAAAGGAGAAAAATGGGAAGGGATACCAGCATCATTAAGTGAGCTACAACTAACTCCAATATCAATAAGATCAGTTACCACTACAAACAGTTAGCACCAAGGATCTGTTAGCCAAAACGAGATCCGAACCACAAGTCAAGTACTAGTACACAATTAGAGCTACAGCATCTTACACACAGTTTCACTGCTTCATGTTTCAGTGGCACACTTAAATTTATATACAACTAGAGAACCTTTTAGCAAAGCTCGGATCCAAACTCAATAGCAATTCCCATGCTAAAAAGCTCCTGCCAAATTAACTTGGCCCCATAAGGCACATTCACCTTCACAACGTCATCAGCAGAATCACAGAAACCGCAGTAAGGCCCACGAATCTTGGGTCCACGTAGGACTGACCTCTGGGTCACACTCGCCATGTTTTTGCATTTCCTACAGACGTGCATATGTGAAGCATCACAGAGAGTGTAGAGACGCTCAAATAAGTTGGCGGTTGCACCAAAGGCTATGATACAGTCCTTCTCCATCTCCCCGAACTTGACCCCACCAAAACGTTTGCGGTCTGCTACCGGTTGTCGTGTGAGAGGATGAACGGGTCCGATGTTGCGGAATTTGACTTTGTCCACAGACATGTGGGTCAGCTTCTGGTAAAATGTGGGGCCCATGAACACCAGGGACTCAACCATTTCACCGGTCCGTCCATTGTAAACTCTCTCATTTCCCCATCTTGAAAATCCACACCTGTAAAGGAGATAACACTAAGCATTTCTATCGACTTCTATGAACATGTAACTGAGGGCAAATCAGTCTTTTTATACCTGTGAAGTTGGTTAGTTATGGCATCAACGGAAAGAGTAGAGAAAGGGGTGGCATATTTCAGGGAGCCACCCAAGGCAATCCCCTTACCCAATGCAGCCTCCAGCAGCTGACCTGGCGTTTGTCGAGAAGGAAAAGCGTGTGGGTTTATTACAACATCTGGAACTATTCCTTGTATGGTGAAAGGAAAATTCTCCTGAGACTCCAAATACCCCAAAACGCCCTTTTGCCCATGCATGCTTGAAAACTTGTCTCCAAGGTTTGGTGAACGTACCTACAACAATCAGTAAATTGTTAAATATTCTGCTTATTTGAAGTTTCAGTTTACAATTTACCTATTGCCAAATTTCATGATATTGATCCGACTCTACAAGATACCATCTGTTTATCACTACCACAGGGTATTTTGGACATTTGAGTAAAGCTATCTCGTTGTTCAAGAACTGTAATACTTTAATTAGAAACTTACCTGTCTCAGAGATACAGTGGCAAAGTTTTTACCATCGTCGTTAGCAGACAATACAACTTTCTGTACCGTTCCTCTTTCATCATGCTTCAACTTGATGCTATGATCACCCCCAGATTCAGCATATTTTCCTATGACGATATCGCCACTTTGTAAGCGAGCACCAACATACGGAAATCCATCTTCATCTAGGTTATCAATACGACCAATTTTACTTTGGATTTTCCCAAAGATTATATTGTCATCGAATCTTCCTTTCTTCCCAAATGATTCCTTGTTAAACACGTCCGCCTTGTAGCTTCTAACATGTTCTGATCTAAACATACCACGTTCTAGAGAAGCACGATTCATCACCAACGAATCCTCTTGGTTGTAACCAAGGTGTGCATTTACAGCCACAATAGCACATTGACCATTGTAATATTCGTCCCTTGACTGCACTCTTTGACTACCATATTTGAATGTTCCAAGACAATCAGAAAGAACCGTTCGAAAAAGGGGCTTTTGGGGATAAAATAGATTATGGGCAAGAGTGTCGACCCTAATGTTTGGATTTGTGGTTGAATATCCAATGGCTTGTTGGGAGTGTTTCTGAGCCTGGAAGAGGACCCGTTTTGCATGGTCATGATTTGCAAAAGGAATTATTCCACAGCTTAAACTTAGAAGAAATGATGAATCGAGCTCACAATGTGTGAAAAGAGGTGAGTTTTTTAAAAGAGACTCTTTCGCTATGCTGGATACATTGCATCCCGTAGAGCAAGCAACCTCAGGGTGAAAGAGGTACTTAACTCCCCATGCAGTGTAGCAATCTTCTTCCTCTTCAGTCCCAATGAGCTCAATAATTCCATGGTCCAAAAGACTTTGAAAGGAATAACTTCCGCATTTTAGAGTTTTAATGTTTTTTAAATTCTCAACGACTAAAAGAGGC